>CM023535.1:4085682-4807336 GCA_013350335.1 Chimonanthus salicifolius | reverse complement strand
CATATGTGGTACTTCTCACTAATAGCGAGGCCTGAAACTACCACCGTCGTGGTCATCATAAAAGATCACGGCCAACACCTTCATACTCATCCCATGAATATGAAGATGTCATGCACAATGCCATGTCTACTATGCATCATCTATATCATCATGCCACATGTTATGAATTATATTAACATGTCATGAATAAAATCATTGCCATCATACCCAAACATGATTAAAATCTCAATTAACCATAAACATCATGTACTTATTTTAAAACATCAAAATCAATGTCAACAATATCCCACATGCATAATAATAATTCATATCACAATGTTATTACCATGACAACACTATATCATAAATCCATCTTAATAACATAAAAATAACTCTATAATAGACAATAAAACATCCATCCAATACGAACATAATTATTGGACCTTTCAACAAGATTAGTGGTTGACTTCCAACTATCCGGGCAGACTGAGTTCCTCACGGCCATTAGACATTTAGCCTATCCCCTTATATTACTGTGAGTAAGCACTGGGTTACAACCACTATTCTAAGATATAACTCAGTCTATTTCCTAGATTCAATATTACATTCCAAATACATGCCATACAATATTCTTTTCTATTGCTCAATCATACAAATAACATAGAGAATGTCATGCTCGATAAAAGTACAAAGTATTATTTTCCCTCACCTAGAATCGCGTGAAATGTATAGTGCTAGAAAGAAATCCAAAGCTGTATATACAAGCCTTTTACTCCAAAGTTGCTGTAACCAAGAGAAGCTTCTGGAGCAACCACGCTGGTCCGGAACTCTGCTGCTCGAACCAGAACTCAAGAAGGAGATTTGGGGTTTTTCTTTCCCTTCTTCTGCTGAGGTTTCCGCTGCGATTTCTGTTGGGATTTGGTTGTTGTTTCGAAAACTGTAAAAGAAGGGAAAGGTTCGCAGATCTCTTAAAAGGAGGAGAGTCCTATTGGTAAAGGAATCCCATCGGTGAAAGGATTTTGGAAAGTTTCCATTTAGGTAGGGATTTGAGTCCCAAACGAAGAAGGAAGAAGAATCCAATTTGAACAAGGAGTCCCATCGGTGAAAAGATTTTAATAAATTGTCATTTATTTCTCTTTTATTAATTTTGTCAATCATCGATGAAATTCTATACACTTAAAATTGGAACTTATTTATTGATTTCACATTTTTAATTAAATATCTTCAATTGAGATTCTAACTTAGGGGAATTAAAATCTAAGTTGATAATTTATTTTTCATTCCCTTAATTTATTTCGAAGGGGAGAAATTTCTAAATTCTTATTGGGGAGAAAGTGTGAAATCGGGGTCTAATATTAAATCCTTAAATTCAATTGTGTTTTTTCAAAATAAAATTATCAAATTAAACTAACAAATCAATTTAAACTACATTCATTTTCTAAATTAATTTTACCCGTCACAACTGACCCGTTACCCCGAGTCGGGTCATTACAATATTGCACAAGATCCTCTGATGGGGGCATGATAGTAGAGAAAATTTCATTTTTGATCCGCGGATGTGCAAGTAATTTGACAAATTGGGGCTCCAAGTCGGTGCACCAATAATTTCGTTTTTTAAAAGGTTAGGAAGGGTGAAAGGTAAAGTGGAGTTTTCATATAAATTTTTTAAAATCCGTGTCTCCTAACAAAAAACACCCGTTTTAGAATGGGTGGCCAAATTTTTTTATTATTTTGGACCGTTGTACTTTCTTTTTACCTTTTGGCATTATGTTGGTTTATACCTCTTGGACTCATTGTTGATGCCTTATATACTTTACTTTTTATACATACAATTCATTCTCTTTATTACTGTTACCAAATTATAATTTATATATGCATTAGTTGTATTTTTTTAACGGTAGTTACTTTTATCATTGGTCTGAAGCATAAATATGAGGGAGAAAATCGGTATAATGAGTCTCAATAAAAAGTTAGTTATTTAGAGTATACAACAAATTTAATCACTTAAAGGTGTAGCGGACTTCTTCACTAAAAATAGGGTTGAAGGATTGGTTCGGAGTGTCTTTTATTTATTGCGAGTATAATTACTTTTGTAGTGGATTGTTTTTTTTGTTGTTATTTTGCTTTTCTTGTTGTTTGGCATTTTTAAGCTCCCTTTTGTTGCTTTTTTTAATTAATGAATTTTCTTCTTTACAGCTCAAATTTTTTTTTTTTTTTTATTACAATCGATACTTTCTCATCTACTGTAGTCTCCTTTATATCATCATCATGGTCGTGAAATCACATAGCCCAAGCAATTTCTTTTACTCTCTTTTTTTCTTACAACATTAATTGAAGTATCCAGCATCCTGATCATCACAGTGCCCTGTTTCTGCAGAGGCTGTTCATGGTGTTCAACTCTTTTTTCAGACCATCTCACACTCCATTTCCCATTGTTTTTGAGACATACAAACTCTAAATTTTCTCTGATGCACTTGTTTTTAACTCTATTTCATTATTCATTTTCTAACTTGTTTGGTTTTATCATAAACTAAAGATGCATTTGGTGCTTCAGTGTCCCGCAGGGAAGCTTTAGTGAATATTGCTTTCACAACTGCAAAGCAGCTCCTGTTATAATTGTCCCAGGAAAAGGTATGGCCCCGGCTTTGTTTACTCATCTATAAAACAGAAATTCATGCCTTAACTTCTCTTAATCTCCTTGTAATATATTAGTAAAACCCTTTGGCTGGGCAGAAGCAGGAGAGGAATCAGTGATCTAAAACATCAGAAAGATACATTTAAATTAGCCTTGGCTTTGTTTGCTGTGGATTGGATTGGATTGACATTAAGCACTTGCTCATGTTTTGGGTGGGGTTTGTGGAAGTTGAGAGCGGCATCTCTTCATTTTTTTTTTTTGGTGTGTAGTTGATACTTCTTCCAATGGAATGGAAGACTAGCCATTGTAGTTATTTATATTAGGCCTTTTTAAGGTTAATATCGTGATAAGATTGTGGTTTGTGTACTCATTTGAGGGTAATTAGTTATTTATTTTGTAATTTGTTGTCTTCGTTTTGTCATTTTCTTTTCACATATGATGGTGTTTAGTATAAGTTTGTGTGGCCAACTATTTTTATAAGATTTTGATTTTCGCACTCAAATTTTCTTTCTATTTTTTATTTTGGCCCACGTATTTGAGCATCCAATTAGTTTGATGATGGTGTTTTGTTTACCTTTTTTAACATTTGAATGGTGACATCCATTAAAAAGAGAACCACCGTTTATTTTTAATCATAGGAATGATCATACATTAGCTGTAAATTGAGATTTATAAGTTGATTGGTGTGTGACAGTGATTCATTTTTAAAAATAATGAAAAATTCTCCAATTCATGGAGTAGCATATTGAAAATAGGGAACTATCTGGCTACAGTAAGTGTAGGTAAAAGAATCTGGAACTAATAAAATCATGAGCAAATGTTCACCTGCGCATTATTAGAATCTTAGCTGATAACAAGATTATCATAGAACTTTAGCCAAGAGTTGCCCTGTTTGGAGGCCTAAAATTATGAAGTAGAATTCGATCACATGTAACCCTACCCTCATCAGCTGAAGTATCCCAGTTCTATTAGGAAATTTAAGCCAAAAAATAATCAGACTCGAGACCAAAACAGAGTAGAATCTGGCCAATGAGCAAATTGCGATATCTCAATGTATCTTGCAAATCTTACTGGTAAGGTTCCAGTGGGTAAACCCCATAGATTTGAGTGACTTGTAGTCTCTCTCCCAAAGCTACTTTGGACTGGGAAATACAGTTGATGCTTGAGATACATGGTGAGGAAACCTCCACCCACGGGGAGGCTAGCAAAATCAAGAAGTCTAAGAACAGAGATGCAAATAAGCATAAATCTGCTCATCCATGGAGCTTCTATGCTATCTAATCTAGACACGGGCTGAAGACATTTCTGAAAACCAATTGAAGATGGTATATTTTCTTTGAAACGTAAGGAGTTAAGAGTAGAAAATATGAACAAATGAACCTTCTAAAGTTTCATATATTTAATAGGGATGAGATCCAGAGTTCTCTGATAAATGCATATTCAAGCAGTCACAATGTACAAGGAATGGGGTAGTGTGGAGCCTCATAAGTCACACCTGTTGGGTTTATAACTGATGTAGAATAAAATAACAACGGAACAATCACAGCACAAGACTCAGAGATTTACGTGCTTCGGCCAAATTTGGCCTACGTCCCCCGAGCGTGTAACCTTTGTATTAAGAGAAAATGAGAGAAATATACATACAAGAATAAACCCTTAGATTGTTAACCCAATCAAACCCGGGATCTATCCGCCTTGTATAAGGCTCCTTTGATATATGTAGCCCGCAACTCTCTTAGTTGCTGCTATCTGATTTCTCTGTGTCTCAATCTATCTCAGGCTTTCACACCTCTCTGTTGTGTGCACTTTCTGCCCAATGTAACCACCCCCATGTATGGATCTCTATCTGTCTTGATACATCCTAAAGATAGAATGTCAGCCCTTGTGCCACTGAAGGATGACAAATCAGAAAGGATTTTGACAGCCTGCTGTACTAGGACTTCTTTATCTTGGAAGCTGATAATCTTTATGATGGAAGGAAGACTGCCAGATGCAATAATTTGGGATTTAAAGCACAGGTGGCTTTACAAGATTTGGATGATTTTCCAAAGTTTCTTCTAATACTTCAGAACCAAGCATAGAGGCCAACAGCTGAAATGCATCCTCATGTAAGGATGGTATCTCATTTCTGCAAGGAATGCAAGTAGAAGGTTATGCATAGTGCCAAGGTCAAAACTTATGGATTAACAGTGAGAAGACGCATAAAATCATTGGATGACCAGAAAAGAAAAAAAAAGACCTCAACATGGAAATGCCGCAAAGAACAGGAGCAGGCTTGGAGGAGCAAATTGGAAAATAAGATTTAAATTCTAGGAAACACAGGATACAAAGTGAGTCTCAAGCAAACTGATAATAGGATTTTATAAATCAGGTACCCATAACTAAAGGTAAGCAAGTATTAGACACAGAAGAGCCTGTGAAGTGGTAGATGGTGCTGATTCAGATATTCAAAGAAAAGGTCAGTTATTCCAAAGCAATGAGATTGCAATTGGAGCTCCTGAAGCTTTCAATTTTGTTAATGGTGTGGGCATCCCCATCAATAACATGCAGCATGAAGATGAACTCAAAGAAGAAATGAGCCAAGAAAATTAAGACAATGTCAAATTGGCACTTGAATCACAAAAAAAAAAAAAAATGGTGCCAAAAAGGTCCATTATGGTTTTCATTGGGACCCAATCATCAAAATAATTGGCTAATGGGCTGATTTGTTGGATGAGCCCTTCAAGTACACGATTTTAGGGTCAATACAGTCCAAGAAAGGAGCTCACTTGCTGAGCACAAAGAAGAGTTAAGGGATTAGAAATTCTCTTTTTTATCTCCACCTCCTCAACATAGAAGATCCCTATCCCTACTTTGATGGATCTAAGGAAAAGGAAATAGAAGCAAGATCTCTTTCTCTAAGCAAACTTGGACGCCACTTCTTCTTTATTTTCAGTTCATTCTCAATTCGTTCGAATGAATATACTCATCCGAACGAACACTTTTAGTGTAATTTTCGTTCCTTCGAGTGTTCATTTGTTCGAATGAACAAATATATGTCAATCCTTGGCAAAATTCTACTCATTCATTCGAATAAACCAAACTGTTCATTCGAACGAATGAACACTCATTCGAATGAACAGAAATTACACTGATTTGTTCGTTCGAATGAGAGTATTCATCCGAACGAACTGAAAATGAACTGACAGTTTGTTCGGATGAATAGAACACGGAGGGATAGAATGATAATTTCACCTGATTTCAAAGAGGCAGAAAAATCGGGTGTCTATATGAGGTGCCAAAAAATATGGTATAACTTTGCAAACATGTTTGACATATGAAACAATATTGGATTTTCATAAAATTAGATTATTTGGAAAGCTTATTCAATTCCGACAAATCTAAATTTGTGACTTTCTGACATACATAGACAAAAGTGATGATTAGTTTATAACCAAGTCTCGTAGAGTGGAGGGAAAGTTTATTTTTAATCCAAGTTAGAGTTTTTAAACTACATATGATACTATTTGCATCTCAAAAGATATAACAAAATCCACATTTATCTAGGCTCTCAAAAGATGAGAGATTTTTTTTTTATATATATAATATGTATTGGTTGATACATATTGTACTGGACATAGTCTGTTTTTTATGGTACTTTTGTAGGATTAAAGAATGGTTTGGTCAAACCTTTTTTCTTTAACCTTCAATTTCATTTGATTATTCTTATTTTTTTTTGAAGCAATCTGTATTCATGTTGCCAAGGTGTACTTACACCTCGCCCTCCTAAAACCCCTGGGGGGTGTGGACCCAGTTAACGCCACTCGGGATTGAATTTACTATCTCTCACTGAAAGCAGTGGGAGGCAACCAGTTTTGATAGCCATGTTGGATAATTTCATTAGATTATAGTAAATTATTTTACATTTATTGATGTTATTGATATTCATAACAATAACAGAGAGCATTTTTTTTCCATATTACAAGCCAAGTTTGACCTGTCCTAACTTAGGAGACCTCAAGTCAACCTATCTCGGCCAATGAAATTCAAAAGTTTTCAAAATTGAATCCACCGTATTAAAACCTCCAATATGACTCAATCTAAACTATAGTTTATAGAGAATATTAAAGTGCAATAGACTTGATTATAATCTTATGGTAAAATTTTAATTTTTTAAGTTTTATTATTTTTCACATAAATAATAGAGATGTAAGACCTACTTATTTATTGTTTAAAAGCATGGTAGAACAATATAACTCAGCTGAGTCGGCTCGACGAATCATCAAGCAAGCATGATGTATTACATCGTATAATTAGGCATGGAGCCGCATAATAAGTTTTGTCAATGTCTCATCTAATATGTGGAAACAGTGATACGTCTTACTACACGAATTTCTATCAAAGAGATTGCATATTTATCATTGATTAAGACCCACATGGTTTCGTGCAATAGATAAAATAATTCATGAATGTGGAAAAAAAATCACTCCAACGAGACACTATTCAATGGAACTTATTTTTAATTGGATATCTCCACCTCCAATATAAACTTATTTTTCATGCCGCCCATCCTAACAGGGGGCTTTTCTGTGAAGAGACACGGATTTTCAAAATTTCAAGTGAAAAATCCATTTCACCCTTCATCTTCCATCTCTCTTTAAAAAAGCAAACGTTAGTGGTTTACCTGCCATTTGAACCGAGCGGTGCACTGATAATTCCGAGCGGTGCACCGCTCAGTATTTCACTGATAATTTTCAAAAATTCAATGCTCAGTATCTCTTTTAAAACTTTAAAGTTATTTTTTAAGTGCTGTGTATTTTCAAAAATTTCAAATTGAATATCCAGATTAATTATAATAACCTGATAAAAATACTTTAAGATTTCAAAGTCTTTTGACACTCCCAAATGCTTAAAACAGTGTTTTACAAATAAGAGTATCCCTTAGCTGTGCCGAAACACATTTGAGAGTGTCAAAAGACCTTAAAATCTTAAAGTATTTTCATCAGGTTATCGTAATTAGTCTGGATATTCAATTTGAGAAATTTTGCAAATACACAGTGATTAAAAAATAACGGTCTATGTTGCAGATGATACAGTAATGCATAGTGCTTTAGTTAAATAATAAAATCTCCTTTAAAACTTTAAATTTATTTTTTAAGTACTGTGTATTTCCTAAATTTCTCAAATTAAATATCCGGACTAATTACGATAAACTGATAAAAATACTTTAAGACTTTAAGGTCTTTTAACACTCCCAGATGTGTTTTCGGCACACCTTGAAATCTTAAAATATTTTTACCGGGTTATTATAATTAGTCCGGACCCACAGTACTTAAAAAATAATTTTGAAGTTTTAAAAGAGAGACTGAACACTTAATTTTTGAAAATTATCACACGGGTATTCAGAATTCTCCCATCTCCTATAACTTGGATTCCTATGTGGACTCTTCTAAATTGGCCCAAATCACCACCGATCTCATCTATCAAATGTGTCAACTTCTTCGACCTTCTTTCTATCCCTTTGCATCCAACAGCAACGATTGTTAGATGTGGCTTGGATTACACCTAATAATCTTTAGGAGATAAAAGTGTACTCTTAAAAGGACTCCTAATGAGAAGAGAACAGTAACAGATACTCGGCAACTTCTTATTTTAGTTGGTTTTATTTCTGGCGAGAGAGACATACAACAATTGCTAAACTGAGAATCTAAGGACACGGCATGACCAACTGTATGGGGGCTGTTTTGTAGGCAACACATATTATAAATAACTGGGTGTAACAAGAGCAGTCCAACAAGAAAAGGAGGTGAGAATCAAGAGAGAGAAGACGGCAAGCAGCTCTGTTCGTGGGTGAGAACAGAGAAGAAGAGAGGGGCTTGACGCTGTTGCTGGGATATACAGAAGAGGGTCTTCTTCAAGAACCAGCAAAATTGGGTTTCTCGGTTTCGGATCTATAGTGGAGCACGACCATCGGTGGGTCAAGATCCAAAGCTTGTTGTTCGCAGGCAGCCTTAATCCAATCTTCTCTGTGAGAGGCAATACAGAGAAGAAGGGGTTTCTTTTTGTTCTGGCAGCAAGCCGTTGAAAGAGGGGTCTTTGCCAGGTACCATCGTCAGATCTGAACCTTGAACAAGGTGGACTCTTCAACAATACTCTGGTTAGTTGGAGACTATCAGAGAGTAACAGCTAGTTCATATCTGCTGATAGAGGTGGAGAAGCAAGTCTGAATATAGAGTTTGGGTTCTTCAATTCCTTTTGTTATTCTACCTTGTAATAGTGTTTATCACCTTCTCTTAATAAAATCTCTCACGCTCACGTAGACCGGGTGGGGCGAACTACATAAATTTGCCATCTGCCTCCGATTCCAGCCCATCTGCTTTCGTTCTTTCCTCACCACCCTTCTCGCGCCCAGGTTCCAACCATTTTCAATCCAACCCCCTTCTCCCATCAGTCACCATCGTTCATTCCAAATAATCCACTTCTCAATTTTCTACTATCACATCCAGCACCCATTTAACCATTCCGTCCTTCCACCAACCTTTACCCAACCTATTCAATCCTAATATTATCCCTTTTCCTTCGCTTAACCACGTTTCCCGAACCAAGTCCTTCGAAACCAATCTCCCGTTGCATTACCAGGGGACTTAGCTATGGTTTTTGAACAACTATTCTCCAAGGTTCACCCTCAGCGCCATCATCTCTTTCACACCATAAGCATGGTTAAAGGACAATATTGTCTTTTAGTTATTGACAGTGGTTCCATTAGGAATGTGGTCTCAAAGCATTTCGTTGAGAAGTTGCGGCTCCCTCTTCAGCCACACCCTCGAGCGTATTATGTTAAAGGGGACT
Source organism: Chimonanthus salicifolius (assembly GCA_013350335.1). NCBI lineage: Eukaryota > Viridiplantae > Streptophyta > Magnoliopsida > Laurales > Calycanthaceae > Chimonanthus > Chimonanthus salicifolius. The sequence continues at coordinate 4,797,894 of CM023535.1, read as the reverse complement.
CAGATAATTCTCACCATGATGTCCTGTTTCAATGCAAGATTCCTTTTTCTATTGGTAAATATCGTGACACGATTCTTTTCGATGTAGCCGATATGAATGTTCACCAGCTGTTGCTTGGCCGCCCTTGGCTGTTTGATGTTGACGCCACCCATCGAGGCAGAGCTAACACTTACACTTTTGTGAAAGATAGCTGCGAGTTTGTTCTTGGACCCCCTAAGGTACTTAATAGATGCGAGGTTGAGAAACTGAAATTGCTTTGGCGTACACATAAGGCCGACTTGACTCCTAGAGCTCACACACAATCACCACCACCACCAATGTCAGAGGATTGATGTAGGCCTAATTAATTTTTTTTTTATCTCCTCATTGCCTAATGAGATTATGATATCTCTTAGTTAGTTTCCTAATATAATTAGGAATTTTTTCTAATTAATTTAGGATTAGATTTCTTTCTTCATGTGTGTCTATATATATATATAAAGCCTTGATAGAATGAGAATGAGCAAGTTTAGTATGAAATAATATAGAATGGAAATTAGAAATTTTATTTTTCCTATTCTATCTTCTCTTTCTTTATCCCTACTGTGTGTGCGCTGTAGACTTTTCTTTTTCCAATTCTATATTCTATCTATTTTGATGGATCGAATAGCCGCGTGTAACAATCTCATATCATTAAAGTGTACGTAGAATAAATTTTTTTAAGTTCAATTTTATCTTCAGATTCTCACCGTCTATTATAAAATTCTATAAAAAATTACTAACAGAAATTAGTAATTAGTTGTGTCCTAAATGAATTCAAAATTAGAGATATCCAATTCAACCATAGCGATGAAAAAATTGTTTGGAAGCATAAAAGGTGTGCGCCATAAACACAGTTGGTCTAATTGAGAGAATGTGCAACATTCGTTAGCTCTCTACAATAAGTAGAAAAATGGTACTTGAAACTGAAAAAATCACAATAAAATCTATCTCATGACTTTTTGTTGTAATCTAATTATAAAATATTTATTTACAATTTTTTCTTTTAAGACCAATTCGATAATTATGATAAAATCTTTCTGCCAGCATTATTTTGATGTAAAACAACTTCCAATATTTAACTTGCCGAGCAAGTTTCTGCTGGATGGGTCACTTTAACGAAACACAACCCATTTTTTACAATTTAGATTTTTTAAGGCCAATTTCAGCCCATGGGCCTAAAATTTAAGCACAATGACAACATAGTCGTATTATATCATTCTACCCATTTTTGTTCGATTTTATTGGACTACACTAGCCATGATTTTAGAAACTTGAAGTATGGAATGGAGTCTTTTGTTCGATTCAACTCCAAAGAGTCACTTTCCATTGAACTCAACTTATCCTCTGTATGTGGATTGTGAGGTGTTCATATGCTTCGAGAATTAGTCAGGTGAAACGTCTGTGACACCGTGATTTAAAAAGAAATTATATAAGGACCAAATTCACTACAATGGACTAGTGCTTCAAAGAAATATGAAAAAAGGGGTTCTTAAATCACCAACAATTTCAATAGGATGAGAAGTAAAATCATAGATTTCAACAAGCAAGAAACTGCCTAATAAGACCAAACTGAGAAGATTTTTATTAATTTCTTCATTTGATGCTTTCCTTCAAGCCTTCTTTGTTTTACTCTCTTAATGCTGCATGTTTAAAATCTTTGGATTCATTATCAAAATTCCTGTGTGAACTACTTTCGAGTTCTTAATTATCATGATCAAAAGCTTCATGACAGACCTCATCGAGTGAGACTGCCGGAAGCTGATCATACTTCTGTTCTTTAGACTTACCCTACAAAACTATGTACAATCCTATGATGACCAGAACCGATCCCAACATACTGAAAAGTCAAGAAACTGAAACAGAGTTAACTTTCTCATACAATCCATGTTCTGTATCCTTTGCTGCCATTGTGTGCGTCTCCTACATTATGATTATTTTTATTTAATTCCAACTTCCAAGTTTAAGCTGCAATCTCAATTGATTATTAGTTAAAGGATAGACTAACATTTGGTTTTCAAAAGTAATTTATTATATTGGTTTAAGCAAAACGACGGCGACCATTATCATCGTTAGGATGAGTCACCTGTCCTAGTTCATTGTCATAGTAAATCAAAGTGAAATGCGCACAACTGGCAAATTTGCTCATTTTGATAACAGTGAGCAGGCTCGGCTATAAGTATGGGCGGAGTAGGCTAACGTCTAAGGCCTCTAAATAGCTTGACTCAATGTCCATAAACTCCTTTATTAATAGGTCCAAAAAAATAAAAATTAAATCCAGTAAAATAGGCTCAAAATAATAAGTCCAACCGACCAACTGTTCACTTATTTGAATGTTTCACACTTTGTAAAAGAAAAATATATTATTTTATTTTTTGTGAGTCATAATGCTGTTTCATGACCCTTTTTTTTATCATTCTGAAATACAGGAATATGTTAAATTGCTTAATTTTTATAATGGAAAATTAACAGAAAAGTAATAATTTTCAATACCTTCCCACGTAGAAATTCTCATCCAACAAGAGGGAACCTGTATACTCACAAATATAAATGTTAAGGGACTAAAAACAGAAACAAACAGTGGGCCTCGTTACTTTATACACCATCCTAAGATTTAGGGCTCCCAAATGCTTAAAACAAATAAAGGTATTATCTTTGGCTGTGCCGAAACACATTTGAGAGTGTCAAAAGACTTTAAAGTCTTAAAGTATTTTTATCAGGTTATCATAATTAGTCCGGATATTCAATTTGAGAAATTTTGGAAATACACAGTGTTTAAAAAATAACAGTCTATGTTGCCGATGCTACATTAATGCATACTATATTAGTTAAATAATAAAATCTGCTTTAAAACTTCAAAGTCATTTTTTATGCACGGTGTATTTTCAAAAATTTTCAAATTGAATATTCAGAATAATTACGATAACCTGATAAAAATACTTTAAGACTTAAAGGTCTTTTGACACTTTCAAAATTTTTTTTGGGCACAACTGAGAGATACCCTTATTTGTAAAATACTGTGTTTTAAGCGTTTGAGAGTGTCAAAAGACCTTGAAATCTTAAAGTATTTTTACCAGGCTATTGTAATTAGTTCGGATATTCAACTTGAGAAATTTTGGAAATATACAGTGCTTTAAAAATAATTTTGAAGCTTTAAAAGAGATATTGAGCACTGAATTTTTGAAAATTATAGTGAAATACTAAGGGGTATACCATTCGAAATTATCAGTGCACCGCTCGATTCAAAAGACAGGTACACCGTTAATGTTTGCTTTCTAAAGAGATAGAAAGATGAAGAGTAAAAAAAAAAAATTTTACTTAAAATTATGGAAACCCTTACTAAAAAGTCCCGTATTTTAGGATGTCCGGCCATTTTTCACATATGTGAAGTCCTTTGATATTCTTAATCCAGTATTCTCCCATCTCCTACATCTTCGATTCCTACGTGGACTCTTCTAAATTGGTCGAAATAACCACGATCTTATGTATCAAATATCTCAAAGTCTTTCACCTTCTTTCTATCCCTTTGCATCCAACAGCAACGATTATTAGATGTGACTGGGATTACACCTAATAATCTTAGATGTGACTGGGATTACAACTAATAATCTTTAGGAGATAAGGACTCCTAATGAGAAGAGAACAGTAACAAATACTCGGCAACTTCTTATTTTAGTTGGTTTTATTTCTGGCGAGAGAGACATACAACAATTGCTAAACTGAGAATCTAAGGACACGGCATGACCAACTGTATGGGGGCTGTTTTGTAGGCAACACATATTATAAATAACTGGGTGTAACAAGAGCAGTCCAACAAGAAAAGGAGGTGAGAATCAAGAGAGAGAAGACGGCAAGCAGCTCTGTTCGTGGGTGAGAACAGAGAAGAAGAGAGGGGCTTGACGCTGTTGCTGGGATATACAGAAGAGGGTCTTCTTCAAGAACCAGCAAAATTGGGTTTCTCGGTTTCGGATCTATAGTGGAGCACGACCATCGGTGGGTCAAGAATCCAAAGCTTGTTGTTCGCAGGCAGCCTTAATCCAATCTTCTCTGTGAGAGGCAATACAGAGAAGAAGGGGTTTCTTTTTGTGCTGGCAGCAAGCCGTTGAAAGAGGGGTCTTTGCCAGGTACCATCGTCAGATCTGAACTTTGAACAAGGTGGACTCTTCAACAATACTCTGGTTAGTTGGAGACTATCAGAGAGTAGCAGCTAGTTCATATCTGCTGATAGAGGTGGAGAAACAAGTCTGAATATAGAGTTTGGGTTCTTCGATCCCTTTTGTTATTCTACCTTGTAATAGTGTTTATCACCTTCTCTTAATAAAATCTCTCACGCTGACGTAGACCGGGTGGGGCGAACTACATAAATTTGCCATCTGCCTCCGATTCCAGCCCATCTGCTTTCGTTCTTTCCTCACCACCCTTCTCGCGCCCAGGTTCCAACCATTTTCAATCCAACCCCCTTCTCCCATCTGTCACCATCGTTCATTCCAAATAATCCACTTCTCAATTTTCTACTGTCACAGCCAGCACCCATTTAACCATTCCGTCCTTCCACCGACCTTTACCCAACCTATTCAATCCTAATATTATCCCTTTTCCTTCGCTTAACCACGTTTCCCGAACCAAGTCCTTCGAATCCAATCTCCCGTTGCATTACCAGGGGACTTAGCTATGGTTTTTGAACAACTATTCTCCAAGGTTCACCCTCAGCGCCATCATCTCTTTCACACCATAAGCATGGTTAAAGGACAATATTGTCTTTTAGTTATTGACAGTGGTTCCATTAGGAATGTGGTCTCAAAGCATTTCGTTGAGAAGTTGCGGCTCCCTCTTCAGCCACACCGTCGAGCGTATTATGTTAAAGGGGACTCAGATAATTCTCACCATGATGTCCTGTTTCAATGTAAGATTCCTTTTTCTATTGGTAAATATCGTGACACGATTCTTTTCGATGTAGCCGATATGAATGTTCACCAGCTGTTGCTCGGCCGCCCTTGGCTGTTTGATGTTGACGCCACCCATCGAGGCAGAGCTAACACTTACACTTTTGTGAAAGATAGCCGCGAGTTTGTTCTTGGACCCCCTAAGGTACTTAATAGATGCGAGGTTGAGAAACTGAAATTGCTTTGACGTACACATAAGGCCGACTTGACTCCTAGAGCTCACACACAATCACCACCACCACCAATGTCGGAGGATTGATGTAGGCCTAATTAATTTTTATCTTCTCGTTTCCTAATATAATTAGGAATTTTTTCTAATTAATTTAGGATTGGATTTCTTTCTTCAGGTGTGTTTATGTATGTATAAAGCCTTGATGGAATGAGAATGAGCAAGGAATTTTTTCTAATTAATTTAGGATTAGATTTCTTTCTTCAGGTGTGTTTATGTATATATAAAGCCTTGATGGAATGAGAATGAGCAAGTTTACAATGAAATAATATAGAATAGAAATTAGAAATTTTAATTTTCCTATTCTATCTTCTCTTTCTTTCTCCCTACTGTGTGCTGTAGACTTTTCTTTTTCCTATTCTATATTCTATCTATTTTGATGGACTTAATAGCCGCGTACAACAATCTCATATCATTAAAGTGTACGTAAAATGAATTTTTTAAGTTGATACTCACTGTCTATTATAAAATTCTATAAAAAATTACTTATCTAGTTAATAACAAATAAATTCATGTATATGTGTGGAAGTATGCATGATTAAAATGTATTAAAGATAAATATATATAGAAGATCATAAGTTTTGTTGCTTTGAAAAAGTAGTTTTATATTCATGAAATGCTAAGGTTCCACTATAGATAGGTGCTGAGAGAAATTTACAGCCTAGCCTTTTTATTTGGGTCCCTGTTTACACACGCGGATTTTCTGCCTCTACACACCCATTTCCGGGTGCAGGTGGATAATTACCATTTTGCCCATGTGTTTCCATTCGTTCGAATGAATTCCCATTTCATTTCGGCATTCGTTCGAACGAATAGACATATACCCCATCTAATTTGATTTGTTCGAATGAATCCTCTTTATAAATCAATTGGTTCGAACGAATGAATCGGGTAAATAGTAACGCGATTTGTTGTAATGAATCAGTCATTCATTCTGATTCATTAGAATGAATCAAATTTTTTTAAAATTTTAAAGTTATTTTTTAAGTACTGTGTATTTTTAAAATTTCTCAAATTAAATATCTGGACTAATTACGATAATATGATAAAAATACTTTAAGACTTCAAGGTCTTTTGACACTCCTAAATATTTAAAACAAAGTATTTTACAAATAAGGGTATCCCTAGGGTGTGACGAAAACACATTTAGGAGTGTCAAAAGACCTTGAAGTCTTAAAGTATATTTATCAAGTTATCGTAATTAGTTCGGATATTCAATTTGAGAAATTTTGAAAATACACAGTGCTTAAAAAATAATGTACATAGTGTATTAAATAATAAAATCTCCTTTAAAATTTTAAAGTTATTTTTTAAGCACGGTGTATTTCCAAAATTTCTCAAATTAAATATCCGGACTAATTATGATAACCTGATAAAAATACTTTAAGACTTTAAGGTCTTTTGACACTCCTAAATATGTTTTCGGCACACCCTAAGGATACCCTTATTTGTAAAATACTATGTTTTAAATATTTAGGAGTGTCAAAAGACCTTGAATTCTTAAAGTATTTTTATCAGATTATCGTAATTATTCAGGATATTTAATTTGAGAAATTTTAAAAATACACAATGCTTAAAAAATAACTTTAAAATTTAAAAAAAAATTGATTCATTACAACGAATCCATCGATTCATTCGTTCGAACCAATTGATTTATAAGGGGAATTCGTTCGAACGAATCAAATTAGATGGGGTATGTGTCCATTCGTTCGAACGAATGAAGAAATAAACTGGAAATTCATTGGAACGAATGGAAACACAGGGGCAAAATGGTAATTAGCCACCCGCATTTGGAAACGGGTGTGTAAAGACAGAAAATCTAGGTGTGTAAACGGAGACTCTTTTATTTATATAGTGTTAATTTCTACCAAATTACATTAAAAAATTAACTCACATTGTCGTACCTTAGTGGATAATTTAACACTTCCCACAGAGTAAATATGGCATAGATGGTTAAGGAAGCGTTCACCCAAAATAGTTTAAGGAAATCCATGATTATTGACCTTAGCCAACTACTATGCACAGCCTGAATTTGCAACGGCTTCCCAAATCATTTGCAACGGATAGACCATGTGCATCAAACAATGAATGGAGGAAAAAGTATCTGATGATGCACAAGAGTGAAACAGAGAGACCATTGGAAAACCCTAATAATACTGGAGTGGAGAGTGCAGATGCATTGGTCCAGGATTTTATACAGTACTTGGCCAACAATAATTTTGCTACCAAATGGGGGCAGAAGGCTGAGTGGAGAGTAATCTTTCCACTCTCCAGTACGATTTTACAGCCACTCCTCTCTCAAAATCTTTCATGTGAATGAGTTTTTATTAGTTAAAAAAAAATATATTGAACAATGTTTATAGAATCATTAATTTAGAGTTATTCATCATTTATCTATTAATTAATAATTTAATATTATTTATAATATAATATTCATAGCATGAATTTAATTGGATTTGGCCAAGATTGAATCTAGTTAAATGTTATTTATACTGACCTTCTTCTGCCAAGAAGATTCGATGCACAGTCTGAATTTTATAATTTTGAATATGTTTTTTACTTGAGAGATCTTGGACTAGACACCAACACATTACAAATTTAAAAGAATAACTTAAGCACTTTATTTTTTTATTTTATCTATCAATTTTAGACCATGTACTCCATCTAAAGTTTTAAAAAAAAATAGTCAATTGCTTCTATTCTCTATAACCCAATAGCCTCACATGTAAAGGTCTGTCCTCGTATCTTTCTCATCTTTTTTTTTTTATCTATTTGTATAGTAAATTAAGTTGAATTAGATTAAGTCCAAAAAATAAATTTTAAATTGGATCGAGACAGACATTTTATAACTGATTTAACATAACCGAGTGCTGACCCATTGCATGTGTAGCTTTAATGAAATAAAAAAGAAATGCCTAAATTTAGTTATTCGAATTGAATGAATTTCGACTCGAAGTTAAGTATTACAGTGTGTTTCTAGTCAATTTTTATATATAGAAATAGAAATGAGAAAATATTAATTACTATCTTTTATATACATGTAAGATCATTTTTACAACCTCGGCATTCCACACAACTTTTCTTGAAAATTAATTTCCATATTTTAACAAAACTAAAGTGAACAATACCTAAAGAAAATTTCAACTGGCTCCTCTATTTTATTTTGAAGGTTACCCACAAAAGTTGAGGGATTGAAATGGAATGGGTGTGAAAAAAGTAAGGGAAATCTTGCTTTTGATTTTTACCAAAGAGTGCTAAAATAAATAATGTTATGTGATATCTTGACCCATGAGCCACCGACCAGGCTCTAGAAGAGCTGATCTAACTGAAACTGGGCCCTGTCAGTCGGACCAGCAGTGTGGGCCGGTCGGATCCAATAAGCCCATCAAGTGGGAGTGCATGTGGGAATTTTAGAGAGTCCCACGTTGGAAGTTGAGGACTTTTGGATGTGGTTTATAAGTGGTTGCCCCTCCTTAAATCATGTGAGGCTTTTTGGGCCTACCAAGTTGGGCCAGGCCCAAAGGCAAAACAGTGAGGGCTATGTTTTTGGACCCAAAGTGGACAATTTCATGCTGAGTTGGACCATAAGCGTTGTTCACGAGTCGGGTCGTTACAAATTTGGTATCAGCGCTCCAGGTTCTACACTCGAATTGTGTGGGCTTCGGAAGTTGAGGACTTTCGGATGTAGTTTATACGTGGTTGTCAAAAAATAACGGTTTACCTTCCATAAATCTCCTTTAAAACTTTAAAGTTATTTTTTAAGCACTGTGTATTTCCAAAATTTCTCAATTGAATATCCAGATTAATTACGATAACCTGGTAAAAATACTTTAAGATTTCAAGGTCTTTTGACACTCCCAAATGTGTTTTCGGCATAGTCTAGGGATACACTTATTTGTAAAACACTATATTTTAAGCATTTGGGAGTGTCAAAAGACCTTTAAGTCTTAAAGTATTTTTATTAGATTATTGTAATTAGTCCGGATATTTAATTTTAATTTTTTTAAAAATACAGTGCTTAAAAAATAACTTTAAAGTTTTTTTAAAAAAATATTATTTAAATAATCACCATTGTTCACCGTGGTTTGAATGAACCGTTACAATGGATGAACAGTAACGTGTGTTACTGTTCACCCAAACGTATTAAATTTATATTGACGGCATTCATTTGAACGAATACCAAAATAAATTGATAATTCGTTTGAACGAGTGAAAATTATAGAGACAAAATGGTAATTTCACTCTAAAATCTGAAAACAGATAGGTGTCTGTAAGGGACCAAGTTTAAGCTGCAATCTCACTTGATTATTAGTTAAAGGATAGACTAACATTTGGTTTTCAAAAGTAATTTATTATATTGGTTTAAGCAAAACGACTGCGACCATTATCATCGTTAGGATGAGTCACCTGTTCTAATCCATTGTCATAGTAGACCAAAGTGAAATGCGCACAACTAGCAAATTTGCTCATTTTGATAACAGTAGGTCTGACCCTGCCTATAGGTGGAGAAGGTAACTCCTAAGGCCTCCAAATAGATTGGCCCTATATCTATAAACTCCTTTCTTATATAGGTTAAAAAAATTATAAATTAAATCCAATAAAATAGGTCCAAAATATTAAATTCAACCGACCAACCGTTCACCTATTTGAATGTTTCACACTTTGTAAAAGAAAAATGTATTATTTTATTTTTTGTGAGCCATAATGTTGTTCCATGACGCTTTTTTATCATTCTAAAATGCAGGAATATGTTAAATCGCTTAATTTTTATAATGAAAAATTAACAGAAAAGTAATAAGTTTCAATACCTTCCCACATAGATATTCTCATCCAACGAGAGGGAACCCTGTATAGTCACGCATATAAATGTTAAGGGACTAAAAATAGAAACAAACAGTGGGCCTCGTTGCTTTATACACTATGCTAATATTTAGGGCTCCTAAATGCTTCTTACAAATAAAGTATCCTTGATTGTGTCGAAACATATTTGGGAGTGCCAAAAGACCTTTAAGTCTTAAATTATTTTTATTAAGTTATCATAATTAGTCCGAATATTCAATTTGAGAAATTTTGGAAATACATAGTATTTAAAAAATAATGGCCTATCTTGCCGATGCTAAAGTAATGTATAATGTATTAGTTAAATAATAAAATCTCTTTTAAAACTTTAAAGTTATTTTTTATGCACTGTGTATTTTCAAAATTTCTCAAATTGAATATTCAAACTAATTACGATAACCTGATAAAAATATTTTAAGACTTTAAGGTCTTTTGACACTTTCAAATGTGTTTTCGTCACAGCTGAGGGATACCCTTATTTATAAAACATTGTGTTTTAAGCGTTTGGGAGTGTCAAAAGACTTTGAAATCTTAAAGTATTTTTATCAGGTTATTGTAATTAGTCCGGATATTCAATTTGAGAAATTTTGGAAATACACAGTGCTTAAAAAATAACTTTGAAATTTTAAAAGAGATATTGAGCACTGAATTTTTAAAAATTATCAGTGAAACACTGAGTGATGCACCACTTGGAATTATGAGTGCACTAATTTTTTGAGAATTATCAATGAAATACTGAGTGATGCACCACTTGGAATTATGAGTGCACTAATTTTTTGAGAATTATCAATGAAATACTGAGGGGTACACCGCTTGGAATTATCAGTGCACCGTTCAAAAGGCAGATACACCGTTAACATTTGCTTTTTAAAGATATATGAAAGATGAGGGTAAAATGAACTTTTCACTTGAAATTTTGAAAACATGATGATGGGCGGCCATTTTTCACGTATCAAATATGTCAAGTCCTTTGACCTACTTAATCCAGTATTCCCTCATCTCCTGCAACATCAATTCCTACGTGGACTCTTCTAAATTGGCCGAAATAACCACCGATCTCATGTATCAAATATGTCAAGTCCTTCGACCTTCTTTCTATCCCTTTGCGCAACGAGACTCTTTCCCCAATTTCCGACCGAAAGCAATGCCTTTTCCTACTCTTCCATGGATGCCCAGATCTACAGTGATTGTTGCCTGGTGATTACCGGACTCCTATTGGCTGCTGCAACCCATCCGTCTCCCATTCCAGCCAATGCCTTCGTTCTTTCCTCACCACCCTTCTTGGGCCCAGGTTCCAACCAATTTCAATCCAACCCCCTTCTTGTTGACGTGGGTGGCTCGAATTTGATTTTTGGGCAAAGTCTTCAATTGGCATTTGCTAATTTGGAAGACTTAGGCAATTGCTAAAAGGGCTGAATCAACAGTTGCTTTGTAAGAGGGATACTCGGCTGTATTTCTTTTTCTAATTGGGACTCAGCAAGAGGTTGACTTCTATTAGGAAACTGCTATGTTTGAAACATAGAAGGACACGTCAAAGTGGAATAGAAGTTGCCTGCCATGGAAGACACAACAGCAGAGAGGGACCGACTGTATATCTATATATACAGGCTGCTAGCTGGTCGAGAGGTGTACTCAGTATACACATCAAGAGGGTATTAAGAGAGAGAAGCAGTTGGTGCTGGATTTACATATCAGAGAAGAGTCTCTGATATTCGAGGGATAACTCTCTACATCAGCGTGAAGGAGACTCATCAGAGATAGAGGTGTTGCTGATTGGGGCGCTGATCACAGAGGGATCGACTGTTGTTCAGGGCAGAGGCGTCAGCAAGAGGTTGCAATAGTTGTTCTTGGTTCAGCCAGTCTGTACAGAAGACTTTTACTGAAAGGAACAACATAGCAGCGAGATCCTTTGCATAGGCAGGTTCGTGACTTCTTCCTTTACACAAGACAGTGGGTGTGTGAAAACTGTCTCAGAGAATAGAGGGGCGGCCAAACTTGCAGCACACATTCGATTCTTGTTTATTCTGGTGTAAACGCTAACACTTCTCCCATAAGTCACCATCATCCATTCCAAGTCATCCACTGCCCAGTTTTCTACTGTCACATCCAGCACCCATTTAACCATTCTGTCCTTCCACCAACCTTTACCCAACCCATTCAATCCTAATATTATCCCTTTTACTTCGCTTAACCACGTATTCTGAACCAAGTCCTTCAAATCCGATCTCCCGCTGCATTACCAGGGGACTTAGCTATGGTTTTTCGAAATCTAATATGCAATGTTCATGTCAAGTACCTCCCTTACCCTCAGCGAAATCAAATCTTTCAAACCATATGCATGGTTAAAAGACAATATTGTATTTTCGGTATTGACGGTTGTTGCAGTACGAATATGGTCTCGAAGGATCTCGTTGATAAGCTGCGGCTCCCTCTTCAGCCACACCCTGAACCTTATTCTGTTAGGCAGCTAATACTTACTTGTCTACCTAAGGTTACATCTCAATGCAATATTCCTTTTTCTATCGGTAAATATTGTGATATGATTCTTTTTGATGTTATCAAAATGAATGCGAATGACCCCGATGTGATGCTTGGTCGCCCTTGGCAGTTTAATGTTGACGCCACCTATCGAGGCAGAGCTAACACTTATACTTTTTTGAAAGATGGCTTCAAATTTGTTCTTGCACCCTCTAGGATGAGTAAAATATGCGAGGTCAAGAGGCTGCAATTGTTTTCACGTTCACATGAGGCCGACTCGCCTCCTACATCTCACACACAATCTCCTCCACCACCAATGTCGGAGGATTGATGTAGGCCTACTTAATTTATTTTATTTATTTATTTTTATCTCCTCATTTCCTAATTAGATTATGATATCTCTTAGTTAGTTTCCTATTATAATTAGAAATTTTTTCTAATTAGTTTAGGATTAGATTTCCTTCTTTAGGTGTGTTTTTATATATGTATGGAATGAGAAGAAGCCAGTCTAGTATTGTAATACCCTGCCCCAGATTAGGCGTGTCTTAACTTAATAATTCTTGTTTAACCAGTTAATCTCAAAGACTTTGGTTAGAGCTTCGAGGAAAGCCCAGGTTTGGCCCAATCTGAGCCCGAAAACTCAGTGATTCAGCTGGTCTAGCTGGAGGGGCATTTTGGTAATTTACCACTTGTTATGTATATTTTTATAAATATTGTTAATATGTATATATTATTGGTAAATAATGTTCTCCTAAATAAAGGATTTGCATTTCTGATTTTAAAATGAATTTATTTTCAGAAAATGGTATTTAAATCCCGCCCGTCAAAACCCCGAAAGGGAGTATTAATTATTTTAAAGGGTTTTGAAAATGAAATAAAATTTGAAATTAGTATTTTATGGTAGACCATTTTAAGAATGGTCTAGTTATTTCATTTCATCTCAAAATGATGTTTCTAAATTGTTTATTTTAACAATTCTTTATTTAAGTAAATAGTGTAAATTTATGGTTTTTATTTAAATAAATGGTTTTTAGTAAGAGTTAAATTTCAAAATTTTTATGGTAACTAAGATTTTCAAAACCCAACCTATCTGTAAGGTGGGATCAGGTTTTTGAGTTTTTAAATTATTACTTTTAGTTTAAAAATCATTTTTATCAAAATAAGGCCCTTTTTGCAAAAAATGGAAAATGGGAGGGCTGATCTGCCAAAAAAAAAAGTGCGGTTACTGTAGCAGCTTCAGCGGCATGCCCGCATGCGCTGCTGCTCCCCGATTTTCGGCGATGACGTCCTGTCCCATCCCAGATTTTCCAGCTGAAAATCTATTTAAACCTGCCAAAGCCACTAGATTCACTCCCAGCAAAATTTTGCATCTTCTCTTCTCCCTTCTCTCTTCTCTCTTTTGCAGAAACCCAGACTGGCCGACTCTGTTTTGCAAACAGTAACTTAGAGGAATTTTTTTCAAAAAAATCCAAATTTCAGCCCAGGAATTCAATCCAAGGTAACCACTGAATTCCCCTTTCAATTTCGACCGGTTTTGAATCAAGAAATTTTGAATTTGGCTCTGTTTTCAGTGAGAAAAATGATTTCAAAATTTAGGAAAAATTCTAGGGTTCCTCGTATCAGTGAGCTTCCGGTACCAAGATCGGATGGCTTACTGAGTTTCAAAGCTCCAAACCTCTCCCTATGGAAAGAGGACTCCCGGAGGAATCTATCGGACCGGTCAGATATAAAAACCGAATACAGGAAACCCTCACTTTTCAAATTCGTTTTTCATGAAGTTCCGGCCGTTCACTGTCTGTTGCAGACAGTGAACGGGGAAGAAGAAGAAGAAAAAAAAAAAAATATATATATATATATATATATATATATATATATATATATATATATATATATATATATATATATATATAGTTGCTTATGATTTGAAATGTTGGTTCCCTTTGAAAAAAAATGAATAAATAAATAAATATTATTATTTTATTCAAAAAATTATTATTATTTTGTTAGATTATGTGATGTGATGATTGGTACCCCTTTTTGTTAATTAAAATTGTACTAACCCTCTTCTCTTATTATTTATAGTGTAAATACTATTATATCCGCTTCCAGGCCGACCCTATTGGTCGAGCACTGAGTGATTCACTTTCAGGCCGACGCTATATAGTCGGGCACTGGGTGACCTCGAGGCCTACTCAAAATGTCAGATCTGGTCCTATCCAGAAGACAACCGAGAAGTGACCCGAGGATGTAGACCTAACTCAATAAGTCAATCTGATCAATGCCTAGAAGACAATATGAGTTTGGACTGAGCCCCTTTTTATTTATTATTATATTGTGGATTATGATAATTTAAAAAGGATAGAAACCCAGTAGGAGACTCAATTCCATATACTTCGGATATTTTTGGAAAAACGTGAGATTTCAAAATACTACTCGTGTGTATGTATTTGATCTGTATATTGATTGTGCACTTGTGTGTTGTTTGAACAGAGACCGCGTAAACCACACATAACGGTGAGGGAACTTAACTCTGTAGATTTTTGTAAACAGGATTTTATTGAGCAATGACTGGTTTCAATTTTGATGAACCCACTCATGTGCCTATACCCGATGCACTATGGTAAGAGTGCTGATATTGATTGTGATATTACGATGTTGATCGTATGAGTATGAAAGACTGCTTCCACGTACCTGGGCTATTGAACCAATATCGGCCATATGAGAGATGGTTTATGTCTACTGGACCATGGGCGGACCATGCTGTCGTTAGTTGCTGACTTGAGGGTATCAGTATCGGCTAAGTCAGAGCCGGAGATGTACTTGCAGGGATGTATTTTGACCGTGTCGGGACTTAATACTGGTCTCAGTGTAGTCGGCAGGCGTTACGGTGGATAATGGCAGTGGTTTAATGATGTTGATATATTACTTAGAATTATGCTTATTGTTATCAAGCATGTGATATTGAACTGTTGCTAACCTGTTCCATTATTTACTTAATTTGCATTGTTATATTTCCTTCACTGGGCTATTTAGCTCACACCACTCACCTTTCAGGCAATGAACCCGAGGAGGAGGACCCTCTTTATCAGGCTTAGGTTGGATAAGCTAAAGCGGTTCTTTGGGATTCCCCCGGAGGGAAATACCCTGATCTTTTCCTGTTGGTTCTTGGAACCGTTGTCTTTTATTAAGTACTGGATGTAGTACTTAATTTATGTTAATTTGATGTACTATACTATGTTGCCTTTGTAATGGTTGAGACAATGTTTTGGTTTGTAATAATCAATGTTGGTTGATTTTCTTATGCTATGTGTTGATGTTGTTAATGTCTATTTTATGAGGTAGGCATATGGTACATATTTGAGTCCACATGATGGGATCATGTGTGACCCTTGGGCCCAACTGTTGATCCGGCCCAATTAGATTGCGTATGCTTTTGGTTTAGTTTATTTTTAAAAAAAAAATCAGTCACGTTCCGGGCCCACCCTTCGGGTCGGGGCGTGACAAGTATGAAATAAAATGGAATAGAAATTAGAAATTTTATTTTTCCTATCCTCTTTTCTCTTTCTTTCTCCTTACCTGTGCTGCATGCTTCTTTTTTTTCAACCCTCTCTCGGCGAAGACGAGAGGGAACTATTTTGCTAGATCAAATAGTCGCATCCTTAAAAGTGTATGTAGATGAGTTTTTCAAGTTGAATTTTATCTTCATTCATATTTAAGGGTGTAGATCTATCAAACTAATTGATTCTCATCTATTAAAAGTTGTATAAAAAATTACTCAACTGCATCATAACAAATCAATTCACCATGAATGATATGATTTCACATGTATATGTGTGCAAGTATGCATGATTAAAATGTATAAAAGATAAAAATATATATAGAATATCATAAGATTTGGTGCTTTGGAAAACTAGTTTCATGTTTATGAAATGCTAAGGGTCCACTGTAGGTAGGTGCTGAGAGAAATTTACACCATTAAAAGCCCTAGCCTTTTTATTTTTGTAGTGCTAATTTCTGCCAAATTATATTAAAGAATCAACTCAGATTATCGTAGCTTACTGGATAATTTAACACTTTCTCATAAAGTGAATATAGTATAGATGGTTAAGGAAACCATCACCCAAAATAGTTTAAGGAAATCCATGATTATGGACCTTGGTGACATAATTCTTAAATCTTTCAAAGTTAAGAATTACTCAAATTAGATAGACTTTGTAGCTCTTATTAAATGTGCCAACATGTAAAATTCAATGATGTATTGAAAAATGAGAACTCATTCAGTCCAAATGTAATGCATGTTACACCAAAATGGATTGGATCAATATGGACTTGCTCCTTCTAATTCCAACTACAAATCTATTAAAAGATAAGTTAATCACATTATCAATTCAACAGTAAGTTGTGTTTTAAATAAATTCAAAATTAGAGATGTATCCAATTCAAGTATAGCAATGAAAATAATATTTGGAAACACGAAAGGTGTGCGCATACATGTAAACACGGTTAGTCTAAGTTGTTAAAATTAGACTAAAGGTCTTAGATTTGACTTCTCTCGGATGTACATGATAGACTAGGTTTGTGGGTGGTTTCGTGTATATGTGGGATTAGTCTCATCTTCGATAAGGGATAGAGATACAAAGAAAATTCTAATTTAAAGAAAATTTGTATAAGAAGACTTGTCACTCAAGTCAAAGTCTATATTGCACAAGACCCTCTGATGTGGGCATGAAAGTAGAGGAAATTTCATTTTTGATCCAAGCGGATGTGCAAGTAATTTGACAAATTGGGGCTCCAAGTCGGTGCACCTATAATTTCGTTTTTTAAAAGGCTAGGACGGGTGAAAGGTAAAATGGAGTTTTCATATAATTTTTTTAAAACCCGTGTCTCCTAACAAAAAACACCTGTGTTAGAATGGGTGACAAAAAAATTTGTTATTTTGGACCGTTGTACTTTCTTTTTACCTTTTGGCATTCTGTTGGTTTATACCTCTTGGACTCATTGTTGCTCCTTATATACTTTACTTTTTATACATACAATTCATTCTCTTTATTACTGTTAACAAATTATAATTTATATATGCATTAGTTGTATTTTTTAACGGTAGTTACTTTTATCATTGGTCTGAAGCATAAATATGAGGGAGAAAATCGGTATAATCAGTCTCAATAAAAAGTCAGTTATTCAGAGTTTAAAACAAATTTGATTAGCTAATGGTGTAGCAGACTTCTTCACTAAAAATGAGGTTGAAGGGTTGATTCGGAGTGTCTTTTATTTATTGGGAGTATAATTACTTTTGTAGTGGATTGGTTTTTTTTGTCGTTATTTTTCTTTTCTTGTTGTTTGGCCTATTTAAGCCCCCTTTTGTTGCTTTTTTTAATTAATGAATTTTTTTCTTTACCGCTCTTTTTTTTTTTATTACCAATAGATACTTTCTCATCTACTGTAGTCTCCTTTATATCATCATCATGGTCGTGAAATAGCCCAAGGCGATCAAAACATGAAATGCAATTAAACTCGGCTTTTTAAGTCTTTGTATCGTTTTTTTCTTACAACATTAATTGAAGTATCCAGCATCCTGATCATCACAGTGCCCTGTTTCTGCAGAGGCTGTTCATGGTGTTCAACTCTTTTTTCAGACCATCTCACACTCCATTTCCCATTGTTTTTTAGACACAAACTCTAAATTTTCTCTGATGCACTCGTTTTTAACTCTATCTCATTATTCATTTTCTAACTTGTTTGGTTTTATAATAAACTAAAGATGCATTTGGTGCTTCAGTGTCCTGCAGGGAAGCTTTAGTGAATATTGCTTTCACAACTGCAAAGCAGCTCCTGTTATAATTGTCCTAGGCCAACAGCTGAAATGCATCCTCATGGAAGGATGGTATCTCATTTCTGCAGGGAATGCTAGTAGAAGGTTATGCATAGTGCCAAGGTCAAAACTTATGGATTAACAGTGAGAAGACGTATAAAATCATTGCATGACCAGAAAAGAAAAAAAAAAAGACCTCAACATCCAATTGCAGCAAAGAACAGGGGCAGGCTTGGAGGAGCAAATAGGAAAATAAGATTTAAATTCTAGGAAACACTGGATGCAAAGTGAGTCTCAAGCAAACTGATAATAGGATTTTATAAATCAGGTACCCATAACTAAAGGTAAGCAAGTATTAGACACAGAAGAGCCTGTGAAGTGGTAGATGGTGCTGATTCAGATATTCAAAGAAAAGGTCAGTTATTCCAAAGCAATGAGATTGCAATTGGAGCTCTTGAAGCTTTCAATTTTGTTAATGGTGTGGGCATCCCCATCAATAACATGCAGCATGAAGATGAACTCATAGAAGAAATGAGCGAAGAAAATTGAGACAATGTCAAATTGGCACTTGAATCACAAAAAAAAAAAAATATTTGGTGCCAAAAAGGTCCGTTATGGTTTTCATTGGGACCCAATCATCAAAATAATTGGCTCATGGGCTGATTTGTTGGATGAGCCCTTCAAGTACACGATTTTAGAGTCAATACAGTCCAAGAAAGGAGCTCACTTGCTGAGCACAAAGAAGAGAAGTGATTACAAATTCTCTTGCTTTATCTCCACCTCCTCAACATAGAAGATCCCTATCCCTACTTTGATGGATCTAAGGAAAAGGAAATAGAAGCAAGATCTCTTTCTCTAAGCAAACTTGGACGCCACCTCTTCTCTATTTAGTATTCCTTTTTAGACAGGACACAAGCCACTTAAGGATTGCCAAAAAATAGGGGAGTCATACAAACACCTGGAAAATCTGTCTCTACACACCTGTTTTCGAATTTTGGGTGAAATTACCATTCTACACCCGTGTATAAATTCATTTGAACGAATTTTCAGTTCATTCGGACGAATATACTCATCCGAACGAACACTTTCGTATAATTTCGTTCCTTCGAACGAGTGTTCATTGGTTCAAATGAACAAATATATGTCAATCCTTCGCAAAATTCGACTTATTCATTCGAATAAACCAAACTATTCATTTGAACGAATGAACACTCATTCGAACGAACTGAAATTAGACTGATTTGTTCGTTCGAATGAGCATATTCATCCGAATGAACCAAAAATGAACTGACAGTTCATTCGGATGAATAGAACACAGGGGGTAGAATGGTAATTTCACCTGATTTCAAAGAGGCAGAAAAATCGGGTGTCTATGTGTGGTGCCAAAAAATATGGTATAACTTTGCCAACATATTTGACATATGAAACGATATTGGATTTTCATAAAATTAGATTATTTGGAAAACTTATTCAATTCCGACAAATCCAAATTTGTGACTTCCTGACATACACAGACAAAAGTGATGATTAGTTTATAACCAAGTCTCGTAGAGTGGAGGGAAAGTTTATTTTTAATCCAAGTTAGAGTTTTTAAACTACATGTGATACTATTTGCATATCAAAAGATATAACAAAATCCACATTTATCTAGGCTCTCAAAAGATAAGAGATTTTTTTTTATATAGAATATGTATTGGTTGATACATATTGTACTGGACATAGTCTGTTGTGTATGATAGTTTTGTAGGTCAATACGGATTAAAGAATGGTTTGGTCAAACCTTATTTTTTTAACCTTCAATTTCATTTGATTATTCTTATTTTTTTTTTATGTGGTCTGTAGTCATGTTGCCAAGGTGAGCTTACACCTTGCCCTCCTAAAACCCCTGGGAGGACACCCCACATCCACCCGGGATTGAATTTGCTACCTCTCACTGAAAGCAGTGGGAGGCAACCAGTTTGGATAGCGAGTGTTGGATAATTTCATTAGATTATAGTAATGGAAAGCAGCGCTGAGAAGAAGAGAAAGAGGTAAAGAAGGGGAAGCGCCGTTGAGGAGACAAAAGCAAAGGGGGATAAAGAGTAAATGTAGGGAAATATGTTTGGTTTTTTTTTATAGTTTAGAAAAAAAATCAATTTTACCGAAGAATTCTATATTACTAAAGCCTTTATTAGGGATATATTTAGATATTAAATATATTTAGAATTTGCTTAATATTGTGTTTACTATATTTAGAGATTTCCTTTTATTTACTTTCCTCATTTGTATTTATCTTTCTCTATAAATAATATTGAAGGGTCTCTCCTTGGTTAAAGGAGACACAACAAATCATGTATGTCTAATTCTATATGGTATCAGAGAAATGATTTAATTTATTACTGAAATTAATCACACACTAACATCGAATTGAAGAAAATAAAGATAAAAAGATAAAGAAATTACACTATTTTTAATTCAACTAAATTATAAGACATGAATTAAAATTGAAGAACTAATTAAAAGAATAAAAACTAACCTTAAAGACAAAATTCTAGAATTCCAAACTCTTCTATTAATTCTCCAAAGTCTCAAGCTCCTAAGCTCTCCACAACTCTCAGCAAGGCAGCCCATGGAGATCTCTCTTAGATCTGCCACTGCCATACACATCTGCTTTGGATCTGGCCCTCAAGAGCATCCTTCCTCTTCTTCACCCTGCCTTCCCTCCCCTTTTGTTCCTCGCTTGTGTCGTCTTCAAACAGAGCATCAGATCTGCTCTCCTCTTCTTCCAACGACGAGTATATCTTTTTGTCTCGGCTTCCAGTTGCTGCCTCTCCCATCTCTTAGATCTGATTCCTAGATCAGATCATGTGCTATTCTCTTCTCTTCGGCAGCCACCTATTCACTGCTCTTAACTGTCTCCGAGTGGCCCCTTTCCTCTGCAACAAATCGCTAGTTTCTCAAGGTACTTCTCCTCACTTGATTTTTCATTCTATCCAAATTCGATCATTGTTGATTCCACAGAGGCATTGAATTCCTTCTTCTTTCTAGTTTTGTTTTGAGACTTGCGAGGCACCACAAAGAGAGAATACGGTCTCAATAATACAGTTTCTTTTTCCTTTGAGTTTGTTTTATGATTCCCAACCAATCTCACCTTTACCTTTAAATTCTCCTCACTTCTTTGATTCACTCTGATTTGGTATTGACGAAATCACTGTTTTCGCTTATGTATGAATGTGGGAGCAATTCAGATATGGATTCCGATTCTACAATGATGTGATTGTCAGCATGAGCAGCAAGAGCATATGATGAAATTTGGCGAGAGGGGAAAGAAGGAAAAACCCTAGAATGGAGTAGTTGATTCATTCGCCCACTCCATTCTAGGGTTTTCCCTTCTTCTTTCCCCTCCCGCCAGATTTCATCATCTGCTCTTGCTGCTCCTGCTCACAATCACATCATTATAATATCGGAATCCATATCTGAATGGCTCCCACATTCATATATAAGCGAAAACAGTGATTCCGTCAATACCAAATCAAAGAGAATCAAAGAAGTGAAGGAGAATTTAAAGGTAAACGTGAGCTTCGTTGGAAATCATAAAACAAACTCAAAAGAAAGAGAAACTGTATTATCCAAACTTCATTCTCTTTGTGGTGCCTCACAATCCTCGAAACAAAGCTAGACAGAATAAGGAATTCAATGCTTCTGTAGAATCAACGATCATCGAATTTCGATGGAATGGAAAATCAAGTGAGGAGAAGTGCATTGAGAAACAGGCGGTCTGTTGCAGAGGGAGGAGCCAATGCGTAGTTTCTCTCAATGCAACTATTTTCATTCTTTTCTCCAAACAAACAAAATAAAATAAACCCTCCCGCCCGAGTCCAGATTTCTCTGTTTCTTGCCATTGTCGTCTTCAACATGTCGCAGACCCAGCCCTTTGCCTATCAACAGGATCAGTCTCTCTCTCTTTCTCTGCGTCTAAACTTCCATCAGCAGCGACGACCTCCCTCTTTCAGATCTGGCTCCGCCCAGATCGCACAGCAACCTAATCTAGATCTGTCCCTGTATCTCGCACTCAAGCTGGATCGCCATCCCTCTTAGCAGCTTCTCTTCTTTGCTCAACGCCGGTCTCCTTTCTTTTCTCCGGCTCTGCTTCCCGCTCATTATCGCCGACGTGCAGTCGTTCTTCCCTCTTTTGCAGATCCAACGGTGCAGATCCCTCTTAGCATAGTGGCACGAGCTTTTTCTCTCTCAGATCTGAGATTTCTCCCTGCAGTTGTCAATCAGATCTGTTGGTCTGCTGCCCAGATCTCTTTTGTTCTAATTGCTGCCATCATCGTTTCTACCCTGACGCCGTACAAGTTCTCTACATCGGCGGACCCTTTCTTCTCTACTGCCTATCTTCTTGTTCCGCCCAGGCAGCCCCCATTCCGTCCAGCAGCCTCTCTCTGATCGTCTTTCTGCAGTCACCACGAGAAACTCATCCTAGCGTCTTCTTCTCACACACCTGTCTCTATGCCCGACGGCTCTTCCATTTGCCGTTGCTGGTGTAGCTGGTCTTTTCCTGCAGACACCGGATCGGCAGCCTTTTTCACCGGGCTTCTCATCTTTGGGCAAATCTTCATTTGATAGTATCGTAGGCAAGCTAAGCGTTACTTCTATACACGCTAAATTTTGTGTGTATAATTCTACAGCCCTTACTATTTTTTTTACTTAACAATAGACAATCATTTTTATAAAAATAGTGACTTTTTTATGAGGCTCAGAATGTACGGCATCTCTAAAAGAGTGCATAAATTAATTAATAATTTTTAACTACTCTTTCTTATTAAGATTTAAGAGCAACGAAAGTAACGACAATAGATAAGAAAATCGACTGAAGCCCGTTGAGTAGTTGAGACATTTCTCTCAACAAAGACCTCTGATATTTTCATTTATATTATAAAAATATCAGTAAAATAACTTTTACGCGTTAAAAACTCAAGTTTATCGCGTGTACCGGTTTTAATGGTAAATTCCCATTAAAAACATGTTTTTATCGCGAGAAACGTTAAATTCTTGTTAAAATCGCAAGATTTTAATGTTAAATTCCCGATAAAAATGCATGGACCAAATACACATTTTTTATTTCTGAAATATCATCTATGTTTTCAAACTTCGGCCACATTATTTATTTTTTATATTTATATTTATTATTTTTTAAATAATATATTTTCCACGAGATTTTCCCTTGAAATTCCCAATAAAAACCAGGATATTTGAAAATATCCTGCTATTAACAATTGTCGTTAATATCCCGAGAACGAGATTTGTGACAATGCTCTCCATCACATCAATATATCCCCGTGGGTTGAATATTTTTCCAATTCCTCACTAATGAATAAAATTTTTATTAAAAATTGTCTCTATTTTTTAAAATTAATAATTTATGTTTAATAAAGTATAATTTTAAAATACTTCTCAAATATGCTTATTTATTTAAATTCAACATCATCCCTAACTCCTCCATGTACCCTAAGACAATTTATTTATTATTATTATCATTTTTATAACCAAAGTGTCAAAGTCTCTTAGAGCATCCGTGATGCAGTTAAAAATCCAATTGATGTAGATTTCTAAAATAAATAAAATTTGGGTAGCCATTTAGACATCTGACTTTTTTTTGTTAAGAGACACTCTTTTTTGAAATTTAGAGTAAAATTACCATTTTGTCCTTCCGACGTGCATTTGGATAATGAAAGATTTTTCAAAATCGGAAGGGCAAAATGGTAATGTCATCCCAAATTTTGAAAAAAAAAAAGATGTCTCTTAAAAGAAAAATCAAGTGTCTAAATGACCACCCTATAATTTTGGGCTTTTTATTTATTTTATGGGATAGATTTTGGATCTGGATCTGAATTATAATTTAATTACTGATGGAAATAAGATGCACGAAATGAATTAATCCACCATGCATAATTTAATTCCAATAATTAAATTAAATTTAGACACAGCCAAATTAAATACAAAGAACTCAACTTAGGAGACCTGAACACCTTGCTCATTAAAAAAATAGATGAGTGATAAGTCAAAAATAATTTGAGACCAGTCAGCTACTTTTTGGAGATGCAAATTGAAAAATGAAAACTAAAGAAAATCTACCATTCCCATTTATGAAGGAAGCCCATTTTCAATTTGAGGTGATTTCCGGATAGTAGCTAATAAAAAAATCTTATTTTCTATGGAAAATGGTTGAGGAATGCAAACAACGGAAATTTAAACTAATCAGACCCGCGTGTCATAAATCTATATTAGCTGATTGGGAGGATGTCTTGCCGCAGCAAACTCCCATGCATGGAAATGCACCAAGGTCTTCTAAAAATTACTTTGATAGATAAATAGAAATGATTCTTAAAATTGAACGATTACAAGTGGAGGATGTTAAGGGTTAATAAAAGAAGACGGGATGCTTAAATGAATGAGGAAAAGGACAACAATTTTTAAGAGTGAAGAATTGATTAATCAGACAAGGAATTGATGGAGTATAGATTAGAAATATGGACAACCTTTCTAATTTCCTATAGGGCTTTTTAACATCATGTCACATGAAATCTTGCCAGCTCTTGATAGATGGTGTAATTGGTATTGTGATGACCATTACAAATATCATATGAAAAACTGCACTCCTAGTACTCAAAAATTTCCTACAACAATGACTTGACAATAATGAGATTTGTTACTAACGATATTGTTATTTATTGGAAGATGGTATTAATACATCAAATTCTATCTTCTTTATCCTTTTATTGATATGGTAAGTTGCAATCAGTTGATCTTTAGAGGTAAAGAAGGATTAAGGATATCTAATCAAATGAACTGTCAGCCTATCAGGCACTAAAAAAAGGTATGACTCAATGTTAATTGTTTAGCATTTTCCATAGAATATAATTCTATGAAGAAAGTCTTTACCGTTATAACGCCATTATAACGGCATGCCATGGACATTTAGAGAGGTGCATGTACGGGGATGGGAAGAAGGCAAAAAACATGCAGTGGTTCTGCATCTGCTGTAGACTGCCTAGATTTTGATCATCTTCCATGGAGATCACCTATTGCCCTATGAAACTTGCTTTGAAAGCTTTTCTTCTCTCCTCATTGAGTCCATTCATCACCTCCAATGTTATCATCAGTCATTAAAGCTTTTCTTCTCTCCTCATTGAGTCCATTCGTCACCTCCAATGTTATCATCAGTCTGGAGAACGATACAATTCATTGAGAGAAGAATGACTTCCTTTCTATATGTTTCTAGTCTGGAGAATGATACAATTCATTGAGAGAAGAATGACTTCCTTTCTATATGTTTCTCTGCAGGGTGCAGTGAAAGATGTATATGTTTCTCTGCAGGGTGCAGTGACAGATGTGGCACAAACACTCCAACAGTGAGACAGACTCAGGTGGGATTCATAGACCCCCCGAAATTCACGGTGGAGGTCCCTATGTGTCCAGCCATTGACATTCACATGAAGTATGGGAATTTCTCAGGCATTGGTCAGTCCAAGGCTATTCAAAGTTCTTAGTTAAGACGACTGTGTCGTAAATGCAGGACTGCCTTTGGCCCCCTTGCAGAAGCTCTCCTTAACACTAGAAATTCCTCATAACCTTGAAGACTTGGAATTTTCAATGTGAATGATCACAGCAGCCGGGTAATACATAATGGTTCATGTCATTTATGCCAGTTGCACCTCCTCTAACTTTGATGTCTTGGACTTGGATTCCCTGTTGCCCTTTGAAGTAAGACTCTACAGTACTCATTTATGCATTTTTAGTGTTCTGTTCGGTATTGGAAATTGGATAAATGTAATAGAGTTCTCTCTCTCTCTGAAGGTTTATTGTGATCTCTGGTAGCACTGAATACCAATTCTATATCATGCGCTGGCATGAAAGAGTGCAACTGCATGCATACAAGCTATCCATGGTTTTGAGACTAGATTTCAGGCCCTGCACCATTTCTAGGTCAAAATTGACACTTAAGTTGGCCGATACGTGAAGATGATGATGAAGTCCTGTGATTTTAGAACTTCGTACACATGCAATTGTAAAACTTAGATAGGAATCAAACAAAAAGAAACCCTAGAATATAGACATGGACTCGGGAGATTTCATTTGCTATTGTGCTTACTCACCTTTATTGCTGCGCTGTTTCACATGGATGAAAGAATGGACATAAAATTTCATTGAAAAAAAGGAAGAAAAATCTCTCAACTGTGACAAAATATTTGGTTCTAACTATGACAATGTGTTTTTTTATCACCGAAGTTGCATTGCCTTCTATTGTTTGTTCTTTTGTCACTGGTATTTGAAAAAAAAGGAGAATAGTATTTTCCCTGGTTTTCAGATGAATATAAAAGTAATACCAAGTATCCATAATCCCAAAAATCAGTATATAAAGATTCTTCCTTTCAAAATATGACAATTGACCAAACATGCCACAAGGTAAAGTTTAAAAGAAAGAATAGTATTTTGTTTCTCCAAGTCTTCCATAATCATATGTTTAGCATGCCACTGAAAGGAACTTACAGCTCAGAATCCACTTCTTCTACTTGACATCTTTAAAAAATTGCAACCACCTCTGTTCAGTTCTCCTAGAGCCAGCTCCAACTAGAATCAACCCATTAGAAAAACAAAATATGCTATTGCTTGGGATGGAGATCAAACAAGCATTTCAAACTTGTACAAATTCGACCAGTAAACCATAACAAGGGGCACAAGCATGTACAACCGTAGACTGTACCTTTTTTTATTGAAAGAATGTATAAATATAATTGTAAATAAAACAATGGAACCCATGCCACCCACTGTTTGCTCACTTCAAAATTAAATTCAGTATCATGACAGTTAGTAACAACAGTACTTTGAAACTCATCTCCAAACAGCAAGCAGTGGAAATGCTCTCGCCGCTGAGAGTGTAAATTTTTCCAGTTATCTCATCCCGCACTTTAATAGTTGACGAGCCTGAAATTAACCATGACCCAAATCAAAGATATAACAGATGTTCACATTTAATGCATTTCCAAAAAGGAGAAAAAGGCTCTTTACTCTGTCCTAAAAATCTATAAAGTGCACTGCTTAATAAATGAACATGATAGGACTTAGCCCATTAATAATTATTACAACTGCATATTTCAAAGTTAACCTCATTGGGTGGTTTGAGATCACAGTGCCTGTGGCCTAGATTATTTGGAGCCTCGGGAAGTCAAACAGGGCAAGGATTGGGCTTTTGCCTAATTGAATGTATGAGGATTCAAAATCATTATAAACTGTATAAGGTCAACAGGTTAATCTTATTCAGTTCAATGCAGCACTATACAATTGGATGAGCTTCTAGAACATCTGCCAGTTGGGCTCATTGGATCAATGTTATGGCCTCTGGCCTAATTAAGTAACTTGCTTTCTTTAAATTTACAGGAAGTTGGGTCACTTAATAACATTTTGGTTTAATGGTAGTTCTTTGTTGGTCCAAAATGTTGGACCCTTTTATTTTAAGTTATTTGGTACCGTTTGTAGAGAAGCTAATAAATACAAGAAATGACAATGTAGAAGCCAGATGGCAAGATTACAAGGTTTGTGGTGAAGATATTCATGTGGAAGCCTTAAATTAGTTTGTGAAGAACTAAAATCAACTTTCATCAGTTCAACCCCAAAAAAGGATGGACAGACTGAGCTTTCCCATTATAGACTGATCAGTTTGGTAGGATATCATAACAAATTACTGGCTAATCTGCAAGCTGGTAGGCCTGAGGAAGGCTCTTGGTGATGATATGGGAGAGAACGAGGGGCTCTTTGTCATTTTCCAACTGATGGAAAATGAAATGGAATCTGAGAGGCTTCTCCCATTTCATTGTCATGGGGCAACCAGGACAAAACCAAGTCCTGCAGGTGTCAGAAGTGCTTCATGATGACAGGGGTGACTTTAAGTTACACTCTTTGACCAAATACGAATCAAACAGAGACTTAAAATACACAACTCTTGGCTATTGAACAGGATTTATCCTTGCCGGTGGAGCACAGCGGAGGCAAATTCACTATTGAGAATGATTCAGCTAATGCTAAAGCCGCGACAAAAAGGGAAAGGAACCCCACATGGAGGCTACTAACCACAACAAGGGAGATCACTAAGCCTTATAAGAATTATGATGCCCTTTTTTAGGCATTGAAGGTGTTCAGCAGACGGTTGGTTGATTTATCCTTGCTTGTAATCCTTGTGTTTAGGACCTGTTTGGTCACTTAACGTAATTTTTTCCTTCAATAATAAAAAAAATGTTACTGTCTCAAAAAAACAGGATTCTTGAAGACTATTATAAGGACACCTTACAAGCACATGAGTGTTTGAATCTTATCATGTTTGAACTTGTAGTTTAGGGAGAATAAAGATAAAGGAATCGACCTTCTGTTGTACTATATATTTAATTTGGATCACTTTCTACCAATTTTTAGCGGCTTCTTGGGAGTATCTTTCCTCTTCTTTGAATAAATTGGTCAAATCCGTAGTTCAGGGAAAGTATCGTTTGAGCTACAACAAATTGGCTCAACTATGGAATTGAACAGCACCTTTGGATCCACTAAACAACACCCATATATTTGAATACTAATCTTTAAATTATTTCTTTATAAACTCTTCTCCATAATTCAAACTTTTTGTTTAACTGATCGTTTGTCTCACTAATCAGTACCACATCTTTTGCAAACAACATGAACTCGGGACATGTCCATACTAAAACAGGTAAATAAGGGTAACAGGTAAATAAGGGTTCACAATAGACCTTTGGTAAAGCTTGACTCCAACTGGGTCCAGACACAATTTCTTTAAACAATTCCAATTGGCATAAACGTAAATCAGTTCTCTAAAACATGAAATTCATGTCCTAAAAAAAATTGTTACTCACGTATAGTTTCATTGCAGAAGTTCATCTTTTGCCAAAATGTTGTATATTCCCTCTGTTTGAAAGGGGTATGTACGCAACATTGATGTAATCAAAAGAACATATTCGAAGTCATAAAAAAAGAGTCCTGATTTAGTATAATTGCTTGCCAACTGATGTACATCTCCCGAAAATTTTAATTGTCTTTTAAATGATTCACCACTTCTTCTTTTTTGAGTGATCATGATTTACCACTTCTTTAACAATGGTTTGCAAGGGGGCTCAACCAACATCCTTAGTTTTCCTTACCCTTTCCCAAGAGGGAAAACAAGTAAAAGAAATGAAACTTAAGATAATTAAGCTACAATGTGGTTGGGCCCATAGAAAACATTGCGCAAGAAAATTTTATCTTTCTGTCTCTCTTCTTTCAAACACGAGAAGGGCATATTTCTGGAATTACAAAGCAATATAACAAAATAAAATCACCAACTAACCATCTCAGGGATCATTTAAATTAATAAATCAAATATCTTACAGTAACTCAATTATGAATATTAACCAAGTGGAGAAAGGAACATGTCTACTCACAATTGTGATCAGTCCATCCAATGACTTGTTTTTCAAGATCATAAACGACAAGCTTATTTGCTAAAACCATTTCTGCATGGGCAACACAGATGAAAGAATGAACCATGAGAGAGAGAGAGAGAGAGAGAGAGATGCTGGGACAACATAGAATCATAGCAACCATTAGGAGAAAAAAGAGAGAAAAATGTGAAGTGTTTTCAAAAAAAAATCTTCACTTGTATTCATCCCATTCAGATAAAATGCACCAAGTACATGAAAAGGTAAAGACTAGTCAAACAACTTTTTGAATTGGAAGTGGTAGAAGGAACATGCGACAATATCAAAGTTGCAACATATCAAAAATACAATTAGATTCACCAAAAGGTTGGACTGATCTAAAGGTCAAGCCCACGAATTTTCAGCTAACAATATACCATTTTATGAAGGTTTTTTTTTATTGATCGAATGGAAATGTTTAATTATGATTTGTATGAAGGCAGCCAGATGAATGTCTTGAGTAAGAGAATAGAATCAGGAATGAGTGCATAAATGGAAAACTAAAGATTGCCACAATAGAAGAGAAGTTTAATGAATGCCATTTGAGATGGTTATGTAATAACAGACCAGAGACAAGCCCAATATGAATAATTAAACGTTCACAAGGAACAAGGAGAAGGGCCAGTCCAATAGACTTCGAATCAAGCGATAAGAAAGTGCATGCCATATTGTGGTGTAATAGGGAGAATGACTTTTGACAGGGTTAAGTGGAAAATTCTACATAACAAAATCCAAAAACCTTGCCAGTCAAGTCAAATGGGATACTTCCCTTGTTAGTATTGTGTGAGATGTCTTCTTCTTTTTTGAATGTTTAATTTTGTTGTTATTCTTTGGTACCTGCATGTTTTTGTGATGTATTCTGGTGGTTGTGGCGTTTGTGTGGGTAGGGGGGAAGGTATTGGTCTGGGCCTTTTTATTATCCAACTAGTGTGGTTGGCTATTGTGGAGAATTGTCCTTGCTTGATTTTGTTTCTCTTTGGGTAGAGAGAAACCAAGTTGCTCCCCATGGTTTTACTTATGAATCATGATGAGCACATTTCAATGTCTTCCTGTTCAATTTGAGGTAGAGGTATCTTGTTGGTATTTCTTTTGCAAGTCAAACTCTAGTCTAATATAAATATGCCATGTCATTGGAAGTAGGACGCCGACAAAGTGCTCACAACCTTTACTACACAGTAAAAGCTTTCACAAAGTTTGAAAGTCGACCAAGACATAAGACTGGATTCTCTTAAGGGCTCCATTGAAGGGCTAGAGGTATCTTTCAAGCATGTCAACCCGTCGACTAATGGTGTAGCAGACTTCTTTGCAAAGAATGGCGCTAATGGACAATTGTTGGGAGTTTTCCATTTGTCGAGAGCATAATTGCTTATGTATAGTGTTTTTTCTTTTGGGCCTAACCCTTTAGGCCTCTTTGTTCTTTTTCATTGTTTCCTTTGTATCTTTATTATTTTTAATGAAATTTCTCTGTTACCGCTAAAAAAAAAAGATTCTCTAGAGATTCAATGTCTCAACCAAACATGTCAAAGTTGATATGTAGGTTATGTTATAAAAATAAATATGCAACCAATTTTTTTAGGAAAAAAGAAAGTCATTGTCTTCCTTTTATCTCGTTAGGTTTAGTTAGTAAATACAGTTAAAAAAACTGAACTAGCCGCGGTTGAATCGCTCGTCTTCATTACATTCCGGTTTTGTATAAAAACCATCCAGGTTAAAAACCTTCTTGACCCATAAGAACCGTTTCAAAAAATTTAAACAATTTTCTTAAAAAACTGACCAATACATAAAGTTGTAAAAAACCAAATTTGATCATTTTTTAAAGAAACTCATAAATTATGACCCATAAAAAATCATTTTAAAATTAAAATATTAATATTTCAAAAAATTCCGAAAGGGGAAACCATACTGAGCCACACATCACCCAACCCCAGAAGGTTGAGAGGACAGCTATCTTTAAACTCTCAGCTACACCATTTAATAGTCATTTCCTCTCAAAATTTTTGCTCCTTGTCAATGTTGGATTGGGAGTGTCACTCTCAGCTACACCTTTAATACCTCTTAAAAAAATTGTATTAAAATAATCTTAAAAATTTCGTACTAAACAATCTTGATCCTACTAAAAAATTATTACACAAACTGAATATCTTTCAGGATATTATAGAAACATGCAATCATCAATCCTTAATTATGTTAGGCCCATAATTGAAAAGCTCCATGCAAAAATAGGAATCGGAGAATAAATGGAAAGAATAAAAATAGAAGAAATAAAAAGGAAAAAGGAATCAAGCAAAATGTCATAATAATAAAGAAACTTAAAAAATAAGAATTGATGAAGAAAAAATAAAAAAATAATGTCAAAAAATAAAAGATCATGTGAATGGTAATAAAACTTTATAGCTTGAAGGCTTGAAGCAACCACCCATGGAACAAGTATTTTCGATATCTTAGCAGCTTGTTCTTTTTGTTACGATTTGGATCTTATGGTGGGAACACAAGAACAAAGTGTTCAAAAATAAAGAAGAGAACCCCTCTAAGGTTGACCAAAGAATTAAGCCAAGCGTGCAAAGTGGGTTTCTACCCCTAAGGAGTTTCAAGATTTCTCTATTCTTGATCTCTCCAACCGTCTCCAGAACTTGAAAAGAGTGTATTGGATTGATGTAGTCTTTCCTGCTTTTGTGTTTTTTGGGTCTTTTTTGTGAGGAGTGTTTCTTTTTATGGGTCTCGGTGCTTCTTGGGTTGTCAATTGGGCTTTTTGTTTGTTAGTGGGTGTTTGGGCATAGGGAGGTCTCTTTTTCTATGTTTGTATCTCTCTCCTTCAGTGCAATTCTTCTGCCCTTTTCAACAAAGTTACCATTAAAAAAAAAACAATTGGATACATTTATTTAAAGATGAATATAACTAGTATTTGTTTGAGAAACTTACAAATATTTCTTTTGTTTATTTGGTGATTTACGCTAATGATAAGCTAATAGCTTCCAAGAACACATCAAAACAGGTAAGTTAAAAAGCTAATAGTTTCCAAGAACACATCAAAACAGACAAGTTAAAAAGCTCAACTTAGGAGCAACTTGAAGATGAAATATTTGAGTGCTAAAATTAAAATCTAAAGTGTGGAAATAAAGACACAGCGAAAAATGGACAAACTGTGTTTGTTTCAAAGGAAGTACATTGAGACATCTTTAGCATGCTTTGGCATAGATAGAACTAAAGCTTGTGGGTACTTTTTAAGCAACAAGGTATTAGTACAACAATCACCAAGAGTGTAGTTGGTAGAACTTTGTGGGCTATAGTGTGAACATGGCAAATCCAAAAAAAGTGCATTGCCAAGTTGTCGAGACTTTTACAATATTTGTGATGCGGGGTCGATGCACGCCAGCAGATCGGTCAAAAAGAATGGGTTCCTTGTCTTCACCGAGGCTGGGAAGAAGTTTCTCTCTCTCTCTCTCTTGGTCGAAAAGAATGGGTTCCTTGTCTTCACCGAGACTGGGAAGAAGTTGCTCTCTCTCTCTCTACAAAGAGAGAAAAAAAGGGAAAAGAAAGGGGAAAGTAGGAGATAGGCCAAATCGAGAGACCCTTTATACTAAATAAATAAACTTAAATAAGGAAACTAAGCAAAAAAGGAAACCAAATTACACATCAGTCCCCCAGTCTTGTACAGAACTCGTCCTTGAGTTGAAATCAGCCAAAACAACTGCATCGTCACCATAGGAAGTGAACCTATCCCGAGGTACCAGAAAATGTCCTGAGGAACAAGACTGAGGTGGATTTCAATCCCGAATAGCGGAATGGTGATTTCGTTAACAGCGCGACTGGCAAAGCACATAATACAAGAGCCATCATTCATTGGGACAAATAAAGCAGGAACCGCACACGGGCTCAAGCAAGGACAAATCAATTCATTTGCGAAGGGGTCTTCAAATTGCACTTGAAGGATGTCATAGTCCTTGGGATTGAAGTGACAGTGTGGAAGGGTGGGAAGGCTATCATCATGCACCAAAGATAGGACAAGGTGAATGAAGGAAAGTGTACGAACAACCATAAATAGGTTCTCGATATGTACTGTGAATGGGAGAAGGTCGGGGAATGTGCGGGGTGATGGCGGTGGTATTGGTTGTGGGAGTTGTGGTATTTGTTTGAGTTTTAGAAGTCGGGTCGACCTGATTTGAAGGCTCAGAGTTTCCTTCCACCTTCTTCATTTCTTTGTCTCTCTCACCGTGCATCATCTCTCAGATTCTAGTAAAGACGATTGAAACTCAAACAACATCTCTTTCAACTCGGATCTAATATCTTTCAACTCAGATATGGTAACATACTCATCACCATTGTGGGGTGTCACCAAGTGCACATGTCAGAGCGGAGGGATCAGATCTAATGATGGGAGTGGGGATGGCGTGGTTAAGATTAGTAATGGGTCAAAAGGGTGCAAGAAAACCCGATCCAACTAGGTGGAAACAACAGGGCAACGGGTTAATGGTGGGTTTGGTAAAAAAGAAAAGGGAGGCAAGGATTGATAGACTTGGGAAGTGGGTGTGGCAGTGAGACTCATTTGGGAATGGTTTTGGCGTTCCTAAACATAACAGAGATGGAGGGAAACAACACTGGAGCAGTTGGAGACAATGACTGTTGTGGCAGGTGCACGCAGTGCTAGCGTGGTAACCGACAGCACGAGTGGTGAACGTCCAATGAGTGGCGTTGCACGGACGGCTAGTGAAACTTGTTATATTGGTTTTGCACGGTAGCGGATATGGAAGATCTAGAATCATCAGAAGGGGCCACAAATCTCATATCAGATGATGGGGCAGTAACAAATGGGAAAAAAAAAATAGATAACAAAGGCTGGTGGTGGGGAGGCGGATGGTGAAGGAGGGCAGCCGATTCTGTCGCTTTCAACGCCAGCGAGCGGTGAAAGAGCAGCAGGAGGAACGGTGAAGAGACAAGAAAGGGGTTTATAGAACCTTTTTTTTAATATTTCCAAAAAAACAATCTGAACAGGATCGTACCTGTTAACACAAGGAGGCTGCTCTGAATACCACTTGATGCGGGATTGACGCACGCAGATCGATCAAAAAGAATGGGTCCCTTCTCTTCATCGAGAGAGGGAAAAAGAAGTTGCTCTCCCTCTACAACGAGAGAAGGAAGGGAATAAAAAGGGGAAAATAAGAGACAAGCCAAATCGAGAGAGCCTCTGATTGCTAATTAAAATTTATTAATCTGATGAATGAAAATTATATACCCTCCAACCTACTTTTTTACAAAAAAATAAAGTTAAACAAGGAAACTAAGCATAAAGAGAAACCTAATTACATATGGAAAGGGAAAAATAAAAAATTTAAATTAATAAAATTAAATTAAAATTAGATGGACATGTGTTCTACATCAATTTGGAAGGCACACAAGAAGATGCACTAGTATTTGACAAGGAGAACAGTACAAAAGGCAATTCGTCGAACATGTTAATGGTGAGTTTGCAAGTGATTTGGACAATAAAGATCAACATAATGTTACAATTTCATCAATGCATAAAATCTTACTAGTCGGAAGTCAATGCTACAGCTGTTAATTGCTCCACCTACTATAATGGTAGAATATATGATAGCCACAGAAGCAAGGAAAAAATTTGATTAAAAAGTTTGGTTGGTTAACTTGATTTGAAATAGGATAAGCTGTGTGTATGGTGATGACCAAAGTGTAACATATTTGGCAAAGAATCAAGTTTACCATGAGAGGACCAAACACAAATAAGTGGTATCAATACATCCAAGTAACTCTAAACATATATAGTCTCTTTGAAGAAGGTAAACCAAGGACGAAGCTAGAAACATGCTAATAAAGCCAGTTCCAAATTACAAGTTCAAGAATTGTTTAATAAGCAACTTCATGGTGGCCAGATCAGACTCTTGCTAAGGTTGAGATTATTGAAATATTAAAATGTGGCTCAGTTTCAAACATGGAAGGTTCCTTCTGTGAATTTCTTTTTCTCTATATACAGAGAACGCATGAGCAAATGATCTATTCTCACACTGTCTCTAAGTTGAGTACCATATGCAATATAGCAAAATGTATGCACGTCCTAAATGAGTGGGTTTTTCAATAAGCTACCTCCTTTTAGATTTTATTTCAGAAGAGATTTTTTCTAGATTTCTTGAAAAAACCATATACAGGAGTGTATTAAAGAGAGATTTTGAGGTATCCTTCTCTTGGGTTTTCATCCCTTTTGTACAAGAATTTGGAGAAAGATTTTGCAAGGTGACATTGAGAGTGGATTGTTTCTTGGGTTTGTGCTTGGTGCCCTATAATTCATTCATTCTTCTAATATTTTTTTTTTTAATTTTGATAAGGCCATCTCCCATTTACCAATCTGCGCAGCCATCATCGTTGGACCATATAAGATTTTAGTCAACTTGTGTGGTGTATTTGGATTGATTTTCTATTTTGCTTTTCTTACTCCAAAGTTCGGATTACACTTTCTCCAAATGACAACAAAATTGAGGAACAATATTGTAAGAGAGTAAGAAGTAAACATACGCCAAGGCCACTTTTCTCTGGACATTTATTGCACTGGATACAATTCACCCACAGAATATCGCTCCTGTATCAACTTGCACATAATAATTCCTTGAAGGAGTCCCTAACCCAATTTAAGTTAAGTACAACCTAAAACACATCCAAAGAATAGAAAGACATGAATAACAATCAGTTCCTATTATACATTCATTGGTCAATACCGCTCAAAAAAGCATTCATTCGTCAAAATAAAAGATGAAAGGTGATATCAAAATAGTGAAGGAAAACCAGAAGGAAAAAAATTAATAGAAGAAACACTGCCCAGTCCCAAATTCAATATTGACTAAGTAATTAGAGCATCAAACTAGAGATCCAAATCAAATAATCCAAGGCAACACTACATTTAGATAGAGATGAAGTATTCAACAGAGAAAAGTGCAAATCATGGGCAGAATGTGGGTGAGAATTCCACAAACCCGGCTTCAGATGGAAGGCTTATTCCACCCAATGGGAAGTTTATAGCGTTGAGAAGGCGACCGTGGCAGCGGGTGTCATGAGCCTTGAAGTCACTGACAGGCCGCCGCCCCTGCCCCGCAAACTTATGTTGAACATTGAAAATGCCATTTGCAGATGCTGGAGAAAAAGATAAAACCACAAGATTAGAAGATAAGATAGAAGTCTTGTCAGATCCATGGAATTGTTGCTGCCCAATATGAGAATTTCTTGGGTCCTCTTCTTATGCTGCATCTTCTATTTTTGTAATTATTTCTTTTTCTTTTTTTCCGTCTCTCCTTTTTTCAAAATAATTTTAGTATGAAAGGCAGCAGCATGGGGAGAATTGAGAGAGGGACAGAAAGAGAGAAAGGGAGGAAAAGGTAGAAATTGAGAGAGAAAGAGGAAGAAAATAAGAGGAACTAAAGAAAGAAAATGCAAGAAGTGGAAGAGAGGAGATGCCAACCCTTTTCAACAGCATCTAATCGACACTGTCAAAAGGCGAAAAAGTGAAATTTCATTGTTTTCTTAACCGAATGAAGAGGAAAAGGGTCCGTAGAGGTATCTTTTAAGGAGAATAACGTGTCTTCTCCCCCTTCTCCGAAATTTCCAACACGACCACCAGGAAATAGACGAAAACTATTTAAAAATAATTTAATCAAAATAAATTAAATATTATCAACATTAAAATTGTAGAATGAAATTATTTTCTGGGCTAAATAGAAAATAAATAAAGTAAACCATATGGGTTGCTGAGAACTAGGCTAATGTGCAGGCTGAAAAGATGGGGTGAGAGGACGAAGATGGAAAAATCCAGAAAGGGGTAGGATCGGCCTGATTGGGACTGGCTGGACGTGGTGGGAATGGTAGTGGTTGGGACTATGGGGCTGGACGGTGGAATGGAATAAGGAGAGGATGAAGGCGATCGAGTGGATTAGGGAAGACGGTGGATTCTGGCTTGTGTTGGGCAAGCTGGGAGCAGGAAGAGAAGAAGAGATGAAGGTGGAAGAAAAAGAAGGATGGGTGCGTGTGTGAGTACCTGGGTAAAAGGGTTGGGTAAACCAGCAAGACAGAGGCAGAAGTGGCTGGAGGTAACCAAATCTGGGCAGCACTCAGTGGCCCAGTAGCAGTCCCAGCGTTGCAGATTTGGGGAAAACCCAACCTACTGCTTGCAGGCAGAGGATGGAAACGGGAAAAAAACCCAAAGAGGAAGACAACACAAACTGAGAAGAAACTCAAAAGATTTTCATTCGATTACGGGTGATTTCTACAAAGCCCCAAAGAGGTATTGAGCATCTAAAGATAGAAAACAAAAACAAATAAAGAAGAAAAAGAAAGGATATGCAGTCGGTTGTGCAACGCCAGTGTTTTCCATGCACAGTCGATAGTGGAGAGAAAGGAAACCGAGAAAAGAAAGAAGGAAAGAGGGATGATGGGAAAGGTAGTAAAGGAAGTTTTCCTTTTATTTTGTTTTGCCCATGAATAAATGTTCACAGGTCACACGCTACACGTGCTACATCATTTTCTTTCAATTATACAAGGTTAAAAAAACTCATGTAAATACTAAATTTTATTTAATTTGATTGAGCTATGATAATTTCATGAATCAATTATGTATTATGAAGTGTCTGGAGTATCATTCAAATTATGATAATTTCACTAAATATAAATTATTAAATTTTAAAAGTTTTAAATCAAAAAATACAATAATAAAATAGAGCTGAAACTTTGTAAAATTTAAAACCTATATAGTTTAGACAAATGATCCACTTCACATCACACTCAATAAAGTAGAGTTTAAAGCCCATTTAAAGAAAAGTCTCGCTAAATAGTCTCTTTACAGATTTTGTTTTCAAATGAGATTGGTCGACAGTGACCAAAAAAAATTATACCTCATTTAATTATTTAGTTTTACAATTTTAGACTTTGAAAATCTATCTAATTGTTATAGTTTGTTTATTTTCGTGACTATCTCACAAACTTATAATTATTGGATAGATTTTTACAATTATATCATTCATGAATGATATGATTAAACAATATGAATAATTGAGATGGACACACAATTTTATGGATAATATGATTGAATAAAAATAGGGCACCAATCAATGATCTCATTGTCAACGGAAGTCCTGAATAGTGCTCTATTGGCATTCTCCCACGTCACTTATGAATGGTGTTCAAGCAGTTATGCTTATGTATGTTTTATTGCCCATGCCTTTGATGGTTATCTACTTGTACTTGATCTATATATTAGAATTTTGATTTCCAGTCATGAATCGATGACTAAGATGCCTAGCTTCAACGGAACCTAAGGAGAAGGCAACAATTTCGAGTTTAGTGGGTAAAGTTGATAATCATAATGTACAGTGACATTTCCTCTATTTGCTGTGAAGAATGGGTTTTCAGAGAAAGATGAATAGCATGAATAGAAAAACACTTTTTTTGGAGTAAGATGGAAAATACGGTACGACGAAGGTCTATTTTCAGACAAAGGATAAAAAACAAGGAAAAACTATTTTCTGAACGTCAATTCTAAATTATGATAAACTTTTAATAGGATCAAATTTGAGAATTATTATCCAATAAATGAGTCAACATTGTATTAATGAATTTCAATTTAAATATGATAGAGACCACAGTTTTAATTTAAGTCATCAGCATGAGATCTACGTGATAATCACTCTAATCAAACAAAGCAAAATCCACATGACAACAATCTGAAAAGGTTGTCAAAAGTGAGACAAGCCCTAAGCGAGACTTAAGAAACTCATTTATTGCTTTCTATCTTTCGTGTCTAATAAAAAGGGAAAAAAAAAATCCAAATCATAGTATATCCAGTCAGCTAGCTAAGTCTTCTTTTCTTCTTATTATGTGATAAAATATGGGTAAAGATATAGAAACCAGGAAAGCATTTTATATGCACCGCTTACATCTAATTTTTTCTGATTTCCCTTTTTACTCTGGGTGGAATTCTAGGATATTCTTCCCCTCTCTTCTTCACTCACTGCAAACGGGAGACGGTGATCTCCTTGGCTCTCTCTCCATGACAGCATACCTCCTCTTCTCCTCCTTTCTTTCCCTTTCCTCTCACCAGAACCAACAGGGATCGATGAATCCCTGCTCGCT
Organism: Chimonanthus salicifolius; assembly: GCA_013350335.1. NCBI lineage: Eukaryota > Viridiplantae > Streptophyta > Magnoliopsida > Laurales > Calycanthaceae > Chimonanthus > Chimonanthus salicifolius. The sequence goes on along the minus strand of CM023535.1, from coordinate 4,757,955 downwards.
GGCCGAGAGCAACAGAAACCATAGCTGGTGCACAGAACCAACATGTCTGTAATGTCTATAATGTTTAGTAGGACAACAAGCAGCTTCCTTTCCTTTACCATAGAAATTTCAAATTTGGATGGAGAGAGAATGTCTTTTGAATCAGTATTTGCAGTGAAGTTGATTGATTACCTTGTTTTTTAGATGGGTATTTCTTCTTTCTCATCACATGTTCCTTTTTCGTTTTGGGTCATTGGGTACTGTTGAAAACTGGAAATGTTGTCTGCTGCAAAATTCTTCAACTAGTGCTCTGCAAAACAAGAGAAAACAAAACCAGGAAAGCAAAAACAAGATCCCTTCAAAATCTATTTTCTCTTGCCTCTCCTGGCCTGGACTCCATTCTCTCTACTTGTGACAGCATATGTCCATGAGGAATTCTTCTTTATGAATTCAGGAGGGTGAGGATGGCCATGGATGAACTGAGAGCAGAGCTAGAGAGGAGGTCTCAGGATCAATGGATTGTGATTCTAAGGGTGGGATTTGTGAAATAATTGAAAATTTGAAGGGTTGCTTTGGGATGTTGAAATCTGGAACTGAGAGCATTTCTAGACAGCTTGATGATTTCTTGATGAGATTGTGGAAGAGACAAAGAAGCTCATGGACAAATGCAGTCACAGGTAGAGAGAATGGAGTCAAGGGAGGCAGAGGCAAGAGAAAACAGGTTCACCATTCCTGCCGCTGACAGCCGCAGCTGAAGAAGAAGTAACGCAGTTGTTTGCAATGGGCGAAGAAGACTAGGTTCTTAGTCCTAATCAAGGAGATCACCCTCTCCCTATTGAAGTGGGTGAAGAAAAGAGATGAATTATATCCTTGAATTCTACCCGGGGTAAAATGAGAAATCAGATAAAATTGAATGTAACTAGTGCATATAAAATGTTCTTCCCGATTTCTATAACATTACCCTAAAGTATAATAATTAGACACAAAATCAAGACCAAGTAAACATCTTGATTGTAACAGTAAGCACCTTTCAATTGTGCTGATAGCTCTTGTTCAATTCATCAATTTGACTTTAATAGTATTTTAGAATTAATATGTTTGGAGAAGTCAAAGCCAATCCTGGCCATCAATCATGGAGGCATTCAAGAATGGTGCAGCTTCAATGCTTCGAAGTTGGTGGGACCAACTCACTCTCTATGAGACATTAGAACCAGGTCCATAAGCTACAACCGTAAAGATTGTAGATTTGAATTATCCTTTTACTATATATATATATGAATGAATCTTGACCATTTGCTTATTGAATGGTTGTGATTTGCATCTAAGTTAACAAAGAAAATCATTGAATTACCTGTATTGTGAGAAATCTTGCTACGAAATTAGAAGCAAGGACAGGCATAGTTGCAGAATCAAATAAACCACCACTATCTCTGCAAATTATAATCGTCAGGCTCATCGAGTTTGATCCTTCCAATGTCATGTAGGGTTTATCGGCTGGTAAAACAATCTTTTCTCTATAATATGAATCAGAAAAATAAAGTCATCCACCCAAAGAAAATCAGAAAAGATCATGAAAAGGATAGTGCATTAGCTCTATATTACTTACTCTGAAGTGAGATTAAGGCAACACTAATTTATGTCATGAAGAGCCTTCACAAGTTTCCTCTTGACAGCCAGCATCACCATGTCAATTATCACCATGCTGTCAGTGAAAATCCAGGGATCACAGGAATTAAATTACGCAAATAAAACTTTACTAACAAAAATTACACGATTAAACAGACAATGCATTCTACAGTCACTTGGTTACTTCACTAACAAAATTGTGAGGTTAAATTACACGAATAAAATTTTACTAACAAAAATTACATGAATAAATGGACATTACATTTTTTTTCCGTTTATGGTTCAAACAGAAAACAATATAATTCCGTTCTTAAAAAAATCAAAAATGAAAATAATTCATATTAACATTCTAAATTGTGATGTCATCATTGACAAGAGTCACTCTCCTTTTGCATTTGTGAGCTTATGTATCCGAAAAGATAAATTAAGTATCAGGCATGAACTGTTTTATATAATAGCATATGCAATTGATTACAGCAGCAGCATTTAAACAAGTTCTTATTGTATCAGAAGCTTAAAGAAACTGAATTGCCATCCTAAGTTCTGCATTACCGTCTGCGTAAAGTATTTCAAATCATCAACAAACAAGATCTGATGTATCCGAAAAGATAAACACAACAGGAATCAATCACAATTGTGACTATTCAAATAGTTCACGTCTAATTCACAAAAATAGAAAATCATCAAAAAAACAATTTCATCAAATTCATCCAATTAGATTTAATGAGAAAAAAAGGGTTAGAGAACCACACGGAAAATTCATCTAGAATTTTTTCATATTTCTTCATCTATTTTTCCTTACCAAATCGCATTAGATGAATTTGAACAAATCTATCCATTCAAAATTATAATGAATCAAAATACTTCATATAACTTCAATCAGATTAAGAAATAGCAACAAAAAAAAAAAACTTACAACATAATATAAAAAAACTGATATTTTAGGTTTCTTAAAGAATACCTAATATCTCTTTATTCTTCTTCTAATGAAGAGAAGAAATATACGTATGAAATGACCTACCATTAAGGGAAAGAGAATACCTAATATCTCTTTCTCTACTTGTATTTTAGTTTTGTATTTTCTCTTGTATAAATACCCCTGTTGGGGATGTAGTTAGGGAACAACATCATCAATAATGAATTGATTCTTAGGATTTTTCTCCTTTACCTTCTCTTCCGCTACTACATCTCCCAAAGAGGTATTTATACAAGAGAAAATACAAAAATAAGAAGCTATCTAATTTCAATTTTGATTTCAAAAAAACTACAATCTCCTTATCTTGATTGATAACTTAAGACATGCAGAGAAGAAAGAAGACCAAATCAGATCTGTTGATATCGTAACAAAATGGAGCATCAATGAATTGCTTAAGACATACCCCAACAAAAGGTGTGAAGAAATAAGGGACCCACTTATACTAATAGAACATAATCATTACGGACATTTATTTGATACCAATAATACCATATGAAGGCAAACAAATTTGTTGGAATTAATAAAAGCAAATAATAATTACATTCAATCAAGGTAAGTGAATGACCTGCTCACAAGTGATGAAGACATTTTAGAATTATAGGAACTTGTAAAGTCGGATTTCAATTTTGGAAGAGCATATGTCCTTTTGCATTTTTTCTATTTTTGTGGACCTCATACCACCCTTGATCATAACTGTCCAAATCGTGGGACATCTCTTGGCAGGAGATCTCTTTTAGGAGACTTTTTTTATTAATTTCTATCTCTTAAAGCTCACCAGTGCAGCAAGGACAGACCCTGCCTAGTTATCATAGACAAGGAAGGTAATTCTCCTACAATGATGAGTTGAACAGAATTCAGAATATTGGCGACTATCTTGTAACCCAAATTTAAAATGAAGAGTTATGATTGGCATCAATTTTAGTTTTTTCACTGGGTATTCCGGTCACCAAGTGATTCATAAAGGATCCAGATCAGATATCATCCCTTTATAACTGCATATCACAAAACATTCAAAATATTTTTGAAATTAAAGCAAGTTCAAATATAACCTATACACCAGATTATCACCAAACTATGATTAATACAGGTAAGCCAATCAGTTCCAATCTTCAACCAGATAATTCTCCAGGTACTGGGATACAACTATAGAACCCTATGAAGGATCTCACTTGGTATAGCCAGCAGAATGGGCGCATTGTGGACTGCATGCATGCAAGTAGAGTTCTCTATATAGGAGAGAGTCATGTCCACAAACAAAGCAATTCTATAAGACAACAGTCAGATGGATGCCATATGGAGTAAAATGTTAAGTTACAAAAAAATACAAATGAGGTAGCAGTAACAGCAATGCATATGTTTAGAAAGATATGTGAAATAATATTAAAAGATAAAATTAGAAATGATCGATTAAAGAAAATATAGAGCTATGTCCACTCAATGAGAAGATGAATAAACAGTATTTAAAATAACTTGGCCACATACATAGGATAATAAAAACTGCCTTAGTAAGAAGATGTAACAGATTATAAGGACTTAAAATTGGGAGACCGTTAAAGAGTTAGATTGAAGTAATTTTTTTTAAAAAAGGCTACAGTAGATTCTTTTTGGGAGACAAATGAAAAGTTACTGGTGAGTGACAAATACTCAAATAGTATGATCTTTTATAGGTAGAATGGATATAACTCAGAAGGTAGAACCCCAATAAATGGAAAAAGGTCCATGATAATAAGAATTTATATACCACTATACATTGAGAAACAAGAGCCATATAGCATTTGATCAAAGGAATCTAATACATAAAATGCAATATAATACCAACTTATATGAGGCACGCTATATAAATGGATCCTTGTTAGGTCTCCATTTCTCCCTAAGTTGGAAAAGCTTGCTGTATCTGAGAGAAACTGCATTATAAGTTAGAAAGCCTAGCGGCAAGGCTGCCACTGTCCATTTAGTGAAAATGGGTGGAAGGGAATTGATGGCAAATGAAATGGAGAACCAAAAAAATCAACAATTGGTTTTGATGAGCCATTTTTCAAAACAGAGGACCACAATCATAAGAAAATTACAATTGAAGAGACCAACGAAGCATAATGCACAGCATTATTCGATCCAGTAAAACTTACTTCTTTCTGCATAAACATTTGGGAAGAAATACAAAATCAATAATTATATGGCATAACAACTGTATAATAATAACGATGACAACTACAATGATAACAATTATAATAGCATCTGAAGTGGATTTATGAAAAATAAGTATAACCATAGCTGAGATTTCTTGAAACAAATTCACCATTGGTCACACAAATGTTGCAAATCCATCAAGATATGATTTCAAACGTTTGGAAATTTCTTCATCTTTCTCCTCTTCTTACAAGAGTTACTGATGATGAAGGCTTGCGTAACCCATCAATGAAGTATATCATTGTTGCTTGAGTGATCAAGAGGGCCTTTTCTCTCCACCATTCACACATATGGCCATTTTTATATACTAAAATAGCTATCAACACCTAACTAGGATAGAATCATAACTTCAATGTATCTAGCTTTTAGCTTCTAAATCATAACACCGCAAACCTCAAACCTTTTTTACACAAAGAGGCATTTCCACTATTCCTTCATCACCCTGTTTTGATAATATGTGACAATGGCGAATAATACTCTTCCATTCAATTTTGTAGCAATCTTACACAATCAACTACTTTTCATTTGTGGAGGACAATATTTATAAAAATGCTTCTAAAAATAAAACAGAGGAGGCATCTGACAATTGTTATAATAGAAAAGGTTAACTCCAAAGAGATTATCTGTTAATTCAGTTCAGTTGCATGGTAGAAACAAATTTGGTCTGCTTTCTAGTTTCCATTATTCAGGACTCCTTATTGCGAAAACTGAAATCCATTTTTTTGGTTGTTCCACTAACCAAATGAATTTCCTTGGAAGGGAAACGATCTAATAGATACAGATATCTTATTAAACAGGTCGGTGATGATTCTGTTAAACTTTTTCTCACCTTTTGCTTCCCAAGATTGCTTCGGTTTCTTTCTTTAACTAAGATTCTAGAAATTGATAAATGAGAAATAAGCACATATATTGGAATGACTATTAGAATTTCACGAAATAGACCATGAGCATCAAACAGTGATTAAAGGAAAAAGAAACTGATGTTGCAAAGAGAGAGAGCATTTGGAAACCCTAATAAAATACGAACATCTACTGAATCCACAAACGCCACAGAGCAAAACTGCATTCATATATAACATAAATGAGGTGAACCACTAAATAAGAAGTCACGTCTTATGACTTTCAGCGGTAAAAGATAAAATAAAATAAAAGCAAATAAAAAAATGAAGTCTAAAATGGGTGGGAGAAGAAGGCGCTCAGTATCTGATAAAAATGGATTTGGAGTGTCCTCATGTAACACACAAAAGAGAGTTCAGATTAACGAGAGAACCATCACTGCGCCTCCTTCTTCCCAAATCATTTTAATAGTGACTAAAGGAAAAAGTAACTGATTATGGAGAAGAGAGAGATAGAGAGAGAGCATTCGAAAACCCTAATAAAATATGACCAACTACCAAATCCACAAACGCCACAGAGCAAAACTGCCTTCGTATATAACAAAAATGGGTAAACCATAAAATATGAGATCACATCTAATGACTTTCGGCAGAAAAAATAAAATAAAATAAAATAAATGAATTCTAAAATGGTAGACTGGGCATACTAAGATGAAAAAAAGGTGGGAGAAGAACTCAGTATCTGATATGAATGGATTTGGAGTGTCACTCCACCTTCTTCTTCCCAAATCATTGGCATTTTTTTCACGAAATAGACCATAAGCATCAAAAAGTAAAAAGTAACTGATGTTGCAGAATAGTGAGAGAGCATCGGAGAGAACAGGGGCATGGCTAAAAAATAAAATAAAAACAAATAAAAAAATGAAGTCTAAAATGGTAGAGTGGGTATAATAAGATGAAATAAAAAGGTGGGAGAAGAAGGCGCTCAGAATCAGATATCAATGGATTTGGAGGGTCCTCATGCAACACACCCACAAAGGAGAGTTCAGATTAACGAGAGAACCATCGCTGCGCCTTCTTCCCAAATCATTTGCAACGGCTTCCCAAATCTTTTGCAACGGCTTCCCAAATCTTTTGCAACGGATAGACCATGTACATCAAACAATGAATGGAGGAAAAAGTATCTGATGATGCAGAAGAGTCAAACAGAGAGACCATTCGAAAACCCTAATAATACTGGAGTGGAGAGTGCAGATGCATTGGTCCACGATTTTATACAGTACTTGGCCAACAATAATTTTGCTACCAAATGGGGGCAGAAGGCTGAGTGGAGAGTAATCTTTCCACTCTCCAGTACCATTTTACAGCCACTCCTCTCTCAAAATCTTTCATGTGAATGAGTTTTTATTATTTAAAAAAAATTTATTGAATAATGTTTATAGAATCATTAATTTAGAGTTATTCATCATTTATCTATTAATTAATAATTTAATATTATTTATAATATAATATTCATAGCATGAATATAATTGGATTTGGCCAAGGTCGAATCTAGTTAAATGTTATTTATTCTGACCTTCTTCTACCAAGAAGATTCGATGCACAGTTTGAATTTTATAATTTTGGATATGTTTTTTACTTGAGAGATCTTAGACTAGACACCAACACATTACAAATTTAAAAGAATAACTTAAGCACTTTATTTTTTTTTATCTATCAATTTTAGATCATGTACTCCATCTAAAGTTTTTAAAAAAATTGGTCAATTGCTTCTATTCTCTATAACCCAATAGCCTCACATGTAAAGAAGGTCTGTCCTCGTATCTTTCTCATTTTTTTTTTTTTATCTATTTGTATAGTAAATTAAGTTGAATTAGATTAAGTCCAAAAAATAAATTTTAAATTGGATCGAGACAGACATTTTATAACTGATTTAACATAACCGAGTGCTGACCCATTGCATGTGTAGCTTTAATGAAATAAAAAAGAAACGCCTAAATTTAGTTATTCGAATTGAATGAATTTCGACTCGAAGTTTAAGTATTACAGTGTGTTTCTAGTCAATTTTTATACATAGAAATAGAAATGAGAAAATATTAATTACTATGTTTTATATACATGTAAGATCATTTTTACAACCTCGGCATTCCACACAACTTTTCTTGAAAATTAATTTCCATATTTTAACATAACTAAAGTGAACAATACCTAAAGAAAATTTCAACTGGCTCCTCTATTTTATTTTGAAGGTTACCCACAAAAGTTGAGGGATTGAAATGGAATGGGTGTGAAAAAAGTAAGGGAAATCTTGCTTTTGATTTTTACCAAAGAGTGCTAAAATAAATAATGTTATGTGATATCTTGACCCATGAGCCACCGACCAGGCTCTAGAAGAGCTGATCCAAGTGAAACTGGGCCCTGTCGGTCGGACCAGCAGTGTGGGCCGACCGGATCCGACAAACCCATCAAGTGGGAGTGCATGTGGGAATTTTGGAGAGTCCCACATTGGAAGTTGAAGACTTTTGGATGAGGTTTATAAGTGGTTGCCCCTCCTTAAATCATGTGACGCATTTTGGGCCTACCGAGTTAAGCTAAGCCCAAAGGCAAAACTGTGAGGGCCATGTTTTTGGACCCAGAGTTGGCAATTTCACACTGAGTTGGACCATAAGTCCTGTTCACGAGTCGGGTCGTTACAAATTTAGTATCAGAGCTCCGGGTTCTACACTCGGACTGTGTGGGCTTACTGCCTCCCACATCGGAAGTTGAGAACTTTCAGATGTGGTTTATAAGTGGTTGCCCCTCCTTAAATCATGTGACGCATTTTGGAACTACCGGGTTGGGCTAAGCCCAAAGGGAAAACCGTGAGGGCCATGTTTTTGGACCTAGAGCGGATAATTTCACACTGAGTTGGACCCTAAGCCCTGTTCACGAGTCGAGTCATTACAAATTTGGTATCAGAGCTTCGGGTTCTACACTCGGACTGTGTGGGCTTATTGCCTTCTATTGAGTTCGTTGGGTCGAGCCGAGGGCAGCTCTAAACTTAGATGGTGGATTGTAATATCCTGACTCATGAGCCAGAAGCCAGGCCTTAGAAGGGCTGATCCAAGTGAAACTGGGCCCTGTCGGTCGGACTAGTAGTGCGGGCCGGTCAAATACGACAAACCTAACAAGTGGGAATTTTGGAGTGTCCCACATTGGAAGTTGAGGACTTTCGGATGGGGTTTATACGTGGTTGCCCCTCTTTAACTCATGTGACGCGTTTTGGGTCTAACGAGTTGGACCATGCCCAAAGGCAAAACCGTGAGGGCCATATATTTGGACCTAGAGCGGACAATTTCACACTGAGTTGGACGCTAAGCTCTGTCCACTGGTCGGGTCTGTAATGTTTTTTTTTTCTAAAAGTGAAAGATGAGCGGTACATCGGCAAGGTTAAAATGAGAATTTCAGTCAATCTCGAGTATCCTGATAAATTTTGCCTGTGTTAGGATAGTTGACCAACTTTTAATTATAAAACTAGCTTATGGGGCCACGTTTGAAACACGGATTTTTTATAATATAAAATAGAAACAATAATTAATTAGCAAATAAATATTATAAATTTATTAATAAAATTGATATATTATTTAAAATCTATTAATCTAGTAAAGGTAATTTATTTAAGTCTTATAACTACAAAACCTTTTTTCAACAAACTCATTATAAGGCAAATGAAAAAAATTAAGCACTAAAACTTTAAATAATTTTTAAAATATGACGTAAATAATTCAATGAAAGTATTATTTTAAATCTCATATTCATATTTGGTCTTTTTCAACATCTTGATTACATTTTTCATATGAGCCATATCAGGGTGGAGGAGAAAGGAAAATTAATCAATTTTTCAAAAATAAAAGATTAAACCATGTACGAATTTTGTAATGTAGTAGTCCAAAGTATTGCAATATATCAATTGCAGAATTTTAAATTATCTTGAACCACGTTCTAAGACTAAAATTTATTCATAATCATTTGATCTAAATAATTGAAATGATTAATTATCTCATAGTTGATTTTGAATTATTTGAATTTGATAATTGCAATTAACTTCTGACTTTAAAATTTTGGTGTCAAAGAATTCATGATATTTAATACAATATGGTAGAATTTATTGGCTAACAAAAGTAATGCAACAATGAATATATTTTAAGTTTTTAAAGCTCATTTAAAAAAATTTTAATAGGCCCATTGCATGTTTGATGTTTCAAAGTTCTAATAAAGTGCTGAATAGAATAGATTATGAATCAATAATAGAATTCTAAATCGATTTTAAATTTATTGATCAAAATAAGAGTGAAAACTTAAAATAAAAACTGAGTGAAGGGTGTCAACCCAGCGTTTACCGCCGTTGAATTAGAAACTAGCAAGGCGTTAAAAAATGATATAGGCTGCAGGAAGAGGACAGAGAAAAAAGAACACGTTTTCTCCGGTCAAAGAAGCAGCCAAACAGCTGCCAAACTTGATTTTGCCGCCTACAAACACTTCACGGAAGCCCCCCATTTTTTCCTATTTATTTCCTCCTTAAGTCCTGAAGATCAATTCCTTCTTCCTTGGAACTGATTTTATCTACAACTCCAGAGCAATTTGCAGTCAATCAGCGAGTAGATTAGAGAAAGGAATTGAGAAAAGAAGGTTGTGAAGCAAAGGATGGAGACTTTGGGAGAGGAAGAAGAGTACAACTGGAGGGAGGTGATGTTGCCATCTCTAATCCCGATTGTTCCAGAGCCGGAGCTGGACAGGGAGAGAGGAGAGAGAAGAAGAGGAAGAGACATCATCATTGCCATTGATCATGGTCCCAACAGCAAACACGCCTTCGACTGGGTCATCTCCCACTTCTGCCGGTTCGCCGACACCATCTACCTTGTTCACGCCGTTTCCAGTAAGCATATCCAATCTCCAATATCCTCCTTCATTTCAATCCAACATCTCATGCTCAAGTTTCCTTCTTAATTTTTTCTCTTCGTCCTCAGGTGTGCAAAACCAGGTTGTTTACGACACGACCCGGGTCCTCATGGAGAAGCTAGCAGTTGAAGCTTTCCAGGTTGCCATTGTCAGTACCCACCTGGGTCTTTTTCTTTTAATCTTCTGTCCGTTTTATTTGATTTTATTTATTTTTTCCTTTCTGGGTTCTTGCTGGTTCGTAATTTTGATGGTAAATGATAGAGGTAATGTGTGTGTGTGTGTGTGTTTAGGTGAAGACGGTGGCTCGGATCGTGGAAGGTGATGCAGGGAAGGCTATATGCAAAGAAGCGGAAAGGTTGAGGCCTGTTGCTGTGGTCATGGGAACCAGAGGAAGAAGTTTAATTAAGAGGTATTAGTGTAGAGAAATTATCCAAATTCGGAATCAGTTTGTTGCTAATTGAATGACTAATATTTTCGACAAGAATGAGTTAAGTTTAATGATTTGTTCTTGTACAAGAAATGTGTCAAAATTCAATTTGAAGGTTTGAACAACTCATTCTAATTGCCATTTAAGACTGCAAAGTTTTAACCATCTACATGTCTTAAGCTCGATTCAGAGGTGAATTTATCTCAAAATGAATTCAAATCGAGTATGAATCCATAAATATGAGGGAGAAAGTTGGTATAATTAGCTCAGAAAAAAGTTAATTATCCAGAGTTTACAACAAATTTGATTACAACAGATACTTTCTCATCTACTGTAGTCTCCTTTATATCATCATCATGGTCGTGAAATCACATAGCCCAAGCAATTTCTTTACTCTCTTTTTTTCTCACAACATTAATTGAAGTATCCAGCATCCTGATCATCACAGTGCCCTGTTTCTGCTGAGGCTGTTCATGGTGTTCAACTCTTTTTTCAGACCATCTCACACTCCATTTCCCATTTTTTTTAGACATACAAACTCTAAATTTTCTCTGATGCACTCATTTTTAACTCTATCTCTTTATTCATTTTCTAACTTGTTTGGTTTTATCATAAACTAACGATGCATTTGGTGCTTCAGTGTCCTGCAGGGAAGCTTTAGTGAATATTGCTTTCACAACTGCAAAGCAGCTCCTGTTATAATTGTCCCAGGAAAAGGTATGCCCCCAGCTTTGTTAACTCATCTATAAAACATAATTTCATGCCTTAACTTCTCTTACTCTCCTTGTAATATATTAGTAAAACCCTTTGGTTGGGCAGAAGCAGGAGAGGAATCAGTGATCTAAAGCATCAGAAATATACATTTAAATTAGCCTTGGCTTGGTTTGCTGTGGATTGGATTGGATTGACGTTAAGCACTTGCTCGTGTTTTGGGTGGGGTTTGTGGTAGTTGAGAGGAGCATCTCTTCAATTTTATTTTATTTTTTTTGTTGTTTTTAAGTGAAAAGGCAAAAAGATAATGTCCATTAACTTTTGAAAAATGGGTGTGTAGGGAAAGATTTCTCAGGTGTCTATATGGGCTCCCTGTTTTATTTACCTTTTTTAACATTTGAATGGTGACATCCATTAAAAAGAGAACCACCTTTTTTAACATTTGTTGGTGCTGGCGAACGAGTCTCACAGAGAAAGTGTATAGAGAGATCTAGAGATTTATAAAAGAGTTGGTCACTTCACCTAAAAGGTTAGTCTTTTGGGCTGAATACCCATGTCCGGTTAGGATCTTAGCTCGATTTGAGAGAATACAAAATTAATCCCTTAAATTTTAGATTTTTTTTTTTAAACTTTCTTTTTCTCTCCTCTCACTTCTTATCGTTGGAGAGTTTTTGTTAGCGTTACGCGGGGAAATAAGAAAAATCGAACGGAAATGAACACACAGCACAATACAATATTTTAACGTGGTTCGGCCCACCTGGTGTACGTACACGGAACGACAGAATATTCACTATAAAAGAGAAAGAAATACATGTACAATATTAATGACTCCCTTGAGTCATGAGCCCAAATCCGAAGTCCCGAGCCCCTTGTATACCCATGTATAAGACACATCAACGTCACTTCTCAGTTGATGTGAGTCTCTCTCATACCCAGAATAGTGAATCCAACTTCTGTGTTCCTCCCTCTACGCTTCTTGCGTCGTACGACAACTTCCGATATGCTTATCAAATGCGAGCGTCTGCGATAATGGTGTGTTCCACACACACACAGATCTCCACCTTTGCTCTGGCAAAGGGGCTTCGTCTTTCCAGCCGCACTTCTGCTTGCTGCCACTCACAGATCTGAAAACCCAGATTTGCAGCGGTATTGAACTGTTGTTCTGCCCCTCTCTTCGGCCATCGAGCTGTCCTTCAAACAGTATCAGATCTGCCGTTGATGGTGTGATCCCCCACACACACACTCTCTCATTGGAGAGTCTCACCTTTTATAAACAGCAACCTGCTGTTTATTGCTCCAATGCAACGAGCAATTCACGTCAAAACCCATCTTGCTAGTTGCTATATTGTGTTTCCTCCACATATGCATGTTGGCCCACAAAGATCCCATGTAATCTTGTATAGATATATTAGGCTAATATCTAGCTGCACAACATCTACATTAAGATGTCTACCCGATGGGCAACAAGATATTCGAATGCCTTCCCATCTCATCTACCTCCAGGTTGGATTTCCTTCCTAAATTACAATTGGGTTCTTTTCTTGAAGCAAGGCTATCGACCAGCAAGTCTTCTAATTTTCTGAGCAAAAAATTCCGACTGTGAATCGAGTTACATCCCAACAATTGCAAAAGAGAGGGATAATTTGGAGACGGCGAGAGAGAGCGTGAGTTGTGATGAAAAACCAAAGAGAAAAAAGAAAAAAGATAGGCTCTCGGTTCAGTTGTGTAGAGAGAAAAAGGAGAGGAGAAATCCCTACATGTGAGAGAGCGAGAGAGTTGCAGAGAAACTTCGTATCTTATATCTCTTTTTGAAATTAGTGAAATTTTCCAATTGCTATTCCTAGACATATGCTTTTGCTGAATCACGTAAAATTTTGTGTGTTTTACTGTTTTTCCTTCATATAGATTGAAATGGATTTTTCACAACATTTCTTAATATGTCAATGTTGGACCCCTTATATTTCATTTCGGCTAATATTTCCCATTGAACCCTTAATCTTCCAGCTATGAAAAATAAAAAACTTGGAAAATGAGATTCCTTTCTTCTTCTATAAAATAAAAGCTCTTTGTTAAGACTTAAGAAATGTGATATTTTTATCTCCTTCCAAGAAACCCATTTTCCATGTAGGAAAATTTATTGAAGAGTAAAAAAAGAAGTTTTCCTTGCTCACTAATACAATGCTTCTTCGTATTCAATGACCATAAAGATTTTGACACCAAACCACCAAAACGTCTTGAATAATATGAATAAAACTCTAATATAATTTTTTTATGAAATTGATTTTCTTGAAGAAATAGACAAACGACTTCTTCATGAGCATGGTGTGCATATAGGAAAATTTTCCTTCATTGCTTGTTTGGGCAAGGAATTTCTTAGAAGCCTAAGCCATTAGGACTCTGGAGGATATCTGGCATTTGCATGTCTAAATAATTCAAGAATCTCATGTCTTAGATTACACAGAAGGAATCCGTATGTCAAGGAGGCCAGATTTTCAAAGCAATGGGCCCTCGCAATCCAATTCCTTGAGACAATTCTAAAGATTCTTGCAGTTTCTGTTCTCCGCAGTTTTTCACCATGAGAATACTTGACCCATTTTTAAATTCTGAATTCACTCGTAAAAATAAAAATTGAATAAAAAGGAAGAAACACAAAATCTCATGAAATTGGTGTGAGATACATATGACATGCTTTGTATTTTGAGAGCCAAATTTACCCTGGTTATGCAAAATCTGGGTCCAAGGAAAAAAGCATTGGCACCACCACTAAGTTTAGAGTCCCAAACCAGCAAAAAGAAAGCCCTTGACCCTTACATGGCAAACTGAAATTGTCTTGAGGTACCCATGATATTCAAAAATCAACATGAGCGGGTCAACTGAAGAGAGCTGATGCAAAACAGGCACTAGCAGCTGAGGCAATAACGGGTTTGAGAAGGTTTTCCACTCAATGCCATTTTCCACCCGAGACGGCTGAATTACTGTACAGAAGCATCATCTGCTCAAATTCTGAAGTCATCCTTCATATCAGAAGCATCATATTTAAACTAATAATGGCCAGGAAACATCATAAGATGGGTATACATTCTTTTTTGTTGTGAAGCCACCAGCAGCAGTTGAAAATTTAAGCAATTGAACTATGCGAAATCGAGCATAACAAGAATTCAGAAGAAAATACATCAACCCAATGTGATACAAGGAATAGATGTACTCGTTGTGTCTTTTTTCCTAACTATTCCTTCTTAAGCTCTGCCATAGTAGGGATTTAAAAAACGCCTAAACCGATATATCGGCCAATAATTTTCTCTCTCATCCGATATCGGCATTTCTCTCTCTTCCGATATCGGAACCGTGAAAAAACTGTGAAAAACCACAAAAAAAACCGAAAAAAACCATGAGAACCCGTGAAAGCCGTAAACCCTGAACCGTTAAAAACTGCGAAAAACCGTTAAAAACCATAAAAAATAGTGTAAAAACCGTGAAAAACTTATCGGTGTTAAAAAAAAAAAAAATTAAATATCGATATTTATGAATATCCGCTGATATTGTGACCGATATTTTAGACCGAATATCGGCCATATCGGCCGATAATATTTATGTACAGCCGATATATATCGTATCAGCCGATATCGTTCGGTATTAAAATACCGATACATATCGGCCGATACATCAACCTTTCTGCCATAGTACTGCCAACCAGTCAAAAGAGGGACAACAATTTCGTTTTCGAGAAGAAGCTCATTTTTCTTTTAGAAAACCAGGATGCTTTGAAGGATGATTGCATTTCCTCACACGAGTTACAAGAATCCTGTGATACGTCAGAACAGGAATTGACCTGAGAGAATGAACTATCAAGATAATCACTATGATTCTGATCTCTCAAAAGCCTGAGCATTTTCATGGCACCTTCCTTCCCCTTGATATTTCCATTGATGGATATGCTGACAAGAGAGGAGATAACATCCTCTTTCATCATAATCTGGCAGTAATCAGAGCAGTGAGAACATAATGAGAAGAGAATGGTCACGGCATACTCTTGTTCGTTGTGACTTCCAGTATTTAGCAACTCAACAAGGGATGCAATGCATCCATCTGTTTCAGCTATCGCAACTCCACCTTCTTTGGTATCACATAGGCTTTTCAGAATTCTCAAACTCTTTTCTGCAAGTTCTACATTATTCAGAAGTCGGATCAGTTTCTTGATACATCCTAAAGATAGAATGTCAGCTCTGGTGCCACTGAAGGATGACAAATCAGAAAGAATTTTGCCAGCCTGCTGTACTAGGACTTCTTTATCTTGGAAGCTCATAATCTTTATGATGGAAGGAAGAATGCCGGATGCAATAATTTGGGATTTTAAGCACTGGTGGCTTGACAAGATTTGGATGATTTCCAAAGCTTCTTCTAATGCTTCAGAACCAAGCAGAGAGGCCAACAGCTGAAATGCATCCTCATGTAAGGATGGTATCTCATTTCTGCAGGGAATGCAAGTAGAAGGTTATGCATAGTGCCAAGGTCAAAACTTATGGATTAACAGTGAAAAGACATAAAATCATTGCATGGCCAGAAAAGAAAAGAAAAAAGACCTCAACATCCAAATGCAGCAAGAAACAGGAGCAGGCTTGGAGGAGCAAATGGGAAAATAAGATTTAAATTCTAGGAAACACAGGATGCAAAGTGAGTCTCAAGCAAACTGATAATAGGATGTTATAAATACCTAAGTATTAGACATACAAAAGCCTGTGAAGTGGTAGTTGGTGTTGATTCAGATATTCAAGGAAAGCGTCAGTTATTCCAAAGCAATGAGATTGCAATTGGAGCTCTTGAAGCTTTCAATTTTGTTAATGGTGTGGGCATCCCCATCAATAACATGCAGCATGAGATGAACTCATAGAAGAAATGAGCCAAGAAAATTAAGACAATGTCAAATTGGCACTTGAATCACAAAAAAAAAAAAAAAAAAATTGGTGCCAAAAGGTCCATTATGGTTTTCTTTCGGACCCAATCATCAAAATAATTGGCTCATGGGCTGATTTGTTGGATGAGTCCTTCAAGTACACGATTTTAGGGTCAATACAGTCCAAGAAAGGAGCACTTGCTGAGCACAAAGAACAGTTAAGTGATTACAAATTCTCTTCTTTTATCTGCACCTCCTCAACATAGAAGATCCCTATCCCTACTTTGATGGATCTACGGAACAGGAAATAGAAGCAAGATCTCTCTCTAAGCAAACTTGGACGCCACCTCTTCTCTATTTAGTATTCCTTTTTAGACAGGACACAAGCCACTTAAGGATTGCCAAAAAATAGGGGAGTCATACAAACACCTGAAAAATCTGCCTCTACACACCTGTTTTCGAATTTTTTGGTGTAATTACCATTCTACTCCCGCGTATAAATTCATTCGAACGAATTTTTAGTTCATTATCAGTTCGTTCGAATGAATATACTTATCCGAACGAACACCTTAGTGTTAATTGGTTCGAATAAACAAATATATGTCAATCATTCGCAAAATTCGACTCATTCATTCGAATAAACCAAACTGTTCATTCGAACGAACTGAAATTATACTGATTTGTTCGTTCAGATGAGTATATTCATTCGAACGAACTGAACATGAACTGACAGTTCGTTCGGATGAATAGAACACGGAGGGGTAGAATGGTAATTTCACCAGAATTTTTGAAATAGGGTGTGTAGAGGCAGAAAAATCGGATGTCTATATGGGGCACCAAAAAATATGGTATAACTTTGCAAACATATGAAACGATATTGGATTTTCATAAAATTAGATTATTTGGAAAGCTTATTCAATTCCAACAAACCCAAATTTGTGACTTTTTGACATATATAAACAAAAGTGATGATTAGTTTATAACCAAGTCTCGTAGAGTGGAGGGAAAGTTTATTTTTAATCCAAGTTAGAGTTTTTAAACTACATGTGATACTATTTTCATCTCAAAACATATAACAAAATCCACATTTATCCAGGCTCTCAAAAGATGAGAGATTTTTTTTTTCTTTTTTTGATATAATATGTATTGGTTGATATATATTGTAGTGGACATAGTCTGTTGTGTAAGGTAGTTTTGTAGACCAATACGGATTAAAGAAAGGTTTAGTCAAACCTTTTTTTTAACGTTCAATTTCATTAGATTATTCTTATTATTTTTTTTTTTGAAGCGGTCTGTAGTCATGTTGCCAAGGTGTTCTTACACCTCGTCCTCCTAAAACCCATGGTGGGACATCCACATCCACCCAGGATTGAATTTGCTACCTCTCACTGAAAGCAGTGGGAGGCAACCAGTTCGGATAGCCTGTGTTGGATAATTTGATTAGATTATAGTAAATTATTTTACATTTATTGATGTTGTTGATATTCATAACAATAATAGAGAGCATTTTTTCCCATATTACAAGCCAAGTTTGACCTGTCCTAACTTAGAAGACCTCAAGTCAACCTATCTCGGTCAATTGAAATTCAAAAGTTTTCAAAATTGAATCCACCAGATTAAAACCTCCAATATGACTCAATCTGAACCATTGTTTATAGAGAATATTAAAGTGTAATAGACTTTATTATAATCTTATGGTAAAATTTTAAATTTTTAAGTTTTATTATTTTTTACATAAATAATAGAGATGTAAGACCTACTTATTTATTGTTCAAAAGCATGGTAGAACAATATAACTCAGCTGAGCCAACTCGACAAATTATCAAGCATGATGTATTACATTGCATAATTAGGCATAGAGCCGCATAACAATAGGTAGAAAGGATTTTTGTCTTGAGTTTGCGCCCATCTCTGATATAAACTTATTTTTCATGTATCAAATATGTCAAGTCCTTTGACCTTCTTAATCCAGTATTCCTCTGTCTCCTACAACTTCGATTCCTACATGGACTCTTTCTAAATTGAGTTTGATCTCAAATCTCGACAACCGAGTTGGCTAAATATAAAAGAGGGGGCTTTTTTTTTTTGAGCAGTAAAGAAGAAGATTATATTAAGAAGAAACAGATACAAAACAAGAAAAAAGAAACAAAAAGGCCTAAGAGACTTAGACCAAAAGAAAAAAACAACAATACACAAACCGCCAGAAAGATAAATAAAACCCGCTCCAACAAAAAACTAATCTCCAGGAAAGCTGAAGACCCCACGAGTCTTGCCATCCACGCCGTTCTTCACAAAGTAGTCCGCCACACCATTAGCAGAGCGACTGATGTGGATAAAAGACACCTCCATACCCTTGGTTAATTCCTTAATCTCCCAACCAAAGTAATTAATCTCCAAGGAGGACGCTTCAAGTCCCCAACCCAAGTAATTGTATTGGAAGAGTCACTCTCAATTACTAAATTCCCCCTCCACCCAAAATCGGCTCCTAAAGACAGGGCTCTCCTAATGCTGAGAAGTTCAGCCTCATTAGACTTCACGATCCTCACAGATTCAGAAAACACCAATCGCGTGGATCCCAAATGATTCCTAAGAACTCCACCAATCACAGCAGGACCCGGTTTACCCCTAGAGGCCCCATCCACGTTAAACTTCAACGTACCAAAGGTCGGTGGGGACCAATCTAAGAGGTTCTTGCGAATCCGAGGGCGAGACATTAAGCCCCCGTCCCAACACTGAATAAGGTCAGATGCTTTTAGATCACTAAAATCCTGATGAGAACAAAGCCAGACACACAAATTCCTTTTTGCTTTCTGAAATAGATCCCTAATTTCCATAACCTTACCTTCAAAGATCCTACCATTCCTTTCCTTCCAAATAGACCAAAGAGGGGGTTTTGGCCGAAAGCACTGTCTTTTCCTACTCTTCCTCTCATTCTCTTTCTTTGCTGCACAGATCTATGGATTAGCGGATTCTTGTTGGCTGATGCAACCCATCCATCTCCGATTCCAGCCACTGCCTTCATCCTTTCCTCACCACCCTTCTCGCGCACAGATTCCAACCATTGTCAATCCAACCCCCTTCTCCCATCAGTCACCATTGTCCATTCCAAGTCATCCACTTCCCAGTTTTCTGCTGTCACATCTAGAACTGATGCGGGCATATGTGGATGTAATCAAAATTTTAATTTTGACCCAGCGGGTACATTATCAAATTAGCATGTTCGGGTCCTGAGTCGAAAGATCAAAATTTTATTTTCGATCTCGGCGGGTCCATGAGCAATTTAATAGTGTGGGTTCCGAGTCAATGCATCAGGCCTTTATGTGGGCTGAATCCAATTGAAAACATTGGGCCCAAAGTCAAGCCCAATATGCGTGAGACCAAGAATAACCCATGGCTGATCCATGATTGGGAATCCAATTAATTCCAGCAAGTCACTAAAGTCCTAATCAGATTGGATTTGGATAAAGTAGTTTAGAATTATTAGGATTGGTTTTCTCTAATTAGATAAAGTAGTTTAGAATTATTAGGATTGCTTTTCTCTAATTAGTAGTTTCGTTATTTTATAATTAGGAAGTTGCTTTTTTCAATTACCAAATTAAAGGAAGGTCGGTTCCTTTAACTTTTATTTTCATTCGGTACTTTCTCCTATAAAAAGAATTGTAATCAGCCCATTAGAGGAGATTTTGATGAATAAAAATCGAGTTTTATTTTCCAGCAATTTGTAATTGCGGTGGAGTCTATCTGCTGCGTTGGTCAACTTCTTTTTTTTTTTTTTGTGGATTGTTTCCCAGGTCCAACGTTTAAGCAGAGAATTTTCTTCTCTGTTTTCTTCCCAAGCAAAGCAGGTGGTTTTCTTTGTGAAGATAGAATACTTCAGTTGCAGGATTCATGGGAGGATAGTGTCTGCAATACATGGCAGACTCCTCTATTTTTAGCCCAGGCCAACAATGCCAAGTGGCCAGATTCCCAGCCTAATTGGGACAGCGGTGTTGTTCTCCGTTGAGGATCGATCAACCCAGCAACAACAGCATATTGAAAGGGTGTTCTGATTGTATACATCAGACTTGGCCTTTCCTTTTATTCGTCTGTAAGGCCCATACTATTGGTGACACAATGATTGAAAATCAAAGGGATTTCCAGACGATTTCTGCATGAACTGAGTAAGTTCTGAAGAGCAGAACAGAGGGGACGACGGTGATTCACACCCCTTTTTAGGCACCATCTTGGATTCAGTTGGAGACGATATTCAGTCCAACGGGCCAAGTTGCTATTTCAGGCCCAGTTACAGCAAGAACAGATTTGCTGTATTGAGATCTAGGAGAAGAAGATTTCCAGGTTGAGTATCATCGTTCCAACTACAAGCCAAAAAAATTTCACAAGGTTATTCAATTGATATTGCTTCTGCGTAATATTCGGTCTTCGACAATTTATTTGTCAAGCCTGCATTAGCAGAACCCATTTAACCATTCCGTCCTTCCACTAACCTTTACCCAACCCATTCGATCCTTTTATTAAACCTTTCCCTTCGCTTAACCACGTTTTCCGAACCAAGTCCTTCGAAACCGATCTCCCGCTACATTACCAGGGGACTTAGCTATGGTTTTTGAACAACTATTCTGTAAGGTACACCCTCAACGCCATCATCTCTTTCACACCATAAGCATGGTTAAAGGACAATATTGTCTTTTAGTTATTGACAGTGGTTCCATTGGGAATATGGTCTCGAAGCATTTCGTTGAGAAGTTACGGCTCCCTCTTCAGCCACACCCTTGAGCGTATTATGTTAAAGGGGACTCAGATAATTCTCACCATGATGTCATGTTTCAATGCAAGATTCCTTTTTCTATTGGTAAATATCGTGACACGATTCTTTTCGATGTAGTCGATATGAATGTTCACCACCTGGTGCCCGGTCGCCCTTGGCTGTTTGATGTTGACGCCACCCATCGAGGCAGAGCTAACACTTACACTTTTATGAAAGATAGCCGCGAGTTTGTTTTTGGACCCCCTAAGGTACGTAATGGATGCAAGGTTGAGAAACTGAAATTGCTTTGGTGTACACATGAGGCCGACTTGACTCCTAGAGTTCACACACAATCACTACCACCACCAATGTCGGAGGATTGATGTAGGCCTAATTTTTTTTTTTATCTCCTCATTTCCTAATCAGATTATGATATCTCTTAGTTAGTTTCCTCATATAATTAGGATTTTTTTCTAATTAACTTAGGATTAGATTTCCTTCTTCAAGTATGTTTATATATATATAAAGCCTTGATTAAAATGTATATGTGTGCACGTATGCATGATTAAAATGTATTAAAGATAAATATATATAGAAGATCATAAGTTTTGGTGCTTTGAAAAAGTAGTTTTATATTCATGAAATGTTAAGGGTCCACTACAGGTAGGTGCTGAGAGAAATTTACACCATTAAAAGCCGTAGCCTTCTTATTTATATAGTGCTAATTTCTACCAAAGTACATTAAAGAATCAACTCACATTGTCGTACCTTAGTAGATAATTTAACACTTTTTTTTTGAAACGTTAACGACAACTTCTCATTAAAATTAGAATTTACAAGGGTAGGGATTCAAGTATAGGAGGTGTATACTCAAAGCCCAAAAAAGAAGAACAACAAAAAAGAAAACAAAATACAACAAGTTGGCCACCCAAAAACAATAGACCAGAAAACCCCAGATTCCCATGATTCAAGGCTGAAGAGAAGAGTAAAATTCCAAAGATGGAGAAAGTAGATGCACCTCGGCTTTCGTCAAAAAATTTGCCACACAGTTTGCTGATTAAGGAGAGTGAGTGAAACCGATGCCACCATGCTTGCACATCTGCCATATGTCCCTAGCAATACTGATCAATCTCCACGGGGGAAATTTCCTATTAGTAGTCCAAGAGATGGCATTGGTTGAGTTACTTTCGATAATGAGGTTACCACTCCTAAATCCAGACCAAATCTGAAGTGTTCTCCTAATAACTCTCAATTCAGCCTCATTAGATTCCATCAGCCCAACTGACTAGGAAAAAGTAGCCAACATAAGCCCATTGTCATCATGTAGCACGCCTCCTATTCCTGCCAGCCCTGGTTTACCCCTTACCGCCCCATCCACATTGAATTTACAAGACCTAAGCGGTAGTGCAACTCACTTAACCGATCTCTTTTTGTTTTACCAACACCTTTCATACACCCATCCCAAGACAGATAAAAATCCTCTGGTGTAAGACCCTGAAAATCCTTACAAATAGAAAATCAACCAATTAGGTGCCATTTAGCCCGCTCAAACACATCTCTGATGCTACCGCTCTTTCCCTTAAAGATCCTCCCATTGCGCTCTTTCCACCCAGTTCAAGATATAGCGAACGGAACCATTTTCTAAGCTACTCTATGTCTCCCTCTAAAAGGACCCCCCATCCAAGATGCGAAAACCTCATCCACTCCACTACCTAGCACTCACTCGCACCCAAATAACCTCAAAAACAAGTACCAAACCGCCCTAATGAAAGAACAATTGCATAGCAAGTGGTCCACAGTTTCCTCCTCGACCTCACACAAAGGACACACTAAGGTAGCCTCGGCTAGAATAATGCACCTTCTCCTAAGATTGTGTCTGACCAGGATTCTCTCTTTTAAAGCTGTCCACATAAAGAATTGAATTCTAGGGGGAACCAAATTGTTCCACGCCAAACAACACGTAGGATAAGAGTGCAAATTTGTTGTGTATGTGGCACGAAGAACTGATTTCACCGAAAAATCCCCTGATGGCTCCATTGACCATACCCATTTGTCTTCATCCCCAACCCACAAGCTGATATCATTTAGGACTTCAATCAACACTTGATGGATATCTTCTTCAAAATCACGCAAAAACCTCCTAAAAGGGATTAGCCACTGTGGTGAGTCACCAATCTCACTAAAATAATCACTGATCAAAGCGTCTCTATTTTGGGCCAATTTAAAGAGCCTGGGGTAAATATCCATTAGCGGTCTCTCCCCCACCCAAGTATCTCTCCAAAATAACACCCTTTTTCCATTACCAACCACCAATCTAAGCCCCCTTTGAAACATTTCCCCCACCTTTCCTTCTCCGCTCCCGATCTTCGTTAAGGCTTTCACTACCGATGATCCATCCCTGGCAGCTCTATCACCTAACCTCCAACCACCTGGCTCGCCCACTCCATATCTTCCTATTAACACTTTCCTCCATAATGCATCCTTTTCCGAGGCGAATCTCCACAACCATTTACACAATAGGGCATGATTCCTATCACAAATATGAAAAATCCCCAAACCACCCTTCTCCTTAATGTCCCTAGCCTTATCCCACTTCACCAGATGGGTTTTTCTCGAATTCTCTTTCCCTTCACACAAAAAATCTCTTTGAATTTTCTCTAGCATTTTTGCTACCCCTTTAGAAATTTCAAACAACAAGAGGTAGTAGGTGGGGAGGTTCACCAAACACGACTTAATGAGAGTCAAACGGCCCTCCAAAGAAAGATATGCTTTGCTCTGGGCATTCAATTTTTTTGACATTCTTTCCCACAAAGTGAATATAGCATAGATGGTTAAGGAAGTCTTCACCCAAAATAGTTTAAGGAAATCCATGATTATGGACCTTAACCAAATAGAAATCTATTAAACGATAAGTTAATGACATGACATGATCAATTAAACCGTAAGTTGTGTCCTAAATGAATTCAAAATTAGAGATATCCAATTCAAGCATAGCAATGAAAAAATTGTTTAGAAGCCCAAAAGGTGTGCACAGTTGGTCTAATAGAGAGAATGTGCAACATTTGTTAGCTCTCTACAATAAGTAGAAAATTGGTACTTGAAACTGAAAAATCATGATAAAATCTATCAATGATTATGATAAAATCTTTCTGCCGGCATTATTTAGATGTAAAACAACTTCCATATTTAACTTGCCGAGCAAGTTTTTGCTGGATGGGTCACTTTAACGAAACACAACCCATTTTTTACAATTTAGATTTTTAAGGCCAACTTCAGTCAATGGGCCTAAAATTTAAGCAAAATGACAATATAGTACTATATATCACTCGACCCATTTTTGTTGGATTTTATTGGACTACACTGGCCATGATTTTAGGAACTTGAAGTATTGAGTAGAGTCTTGTGTTCGATTCAACTTCAAAGAACCACTTCCCATTGAACTCAACTTATCCTCTGTGTGTGGATTGAGAGGTGTTCATATTCTCTGAGGATTAGTCGGGTGAGACGTGTGTGACACCCAGGGCCGGCTAGACCAAGTGGAGGCCTAAAGCAAAAACTTTAAACGGGCCTTCTTTGTATTTAACCTATTATTATAAATAGTATTTAATTAAAAATTTAACATATTATTATAGGATAATTATTTAGACACAGGTATTTTTTTTTTGCAGACACGGGTTTTCAGTTTTTTGAAAGAAATTACTGCATTTCCCTTCTATGTCAGAGTGATCCGAACGTGAGATAAGAACATTTTCCGTTGTTTGGACCATTATTCGTGTCTAAATTTCATTGCATACGTTGCAGTAATACACAACACATTTTGAATAATAAAATCTTCTTTAAAATTTTAAAGTTATTTTTTAAGCACCGTGTATTTCCAAAATTTCTCATATCCAGGCTAATTATGATAACCTGATAAAAATACTTTAAGACTTGAAGACCTTTTGACACTTCCAAATGCTTAAAACATAGTGTTTTATAAATAAGGGTATCTCTCGGCTGTGCCGAAAACATATTTAGGAGTGTCAAAAGACCTTTAAATTTTAAAGTAATTTTATCAGGTTATCGTAATTAGTCCGGATATTCAATTTGAGAAATTTTGAAAATACACATTGCTTAAAAAATAATTTTAAAATTTTAAAGGATATTTTATTATTTAACTAATGCAATGTGCATTAATTTAGGATCTGCACCGTGTTTTTTAATCACTGTGTATTTTCAAAATTTCTCAAATTGAATATTCGGATTAATTACGATAACGTGATAAAAATACTTTAATACTTAAAGGTCTTTTGACACTCCCAAATATGTTTCGGCACAGCTAAGAGATACCTTTATTTGTAAAACATTATGTTTTAAGCATTTGGGAGTGTCAAAAGACCTTTAAGTATTAATTGATGAGTTGAAATAAAATTTTAAGTAATTTTTTTGGAAAAATTATAATGTGATTTTTACTAGTAAAATCAAGTGACTAAAATTTGAATTTTAAGTTCAAATTTTAATTTACTCGTGGCTTACCATTTCTAATTTTAATTCAATATTTTTTTTTATGAATCATCTTTAAATAATTAAATAAAAATAAAATACACCAGATGTAGTCAGATATATATAACGTGGTTGTCTAGATTAGTTAAATGAGAAAATTAAATCATTTTTAAGGATTTTCATTTGATGTAATTTATGAAATATATGATTCAAATAAAAAATATTTATATTCCTATTTAAAAAGTTAAATGAGTGTATGTTCAAGTTCGACCAAATATTACGAAATTATTTAAGTTAGGTCAAATTAAAACTACTTGATCCACATCTTTATTGCACTAAATTCCTAAATAAGCCAACTAAATCGAAATATTCTTATCAAGTTATCTATATACCCCTAATATTATCCTCCTAATTGGTCAAACCAAATAATATGAATCCATAAAAAGTCTTGAAGAAATCTATTTAGAAAAATAAAGAATTCAATGTATTTTCTAAAAGATATACCAAAAATAATTGTCTATTGTTATTAATTGACTAAAAGATGTAATGTTTAGTTCACAATAACGATTTTGAGTTGGGAATATTAACATTCGAAATTTAATTGTAATCATGTCATTATTTCTTCACTTAAAAAAAATTGTATAACAGTTTTAGTTTCATATATTACTTGAGAGACTGAGTTAAAATTTCCAATCCATTGCAAAAAAAATATAATTATTTTTTATTGTTAGTATTTTTATATAAAATTCTCATTTCTTACAATAATACGATAAGAGTAGATCATTACCTTCAAATTTATCGAATCTTATCTTCAAAACTATTTTCCAATTTTTTACACAAATTTATCTATTTTTAATATTAATATGAAAATAATAGATTAAATTTTTATATTCACTTAATTAAAATTTTAAATTTCGTATTCCTATTTTAATCTTTTTGTTACAATTTTTTTGTAAATATAATTTATTTTGAAAAGTCATCTAATTAGCTCTTTTACATTAATAACTATGTGAAATTGGATAAAAAAAAATTAAACCCACAAGCAACAAATGCGTCCGAGCACTAATTTTTCAAAAAAAAACCCACGTGTGCAAGCTCTATAAAAGAGGGAGTGAAAACTGAAAACCCTAATCTCATTTCCTCCTTCATCTCTACCGCGCCTCTTTCCTCATCCCTAACCTCACGCCGCCACCTCCTTCCTCATCCCATCTTCCCGTTTTGCTATTTTCATCCCTTCTTCCCAGTCTGCTATTTGACTCTCATCAGCCGTCCATGTCATTCCCGGTTGCACATCAAGAGTACGTTCCCATCTTATTTTTTTTTTATTTTAGAGACGGGTTTTAGCTGCAAACGGGTCACCGGTTTATGTAATAAACCGGGTTGAACCAAGGATGACAAAGGGTATTTACGGGTTCTTAACCTAGGCGGGTTTAAAAGTGACCCGACTTGTCATGTCGCCGGTCACGGTTGAACCTCCGGTTCAACCGTGGGCCGGGCGTTGATAACATTGCCTCGAAGTAGGGCTGCAACTCGGGTCGGGCGGGCCGGGTTTTAATAAACCCAACCCTGACCCGACTCACTCCATATTGAACCCAACTCGACCCGACCCGAAAAAAGAATGCGAGACAGTGAACCCGACCCGACCCGTAACCCGACCCGACTCGTGTGAGTCCAAGTTAAATTAACAATCGAATTTGAGCGGAAATGGTAGAGGCGGGAGTTGTGAGACATTCAAGTTTTGGGACGAAAATGGCGGGCGGATTCAGTATAGCTTTTTAGTTTGTAAAATGCATCGTACTGTTCAGTCACCTCTCTTCATCTCACCGGATTCCACGCTCTCTCCTGAACTCAGTTAATAACTCGTTTCAAATCCGCACAAAACAAAGGAAGGTAAGGACACTGTAATACCAACTCGGGTCGGATCGGGTCGGATCTTCTCGGGTCAGATTTTCTCGGGTCGGGTTGAAATTTAAAGGTCTCAGCTCAATCCGACTAGAATTTCGGTCGGATTTCTCTTTTCTCAATCCGATCCGACCCTAAAACCTGACCATTGTAACCCGACCCGCATGATTTCTCGGATCGGATCATACGGGTCAGGCCAAAACCCGACCCGAGTTGCAGCCCTACCTCCAAGTGTAACAAGGTCAAGTCTTTTTACCTTCTTTTTTGCCCTTTGCACCCAATTTCGTCCACAGTAGGACCCACCATTGACCTAGTTATTTTCCAAATCCCTTTTAATCCTGTCCTTTAAAAAAAAAACATAAAAACTGCCACCAGCTGATTAGGAGTTTAGAACAAGCATTGGCCCTCGCGTGACCGTTCCTACATGGACTCGTCTAAATTGAGTTTGATCTCAAATCTCGACAACCGAGTTGTTTTGGCCGAAATAACCACCGAATCCAGGAAATCTGCTAAATTGAGTTTGATCTCCTTTGACCTTCTTTTATCCCTTTGCATCCAACAGCAACGAGACTCCTTTCTCCAATTTCCTATTCAATCAAGGAAATCTTCTAATCTCAAATCTCAACAACAGAGTTGGCTAAATATAAAAGAGGGGGTTTTGGCCGAAAGCACTGCCTTTTCTTACTCTTCCTCTCCTTCTCTTTCTCTGCTGCCCAAATCTACAGATTACCGGACTCCTGTTGGCTGATGCAACCCATCTGTCTCCGATTCCAGCCACTGCCTTCGTCCTGTCCTCACCACCCTTCTCTTGCCCAGGTTCCCATTTTCAATCCAACCCCCTTCTCTCCCATCAGTCACCATTGTCCATTCCAAGTCATCCACTGCCCAGTTTTCTACTGTCACATCTAGAACCCATTTAACCATTTTGTCCTTCCACCAACCTTTACCCAACCCATTCAATCCTAATATTATCCCTTTTCCTTTGCTTAACCACGTTTTCCGAACCAACTCCTTCGAATCCGATCTCCCGCTGCATTACTGATGCGGGCATATGTGGACGTAATCAACATTTTAATTTTGACCCGGGTGAGTACATTATCAAATTAGCAAGTTCGAGTCTCGAGTCGAAAGATCAAAATTTCATTTTCGATGCCGGAGGAATTTTAGGCCTAATCAAGTCAAAGCCCAACTGAGAACAAGTGGGCTCAAATTGAGACCCAACAAGCTGCTCACAGTTCAACAAACTACACACGCTTGGACACTTCAGGGGCAGCACCAAATCCTATTTGTTTTAGGAATAGTTATCTTTCTTTTCTTTTTTTTGAATTTCAAAAGTGGTTAGTTTCCTAATTGTTTTAGAATCTGGCTATATTAGATTAGGATTAAGCCTTGGTCGAGTAATGCTAGGATTAGTAATTGTTTTGTTTCCAAGTTGGTAATTTCTTATTTAGAAGTGGAGAGGGTCGGCTCCCACAGAGAGGCTTTCAGATTTCTCTATATAAGGAGATGTAATCAACGATTCTAGGAGAGTTATTTTATTAATAAAAGTTATTTCTTTTCCTTACAAACAGTGGTTTGTTTTGTGAAGTCCATTAATGCACAACTGCAGAATTGTGGAAGAGAAGCTCTGCAAAAGTGCAGATTTCTGCTGGAAATCCAGCCCAGTTCCGGCTGATAATTCAAACCCAGTCTGAGTGCTGACAGTGGGTTGAATCTGATCCAGTCTCTGTTTACAAGTCAGGGCCCAGATCAGCACCTTAGATCAACGTGTAAGCAGCCAAGTGTTGCAGTCAGATTGCTGCAATCATCAGTCCATCGCTAGGTGTTTGAAATTGTTTCACACCTCCTCTTTGGCCTAGTTTGGTGATTTATCACTTCTTTTAATAGCCCATACGTTGGGTCAAGCATAGAGTTGCTGAGTTGTCAATCTGCAGAAACCTGGAGTTCCTGCTGCAACTAGTATTGTGATTCCTTCTCCGTGAATATCAGGTACTGCCATATTAAGTTAACTAATTTTAGTTAAAGGAATTGAGATTTTAAGAATCATGAAACCCATTAATGCTGGCTAAAGGTTGTGTGGACTTTTTTGGGTAAATAAAGTGAGTTTTCTTAAGCAACATCATTGAGTTGCATGACGAGTGTTATTGCAAGGTAGTGCCCAGCAGCCAGTAGTTTCATTGAGAAATTTGACGTGGTTATTATTTTGAGATCGGGTTATTCAAGATATATTCAAGTTTTCGCTATAATTTGAGGTTAGGTATTCTTAATGCTACCTATTCTACATCAATTACCAGAGGGCTTAGCTATGGTTTTTCGCAATCTATTATGCAATGTTCATGTCAAGTACCTCCCTTAACCTTAGCGAAATCATATCTTTAAAACCATATGCATGGTTAAAGGACGATATTGCATTTTAGTTATTGACGGTGGTTGTAGTACAAATATGGTCTCGAAGGATCTCGTTGATAAGCTGCGGCTTCCTCTTCAGCCACACCTTGAACCGTATCATGCTAGGCAGCTAATACGTACTTGTCTACCTAAAGTTACATCTCAATGCAATATTCCTTTTTCTATCGGTAAATATCGTGATACGATTCTTTTTGATGTTATCAAAATGAATGCGAATGACCCCAATGTGATGCTTGGTCTCCCTTGGCAGTTTGATGTTAACGCCACCTATCGAGGCAGAGCTGACACTTATACTTTTGTGAAAGATGGCTTCAAATTTGTTCTTGCACCCTCTAGGATGAGTAAAATATGCGAGGTCAAAAGGCTGAAATTACTTTCACGTTCACATGAGGCCGACTCGACTCCTACATCTTACACACAATCTCCTCCACCACCAATGTCGGAGGATAGATGTAGGCTACTTAATTTATTTTATTTATTTATTTTTATCTCCTCATTTCCTAATTAGATTATGATATCTCTTAGTTAGTTTCCTATTATAATTAGAATTTTTTCTAATTAGTTTAGGATTTGATTTCCTTCTTTAGATATGTTTTTATATATGTATAGAATGAGAAGAAGCCAGTCTAGTATGAAATAAAATGGAATAGAAATTAGAAATTTTATTTTTCCTATCCTATTTTCTCTTTCTTTCTCCTTACCAGTGCTGCATGTTTTTTTTTTTTTTTTTTCAACCCTCTCTCGGCGAAGACGAGAGGGAACTATTTTGGTGGATCAAATAGCCGCGTGCAACAATCCCGCATCATTAAAAGTGTATGTTGATGAGTTTTTCAAGTTGAATTTTATCTTCATTCATATTTAAGGGTGTAGATCTATCAAACTAATTGATTCTCATAGTCTATTATAAGTTCTATAAAAGCCCTAGCCCTTTTATTTATGTAGTACTAATTTCTGCCAAATTACATTAAAGAATCAACTCAGATTGTCGTACCTTAGTGGATAATTTAACACTTTCTCATAAGGTGAATATAGTATAGATGGTTAAGGAAACCATCACCCAAAATAGTTTAAGGAAATGCATGATTATGGACCTTAGTGACATAATTCTTAAATCTTTCAAAGTTAAGAATTACTCAAATTAGCTAGACTTTGTAGCTCTTATTAAATGTGCCAACATGTAAAGTTCAATGATGTATTGAAAAATGAGAACTCATTCAGTCCAAATGTAATGTGTGTTACACCAAAATGGATTGGATCAATATGGACTTGCTCCTTCTAATTCTAACTACAAATCCATTAAAAGATAAGTTAATCACATTATCAATTCAACAGTAAGTTGTGTTTTAAATGAACTCAAAATTAGAGATGTATCCAATTCAAGTATAGCGATGAAAAAAAATATTTGGAATCATAAATGGTGTGCGCCATACATGTAAACACGGTTAGTCTAGTCTTTTAAGATTAGACTAAAGGTCTTAGATTTGACTTTTCTCAGATGTACATGATTAGACTAGATTTTTAGGTGGTTTCGTGTATCTGTGGGATTAATCTCATCTTCAATAAGAGATGGAGATACAAAGAAAATTCTAATTTAAAGAAAATTTGTATAAGAAGACTTGTCACTCGAGTCAAAGTTTATATTTTACAAGACCCTCTGATGTGGGCATGAAAGTAGAAAAAATTTCATTTTTGATCCAAGCGGGTGTGCAAGTAATTTGACAAATTGGGGCTCCAAGTCAGTGCATAGGACCCATTCTTGAGCCGAAGCCCAATTAAAATTTGTTTTTTTTAGTAATAATTTCAATTTTCAACTTTAAGGACTTAATTCATGCTACGCGTCGGCTCTTGTGCGTCATAGTCTTTACTGGTTTTTCCATGTTTAACGGATTCATGTATACTCGTGTGGCCATGAATTATATGTATTAGATGTATTTAATAGTAAAGACTTATTTTTAAAATATATTTTATTAGTCTAATATAAGATAGAAAAGAAAAAAGAAAGAAAGAATGGCTGAGCATTAATACAAATGTAATAATATCTTTTTCAAAATAAGTTTAAGAAGATGTATGTATTTAGAAATGGAGATGGTGAGAATGACGTACCTCTCTAGGAAGAAAGCGAGAGGAAGGAGGAAAGCCCCTCCAAACATGTATATGTAAGCGACCAGAACTCTCACTCCTAAAATGTGAATTAAAAGACAATATTTATATTCTTTATTATATAAAATAGAGATGTTCGTATAAAGAAATTGAATATAACTACAGTACTAACTTTCATTATTAGAAAAAAATTATTATTTTGGACCGTTGTACTTTCCTTTTCCTTTTGGCGTTATGTTGGTTTTTACCTATTGGACTCATTATTGCTGCCTTATATACTTTTTATACATACAATTCATTCTCTTTGTTACTGTTAACAAATTATAATTTATATATGCATTAGTTTTATTTTTTAACGGTAGTTACTTTTATTATTGGTAATATGAGGGAGAAAATCGGTATAATCAGTCTCAATAAAAAGTTAGTTATTCAGAATTTACAACAAATTTGATCAGTTAATGGTGTAATCGACTTCTTCACTAAAAATAGAGTAGAAGAAGTCCAAACAATTTCTTTTACTCTTTTTTTTTTTCTTACACCATTAATTGAAGTATCCAGCATCCTGATCATCACAGTGCCCTGTTTCTGCAGAGGCTGTTCATGGTGTTCAACTCTTTTTTCAGACCATCTCACACTCCATTTCCCATTGTTTTTTAGACACACTCTAAATTTTCTCTGATGCACTCGTTTTTAACTCTATCTCATTATTCATTTTCTAACTTGTTTGGTTTTATAATAAACTAAAGATGCATTTGGTGCTTCAGTGTCCTGCAGGGAAGCTTTAGTGAATATTGCTTTCACAACTGCAAAGCAGCTCCTGTTATAATTGTCCTAGGCCAACAGCTGAAATGCATCCTCATGGAAGGATGGTATCTCATTTCTGCAGGGAATGCTAGTAGAAGGTTATGCATACTGCCAAGGTCAAAACTTATGGATTAACAGTGAGAAGACGTATAAAATCATTGCATGACCGAGAAAAGAAAAAAAAAGACCTCAACATCCAATTGCAGCAAAGAACAGGGGCAGGCTTGGAGGAGCAAATAGGAAAATAAGATTTAAATTCTAGGAAACACTGGATGCAAAGTGAGTCTCAAGCAAACTGATAATAGGATTTTATAAATCAGGTGCCCATAACTAAAGGTAAGCAAGTATTAGACACAGAAGAGCCTGTGAGGTGGTAGATGGTGCTGATTCAGATATTCAAAGAAAAGGTCAGTTATTCCAAAGCAATGAGATTGCAATTGGAGCTCTTGAAGCTTTCAATTTTGTTAATGGTGTGGGCATCCCCATCAATAACATGCAGCATGAAGATGAACTCATAGAAGAAATGAGCGAAGAAAATTGAGACAATGTCAAATTGGCACTTGAATCACAAAAAAAAAGAAAATTTGGTGCCAAAAAGGTCCGTTATGGTTTTCATTGGGACCCAATCATCAAAATAATTGGCTCATGGGCTGATTTGTTGGATGAGCCCTTCAAGTACACGATTTTAGGGTCAATACAGTCCAAGAAAGGAGCTCACTTGCTGAGCACAAAGAACGGTTAAGTGATTACAAATTCTCTTCTTTTATCTCCACCTCCTCAACATAGAAGATCCCTATCCTTACTTTGATGGATCTAAGGAATAGGAAATAGAAGCAAGATCTCTCTCTAAGCAAACTTGGACGCCACCTCTTCTCTATTTAGTATCCCTTTTTAGACAGGACACAAGCCACTTAAGGATTGCCAAAAAATAGGAGAGCCATAAAGACGCTCGGAAAATCTGTCTCTATACACCTGTTTTCGAATTTTTGGTGTAATTACCATTCTACTCCCGCGTATAAATTCATTCGAACGAATTTTCAGTTCATTATCAGTTCGTTCGAATGAATATACTCATCCGAACGAACACCTTAGTGTAATTTTCGTTCCTTCGAACAAGTGTTCATTTGTTCGAATGAACAAATATATGTTTATCTTTCGCAAAATTCGATTCATTCATTCCAATAAACTAAATTGTTCATTCGAACGAACTGAAATTACACTGATTTGTTCTTTCAGATGAGTATATTCATCCGAACGAACTGAAAATGAACCGACAGTTCGTTCGGATGAATAAAACACGGATGGGTAGAATGGTAATTTCATTCGATTTTTTGAAATCGGGTGTGTAGAGGCAGAAAAATCGGATGTCTATATGGAGCACCAAAAAATATGGTATAACTTTACAAACATATGAAACGATATTGGATTTTCATAAAATTAGATTATTTGGAAAACTTATTCAATTCCGACAAATCCAAATTTGTGACTTTCTGACATACACAGACAAAAGTGATGATTAGTTTATAACCAAGTCTCGTAGAGTGGAGGGAAAGTTTATTTTTAATCCAAGTTAGAGTTTTTAAACTACATGTGATACTATTTGCATATCAAAAGATATAACAAAATCCACATTTATCTAGGCTCTCAAAAGATGAGAGATTTTTTTTTATATATAGAATATGTATTGGTTGATACATATTGTACTAGACATAGTCTGTTGTGTATGATAGTTTTGTAGGTCAATACGGATTAAAGAATGGTTTGGTCAAACCTTATTTTTTTTAACCTTCAATTTCATTGGATTATTCTTATTTTTTTTTTGAAGTGGTCTGTAGTAATGTTGCCAAGGTGAGCTTACACCTTGCCCTCCTAAAACCCCTGGGAGGACACCCCACATCCACCCGGGATTGAATTTGCTACCTCTCACTGAAAGCAGTGGGAGGCAACCAGTTTGGATAGCGAGTGTTGGATAATTTCATTAGATTATAGTAAATTATTTTACATTTATTGATGTTATTGATATTCATAACAATAATAAAGAGCATTTTTTTTCCACATTACAAGCCAAGTTTGACCTGTCCCAACTTGGGAGATTTTAAGTTCTATTATTTTTTATATAAATAATAGAGATGTAAGACCTACTTATTTATTGTTTAAAAGCATGGTAGAACAATATAACTCAGCTGAGTTTGCTCGACAAATCATCAAGCAAGCATGATGTATTACATCGCATAATTAGGCATGGAGCCGCATAATAAGTTTATTTTTTTGGAAAAAAGCTATATTGGCCATATTTGTGGCCATATTTTACTTGAGATTTTGACTAATTTTTTATATTTATATTTTGAAATTTCGATAATTTTTTCTATTTATAAATTTTATCTAAAATAATTGATATGATCAAAATGAGAGTTGAGATATTCTATATAAATAAAATATATCAAAATTTTTAGATCTCTTCAAAAATAAAAAAATTGATTTCCATCCAATTTGTACCTCAACTTTTTGTGGTGTTGCAAAGTATTATGCCTCTAAAGTAATTGTTTAAAATATAATTTGTGGATAAAGTAAAGTTGAATAAAATTTAATCAAATTTTAATCGTAATCAATCAGTCAAATCTGTAACATCCGCGTGATATCTTATTAATATTACATTCTCATTCCTTTTTTTTTTAACTAACAATGGTCAACGATGCTTATACCCACATGGGCCCTACTTGTGTTTACTTGTCCGACCAATATTAAAATATTATTTTTTATTTAAATTTAAATTTAACTTAAATTTTTTTATTTGATATAAATTTGTTTGTCAAATGATTCTTTGTAATATCTAATGAGTCCTATTTGACTAATTTAATATGTTTCATGATGATTAATTTAATTATTTAATTATTTTAAATATGAATTTAATCTCATCTTTTAATACGACTCATCAGAACAATATAATGCCAATTAGACCACCTCTTACATGCAGTTTCATTCTTAAAAACATTTGCTATCTTTTATTAATATGAAATTACTCCATTATCATTCTTAAAGGCTAGAATTTTATTTAAAATTATTTTTTAAAATTTTATTTCACTATCTTTTTAAGAAAATTTGGCAAGAAAATGCCGTGAATTTCTGGTACACTTAGATTTTGAATCGACACAAATTAAGTATAAAGCCCACTTATGCGTATCTTGCCGATGACAAGAACATTGAAAAAAATCTATGGTCAGGGATTTTTATTATTTACCTAATCTTTTCGCATATGATTTTTTTCCCCTGCTACTCGATTTTTAAGGGCTGCTTGCCTATTTTGTGGGTCTTCAACACATTTATAGCTCATCTGCCAGCAAAATTAATACTACCATACACATTTATAGTTCATTGCCAACAATAATTTCAGCATATTATTTTTAAAATGTCTTTTTCAATATATAGCTTAATAAACGTATTTTTATTGAATTAAATAAATAATATTTTTTAAATTTGGTGAGTTTATAATTTTTTATTTATTTTTATGAGATTTAAAGATATGATTAGATTGACTTAATCAAAATAATTTTTAATAGACTATATATTTATAGAAAGACCACTCAAATTGATTCATCAGTGCTTTATTTAGTGAATCACATTTAACTTCTCTTATTTTAAATGATAAAAATTAAGAATAGTGTTACAAATAAATTTTTATTAGTCTTTTTATCATTTTATAGCAAGGGTGACAAATAATAAAAAAATAAAAAATAAATTATGATTCATTAAATTTGATTATCATGATATTTTCAAAATTTTGTTTTTCAGAGTTTATACATAATGATAAATTTTGATTATCATTAATGTTTAATCTAATTATCTATGGTTAAATACTTCGAAATGAGTGCTGGCAGATGGTCGGTGGAGGAGTTGGGAAAAAAACTTATCCTGTTGCAGATGCACGGAGACGCAGGAAATTCAAATTCAAACATCTTCGTCTGTCGTGGAACTTTCCCTTTCCCTGTCTATAAAACGCGCGTCTGCTCCAAACCATATATCCATTTTCCATCTCTTTTTCTTCAATCCAAACACGTCTCTGCTAGCCGCCTTATTCTTCTTGCCCATTTCCAATTTCTCACAAACGGTATTCCATTGTTTCCGATTCTAGATTTCTATCTCTGTTTCCATTTTACCATAAAAACAGAGATCTCTGTTTACGATTTATTTACGTCTTTCCTTATTTTGAAATTTGATTTTTTTCCCAATCTTCCCCTCTTTCCGCTTCTCATTTGCTGTAAAATTCCCAATCTTCCCCTCTTCTTCAATCCCTTTTGTTATTCTACCTTTATGATGGAAGGAAGACTGCCAGATGCAATAATTTGGGATTTTAAGCACAGGTGGCTTGACGAGATTTGGATGATTTCCAAAGCTACTTCTAATGCTTCAGAACCAAGCATAGAGGCCAACAGCTGAAATGCATCCTCATGGAAGGATGGTATCTCATTTCTGCAGGGAATGCTAAGCATAGTGCCAAGGTCAAAACTTATGGATTAACAGTGAAAAGACGTATAAAATCATTGCATGACCAGAAAAGAAAAGGAAAAAGACCTCAACATCCAAATGCCGCAAGAAACAGGAGCAGGCTTGGAGGAGCAAATAGGAAAATAAGATTTAAATTCTAGGAAACACAGGATGCAAAGTGAGTTTCTAGCAAACTGATAATTGGATTTTATAAATCAGGTACCCATAACTAAAGGTAAGCAAGTATTAGATACAGAAGAGCCTGTAAAGTGGTAGATGGTGCTGATTCAGATATTCAAAGAAAAGGTCAGTTATTCCAAAGCAATGAGATTGCAATTGGAGCTCTTGAAGCTTTCAATTTTGTTAATGGTGTGGGCATCCCCATCAATAACATGCAGCATGAAGATGAACTCAAAGAAGAAATGAGACAAGAAAATTAAGACAATGTCAAATTGGCACTTGAATCACAAAAAAAAAAAAATGGTGCCAAAAAGGTCCATTATGGTTTTCATTGGGACCCAATCATCAAAATAATTGGCTCATGGGCTGCTTTGTTGGATGAGCCCTTCAAGTACACGATTTTAGGGTCAATACAGTCCAAGAAAGGAGCTCACTTGCTGAGCACAAAGAAGAGAAGTTATTACAAATTCTCTTCTTTTATCTCCACCTCCTCAACATAGAAGATCCCTATCCCTACTGATGGATCTAAGGAAAAAGGAAATAGAAGCAAGATCTCTTTCTCTAAGCAAGTTTGGACACCACCTCTTCTCTATTTAGTATTCCTTTTTAGACAGGACACAAGCCACTTAAGGATTGCCAAAAAATAGGGGAGTCATACAAACACTTGAAAAATCTGTCTCTATACACCTGTTTTTGAATTTTGGGTGAAATTACCATTATACTCCCATGTATAAATTCATTCGAACGAATTTTCAATTAATTCTTAGTTCGTTCGAATGAATATACTCATCCGAACGAACACTTTAGTTTAATTTTCGTTCCTTCGAACGAGTGTTCATTGGTTTGAATGAACAAATTTATGTTAATCCTTCGAAAAATTCAACTTATTCATTTGAATAAACCAAACTGTTAATTCGAACGAATTGAAATTACACTGATTTGTTCGTTCGAATGAGTATATTCATCCGAATGAACTGAAAATGAACTGACAATTCGTTCGGATGAATAAAACATGGAGGGGTAGAATGGCAATTTCACCCGATTTCAAAGAGGCAGAAAAATTGGATGTCTATATGGGGTGCCCAAAAATATGGTATAACTTTGCAAACATATTTTGACATATGAAACGATATTGGATTTTCATAAAATTAGATTATTTGGAAAACTTATTCAATTCCGACAAACCCAAATTTGTGACTTTCTGACATACACAGATAAAAGTGATGATTAGTTTATAACCAAGTCTCGTAGAGTGGAGGGAAAGTTTATTTTTAATCCAAGTTAGAGTTTTTAAACTACATGTGATACTATTTGCATATCAAAAGATATAACAAAATCCACATTTATCTAGGCTCTCAAAAGATGAGAGATTTTTTTTTATATAGAATATGTATTGGTTGATACATATTGTACTAGACATAGTCTGTTGTGTATGATAGTTTTGTAGGTCAATACGGATTAAAGAATGGTTTGGTCAAACCTTATTTTTTTTAACCTTCAATTTCATTTGATTATTCTTATTTTTTTTTTGAAGTGGTCTGTAGTAATGTTGCCAAGGTGAGCTTACACCTTGCCCTCCTAAAACCCCTGGGAGGACACCCCACATCCACCCGGGATTGAATTTGCTACCTCTCACTGAAAGCAGTGGGAGGCAACCAGTTTGGATAGCGAGTGTTGGATAATTTCATTAGATTATAGTAATGGAAAGCAGCGCTGAGAAGAAGAGAAAGAGGTAAAGAAGGGGAAGCGCCGTTGAGGAGACAAAAGCAAAGGGGGATAAAGAGTAAATGTAGGGAAATATGTTTGGTTTTTTTTTATAGTTTAGAAAAAAAATCAATTTTACCGAAGAATTCTATATTACTAAAGCCTTTATTAGGGATATATTTAGATATTAAATATATTTAGAATTTGCTTAATATTGTGTTTACTATATTTAGAGATTTCCTTTTATTTACTTTCCTCATTTGTATTTATCTTTCTCTATAAATAATATTGAAGGGTCTCTCCTTGGTTAAAGGAGACACAACAAATCATGTATGTCTAATTCTATATGGTATCAGAGAAATGATTTAATTTATTACTGAAATTAATCACACACTAACATCGAATTGAAGAAAATAAAGATAAAAAGACAAAAAATTACACTATTATTAATTCAACTAAATTACAAGACATGAATTAAAATTGAAGAACTAATTAAAAAAAATAAAAACTAACCTTAAAGACAAAATTCTAGAATTCCAAAACTCTTCTATTAATTCTCCAAAGTCTCAAGCTCCTAAGCTCTTCACAACTCTCAGCAAGGCAGCCCATGGAGATCTCTCTTAGATCTGCCACTGCCATACACATCTGCTTTGGATTTGGCCCTCAAGAGCATCCTTCCTCTTCTTCACCCTGCCTTCCCTCCCCTTTTGTTCCTCGCTTGTGTCGTCTTCAAACAAAGCATCAGATCTGCTCTCCTCTTCTTCCAACGACGAGTATATCTTCTTGTCTCGGCCTCCAGTTGCTGCCTCTCCCATCTCTCAGATCTGATTCCTAGATCGGATCATGTGCTATTCTCTTCTCTTCGGCAGCCACCTATTCACTGCTCTTAACTGTCTCCGAGTGGCCCCTTTCCTCTGCAACAGACCGCTCGTTTCTCAAGGCACTTCTCCTCACTTGATTTTTCATTCCATCCAAATTTGATCGTTGTTTATTCCACAGAGGCATTGAATTCCTTCTTCTTTTTAGCTTTGTTTCGAGGCACCACAAAGAGAGAGTGCGGTCTGGATAATACAGTTTCTCTTTCCTCTTAGTTTATTTTATGATTCCCAATCAATCTCACATTTACCTTTAAATTCTCCTCACTTCTTTGATTCTCTCTGATTTGGTATTGACGGAATCACTGTTTTCACTTATGTATGAATGTGGGAGCGATTCGGATACGGATTCCGATTCTACAGTGATGTGATTGTCAGGAGGAGCTGTAAGAGCAGATGATGAAATCTGGCGAGAAGGGAAAGAAGAAGGAAAAACCCTAGAATGGAGTAGTTGATTCATTCGCCCACTCCATTCTAGGGTTTTCCCTTCTTCTTTCCCCTCTCGCCAGATTTTTATCATCTGCTCTTGCTGCTCCTGCCGACAATCACATCACTTTAATATCGGAATCCATATCCGAATCACTCCTACATTCATACATAAGCGAAAACAGTGATTCTGTCAATACCAAATCAAAAGAATCAAAGAAGTGAAGGAGAATTTAAAGGTAAACGTGAGTTTTGTTGGGAATCATAAAACAAACTCAAAGGAAAGAGAAACTGTATTATCGAAACTTCACTCTCTTTATGGTGCCTCACAATCCTCGAAACAAAGGTAGACAAAATAAGGAATTCAATGCTTCTATAGAATCAACGATTATCGAATTTAGATGAAATGGAAAATCAAGTGAGGAGAAGTGCATTGAGAAACAGGCGGTCTGTTGCAGAGGGAGGAGCCAATGCGTAGTTTCTCTCAATGCAACTATTTTCATTCTTTTCTC
This sequence comes from Chimonanthus salicifolius, assembly GCA_013350335.1. NCBI lineage: Eukaryota > Viridiplantae > Streptophyta > Magnoliopsida > Laurales > Calycanthaceae > Chimonanthus > Chimonanthus salicifolius. The sequence continues at coordinate 4,716,764 of CM023535.1, read as the reverse complement.
CAAACAAACAAAATAAAATAAACCCTCCCGCCCCTGAGTCCAGATTTCTCTGTTTCTTGCCATTGTCGTCTTCAACATGTCGCAGACCCAGCCCTTTGCCTATCAACAGGATCAGTCTCTCTCTCTTTCTCTGCGACTAAACTTCCATCAGCAGCGACGACCTCCCTCTTTCAGATCTGGCTCCGTCCAGATCGCACAGCAACCTAATCTAGATCTGTCCCTGTATCTCGCACTCAAGCTGGATCGCCATCCCTCTTAGCAGCTTCTCTTCTTTGCTCAACGCCGGTCTCCTTTCTTTTCTCCGGCTCTGCTTCCCGCTCATTATCGCCGACGTGCAGTCGTTCTTCCCTCTTTTGCAGATCCCTCTTAGCATAGTGGCACGAGCTTTTTCTCTCTCAGATCTGAGATTTCTCCCTGCAGTTGTCAATCAGATCTGTTGGTCTGCTGCCCTCCGGTCCGCCCAGATCTCTTTTGTTCTAATTGCTGCCATCATCGTTTCCAGCCTGACGCCGTGCAAGTTCTCTACATCGGCGAACCCTTTCTTCTCTACTGCCTATCTTCTTGTTCCGCCCAGGCAGGCCCCATTCCGTCCAGCAGCCTCTCACTGATCGTCTTTCTGCAGTTACCACGAGAAACTCATCCTAGCGTCTTCTTCTCACACACTTGTCTCTATGCCCGACAGCTCTTCCATTTGCCGTTGCTGGTGTAGCTGCTCTTTTCCTGCAGACACCGGTTCGGCAGTCTTTTTCACCGGGCTTCTCATCTTTGGGCAAATCTTCATTTCACAGTCTTGCAGGCAAGCTAAGCGTTACTTCTATACACGCTACATTCTGTGTGTATAATTCTACAGCCTTTACTATTTTTTTTACATAACAATAGACAATCATTTTTATAAAAATAGTGACTTTTTTTATAAGGCTCAGATTGTACGGCATCTCTAAAAGAGAGCATAAATTAATTAATAATTTTTAACTACTCTTTCTTATTAAGATTTAAGAGTAATGAGTAACGACAATAGATAAGAAAATCGACTCAAGCCCGTCGAGTAGTTGAGACACTTTCTCTGCATCACATCAATATATCTCCGTGGGTTGAATATTTTTCCAATTCCTCACTAATGAATTAAAATTTTATTAAAAATTGTCTCCATTTTTTAAAATTAATAATTTATGTTTAATAAAGTATAATTTTAAATTACTTCTCAAATATGCTTATTTATTTAAATTTAATATCATCCCTAACTCCTCCATGTACCCTAAGACACTTTATTTATTATTATTATCATTTTTATAACCAAAGTGTCAAAGTCTTTTAGAGCATCCGTGATGCAGTTAAAAATCTAATTGATGTAGATTTCTAAAATAAATAAAATTTGAATAGCCATTTAGACACCCGACTTTTTTTTGCTAAGAGACATCCTTTTTTGAAATTTAGAATGAAATTATCATTTTGCCCTTCCGATGTGCGTTTGGATAATGAAAGATTTTACAAAATTGGAAGGGCAAAATGGTAATTTCATCCTAAATTTTGAAAAAAAAAAAAATGTCACCTAACAGAAAAATTGAGTGTTTAAATGGCGACCCTATAATTTTGGGCTTTTTATTTATTTTATGGGATAGATTTTAGATCTGGATCTGAATTATAATTTAATTACTGATGGAAATAAGATGCACGACATGAATTAATCCACCATGCATAATTTAATTCCAATAATTAAATTAAATTTAGACACAAAACCAAATTAAATGCAAAGAACTCAACTCAACTTAGGAGACCTGAACACCTTGCTCACTAAAAAAATAGATGATTGATAAGTCAAAAATAATTTGAGACAGTCAGCTACTTTTTGGAGATGCAAATTGAAAAATGAAAACTAAAGAAAATCTACCATTCCCATTTATCAAGGAAGCCCATTTTCAATTTGAGGTGATTTCCGGATAGTAGCCAATAAAAAAACCTTATTTTCCATGGAAAATGGTTGAGGAATGCAAACAATGGAAATTTAAACTAATCAGACCCTCGTGTCATAAATCTATGTTAGCTGATTGGGAGGATGTCTTGCCGCAGCAGACTCCCATGCATGGAAATGCACCAAGGTCTTCCAAAAATTACTTTGATAGATAACTAGCAATGATTCTTAAAATTGAACGATTACGAGTGGAGGATGTTAAGGGTTAATAAAAATATCCTGAAGACGGGATGCTTAAATGAATGAGGTAAAGGACAACAATTTTTAAGAATGAAGAATTGATTAATCAGTCAAGGAATTGATGGAGTATAGATTAGAAATATGGACAACCTTTCTAATTTCCTATAGGGCTTTTTAACATCATGTCACATGAATCTTGCCAGCTCTCGATAGATGGTGTGATTGGTATTGTGATGACCATTACAAATATCATGTGAAAAACTGCACTAGTACTCAAGAATTTCCTACAACAATGACTTGACAATAATGAGATTTGTTACAACGATATTGTTATTTATTGGAAGATGCTATTAATACATGAAATTCTATCTTCTTTATCCTTTTATTGATATAGTAAGTTGCAATCAGTTGATCTTTAGAGTTAAAGAAGGATTAAAGAAGGATTAAGGATATCTAATCAAATGAATTGTCAGCCTATCAGGCACTAAAAAAGGGTATGACTCAATGTTAATTGTTTAGCATTTTCCATAGAATATAATTCTATGAAGAAAGTCTTTACCGTTGTAACGCCGTTATAACGGCATGCGATGGACATTTAGAGAGGTGCACGTACGGGGATGGGAAGAAGGTAAAAAACATGCAGTGGTTCTGCATCTGCTGTAGACTGCCTAGATTTTGATCATCTTCCATGGAGATCACCTATTGCCCTATGAAACTTGCTTTGAAAGCTTTTCTTCTCTCCTCATTGAGTCCATTCATCACCTCCAATGTTATCATCAGTCTGGAGAACGATACAATTCATTGAGAGAAGAATGACTTCCTTTCTATATGTTTCTAGTCTGGAGAATGACACAATTCATTGAGAGAAGAATGACTTCCTTTCTATATGTTTCTCTGCAGGGTGCAGTGAAAGATGTGGCACAAACACTCCAACAGTGAGACAGACTCAGGTGGGACTCATAGACCCCCCGAAATTCACGGTGGAGGTTCCTATGTATCCAGCCATTGACATTCACATGAAGTATGGGAATTTCTCAGGCATTGGTCAGTCCAAGGCTATTCAAAGTTCTTAGTTAAGATGACTGTGTCGTAAATGCAGGACTGCCTTTGGCCCCTTTGCAGAAGCTCTCCTTCACCAGAAATTCCTCATAACCTTGAAGACTTGGTATTTTCAATGTGAATGATCACAGCAGCCCGGTAATACATACTGGTTCATGTCATTTATGCCAGTTGCACCTCCTCTAACTTTTATGTCTTGGACTTGGATTCCCTGTTGCCCTTTGAAGTAAGACTCTACAGTACTCATTTATGCATTTTTAGTGTTCTGTTAGGTATTGGAAATTGGATATATGTAATAGAGTTCTCTCTCTCTGAAGGTTTATTGTGATCTCTGGTCGCACTGAATACCAATTCTGTATCATGCGCTGGCATGAAAAAGTGCAACTGCATGCATACAAGCGATCCATGGTTTTGAGACTTGATTTCAGGCCCTGCACCATTGCTAGGCCAAAATAGACAGTTAAAGTTGGGCGATACGTGAAGATGATGATGAAGTCCTGTGATTTTAGAACTTCGTACACATGCAATTGTAAAACTTACATAGGAATCAAACAAAAAGAAACCCTAGAATATAGACATGGACTCGGGAGATTTCATTTGCTATTGTGCTTACTCACCTTTATTGCTGCCTTGTTTCACATGGATGAAAGAATGGACATAAAATTTCATTGAAAAAAAGGAAGAAAAATCTCTCAACTGTGACAAAATATTTGGTTCTAACTATGACAATGTGTTTTTTTATCACCGAAGTTGCATTGCCTTCTATTGTTTGTTCTTTTGTCACTGGTATTTGGAAAAAAAAGGAGAATAGTATTTTCCCTGGTTTTCAGATGAATACAAAAGTAATACCAAGTATCCATAATCCCAAAACTCAGTATAAAGATTCTTCCTTTCAAAATATGACAATTGACCAAACATGCCACAAGCTAAAGTTTAAAAGAAGAATAGTATTTTGTTTCTCCAAGTCTTCCATAATCATATGTTTAGCATGCCACTGAAAGGAACTTACAGCTCAGAATCCAGTTCTTCTACTTGACATCTTTAAAAAATTGCAACCACCTCTGTTCAGTTCTCCTAGAGCCAGCTCCAACTAGAATCAACCCAAGCATTAAAAAAACAAAATATGCTATTGCTTGGGATGGAGATCAAACAAGCATTTCAAACTTGTACACATTCGACCGGTAAACCATAACAAGGGGCAGAAGCATGTACAACTGTAGCCTGTACCATTTTTTATTGAAAGAATGTATAAATATAATTGTAAATAAAACAATGGAACCCATGCCACCCACTGTTTGTTCACTTCAAAATTAAATTCAGTATCATGACAGTTAGTAACAACAGTACTTTGAAACTCATCTCCAAACTGCAAGCAGTGGAAATGCTCTCGCCGCTGAGAGAGTAAATTTTTCCAGTTATCTCATCCTGCACTTTAATAGTTGACGAGCCTGAAATTAACCATGACCCAAATCAATGATAGAACAGATGTTCACATTTAATGCATTTCCAAAAAGGAGAAAAAGGCTCTTTACTCTGTCCTAAAAATCTATAAAGTGCACTGCTTAATAAATGAACATGATAGACTTAGCCCATTAATAATTATTACAACTGCATATTTCAAAGTTAACCTCATTGGGTGGTTTGAGATCACAGTGCCTGTGGCCTAGATTATTTGGAGCCTCAGGAAGTCAAACAGGGCAAGGATTGGGCTTTGCCTCATTGAATGTATGAGGATTCAAAATCATTATAAACTGTATAAGGTCAACAGGTTAATCTTATTCAATTCAATGCAGCACTATACAATTGCATGAGCTTCTAGAATATCTGCCAGTTGGACTCATTGGATCAATGTTATGGCCTCTGGCCTAATTAAGTAATTTGCTTTCTTTAAATTTACTGGTAGTTGGGTCACTTAATAACATTTTGGTTTAATGGTAGTTCTTTGTTGGTCCAAAATGTTGGACCCTTTTATTTTAAGTTATTTGGTACTGTTTGTAGAGAAGCTAATAAATACAAGAAATGACAATGTAGAAGCCAGATGGCAAGATTACAAGGTTTGTGGTGAAGATATTCATGTGGAAGCCTTAAATTAGTTTGTGAAGAACTAAAATCAACTTTCATCAGTTCAACCCCAAAAAAGGATGGACAGACTGAGCTTTCCCATTATAGACTGATCAGTTTGGTAGGATATCATAACAAATTACTGGCTAATCTGCAAGCTGGTAGGCCTGAGGAAGGCTCTTGGTGAGGATATGGGAGAGAACGAGGGGCTCTTTGTCATTTTCCAACTGATGGAAAATGAAATGGAATCTGAGAGGCTTCTCCCATTTCATTGTCATGGGGCAACCAGGACAAAACCAAGTCCTGCAGGTGTCAGAAGTGCTTCATGATGACAAGGGTGACTTTAAGTTACACTCTTTGACCAAATACGAATCAAACAGAGACTTAAAATACACAACTCTTGGCTATTGAGCAGGATTTATCCTTGCCAGTGGAGCACAGCGGAGGCAAATTCACTATTGAGGATGATTCAGCTAATGCTAAAGCCGGGACCAAAAGGAAAAGGAACCCCACATGGAGGCTACTAACCACAACAAGGGAGATGACTAAGCCTTATAAGAATTATGATGCCCTTTTTTAGGCATTGAAGGTTTTCAGCAGACGGTTGGTTGATTTCTTAGCTAAGGTTTTGTGCGATGTATTGCTTGTAATCCTTGTGTTTAGGACCCGTTTGGTCACTTAACGTATTTTTTTACTTCAATAATAAAAAAAATGTTACTGTCTCAAAAAAACAGGATTCGTGAAGACTATTGTAAGGACACCTTACAAGCACACGAGTGTTTGAATCTTATCGTTTTTGAACTTGTAGCTTAGGGAGAATAAAGATAAAGGAATCGACCTTCTGTTGTACTATATATTTAATTTGGATCACTTTCTACCAATTTTTAGTGGCTTCTTGGAGTATCTTTCCTCTTCTTTGAATTCATTGGTCAAATCCGTAGTTCAGGGAAAGTATCGTTTGAGCTGCAACAAATTGGCTCAACTATGGAATTGAACAGCACCTTTGGATCCACTAAATAACACCCATATATTTGAATACTAATCTTCAAATTATTTCTTTATAAACTCTTCTCCATAATTCAAATTTTTTGTTTAACTGACCGATTGTCTCACTAATCAGTACCACATCTTTTGCAAACAACATGAACTCGGGAATTTTATCTTGAATTCCACATGTCAAGTTGTCCATACTAAAACAGGTAAATAAGGGTTCACAATAGACCTTTGGTAAAGCTTGACTCCAACTGGGTCCAGACACACAATTTCTTTAAACAATTCCAATCGGCATAAACGTAAATCAGTTCTCTAAAACATGAAATTCATGTCCTAAAAAAATTGTTACTCACCTAACGTTTCATTGCAGAAGCTCATCTTTTGCCAAAATGTTGTATATTCCCTCCGTTTGAAAGGGGTATGTACACAACATTGATGTAATCAAAAGAACATATTCGAAGTCATCAAAAAAGAGTCCTGATTTAGTATAATTGCTTGCCAACTGATATACATCTCCGAAAATTTTAATTGTCTTTTAAATGATTCACCACTTCTTCTTTTTTGAGTGATCATGATTTACCACTTCCTTAACAATGGTTTGCAAGGGGGCCCAACCAACATCCTTAGTTTTCCTTGCTTTGTTACCCTTTCCCAAGAGGGAAAACAAGTAAAAGAAATGAAACTAAAGATAATTAAGCTACAATGTGGTTGGGCCCATAGAAAACATTGCGCAAGAAAATTTTATCTTTCTGTATATCTCTTCTTTCAAACACGAGAAGGGCATATTTCTGGAATTACAAAGCAATATAATAAAATAAAATCACCAACTAACCATCTCAGGGATCATTTAAATTAATAAATCAAATATCTTACAGTAACTCAATTATGAATATTAACCAAGTGGAGAAAGGAACATGTCTACTCACAATTGTGATCAGTCCATCCAATGACTTGTTTTTCAAGATCATAAACGACAAGCTTATTTGCTAAAACCATTTCTGCATGGGCAACACAGATGAAAGAATGAACCATGAGAGAGAGAGAGAGAGAGACAGAGAGACAGAGAGAGAGAGAGAGAGAGAGAGAGAGAGAGAGAGAGAGAGAGAGAGATGCTGGGACAACATAGAATCATAGCAACCATTAGGAGAAAGAAGAGTGGGAAAAATGTGAAGTGTTTTCAAAAAAAAATCTTCACTTGTATTCATCCCATTCAGATAAAATGCATAAAGTACATGAAAAGGTAAAGACTAGTCAAACAACTTTTTGAATTGGAAGTGGTAGAAGGAACATGCGACAATATCAAAGTCACAACATATCAAAAATACAATTAGATTCACCAAAAGGTTGGACTGATCTAAAGGTCAAGCCCACGAATTTTCAGCTAACAATATACCATTTTATGAAGGTTTTTTTTATTGACTGGAAATGTTTAATTATGATTTGTATGAAGGCAGCCAGATGAACGTCTTGAGTAAGAGAATAGAATCAGGAATGAGTGCATAAATGGAAAACTAAAGATTGCCACAATAGAAGAGAAGTTTAATGAATGCCATTTGAGATGGTTATGTAATAACAGACCAGAGACAAGCCCAATATGAATAATTAAATGTTCACAAGGAACAAGGAGAAGGGCCAGTCCAATAGACTTCAAATCAAGCGATAAGAAAGTGCATGCTATATTGTGGTGTAATAGGGAGAATGACTTTTGACAGGGTTAAGTGGAAAATTCTACATAACAAAATCCAAAAACCTTGCCAGTCAAGTCAAATGGGATACTTCCCTTGTTATTATTGTGTGAGATGTCTTCTTCTTTTTTGAATGTTCAATTTTGTTGTTATTCTTTGGTACCTGCATGTTTTTGTGAGGTATTCTGGTGGTTGTGGCGTTTGTGTGGGTAGGGGGGAAGGTATTGGTCTGGGCCTTTTTATTATCCAACTAGTGTGGTTGGCTATTGTGGAGAATTGTCCTTGCTTGATTTTGTTTCTCCAAGTCGCTCCCCATGGTTTTACTTAAGAATCATATGAGCACATTTCAATGTCTTCCTCTTCAATTTGAGGTGGAGGTATCTTGTTGGTATTTCTTTTGCAAGTCAAATTCTAGTCTAATATAAATATGCCATGTCATTGGAAGTAGAACGCTGACAAAGTGCTCACAACCTTTACTACACAGTAAAAGCTTTCACAAAGTTTGAAAGTCGACCAAGACATAAGACTGAATTCTCTTAAGGGCTCGATTAAAGGGCTAGATGTATCTTTCAAGCATGTCAACCGGCCGGCTAATGGTGTAGCAGACTTCTTTGCAAAGAATGGCGTTGATGGACAATTGTTGGGAGTTTTCCATTTGTCGAGAGCATAATTGCTTTTGTATAGTGTTTTTTTCTTTTGGGCCTAACCCTCTTAGGCCTCTTTGTTCTTTTTCTTTGTTTCCTTTGTATCTTTGTTATTTTTAATGAAATTTCTCTGTTACCACTTAAAAAAAAAAAAAAGATTCTCTAGAGATTCAATGTCTCAACCAAACATGTCAAAGTTGATATGTAGGTTATGTTATAAAAATAAATATGCAACCAATTTTTTTAGGAAAAAAGAAAGTCATTGTCTTCCTTTATCGCGTTAGGTTTAGTTAGTAAATACAGTTATAAAAACTGAACTGGCCGCGGTTGAATCGCTCATCTTCATTACATGCCGGTTTTCTATAAAAACCGTCCAGGTTAAAAACCTTCCTGACCCATCAGAACCGTTTCAAAAAATTTAAACAATTTTCTTAAAAAACTGACCAATACATAAAATTGTAAAAAACCAAATTTGATCATTTTTAAAAAAAAACTCATAAATTAGACTCATAAAAAATCATTTTAAAATTAAAATATTAATATTTCAAAAAATTCCGAAAGGGGAAACCTCACTGAGCCACACATCACCCAACCCCCAGAACGTTGAGAGGACAGCTATCTTTAAACTCTCAGCTACACCATTTAATAGTCATTTCCTCTCAATATTTTTGCTCCTTGTCGATGTTGGATTGGGAGTGTCTCTCTCAGCTACACCTTGAATACCTCTTAAAAAAATTGTATTAAAATAATCTTAAAAATTTCGTACTAAACAATCTTGATCCTACTAAAAAATTATTACACAAACTGAGTATCTTTCAGGATATTATAGAAACATGCAATCTTCAATCCTTAATTATGTTAGGCCCATAATTGAAAAGTTCCATGCAAAAATAGGAATAGGAGAATAAATGGAAAGAATAAAAATAGAAGAAATAAAAAAGAAAAAGGAATCAAGCAAAATGTCATAATAATAAACTTAAAAAATAAGAATTGATGAAGAAAAAATAAAAAAATAATGTCAAAAAATAAAAGATCATGTGAATGGTAATAAAACTTTATAGCTTGAAGGCTTGAAGCAACCACCCATGGAACAAGTATTTTCGATATCTTAGCAGCTTGGTCTTTTTGTTACGATTTGGATCTTATGGTGGGAACACAAGAACAAAGTGTTCAAAAATAAAGAAGAGAACCCCTCTAAGGTTGACCAAAGAATTAAGCCAAGTGTGCAAAATGGGTTTCTACCCTTAAGGAGTTTCAAGATTTCTCTATTCTTGATCTCTCCAACCCTCTCCAGAGCTTGAAAAGAGTGCATTGGATTGATGTAGTCTTTCCTGTTTTTGTGTTTTTTGGGTCTTTTTTGTGAGTGTTTCTTTTTATGGGTCTCAGTGCTTCTTGGGTTGTCAATTGGGCTTTTTGTTTGTTAGTGGGTGTTTGGGCATAGGGAGGTCTCTTTTTCTATGTTTGTATCTCTCTCCTTCAGTGCAATTCTTCTGCCCTTTTTAACAAAGTTAACATTAAAAAAAAACAATTTGATACATTTATTTAAAGATGAATATAACTAGTATTTGTTTGAGAAACTTACAAATATTTCTTTTGTTTATTTGGTGATTTACGCTAATGACAAGCTAATAGCTTCCAAGAACACATCAAAACAGGTAAGTTAAAAAGCTAATAGCTTCCAAGAACACATCAAAACAGACAAGTTAAAAATCTCAACTTAGGAGCGACTTGAAGATGAAATATTTGAGTGCCAAATTAAAATCTAAAGTGTGGAAATAAAGAGACAGCGAAAAATGGACAAACTGTGTTTGTTTCAAAGGAAGTACATTGAGACATCTTTAGCATGCTTTGGCATAGATAGAACTAAAGCTTGTGGGTACTTTTTAAGCAACAAGCTATTAGTACAACAATCACCAAGAGTGTAGTTGGTAGAACTTTGTGGGCTATAGTGTGAACATGGCAAATCCAAAAAAAGTGCATTGCCAAGCTGTTGAGACTTTTACAATATTTGTGATGCGGGATCGATGCACGCCAGCAGATCGGTCAAAAAGAATGGGTTCCTTGTCTTCACCGAGACTGGGAAGAAGTTTCTCTCTCTCTCTCTCTTGGTCGAAAAGAATGGGTTCCTTGTCTTCATCGAGACTGGGAAGAAGTTGCTCTCTCTCTCTACAAAGAGAGAAAAAAAAGGGAAAAGAAAGCGGAAAGTAGGAAATAGGCGAAATCGAGACACCCTTTATACTAAATAAATAAACTTAAATAAGGAAATTAAGCATAAAAGGAAACTAAATTACACATCAGTCCCCCAGTCTTGTAAAGAACTCGTCCTTGAGTTGAAATCAGCCAAAACAACTGCATCGTCACCATAGGAAGTGAACCTATCCCGAGGTACCAGAAAATGTCCTGAGGAACAAGACTGAGGTGGATTTCAATCCCGAATAGCGGAATGGTGATTTCGTTAACAGCGCAACTGGCAAAGCACATAATACAAGAGCCATCATTCTTTGGGACAAATAAAGCAGGAACCGCACACGGGCTCAAGCAAGGACAAATCAATCCATTCGCGAAGGGGTCTTCAAATTGCACTTGAAGGATGTCATAGTCCTTGGGATTGAAGTGACAGTGTGGAAGGGTGGGAAGGCTAGCATCATGCACCAAAGATAGGACAGGATGAGTGAAGGAAAGTGTACGAACAACCATAAATAGGTTCTCGATATGTACTGTGAATGGGGGAAGGTCGGGGAATGTGCGGGGGTGATGGCGGTGGTATTGGTGGTGGGAGTTGTGGTATTTGTTTGAGTTTTAGAAGTCGGGTCGACATGATTTGAAGGCTCAGAATATCCTTCCACCTTCTTCATGTCGCTGTCTCTCTCACCGTGCATCATCTCTCAGATTCTAGTAAAGACGATTGAAACTCAAACAACATCTCTTTCAACTCGGATCTAATATCTTTCAACTCAGATATGGTAACATACTCATCACCATCGTGGGGTGTCACCAAGTGCACATGTCAGAGCGGAGGGATCGTACCTATCAACGCAAGGAGGCTGCTCTGAATACCACTTGATGCGAGATTGACGCACGCAGATCAATCGAAAAGAATGGGTTCCTTCTCTTCATCGAGAGAGGGAAAAAGAAGTTGCTCTCCCTCTACAACGAGAGAAGGAAGGGAATAAAAAGGGGAAAATAAGAGACAAGCCAAATCGAGAGAGCCTCTGTATGCTAATTAAAATTTATTAATCTGATGAATGAAAATTATATACCCTCCAACCTACTTTTTTACTAAAAAATAAAGTTAAATAAGGAAACTAAGCATAAAGAGAAACCTAATTACATATGGAAAGGGAAAAATAAAAAATTAATAAAATTAAATTAAAATTAGATGGACACGTGTTCTACATCAATTTGAAAGGCACACAAGAAGATGTACTAGTATTTGACAAGGAGAACAGTAAAAAAGGCAATTCGTTGAACATGTTAATGGTGAGTTTGCAAGTGATTTGGACAATAAAGATCAACGTAATGTTACAATTTCATCCATGCATAAAATCTTACTAGTCGGAAGTCAATGCTACAACTGTTAATTGCTCCACCTACTATAATGGTAGAATATATGATAGCCACAGAAACAAGGAAAAAATTTGATTAAAAAGTTTGGCTGGTTAACTTGATTTGAAATAGGATAAGCTTTGTGTATGGTGATAACCAAAGTGTAACATATTCGGCAAAGAATCAAGTTTACCATGAGAGGACCAAACACAAATATGTGGTATCAATACATCCAAGTAACTCTAAACATATAGTCTCTTTGAAGAAGGTAAACCAAGGACGAAGCTAGAAACATGCTAATAAAGCCAGTTCCAAATTACAAGTTCAAGAATTGTTTAATAAGCAACTTCATGGTGGCTAGATCAGACTCTTGCTAAGGTTGAGATTATTGAAATATTAAAATGTGGCTCAGTTTCAAACATGGAAGGTTCCTTTTGTGAATTTCTTTTTCTCTATATATATAGAAGGCATGAGCAAATGATCTATTCTCACACCGTCTCTAAGTTGAGCACCATGTGCAATATAGCAAAATGTATGCAAGACCTAAATGAATGGGTTTTTCAATAAGCTACCTCCTTTTAGATTTTATTTCAGAAGAGATTTTTTCTAGATTTCTTGAAAAAACCATATACAGGAGTGTATTAAAGAGAGATTTTGAGGTATCCTTCTCTTGGGTTTTCATCCCTTTTGTACAAGAATTTGGAGAAAGATTTTGCAAGGTGACATTGAGAGTGGATTGTTTCTTGGGTTTGTGCTTGGTGCCCTATAATTCATTCATTCTTCTAATATATTTTTTTTTAATTTTGATAAGGCCATCTCCCCATTTACCCATCGGCGTAGCCATCATCGTTGGACCATATAAGATTTTAGGTCAACTTGTGTGGTGTATTTGGATTGATTTTCTATTTTGCTTTCCTTACTCCAAAGTTCGGATTACACTTTCTCCAAATGACAACAAAATTGAGGAACAATATTGTAAGAGAGTAAGAAGTAAACATACGCCAAGGCCACTTTTCTCTGGACATTTATTGCACTGGATACAATTCACCCACAGAATATCGCTCCTGTATCAACTTGCACATAATAATTCCTTGAAGGAGTCCCTAACCCAATTTAAGTAAAGTACAACCTAAAACACATCCAAAGAATAGAAAGATATGAATAACAATCAGTTCCTATTATACATTCATTGATCAATACCGCTCAAAAAAGCATTCATTGGTCAAAATAAAAGATGAAAGGTGATATCAAAATAGTGAAGGAAAACCAGAAGGAAAAAATTTAATAGAAGAAACACTGCCCAGTCCCAAATTCAATATTGACTAAGTAATTAGAGCATCAAACTAGAGATCCAAATCAAATAATCCAAGGCAACACTACATTTAGATAGAGATGAAGTATTCAACAGAGAAAAGTGCAAATCATGGGCAGAATGTGGGTGAGAATTCCACAAATTCGGCTTCAGATGGAAGGCTTATTCCACCCAATGGGAAGTTTATAGCGTTGAGAAGGCAACCGTGGCAGCGGGTGTCATGAGCCTTGAAGTCACTGAGAGGCCGCCGCCCCTGCCCCGCAAACTTATGTTGAACATTGAAAATGCCACTTGCGGATGCTGGAGAAAAAGATAAAACCACAAGATTAGAAGATAAGATAGAAGTCTTGTCAGATCCATGGAATTGTTGCTGCCCAATATGAGAATTTCTTGGGTCCTCTTCTTATGCTGCATCTTCTATTTTTGTAATTATTTCTTTTTCTTTTTTTCCGTCTCTCCTTTTTTCAAAATAATTTTAGTATGAAAGGCAGCAGCATGGGGAGAATTGAGAGAGGGACAGAAAGGAGAAAGGGAGGAAAAGGTAGAAATTGAGAGAGAAAGAGGAAGAAAATAAGAGGAACTAAAGAAAGAAAGTGCAAGAAGTGGAAGAGAGGATATGCCAACCCTTTTCAACAGCATCTAATCGACACTGTCAAAAGGCGAAAAAGTGAAATTTCATTGTTTTCTTAACCGAATGAAGAGGAAAAGGGTCCGTAGAGGTATCTTTTAAGGAGAATAACGTGTCTTCTCCCCCTTCTCCGAAATTTCCAACACGACCACCAGGAAATAGACGAAAACTATTTAAAATTTTTTTTATCAAAATAAATTAAATATTATCAACATTAAAATTGTAGAATGAAATTATTTTCTGGGCTAAATAGAAAATAAATAAAGCAAACTATATGGGTTGCTGAGAACTAGGCTAATGTGCAGGCTGAAAAGATGGGGTGAGAGGACGAAGATGGAAAAATCCAGAAAGGGGTAGGATCGGCCTGATTGGGACTGGCTGGGCTTGGTGGGAATGGTAGTGGTTGGGACTATGGGCTGGACAGTGGAATGGAATAAGGAGAGGATGAAGGGGATCGAGTGGATTAGGGAAGACGGTGGATTCTGGCTTGTGTTGGGCGAGCTGGGAGCAGGAAGAGAAGAAGAGATGAAGGTGGAAGAAAAAGAAGGATGGGTGGGTGTGTGAGTACCTGGGTAAAAGGGTTGGGTAAACCAGCAAGACAGAGGCAGAAGTGGCTGGAGGTAACCAAATCTGGGCAGCACTCAGTGGACCGGTAGCAGTCCCAGCATTGCAGATTTGGGGAAAACCCAACCTACTGCTTGCAGGCAGAGGATGGAAACGGGAAAAAAACCCAAAGAGGAAGACAACACAAACAATACACAAACTGAGAAGAAACTCAAAAGATTTTCATTCGATTACGGGTGATTTCTACAAAGCCCCAAAGAGGTATTGAGCATCTAAAGGTAGAAAACAAAAACAAATAAAGAAAGAAGAAAAAGAAAGGATATGCAGTCGGTTGTGCAACGCCGGTGTTTTCCATGCCTTCATCGTTGGTGCTTGCACAGTCGATAGTGCAGAGAGGAAACCGAGAAAAGAAAGAAGGAAAGAGGGATGATGGGAAAGGTGGTAAAGGAAGTTTTCCTTTTATTTTGTTTTGCCCATGAATAAATGTTCACAGGTCACACGCTACACGTGCTTCAACATTTTCTTTCAATTATACAAGGTTAAAAAAACTCATGTAAATACTAAATTTTATTTAATTTGATTGAGCTATGATAATTACATGAATCAATTATGTATTTATGAAGTGTCTGGAGTATCATTCAAATTATGATAATTTCACTAAATATAAATTATTAAATTTTAAAAGTTTTAAATCAAAAAATAAAATAATAAAATAGAGCTGAAACTTTGTAAAATTTAAAACCTATATAGTTTGACAAATGACCCACTTCACATGTCTCGCTAAATAGTCTCTTTACAGATTTTGTTTTCAAATGAGATTGGCCGACAGTGACCAAAAAAAATTATACCTCATTTAATTATTTAGTTTTACAATTTTAGACTTTGAAAATCTATCTAATTGTTATAGTTTGTTTATTTTCGTGACTATCTCACAAACTTATAATTATTGGATAGTTTTTTACCATTATATCATTCATGAATGATATGATTAAACAATATGAATAATTGAGATGGACACACAATTTTATGGATAATATGATTGAATAAAAATAGGGCACCAATCAATGATCTCATTGTCAACGGAAGTCCTGAATAGTGCTCTATTGGCATTGTCCCACGTCACTTATGAATGGTGTTTAAGCAGTTATGCTTATGTATGTTTTATTGCCCATGCCTTTGATGGTTATCTACTTGTACTTGATCTATATATTAGAATTTTGATTTATTTATTTATTTTCCATCAAACTTGCCCAGTCATGAATCGATGACTAAGATGCCAAGCTTCAACGGAACCCAAGGAGAAGGCAACAATTTCGAGTTTAGTGGGTAAAGTTGATAATCATAATGTACAGTGACATTTCCTCTATTTGCTGTGAAGAATGGGTTTTCAGAGAAAGATGAATAGCATGAAAAACGCTTTTTTTGAAGTAAGATGGAAAATACGGTAGGACGAAGGTCTATTTTCAGACAAAGGATAAAAAAAAAAGGAAAAACTATTTTCTGAACATCAATTCTAAATTATGATAAACTTTTAATAGGATCAAATTTGAGAATTATTATCCAATAAATGAGTCAACATTGTATTAATGAATTTCAATTTAAATATGATAGAGACCACAGTTTTAATTTAAGTCATCAGCATGAGATCTACGTGATAATCACTCTAATCAAACAAAGCAAAATCCACATGACAACAATCTGAAAAGGTTGTCAAAAGTGAGACAAGCCCTAAGCGAGACTAAGAAACCCATTTATTGCTTTCTATCTTTCGTGTCTAATAAAAAGGGTAAAAAAATCCAAATCATAGCATATCCAGTCAGCTAGCTAAGTCTTCTTTTCTTCTTATTATGTGATAAAATATGGGTAAAGATATAGAAACTGGGAAAGCATTTTATATGCACCGCTTACATCTAATTTTTTCTGATTACCCTTTTTACTCTGGGTGGAATTCTAGGATATTCTTCCCCACTCTTCTTCACTCACTGCAAACGGGAGACGGTGATCTCCTTGGCTCTCTCTCCATGACAGCATACCTCCTCTTCTCCTTTCTTTCCCTTTCCTCTCACCAGAACCAACAGGGATCGATGAATCCCTGCTCGCTGGCCGAGAGCAACAGAAACCATTGCTGGTGCACAGAACCAACATGTCTGTAATGTCTATAATGTTTAGTAAGACAACAAGCAGCTTCCTTTCCTTTACCATAGAAATTTCAAATTTGGATGGAGAGACAATGTCTTTTGAATCAGTATTTGCAGTGACGTTGATTGATTACCTTGTTTTTTAGATGGGTATTTCTTCTTTCTCATCACATGTTCCTTTTTCCTTTTGGGTCATTGGGTACTGTTGAAAACTGGAAATGTTGTCTGCTGCCAAATCCTTCAACTAGTACTCTGCAAAGCAAGAGAAAACAAAACCAAGAAAGCAAAAACAAGATCCCTTCAAAATCTATTTTCTCTTGCCTCTACCGGCCTGGACTCCATTCTCTCTACTTGTGACAGCATATGTCCATGAAGAATTCTTCTTTATGAATTCAGGAGGGTGAGGATGGCCATGGATGAACTGAGAGCAGAGCTAGAGAGGAGGTCGCAGGATCAATGGAATGTGATTCTAAGGGTGGGATTTGTGAAATAATTGAAAGTTTGAAGGGTTGCTTTGGGATGTTGACATCTGGAACTGAGAGTTAACCATTTTCCTCCGCTTAATCATGTTTTCCGAATAAGTCCTTCGAAACCGATCTCCCGCTGCATTACTAGGAGACTTAGCTATGGTTTTTGAACAACTATTATGCAAGGTTCACCCTCAGCGCCATCATCTCTTTCACACCATAAGCATGGTTAAAGGACAATATTGTCTTTTAGTTATTGACAGTGGTTCCATTAGGAATGTGGTCTTGAAGCATTTCGTTGAGAAGTTGCGGCTCCCTCTTCTGCCATACCCTCGAGTGTATTATGTTAAAAGGGACTCAGATAATTCTCACCATGATGTCCTGTTTTAATGCAATATTCCTTTTTCTATTGGTAAATATCGTGACACAATTCTTTTCGATGCGGTCGATATGAATGTTCATCAGCTTTTGCTCGGCCGCCCTATGCTGTTTGATGTTGACTCCGCGTATGCGCATCGAGGCAATGCTAACGCTTTCACTTTTGTGAAAGATAGTCACGAGTTTGTTCTTAAACCCCCTAAGGTACTTAATAGATGTGAGGTTGAGAAACTGAAATTGTTTTGGAGTACACATGAGGCCGACTTGACTTCTACAATTCACACACAATCACCACCACCACCAATGTCGGAGGATTGATGTAGGCCTAATTAAATTTTTTTTATCTCCTCATTTTCTAATCAGATTATTATATCTCTTAGTTAGTTTCCTAATATAATTAGGAATTTTTTCTAATTAATTTAGGATTAGATTTCCTTCTTGAGGTGTGTTTATATATATATAAAGCCTTGATGGAATGAGAATGAGCAAGTTTAGTATGAGAATAGAAATTAGAAATTTTATTTTTCCTATTCTATCTTCTCTTTCTTTCTCCCTTATGTGTGCTGTAGAATTTTCTTTTTCCTATTCTATATTCTATCTATTTTGATGGATCTTATAGCCACGTGCAACAATCTCGTATCATTAAAGTGTACATAGAATGAATTTTTTAAATTCAATTTTATCTTCAGATTCTCACCGTTTATTATAAAATTCTATAAAAAATTACTCATCTAATTAATAACAAATAAATTCATGTATATGTGTGGAAGTATGGATAATTAAAATGTATTAAAGATAAATATATATAGAAGATCATAAGTTTTGGTACTTTGAAAAAGTAGTTTTATATTCATGAAATGCTAAGGGTCCACTACAGGTAGGTGCTGAGAGAAATTTACTCCATTAAAATTTTAAAGGATATTTTAGTATTTAACTAATTCACTGTGCACTGTACCGTTATTTTTTAAGTATTATGCATTTCCAAAATTTCTTAAATTGAATATTCGAACTAATTACGATAAAAATACTTTAAGAATTCAAGGTTTTTTTACACTCCCAAATATGTTTCGGCACAGCCAAAAGATACCCTTATTTGTAAAACACTATGTTTTAAGCATTTGGGAGTTTCAAAAGACCTTAAAATCTTAAAGTATTTTTATCAGTTTATCATAATTAGTCCGGATATTTAATTTGAGAAATTTTGAAAATAAACAGTGCTTAAAAAATAACACTGTAATTTATCAAGGGCCTTTAAATACTTCAGGCCTTAAGCGGTTGCTTTTCTCACTTAAGGGTAGAGCCAGCCCTGATGACACCGTGGTTTAAAAAGAAACTATATAGAGACCAAAATCACTACAATGGATAGAATTGGTGCTAGTACTTCAAAGAAATATGAAAAAAGGGGTTCTTAAATCATAGATTTCAACAAGCAACAAACTGCCTAATAAGACCACGCTGAGAAGATTTTTATTAATTTCTTCATTTGATGCATTCCTTCAAGTCTTGTTTGTTTTACTCTCACGTTTAAAAGACTACATTAAAAAAAAAAAATTGAATTTAGTCTAGTCTCTAAATTGATATCATCATAAGCTAAACAAGTTGAGTCGATTCAATTATTCAACCCAACTCAACTTGTTACTAGGTTTACAACTTTACAAGCATCTAACCTCCGATCAAGGATTTTTTCTTAAAGAGGGAATATTTTTTTAATGGCAATAACAAAGAATTATTACATCCTCTAAGCATTTTTGTAATTTACTAACGAACTGTTTTAATCATGACAAAGTGATGCTAAATGCAAATGACTGAATGATTTTGATTGGTTAAGGCTCAACTATATAAATGAAAAAGAGTTATGTAATACATTGAAAAGAAATGAGTATCTCCACCGCCAATATAGAAGAAATCACCTCCGGGTCACATGTATCAAATAAACCTGAATGATTCAAACACAGGACCTCCAAGCAATGTTTTAAAAATTGACCCATGAAGTGACCCGTTTTGGAGGAAGAGTGGGTTAAATAAGGTTCAACCGGGTTGACCCTTAGTTAAACCTGGTCAAACCCGTATATGAATATTATATTATAAATAATATTAAATTATTAATTAATAAAATTATTAATTAATTAATATTTAATTGATGAGTTGAAATAAAATTTTAAGTAATTTTTTTTGGAAAAATTAAAATGTGATTTAAACTAGTAAAATCAAGTGACTAAAATTTGAATTTTAAGTTCAAATTTTAATCTACTAGTGGCTTACCATATCTAATTTTAATACAATATTTTTTTTATGAATCATCTTTAAATAATTAAATAAAAATAAAATACACCAGATGTAGTCATATATATAACGTGGTTGTCTAGATTAGTTAAATGAGAAAATTAAATCATTTTTAAGAATTTTCATTTGATGTAAATTTATGAAATATATGATTCAAATAAAAAATATTTATATTCTTATTTAAAAAGTTAAATGAGTGTATGTTCAAGTTTGACCAAATATTACGAAATTATTTAAGTTAGGTCAAATTAAAACTACTTGATCCACATCTTTATTGCACTAAATTCCTAAATAAGCCAATTAAATCTAAATATTCTTATCAAGTTATCTATATACCCCTAATATTATCCTCCTAATTGGTCAAACCAAATAATATGAATCCATAAAAAGTATTGAAGAAATCTATTTAGAAAAATAAAGAATTCAATATATTTTCTAAAAGATATACCAAAAATAATTATCTATTGTTATTAATTGACTAAAAGATGTAATGTTTAGTTCACAATAACGATTTTGAGTTGGGAATATTAACATTCGAAATTTAATTGTAATCATGTCATTATTTCTTCACTTAAAAAAAATTGTATAACATTTTTAGTTTCATATACTACTTGAGAGACTGAGTTAAAATTTCCAATCCATTGCAAAAAAAAATATAATTATTTTTTATTGTTAGTATTTTTATATAAAATTCTCATTTCTTACAATAATACGATAAGAGTAGATCATTACCTTCAAATTTATCAAATCTTATCTTCAAAAATTTTTTCCAATTTTTTACACAAATTTATCTATTTTTAATATTAATATGAAAAGAATAGATTAAATTTTTATATTCACTTAATTAAAATTTTAAATTTCGTATTCCTATTTTAATCTTTTTGTTACAATTTTTTTGTAAATATAATTTATTTTGAAAAGTCATCTAATTAGCTCTTTTACATTAATAAATATGTGAAAATTGGATAAAAAAAATTAAGCCCACTAACAACTAATGCCGTCCGAGCACTAATTTTTCAAAAAAAACCCACGTGTGCAAGCTTTATAAAAAAGAGAGTGAAAACTGAAAACCCTAATCTCATTTCCTCCTTCATCCCTAACCTCAGGCCGCCGCCTCCTTCCTCATCCCTAACCTCAGGCCGCCGCCTCCTTCCTCATCCCTAACCTCAGGCCGCCGCCTCCTTCCTCATCCCATCTTCCCGTTTTGCTATTCTCATCCCTTCTTCCCAGTCTGCTATTTGACTCTCATCAGCCGTCCATGTCATTCCCAGTTGCACATCAAGAGCACGTTCCCATCTTATTTTTTTATTTTAGAAACGGGTTTTAGCTGCAAACGGGTCACGTATTTATATAAAAAACCGGGTTGAACCACGGGTGACAAAGGGTATTTACGGATTCTTAACCTAAGCGGGTTTAAAAGTGACCCGACCCGTCATGTCGCCGGTCACGGTTCAACCGCGGGCCGGGCCGGGTTTGATATCATTGTCTCCAAGTGTAATAACGTCTAAGTCTTTTTACCTTCTTTTTATCCCTTTGCACCCAATTTCGTCCACAGTAGGACCCACCATTGACCTAGTTATTTTCCAAATCCCTTTTAATCCTATCCTTTAAAAAAAAAAAAACATAAAAACTGCCACCAGCTGATTAGAAGTTTAGAACAAGCATTGGCCCTCGCGTGACCTGTCACGCCCCGACTAGAAGGGTGGGCCCGGAACACGACTGATTTTTTTTTTTTGAAAGATAAGTAAACTAAACCACAAGCATTCTTACTGGGCCGGATCAACAGTTGGGCCCAGAAGTCACACATCACCCCGTCATGTGGACTCAAACATGTACCATATGCCTACCCCATAAAGATGGACATAACAACGTCAACACATTACATACTCAAATCAAATCCAATATTGATTAATAGAAGCATAAGAAAATCAACCATTGATTCATCATTCAAAACATTGTCAAAAAAGGCAACATAGCCTATTACATCATTTTAACATAAATTAAGTACCGCATCCGGTACTTAATAAAAATCAACGGTTCCAAAAACCAACAGGAAAAGATCAGGGCATTCCCCTCCGGGGGAATCCCAAAACACTGTCTTAGCTTAAACGCCCTAAGCCTGAAAGAGAGGGTCCTCCTCCTCGGGTTCATCGCCTGAAAGGTGAGTGGTGTGAGCTAACTAGCCCAGTGAAGGAAATATAACAATGCACATTAAGTAAATAATAAAACAGGTTAGCAACAGTTCAATATCACATGCTTGATAACAGTAAGCATAATCTCAAGTAATATATCAACATCATGAAACCACTGCCATTATCTACCGTAACGCCTACCGACTACACTGAGACCAGTATTAAGTCCCGACACGGTCAAAATACATCTTTTCAAGTACATCTCCTGCTCTAACTTAGCCGATACTGACACCCTCAAGTCAGCAACTGACGACAGCATGGTCCGCCCATGGTCCAGTAGACATAAACCATCTCTCATATGGCCGATATTGGTTCAATAGCCCAGGTACGTGGAAGCAGTCTTACATACACATACGATCAATATCGTAATATCATAATCATCACAGCACTCTTACCATAATGCTTCATGTATAGGCACATGAGTGGGTTCATCAAAAACTGAAACCACTCATTGCTCAATACTCGTCTCATCATAACACCTGTTTACAAAATCTGTAGAGTTAAGTTCCCTCACCGTTATGTGTGGTTTACGCGGTCTCTGTTCAAACAACACACAAGTGTACAATCAATATATAGATCAAATACATACACACGAGTAGTATTTTGAAATCTCATGTTTTCCCACAAAATATCCGAGGTATATGGAATTGAGTCTCCTACTTGGTTTCTATCCTTTTTAAATCATCCACAAGATAATAATATAGTAAAAAGGGGCTCAGTCCAAACTCATATTGTCTTCTGGGCATGGACCAGATTGACTTATTGAGTTAGGTGTAGATCCTCGGGTCATTTCTCGGTTGTCTTCTGGATAGAACCAGAGCTGACATTTTGAGTAGGCCTCGAGGTCACCCAGTGCCCGACTATAGTGCCGGCCTGAAAGTGAATCACTCAGTTCCCGACCAATAGGGTCGGACTGGAAGCAGATACAATAGTATTTACACTATAAGTAATAAGAGAAGAGGGTTAGTACAATTTTAATTAAAAAAAAAGGGTACTAATCATCACATCACATAATCTAACAAAATAATAATTTTTTTTGAATAAAATAATAATATTTATTTATTTAATTATTTATTCATTTTTTTTCAATGGGAACCAACATTAAGAATGACAAGCAACAATAATATCAAATAAAAATATATTTTTTTGAATAAAATAATAATATTTAATTATTTAATTATTTATTCATTTTTTTTCTTCAATGGGAACCAACATTTAAAATCATAAGCAACTATAATCTCAAATAAAAAAAAAAAATATATATATATATATATTTTTTTTTTTTTCTTCTTCTTCTTCCCTGTTCACTGTCTGCAGCAGACAGTGAACGGCCGGTGAACAGTAAAACCGAACTTGAGCAATGGGGGATTTTCTGGACTCGGTTTTTACATCTGACCGGTCCGATGGATTCCTCCGGGAGTCCTCTTTCCATAGGGAGAGGTTTGGAGCTTTGAAGCTCATTAAGCCATCCGATCTTAACACCGGAAGCTCACTGATACGAGGAACCCTAGAATTTTTCCTAGATTTTGAAATCGTTTTTCTCACTAAAAACAGAGCCAAATTCAAAAAAATTTGATTCAAAACCGATCGAAATTGAAAGGGGAATGCAGTGGTTACCTTGGATTGAATTTCTAGGCTGAAATCCGGATTTTTGAAAAATTTTCCTTCAAAGCTACTGTTACTGAAAAACGGAAGTCTCGGCTGGGTTTTGGCTGAGAAAGACTGAGAGAAGGGATAAGAGAAGATGCAGTTTCTGCTGGGAGTGAAGACTGAAGCTCAGGCCGGCTTTTATAGAGAAAAGGCCGGGAAATCTGGCTCCATATGGAGCGACGATCGGCCGGAATTCTGCTGCGCAGCAGCGACGATGGGACGGGACGAGGAAAAATAATCATCGCCCGCAGCGACGATAGGACTGGACGGGGAAAAAATAATCATCGCCCGCAGCGATGATAGGATGGGACGACGGCGAATCGCCGGAAAATCGGGCAGCAGAGTGCATGCGCCTGGTGGCTAAGACGCTGCTACAGTAACCGTAGGTTATTTTCTGTTGTTTGCAAATCAGCCCTCCAATATTTCTATTTTTGCAAAAAGCCCCTAGTTTTAATAAAAACCTGATTTTTAACTAAAACATGTTTTTAAAAACTCAAAAATTTTGATCCAACCTTACAGATAGGTTGGGTTTAAAAAATCTTAGTTACCATAAAATTTTTGGAATTTAACTCTTATTAAAAACCATTTATTTAAATCAAAACCATAAATTTACACTATTTACTTAAATAAATAATTGTTAAAATAAACAATTTAGAAACATCATTTTGAGGTGAAATGAAATAACTAACCATTCTTAAAATGGTCTACCATAAAATACTAATTTCAAATTTTATTTCATTTTCAAAACCCTTTAAAATAATTAATATTCCCTTTCGGGGTTTTGACGGGATGAATTTAAATATCATTTTCTGAAAATAAATTCATTTTAAAATCAGAAATGCAAATCCTTTATTTAGGAGAACATTATTTACCAATAATATACACATATCAACAATATTTAAAAAAAAAAATACACAACAAGTGGTAAATTACCAAAATGCCCCTCCAGCTCGACGAGCTGAATCACTGAGTTTTCGGGCTCAGATTGGACCAAACTTGGGCTTTTCTCAAAGCCCTGACCGAAATCCTCGAGATTAACCGGTTAAACAGGAATTTACGAGCTAAAGCACGCCTAATTTGGGGCAGGGTATTACATGACTGTTCCTACATGGACTCGTCTAAATTGAGTTTGATCTCAAATCTCGACAACCGAGTTGTTTTGGCCGAAATAACCACTGAATCCAGGAAATCTGCTAAATTGAGTTTGATCTCCTTTGACCTTCTTTTATCCCTTTGCATCCAACAACAACGAGACTCCGTTCCCCAATTTCCGATTCAATCCAGGAAATCTTCTAATCTCAAATCTCGACAACCGAGTTGGCTAAATATAAGAGAGGGGGTTTTGGCCGAAAGCACTGCCTTTTCTTACTCTTCCTCTCCTTCTCTTTCTATGCTGCCCAGATCTTCAGATTATCGGATTTTTGTTGGCTGATGCAACCCATCCGTCTCCGATTCCAGCCACTGCCTTTGTCCTTTCCTCACCACCCTTCTCTCGCCCAGGTTCCCATTTTCAATCCAACCCCCTTCTCTCCCATCAGTCACCATCGTCCATTCCAAGTCATCCACTGCCTAGTTTTCTACTGTCACATCCAGAACCCATTTAACCATTTCGTCGTTCCACCAACCTTTACCCAACCCATCCAATCCTAATATTATCCTTTTCCTTCGCTTAACCACGTTTTCCGAACCAACTCCTTTGAATCCGATCTCCCGCTGCATTACCAGGGGACTTAGCTATGGTTTTTCGCAATCTATTATGCAATGTTCATGTCAAGTACCTCCCTTACCGTCAGCGAAATCAGATCTTTAAAACCATATGCATGGTTAAAGAACAATATTGTATTTTAGTTATTGACGGTAGTTGCAGTAAGAATATGGTCTCGAAGGATCTCGTTGATAAGCTGCGGCTTCCTCTTCAGCCACACCCTGAACCGTATCATGTCAGACAGCTAATACGTACTTGTCTACCTAAGGTTACATCTCAATGCAATATTCCTTTTTCTATCGATAAATATTGTGATACGATTCTTTTTGATGTTATCAAAATGAATGCGGATGACCCCGATGTGATGCTTGGTCGCCCTTGGCAGTTTGATGTTGACGCCACCTATCAAGGCAGAGCTAACATTTATACTTTTGTGAAAGATGGCTTCAAATTTGTTCTTGCACCCTCTAGGATGAGTAAAATATACGAGGTCAAGAGGCTGCAATTGCTTTCACGTTCACATGAGGCCGACTCGACTCCTCCATCTCACACACAATCTCCTCCACCACCAATGTTGGAGGATTGATGTAGCCCTAGTTAATTTATTTTATTTATTTATTTTTATCTCCTCATTTCCTAATTAGATTATGATATCTCTTAGTTAGTTTCCTATTATAATTAGAATTTTTTCTAATTAGTTTAGGATTAGATTTCCCTCTTTAGGTGTGTTTTTATATATGTATGGAATGAGAAGAAGCCAGTCTAGTATGAAATAAAATGGAATAGAAATTAGAAATTTTATTTTTCTTATCCTATTTTCTCTTTCTTTTTTTTTTTTTTGTTTTTTTTTTCTCCTTACTTGTAATGCATGCTTCTTTTTCTTCAACCCTCTCTCGGCGAAGAGGAGAGGGAACTATTTTGGTGGATCAAATAGCTGCGTACAACAATCCCGCATTAAAAGTGTATGTTGATGAGTTTTTCAAGTTGAATTTTATCTTCATTTATATTTAAGGGTGTAGATCTATCAAACTAATTGATTCTCGTAGTCTATTATAAGTTCTATAAAAGCCCTAGCCTTTTTATTTATGTAGTACTAATTTCTGCCAAATTACATTAAAGAATCAACTCAGATTGTCGTACCTTAGTGGATAATTTAACACTTTGTCATAAAGTGAATATAGTATAGATGGTTAAGGAAACCATCACCCAAAATAGTTTAAGGAAATCCATGATTATGGACCTTAGTGACATAATTCTTAAATCTTTCAAAGTTAAGAATTACTCAAATTAGCTAGACTTTGTAGCTCTTATTAAATGTGCCAACATGTAAAGTTCAATGATGTATTGAAAAGTGAGAACTCATTCAGTCCAAATGTAATGTATGTTACACCAAAATGGATTGGATCAATATGGACTTGCTCCTTCTAATTCCAACTACAAATCTATCAAAAGATAAGTTAATCACATTATCAATTCAACAGTAAGTTGTGTTTTAAATGAATTCAAAATTAGAGATGTATACAATTCAAGTATAGCGCTGAAAAAAATATTTAGAATCATAAAAGGTGTGCACTGTACATGTATACACGGTTAGTCTAAACTTTTAACATTAGATTAAAGGTCTTAGATTTGACTTCTCTCGGATGTACATGATAGACTACGTTTGTGGGTGGTTTCGTGTATTTGTGGGATTAGTCTCATCTTCAATAAGAGATGAAGATACAAAGAAAATTCTAATTTAAAGAAAATTTGTATAAGAAGACTTGTCACTCAAGTCAAAGTCTATATTGCACAAAACCCTCTGATGTGGGCATGAGAGTAGAGAAAATTTCATTTTTGATCTAAGTGGGTGTGCAACTAATTTGACAAATTGGGGCTCCAAGGCGGTGCGTGGGACCCATTCTTGAGACGAAGCCCAATTAAAATTTGTTTTTTAGTAAAAATTTCAATTTTCAACTTTAAGGACTTAAATTCATGCTATGCGTCGGCTCTTGTGCATCATAGCCATTACTGGTTTTTACACTTGTGTGGCCAACATCTTTTCTTAATAATTTCAGAGGTTGCACTTGAATTATATGTATTAGATCTATTTAATAATAAAAACTTATTTTTAGAATATATTTTATTAGTCTAATATAAGATAGAAAAGAAAAAAAGAAAGCAAGAATGGCTGAGCATTAATACAAAGGTAAATAATATCTTTTTCAAAATAAGTTTAAGAAGATGTATGTATTTAGAAATGGAGATGGTGAGAATGAGTTACCTCTTTAGGAAGAAAGCGAGAGGAAGGAGGACAGCCCCTCCAAACATGTATCTGTAAGCAACCAGAACTCTACTACGCCAGTGACAACTTGTCGGGGTTCTTTGTTATGCCCCTCTCTTCGACTAATGGCAACTGGCATATTCATAGGATCTTCCAAATGGTGCTTTCTGTCTGCGCTGTCGATAATCTACTTCTACAACAAGTTCTCCTTCCCGACCTTGCATTCCGTCAATCCGTCATCAAATTGCTAATCCCATCTCATGCAGATGGGAGTCCAAGGTCAATGCTTTTGCTTCAAGGGACCTCTTGGCAACTTTCAATAATTTGGTGGTTAGTATTTTTTCAAAGGAGGACCCTTTATGGTCAACTCTCTTTAGCTGGATCATTAATCACCCCCTGAACCAATCTGCTTATCAAAGAGAAGGCGTTTTTTGTTTTTGCACTAATTGATCTTGTATCTTGGCCTTTGTTGTGCCTTGTATATCCTTTTATTTTGACCATTGTGGGTCGATCATTATTTTGTCAATCGAGCTATACAGGTATAGCTTTGTAACTTTTTAGGGGTTTCACCTCTTTAATGGACTTACCTTTTCGTTAAAAAAAAAAAACCAGAACTCTTACTCCGAAAGTGTGAATTAAAGGACAATATCTATATTCTTTATTATATAAAATAGAGATGCTCGGATAAAGAAATTGAATATAACTACAGTAATAACTTTCATTATTAGAAAAATATTATTATTTTGGACCGTTGTACTTTCCTTTTTCCTTTTGGCAATCTGTTGGTTTATACCTCTTGGACTCATTGTTGCTCCTTTATATACTTTACTTTTTTATGCATACAATTCATTCTCTTTATTACTGTTAACAAATTATAATTTATATATGCATTAGTTGTATTTTTTTAATGGTATTTACTTTTATCATGGTCTGAAGCATAAATATGAGGGAGAAAATCGGTATAATCAGTCTCAATAAAAAGTTAGTTATTCAAAGTATACAACAAATTTAATCAGTTAAAGGTGTAGGTGTAGCGGATTTTTTCACTAAAAATAGAGTTGAAGTGTCTTTTATTTATCGGGAGTATAATTACTTTTGTAGTGGATTGTTTTTTTGTTGTTATTTTGCTTTTCTTGTTGTTTGGCCTTTTTAAGCTCCCTTTTGTTGCTTTTTTTAATTAATGAATTTTCTTCTTTACAGCTCAATTTTATTTTTTTTATTACAATAGATACTTTCTCATCTACTCTAGTCTCCTTTATATCATCATCATGGTCGTGAAATCACATAGCCCAAGCAATTTCTTTTACTCTTTTTTTTCCTTACAACATCCTGATCATCACAGTGCCCTGTTTCTGCAGAGTCTGTTCATGGTGTTCAACTCTTTTTTCAGACCATCTCACACTCCATTTCCCATTGTTTTTTAGACATACAAACTCTAAATTTTCTCTGATGCACTCGTTTTTAACTCTATCTCATTATTCATTTTCTAACTTGTTTGGTTTTATCATAAACTAAAGATGCATTTGGTGCTTCAGTGTCCCGCAGGGAAGCTTTAGTGAATATTGCTTTCACAACTGCAAAGCAGCTCCTGTTATAATTGTCCGAGGAAAAGGTGTGCCCCCAGCTTTGTTTACTCATCTATAAAACATTAATTCATGCCTTCACTTCTCTTAATCTCCTTGTAATATATTAGTAAAACCCTTTGGTTGGGCAGAAGCAGGAGAGGAATCAGTGATCTAAAGCATCAGAAATATACATTTAAATTAGCCTTGGCTTGGTTTGCTGTGGCTTGGATTGGATTGACGTTAAGCACTGCTCATGTTTTGGGTGGGGTTTGTGGAAGTTGATACTTCTTCTAATGGAATGGAAGACTAGCCATTGTAGTTATTTATATTAGGCCTTTTTCCTGGTTAATATCTTGATAAGATTGTGGTTTGTGTACTCATTTGAGGTTAATTAGTTATTTATTTTGTAATTTGTTGTCTTCGTTTTGTCATTTTCTTTTCACATATGATGGTGTTTAGTATAAGTTTGTGTGGCCAACTATTTTTATAAGATTTTGATTTTCGCACTCAAATTTTCTTTATATTTTTTATTTTGGCCCACATATTTGAGCATCCAATTAGTTTGATAATGGTGTTTTGTTTACCTTTTTTAACATTTGAATGGTGACATCCATTAAAAAGAGAACCACCGTTTGTTTTTAATCATAGGAATGATCATACATTAGCTGTAAATTGAATTTATAAGTTGATTGGTGTGCGACAGTGATTCATTTTTAAAAATAATGAAAAATTCTCCAAGTCATAGAGTAGCATATTGAAAATAGGGAACTATCTGGCTACAATAAGTGTAGGTAAAAGAATCTGGAACTAATAAAGTCATGAGCAAAATGTTCACCTGCGCATTATTAGAATCTTAGCTGATAACAAGAATATTATAGAACTTTAGCCAAGGGTTGCCCTGTTTGGAGGCCTAAAGTTATGAAGTAGAATTCGATTACATGTAACCCTACCCTCATCAGCTAAAGTATCCCAGTTCTATTAGGAAATTTAAGCCAAAAAATAATCAGACTTGAGACCAAAACAGAGTAGAATCTGACCAATGAGCAAATTGCGATATCTCAATGTATCTTGCAAATCTTACTGGTAAGGTTCCAGTGGGTAAACCCAATAGATTTGAGTGACTTGTAGTCTCTCTCCCAAAGCTACTTTGGACTGGGAAATACAGTTGATGGTTGAGAAACATGGTGAGGAAACACAGAGATGCAAATAAGCATAAATCTGCCCATCCATGGAGCTTCTATGCTCTCTGAACTTCTATGCTATCTAATCTAGACACGGGCTGAAGACATTTCTGAAAACCAATTGAAGATGGTAGATTTTCTTTGAAACGTAAGGAGTTAAGAGTAGAAAATATGAACAAATGAACCTTCTAAAGTTTCATATATTTAATAGGGATGAGATCCAGAGTTCTCAGATAATGCATATTCAAGCATTCACAATGTACAAGGAATGGGGTAGTATGGAGCCTCAGAAGTCACACCTGTTGGGTTTATAACTGATGTGGAATAAAATAACAATGGAACAATCACAGCACAAGACTAAGAGATTTACGTGCTTCGGCCAAATTTGGCCTACGTCCCCAGAGCATGTAACCTTTGTATTAAGAGAAAATGAGAGAAATATACATACAAGAATAAACCCTTAGATTGTTAACCCAATCAAACCTGGGATCTATCGGCCTTGTATAAGGCTCCTTTGATATATGTAGCCTGCAACTCTCTTAGTTGCTGCTATCTGATTTCTCTGTGTGTCAATCTATCTCAGGCTTTCACACCTCTCTGTTGTGTGCACTTTCTGCCCAATGTAACCACCCCCATGTATGGATCTCTATCTGTCTTGATACATCCTAAAGACAGAATGTCAGCTCTTGTGCCACTGACGGATGACAAATCAGAAAGGATTTTGACAGCCTGCTGTACTAGGACTTCTTTATCTTGGAAGCTGATAATCTTTATGATGGAAGGAAGACTGCCAGATTCAATAATTTGGGATTTTAAGCACAGGTGGCTTGACAAGATTTGGATGATTTCCAAAGCTTCTTCTAATGCTTCAGAACCAAGCATAGAGGCCAACAGCTGAAATGCATCCTCATGTAAGGATGATATCTCATTTCTGCAGGGAATGCAAGTAGAAGGTTATGCATAGTGCCAAGGTCAAAACTTATGGATTAACAGTGAGAAGACGTATAAAATCATTGCATGACCAGAAAAGAAAAGAAAAAAGACCTCAACATCCAAATGCAGCGAAGAAAAGGAGCAGGCTTGGAGGAGCAAATAGGAAAATAAGATTTAAATTCTAGGGAACACGGGATGCAAAGTGAGTCTCAAGCAAACTGATAATAGGATTTTATAAATCAGGTACCCATAAGTAAAGGTTAGCACGTATTAGACACAGAAGAGCCTGTGAAGTGGTAGATGGTGTTGATTCAGATATTCAAAGAAAAGGTCAGTTATTCCAAAGCAATGAGATTGCAATTGGAGCTCTTGAAGCTTTCAATTTTGTTAATGGTGTGGGCATCCCCATCAATAACATGCAG
The DNA here is from genome assembly GCA_013350335.1 of Chimonanthus salicifolius. Classification (NCBI taxonomy): domain Eukaryota; kingdom Viridiplantae; phylum Streptophyta; class Magnoliopsida; order Laurales; family Calycanthaceae; genus Chimonanthus; species Chimonanthus salicifolius. The sequence continues at coordinate 4,684,946 of CM023535.1, read as the reverse complement.
CATGAAGATGAACTCATAGAAGAAATGAGCCAAGAAAATTAAGACAATGTCAAATTGGCACTTGAATCACAAAAGACAAAAAAAAATTGGTGCCAAAAGGTCCATTATGGTTTTCTTTGGGACCCAATCATCAAACTAATTGGCTCATGGGCTGATTTGTTGGATGAGTCCTTCAAGTACACGATTTTAGGGTCAATACAGTCCAAGAAAGAAGCTCACTTGCTGAGCACAAAGAAGAGTTAAGTGATTACAAATTCTCTTCTTTATCTCCACCTCCTCAACATAGAAGATCCCTATCCCTACTTTGATGGATCTAAGGAAAAGGAAATAGAAGCAAGATCTCTTTCTCTAAGCAAACTTGGATGCCGCCTCTTCTCTATTTAGTATTTCTTTTTAGATAGGGAACAAGCCACTTAAGGATGCCAAAAAATAGGGGAGCCATACAGACATCCGGAAAATTTACTTCTACACACTTGTTTTTGAATTTTTGGATGAAATTACCATTCTAACCGCGTATAAATTCATTCGAACGAATTTTCAGTTCATTCTCAGTTCGTTCGAATGAATATAATCATCCAAACGAACACCTTAGTGTAATTTTCGTTTCTTCGAATGAGTGTTCATTCGTTCGAATGAACAAATATATGTCAATCCTTCCCAAAATTCGACTCATTCATTCGAATAAACCAAACTGTTCATTCGAACGAACTGAAATTACACTGATTTGTTCGTTCAGATGAGTATATTCATCCGAACGAACTGAAAATGAACTGACAGTTCGTTTGGATGAATAGAACACGGAGGGGTAGAATGGTAATTTCACTTGATTTTTTGAAATAGGGTGTGTAGAGGCAGAAAAATCGGATGTCTATATGGGGTTGGAAAGCTTATTCAATTCCAGCAAACCCAAATTTGTGACTTCTAACACACATAGACAAAAGTGATGATTAGTTTATAACCAAGTCTCGTAGAGTGGAGGGAAAGTTTATTTTTAATCCAAGTTAGAGTTTTTAAACTACATGTGATACTATTTGCATATCAAAAGATATAACAAAATCCACATTTATCTAGGCTCTCAAAAGATGAGAGATTTTTTTTTATATATAGAATATGTATTGGTTGATACATATTGTACTAGACATAGTCTGTTGTGTATGATAGTTTTGTAGGTCAATACGGATTAAAGAATGGTTTGGTCAAACCATTTTTTTAACGTTCAATTTCATTAGATTATTCTTATTTTTTTTGAAGTGGTCTATAGTCATATTGCCAAGGTGTGCTTACACCTCGTCCTCCTAAAACCCATGGGTGGACACCCCACACCCACCCGGGATTGAATTTGCTACCTCTCACTGAAAGCAGTGGGAGGCAACCAGTTCGGATAGCCAGTGTTGGATAATTTGATTAGATTATAGTAAATTATTTTACATTTATGGATGTTGTTGATATTCATAACAATAATAGAGAGCATTTTTTCCCATATTACAAGCCAAGTTTGACCTATCCTAACTTAGTAGACCTCAAGTCAACCTATCTCAGCTAAATGAAATTCAAAAGTTTTCAAAATTAGAATCCACCAGATTAAAACCTCCAATATGACTCAATCTGAACCATTGTTTATAGAGAATATTAAAGTGTAATAGACTTTATTATAATCTTATGGTGAAATTTTAAATTTTTAAGTTTTATTATTTTTTACATAAATAATAGAGATGTAAGACCTACTTATTTATTGTTTAAAAGCATGGTAGAACAATATAACTCAACTGAGTCAACTCAACAAATTATCAAGCATGATGTATTACATTGCATAATTAGGCATGGAGCCGCATAGCAATAGGTAGAAAGGATTTTTGTTTTTAGTTTGAGCCCATCTCCGATATAAACTTATTTTTCATGTATCAAATATGTCAAGTCCTTTGACCTTCTTAATCCAGTATTCCCCCGTCTCTTACAACTTCGATTCCTACATGGACTCTTTCTAAATTGAGTTTGATCTCAAATCTCGACAACCGAGTTGGCTAAATATAAAAGAGGGGTTTTTTTTTTTAGCAGTAAAGAAGAAGATTATATTAAGAAGAAGCAGATACAAAACAAGAAAAAAGAAACAAAAAGGCCTAAGAGACTTACACCAAAGGAAAAAAACAACAATACACAAACCGCCATAAAAATAAATAAAACCCGCTCCAACAAAAAACTAATCTCCAGGAAAGCTGAAGACCCCACGAATCTTGCCATCCACGCCGTTCTTTACAAAGTAGTTCGCCACACCATTAGCAGAGCGACTGATGTGGATAAAAGACACCTCCATACCCTCGGTTAATTCCTCAATCTCCCTAACCAAAGTAATTAATCTCCAAGGAGGACGCTTCAAGCCCCCAGCCTAATTAATTGCATTGGAAGAGTCACTCTCAATTACTAAATTCCCCTCCACCCAAAATCGGCTCCTAAAGAGAGGCCTCTCCTAATGCTAAGAAATTCAGTCTCATTAGACTCCACGATCCCCACAAATTTAGAAAACACCAACCGCGTGGATCCCAAATGATCCCTAAGAACTCTACCAATCCCAGCAGGACCCGGTTTACCCCTAGAGGCCCCATCCACATTAAACTTCAATGTACCAAAGGTCGGCGGGGACCAATCTAGGAGGTTCTTTCGAATCCGAGGGCGAGACATTAAGCCCCCTTCCCTGTAATACCCTGCCCCAAAAAGTCTCACATTGCTAGTGACATTGGAAGTTCCCTTGTAAATAAGTAGTGGCCTTCCTCCTTCTAGCACAAGGCCTTTTGGGAGAAACTAGTAGGTTGGCTCGCCAAAGCAAAGCCGTGCGGGTCCGTGTGTAGGCCCAAAGCAGACAATATTGTGCTAGTGGGACGGGTCCTTACAAACGGTATCAGAGTATGGTTCAACTCTCTACTTGAGGGTGTGAGCTTGGTTGTTGTGTGTGGAAAGCCAGGGACGGCTCTGGCTTTAAGGGGGATAGATTGTAATATCTTGCCCCAAAAAGTTCTACATTGTTAGTGGCATTGGAAGTTCCATTATATATAAGTAGTGGCCTTCCTCTTTCTAGCACATGGCCTTTTGGGAGCAACTGTGGGTTGGCTCGCCAAAGCAAAGCCATGCGTGTCCGTGTGTAGGCCCAAAGCGGACAATATTGTGCTAGTGGGACGGGTCGTTACATTCCCAACACTGAATAAGGTCAAAGGCTTTTAGATCACTAAAATCCTGATGAGAACAAAGCCAGACACACAAATTCATTTTTGCTTTCTGAAAGAGATCCCTAATTTCCATAACTTTACCTTCAAAGATCCTACGTTTCTTTCCTTCCAAATAGACCAAAGAGGGGGTTTTGGCCGAAAGCACTGCCTTTTCCTACTCTTCCTCTCATTCTCTTTCTCTGCTGCACAGATCTACAGATTACCGGACTCCTGTTGGCTGATGCAACCCATCCGTCTCCAATTCCAGCCACTGCCTTCGTCCTTTCCTCACCACCCTTCTCGCGCCCAGGTTCCAACCATTGTCAATCCAACCCTCTTCTCCCATCAGTCACCATCGTCCATTCCAAGTCATCCACTTCCCAGTTTTCTGCTGTCACATCCAGAACTGATGCGGGCATATGAGGACGTAATCAAAATTTTAATTTTGACCCAGGCAGGTACATTATCAAATTAGCAAGTTCGGGTCCCGAGTCGAAAGATCAAAATTTTATTTTGGATCCCGGCGAGTCCATGAACAATTTAATAGTGTGGGTTCCGAGTTGATGCATCGAGCCTTTATGTGGGTTGAATCCAATTGAAAACATTGGGCCCAAAGCCAAGCCTAATATTCGTGAGACCAAGAATAACGAATGGTTGATCCATGATTGGGAATCCAATTAATTCAAGCAAGTCACTAAAGTCCTAATCAGATTGGATTTGGATAAAGTAGTTTAGAATTATTAGGATTGGTTTTCTCTAATTAGTAGTTTCTTTATTTTATAATTAGGAAGTTGCTTTTTTCAATTATCAAATTAAAGGAAGGTCGGTTCCTTTAACTCTTATTTTCATTTGGTACTTTCTCTTATAAAAAGGAATTGTAATAGGCCCATTAGAGGAGATTTTGATGAATAAAAATCGAGTTTTATTTTCCAACAATTTGTAATTGCAGTGGAGTCTATCTGCTGCGTTGGTCAGTTTTTTTTTTTTTTTTGTGGATTGTTTCCCAAGTCCAGCGTTTAAGCAGAGAATTTTCATCTCTATTTTCTTCCCAAGCAAACTAGGTGGTTTTCTTTGTGAAGATAGAATACTGCAGTTGCAGGATTCATGGGAGATAGTGTCTGCAATACACAGCAGATTCCTCGGTTTTTAGGCCAGGCCTACAGCGCCAAGGGGCCAAATTCCCAGCCTAATTGGGGCAGCGGTGCTGTTCTCCTTGAGGACCGATCAACCCTAGCAACAACAGCATATTGAAAGGGTGTTCAGAATCAGCAACTGTTGTTGCTGCTGTCCTTCTTTCTCTTTTCTTCTCTCTTATTCTATTGCAGTGCCAACAAACCAGGAGAGCAGTCCTGATTCAACTACTGTTCGATCAACCCCTGTTGCAGGTTCGTGCTAACTGTGCAGTCTCTCTTGGACGCTGCTGCTTGCTGCCATCTCTCTCATCAGGTTCCTTGCTTGCTGTTCTATCACAGATTCAGCTGCCTCTCCGCTGCTACCAGTGTTCTGCTTTGTTGCTGTTCTGCTTGCTGCCTCTCTCGATCGGCAACGTCCCTGTTGATCTGCTGCTCTCGAGGAGCCACCCATCCACACTTCACCACCCTCCATCGTCTTTTCCATTAAGCCCACTGCATCTTTTCACCCCGAGTTCCCAACGGTACTCTCTCCATACACCCTCTCTCTCTCCACTTTACCTCTTCCACCATCCAAGAAGACACCACCGACCCTCTTTCGCATTTTCCAATGACATGATCATCTTTCTCTTTTTATTATCTTTTAATGATTATTATTTTCTCCCTTTAAAACTTCTTTGTGTTTGTATTTCTGTCCACCGGCGAAAGAGAAAGCAGCTGCCGCTGCAAAATTTTCTTGGAAGGGAAAGTAAACTTACCATTTTACACTATCATGCGCCGGGGGACATAGGTGTACCCCCACCATCTTTAAGAATTCGTGGGCCTGGCAGGCATAAATTTAAGTCTTGAACTGCCCCATTTACGTTTATGTGATCATTAAAGATTAGAAATTGATCTTTGTACGAATATATTTAATGCAGAACTGCTCCATTAATTTTTAGTATTTGGGAGGAAAAATTCACTTTATTAAAATTATTTCTTTTTAATTTAGAGTTAATCATTTATAGTCTTTTATGTATTGTTGTTACTGAATTGATTAAGATAAATAAAAAATTATTTGATATTTTATTTTTATTTTTTTTAAATTAAAAATATTGTTCAATAAATCTCATTTTTAACATTAAAATAATTTTCACAATAATTTATTTCTTTATATAATTGTTTGTCATAAGTGTGAGTTCATTTTTTTAGTTGGAAATCTCTCTATTCACACACATCATGAGAAAAATGAGTTTTTTCTGATGGTGCACCAAATTTAAAGGAAATCCTAATTCTACTCTTATTTCCCTCCTCCCCTCTCTTTTCCTCTTTTTCAAAAGTAAGGAAAAAATTGAAATTTCCTTTAAATTTGATATACCAAGAGAAAAACTCATATTACAAAAAAAAAAATAAAAACCCCTATCCTTCTTTATTTATTACCCTTTTCCACCAGGGGAGAAGTGTAAATTTAGACCTAAAAAGTGCACTAAATTCTCACGTTTAAAAGTCTACATAAAAAAAAAAATTGAATTTAGTCCAGTCTCTAAATTGATATCATCATAAGCTAAATAAGTTGACTCGATTCAATTAATTAACCCAACCCAACTTGTTACTAGGTTTACAGCTTTACAAGCATCTAACCTCCTATCAAGGATTCTTTCTTAAAGAGGGAATATTTTTTTAATGGCATCAACAAAGAATTATTACATCCTCTAAGCATTTTTGTAATTTACTAACGAATTGTTTTAATCATGACAAAATGATGCTAATGCAAATGATTGAATGATTTTGATTATTAAATGAAAAAGAGTTATGTAATATACATTGAAAAGAAATGAGTATCTCCACCTCCAATATAGACGAAATCACGCCCGGGTCACATGTATCGAATAAACCTGAATGAGTCAAACACAAGACCTCCAAACAATGTTTTAAAAATTGACCCGTAGAGTGACCTGTCTTGGAGGAAGGGTAGGTTAAATAAGGTTCAACCGGGTTGACCCTTACTCAAACCTGGTCAAACCCATATATGAATATTATATTATAAATAATATTAAATTATTAATTAATGTTTAATTGATGAGTTGAAATAAAATTTGAAGTATTTTTTTTGGAAAAATTGAAATGTGATTTTTACTAGTAAAATAAAGTGACTAAAATTTGAATTTTAAGTTCAAATTTTAATTTACTTGTGGCTTACCATATCTAATTTTAATTCAATATTTTTTTTTTATGAATCATCTTTAAATAATTAAATAAAAATAAAATACACCAAATGTAGTCAAATATATATAACGTGGTTGTCTAGATTAGTTAAATGAGAAAATTAAATCATTTTTAAGATTTTCATTTGATGTAAATTTATGAAAAAAAAAAAATTATATTCCTATTTAAAAAGTTAAATGAGTGTATGTTCAAGTTCGACCAAATATTACGAAATTATTTAAGTTAGGTCAAATTAAAACTACTTGATCCACATCTTTATTGCACTAAATTCCTAAATAAGCCAATTAAATCTAAATATTCTTATCAAGTTATCTATATACCCCTAATATTATCCTCTTAATTGGTCAAACCAAATAATATGAATCCATAAAATGTCTTGAAGAAATCTATTAAGAAAAATAAAGAATTCAATATATTTTCTAAAAGATATACCAAAAATAATTGTCTATTGTTATTAATTGACTAAAAGATGTAATTTTTAGTTCACAATAACGATTTTGAGTTGGGAATATTAACATTCGAAATTTAATTGTAATCATGTCATTATTTCTTCACTTAAAAAAATTGTATGACATTTTTAGTTTCATATATTACTTGAGAGAGTGAGTTAAAATTTCCAATCCATTGCAAAAAATATATAATTATTTTTTATTTTTAGTATTTTTATATAAAATTCTCATTTCTTACAATAATACGAGAAGAGTAGATCATTACCTTCAAATTTATCAAATCTTATCTTCAAAATTTTTTTCCAATTTTTTATACAAATTTATCTATTTTTGATATTAATATGAAAAGAATAGATTAAATTTTTATATTCAGTTAATTAAAATTTTAAATTTCGTATTCCTATTTTAATCTTTTTGTTACAATTTTTTTGTAAATATAATTTATTTTGAAAAGTGCTCTTTTACATCAATGAATATCGTCTCCTATACCGAAGTTGCCAGCACCCCTATCGTTTCTAGGAGGGAAACTTCCATCTTGAACCATGTCCAGCCGACTCTTCTCGGATATAAGATGGGTGTTTCGGCTAGAGGGCAGATCATTGAAGATATAAAAAAAACCCTATTGACCATCTTTCCCCTCTTACCCCCTTTTCCCCTTCCTCTGTTACTTCTCTTTCAGAATCAGCAACTGTTGTTGCTGCTGTCCTTCTTTCTCTTTTCTTCTCTCTTATTCTATTGCAGTGCCAACAAACCAGGAGAGCAGTCCTGATTCAACTACTGTTCGATCAACCCCTGTTGCAGGTTCGTGCTAACTGTGCAGTCTCTCTTGGACGCTGCTGCTTGCTGCCATCTCTCTCATCAGGTTCCTTGCTTGCTGTTCTATCACAGATTCAGCTGCCTCTCCGCTGCTACCAGTGTTCTGCTTTGTTGCTGTTCTGCTTGCTGCCTCTCTCGATCGGCAACGTCCCTGTTGATCTGCTGCTCTCGAGGAGCCACCCATCCACACTTCACCACCCTCCATCGTCTTTTCCATTAAGCCCACTGCATCTTTTCACCCCGAGTTCCCAACGGTACTCTCTCCATGTAATACCCTGCCCCGATTAGGCGAGTTTTAGCTCGTTAATCTTGTTTAACCGGTTGATCTTGAGGTTTTTGGTTAGGGCTTTGAGGAAAGCCTAAGTTTGGCCCGATCTGAGCCCGAAAACTCAGTGATTTAGCTCGTCGAGCTGGAGGGGCATTTTGGTAATTTACCACTTCTTGTGTATATTTTTATAAATTGTGTGATTTTGTGAATATTATTGGTGAATAATGTTTTCCTTAATTAAGGATTTGCATTTCTGATTTTAAAATAAAATTATTTTCAGAAAATAATATTTAAATATCGCCCGTCAAAACCCCGAAATGGAGTATTAATTATTTTAAAGGGTTTTGAAAATGAAATAAATTTTAAAATTTGTATTTTATGGTAGACCATTTTAAGAATGGTCTAGATATTTCATTTCATCTCCAAATGATGTTTCTAAATTGTTTATTTTAACAATTCTTTATTTAAGTAAATAGTGTAAATTTATGGTTTTTATTTAAATAAATGGTTTTTAATAAGAGTTAAAATCTAAAATTTTTATGGTGATTAAGATTTTTAAAACCCAACCCATCTGTAAGGTTGGATCAAGTTTTTAAGTTTTTAATTTATTACTTTTAGTTTAAAAAATCAGTTTTTATGAAAACTAGGCCCTTTTTGCAATTTAGAAAAACTAGGAGGACTGATCTGCAAAAGTAAACCTGCGGTTTACTGTAGCAGCGTTCAGCCACCGCAGGCGCATGCCCCTGCTGCCCGATTTTTCGGTGATTTCGCCCGTCGTCGCGTCCCATCGCGCGTGCCGGATTTTCCGGCCGAAAAACCCTATAAAAGCCGGCCTAAGCTTCGGTTTTGAACTCCCACAAAATTTCTTCTCTTCTCTCTGTCTCGTCTCTGTCTTTCTTAGCCAAAATAAGACCAGCCAACCCTCTTTTTTTTCAGACCATAACTTAGAGGAGATTTTCAAAAAAAAGATCCGGATTTCAGCCCAGAAACTCAATCAAAGGTAACCATTGCATTCCCCTTTCAATTTCGACCTATTTGGAATCAAAAATTTTGATTTTGGCTCTGTTTTCATTGAGAAAATCGATTTCAAAAATTTAGGGAAAATTTTAGGGTTCCTCGTATCAGTGAGCTTCCGGTGTTAATATCGGATGGCTCACTGAGTTTCAGAGCTCCAAACCTCTCCCTATGGAAAGAGGACTCCCGGAGGAATCCATCGGACCGGTCAGATGTAAAAATCGAGTCCAGAAAATAGCCCATTTCTTATTTTCGGTTTTACTGTTCACCGGGCGTTCACTGTCTGTTACAGACAGTGAACGGGGAAGAAGAAGAGGAAGAAGAAAGAGAAAAAAAAAAAATGGAAAAAATAAAATAAAATAATAATAAATAAATAAATAAATATTTTTTTTGATATTAATGTTGCTGTGATTTTATAAGGTTGGTTTTCATTGGAAAAAAAAAAAATATATATATATATATATATATATATATATATATATAATAATAAAATAAATGAATAAATAATTAAATATTATTATTTTATTCAAAAAATAAAAATAAAAAAATTTATTTGAGAATATGGTTGCTTATGATTTCAAATGGTGGTTCCCACCGAAGGAAAAAAAAAATAAAAAATTAAATAATTAAATATTATTATTTTATTCCAAAAAAAAAAAAAAAAAAAATTATTTGAGAATATGGTTGCTTATGATTTCAAATGGTGGTTCCCACCGAAGGAAAAAAAAAAATTAAATAATTAAATATTATTATTTTATTCCAAAAAAAAAAAAAAAAAATTTATTATTTCGTTAGATTATGTGATGTGATGGTTTATACCCCCCTTGTTAAATAAAACTGTACTAACCCCTTTCTCTTATTATTTATAGTGTAAATATTATTGTATCCGCTTTCAGTCCGACATTAGTCGGGAACTGAGTGATTCACTTTCAGGCCGGCACTATAGTCGGGCACTGGGTGACCTCGAGGCCTACTCAAAATGTCAGCTCTGGTCCTATCCAGAAGACAACCGAGAAGTGACCCGAGGATCTAGACCTCACTCAATACGTCAATCTGGTCAATGCCCAGAAGACAATATGAGTTTGGACTGAGCCCCTTTTTTATTATATTATTATCTTGTGGATGATTTAAAAAGGCTAGAAACCAAGTAGGAGACTCATTTCCATGAACCCTGGATATTTTGTGGGAAAACGTGTGATTTCCAAATACTACGTATATGTACGTATCTGATATGTATATTGATTGCGCACTTGTATGTTGTTTGACAGAGACCGCGAAACCACACGATCACGGTGAGGGAACTTAACTCTGCAGATTTTGTAAACAGGTGTTATATTGAGCAATGAGTGGTTTCGATTTTGATGAACCCACTCAGGTGCCTATACATGATGCACTATGGTAAGAGTGCTGTGATGATTTGATATTACGGTGTTGACCGTATGTGTATGTAAGACTGCTTCCACGTACCTGGGCTATTGAACCAATATCGGCCATATGAGAGATGGTTTATGTCTACTGGACCATGGGCGGACCATGCTGTCGTCAGTTGCTGACTTGAGGGTGTCAGTACCGGTTACGTTTAAGAGCCGGAGATGTACTTGCAAGGATGTATTTTGACCGTGTCGGGACTTAATACTGGTCTCAGTGTAGTCGGCAGGCGTTACGGTGGATAATGGCAGTGATTGATAGTTGATGATGTTATTATCTTATTTGAGATTATGCTTACTGTTATCAAGCATGTGATATTAACTGTTGTTAACCTGTTTTACTATTTGCTGAATGTGCATTGTTAATTATCCTTCACTGGGCTAGTTAGCTCACACCACTCACCTTTCAGGCGATGAACCCGAGGAGGAGGACCCTCTCTTTCAGGCTTAGGGCGTTTTGAGCTAAAGCAGTGTTTTGGGATTCCCCCGGAGAGGAATGCCCTGATCTTTCTGTTGGTTCTAGGAACCGTTGTTTTTGTATTAAGTACCGGATGTGGTACTTAATTTATGTTTAAATGTTGTAATCGGCTATGTTGCCATTTTAGACAATGTTATGATTGATTAATCAATGTTGGTATCTGTTTGATCGTATTATGAGTGGATGTTATTGTTGTGTTGTTTTTGCTTTGTCTTTGGGGCAGGCATATGGTACATGTTTGAGTCCACTTAGCGGGCCGATGTGTAACCGCTGGGCCTAACTGTTGATCCGGCCCAGTAAGAGTGCTTGTGGATTAGTTTACTTACCTTTCAAAAAAAAAAAAAAAAATCAGTCGCGTTCCGGGCCCACCGATCGGGTCGGGGCGTGACACTCCATACACCCTCTCTCTCTCCACTTTACCTCTTCCACCATCCAAGAAGACACCACCGACCCTCTTTCGCATTTTCCAAAGCCTACCCTAACCTATCTAGCCTTTTGAACAACTATTCTACAAGGTACACCCTCAACGCCATCATCTCTTTCACACCATAAGCATGGTCAAAAGACAATATTGCCTTTTAGTTATTGACAGTGGTTCCATTGGGAATGTGGTCTCGAAGCATTTCGTTGAGAAGTTGCGGCTCCCTCTTCAGCCATACCCTCGAGCGTATTGTGTTAAAGGGGACTTAGATAATTCTCACCATGATGTCCTGTTTCAATGCAAGATTCCTTTTTCTATTGGTAAATATACTGACACGATTCTTTTTGATGTAGGCGATATGAATGTCCACCACCTGGTGCTCGGCTGCCCTTGGCTGTCTGATGTTGATGACACCCATCGAGGCAGAGCTAACACTTACACTTTTGTGAAAGATAGCCGTGAGTTTGTTCTTGGACCTCCTAAGGTACTTAGTAGATGCGAGGTTGAGAAACTGAAATTGCTTTGGTGTATACATGAGGCCGACTTGACTCCTAGAGTTCACACATAAGCACCACCACCACCAATGTTGAAGGATTGATGTAGGCCTAATTAATTTATTTTTATCTCCTCATTTCCTAATCAGATTATGATATCTCTTAGTTAGATGCGAGGAGATTTTGATGAATAAAAATCGAGTTTTATTTTCCAGCAATTTGTAATTGCAGTGGAGTCTATCTGCTGCGTTGGTCAGCTTATTTTTTTTTTTTTTGGTGGATTATTTCCCAAGTCCAGCATTTAAGCAGAGAATTTTCGTCTCTGTTTTCTTCCCAAACAAACCAGGTGGTTTTCTTTGTGAAGATAGAATACTGCAGTTGCTGGATTCATGGGAGGATAGTGTCTGCAATACACGGCAGACTCGATTTTTAGGCCAGGCCTACAGCGCCAAGTGGCCAAATTCCCAGCCTAATTGGGGCAGCGGTGCTGTTCTCCTTTGAGGACCGATCAACCCAGCAACAGGAGCATATTGAAAGGGTGTTCTGATTGTATAGATCAGACTTGGCCTCTCCTTTTGTTCGTCTATAAGGCCCATACTATTGGTGACACAATGCTTGAAAATCAAAGGGATTTCCGGACGATTTCTGCATGAACTGAGTAAGTTCTGAAGAGCAGAACAGACGGGACCACGGTGATTCACACCCTTTTTCAGGCACCATCTTGGATTCAGTTGGAGACGATATTCAATCCAACGGGCCAAGTTGCTATTTCAGGCCCAGTTACAGCAAGAACAGATCTGCTGTATTTAGATCTAGGAGAAGAAGATTTCCAGGTTGAGTATCATCGTTCCAACTACAAGCCAAACAAATTTCACAAGGTTATTCAATTGATATTGCTTCTGCGTAATATTCAATCTTCGACAATTTATTTGTCAAGCCTGCATTAGCAGAACCCATTTAACTATTCTGTCCTTCCACCAACCTTTACCCAACCCATTCAATCCTTATATTATCCCTTTCCCTTCGCTTAACCACGTTTTCCGAACCAAGTCCTTCGAAACCGATCTCCCGCTGCATTACCAGGGGACTTAGCTATGGCTTTTGAACACTATTCTACAAGGTACACCCTCAGCGCCATCATCTCTTTCACACCATAAGCATGGTTAAAGGACAATATTGCCTTTTAGTTATTGACAGTGGTTCCATTGGGAATGTGGTCTCGAAGCATTTCGTTGAGAAGTTGCGGCTCCCTCTTCAGCCATACCCTCGAGCGTATTGTGTTAAAGGGGACTGAGATAATTCTCACCATGATGTCCTGTTTCAATGCAAGATTCCTTTTTCTATTGGTAAATATACTGACACGATTCTTTTTGATGTAGGCGATATGAATGTCCACCACCTGGTGCTCGGCTGCCCTTGGCTGTCTGATGTTGACGCCACCCATCGAGGCAGAGCTAACACTTACACTTTTGTGAAAGATAGCCGCGAGTTTGTTCTTGGACCCCCTAAGGTATTTAATAGATGCGAGGTTGAGAAACTGAAATTGCTTTGGCGTACACATGAGGCCGACTTGACTCCTAGAGTTCACACACAAGCACCACCACCACCAATGTCGGAGGATTGATGTAGGCCTAATTAATTTATTTTTATCTCCTCATTTCCTAATCAAGTTATGATATCTCTTAGTTAGATGCGAGGAGATTTTGATGAATAAAAATCGAGTTTTATTTTCCAGCAATTTGTAATTGCAGTGGAGTCTATCTGCTGCGTTGGTCAGCTTTTTTTTTTTTTTTTTTTGTAGATTGTTTCCCAAGTCCAGCGTTTAAGCAGAGAATTTTCATCTCTGTTTTCTTCCCAAGCAAACCAGGTGGTTTTCTTTGTGAAGATAGAATACTGCAGTTGCAGGATTCATGGGAGGATAGTGTCTGCAATACACGGCAGACTCCTCGGTTTTTAGGCCAGGCCAACAGCGCCAAGTGGCCAAATTCCCAGCCTAATTGGGGCAGCGATGCTGTTCTCCGTTGAGGACCGATCAACCCAGCAACAGGAGCATATTAAAAGGGTTGTTCTGATTGTATACATCAGACTTGGCCTCTCCTTTTGTTCGTCTATAAGGCCCATACTATTGTTGACACAATGCCTGAAAATCAAAGGGATTTACAGACGATTTCTGCATGAACTGAATAAGTTCTGAAGAGCAGAACAGAGGGGACCACGGTGATTCACACCCTTCTCAGGCACCATCTTGGATTCAGTTGTAGACGATATTCAGTCCAACGGGCCAAGTTGCTATTTCAGGCCTAGCAACAACAAGAACAGATCTGCTGTATTGAGATCTAGGAGAAGAAGATTTCCAGGTGAGTATCATCGTTCCAATTAAAAGCCAAACAAATTTCACAAGGTTATTCAATTGATATTGCTTCTGCGTAATATTCGGTCTTCGACAATTTATTTGTCAAGCCTGCATTAGCAGAACCCATTTAACTATTCTGTCCTTCCACCAACCTTTACCCAACCCATTCAATCCTTATATTATCCCTTTCCCTTCGCTTAACCACGTTTTCCGAACCAAGTCCTTCGAAACTGATCTCCCGCTGCATTACCAGGGGACTTAGCTATAGCTTTTGAACAACTATTCTACAAGGTACACCCTCAACGCCATCATCTCTTTCACACCATAAGCATTGTTAAAGGACAATATTGTCTTTTAGTTATTGACAGTGGTTCCATTGGGAATGTGGTCTCGAAGCATTTCGTTGATAAGTTGTGGATCCCTCTTCAGCCACACCCTCGAGCGTATTGTGTTAAAGGGGACTCATATAATTCTCAACATGATGTCTTGTTTCAATGCAAGATTCCTTTTTCTATTGGTAAATATCGTGACACGATTCTTTTCGATGTAGCCGATATGAATGTCCACCACCTGGTACTCGACCGCCCTTGGCTGTCTGATGTTGACGCCACCCATCAAGGCAGAGCTAACACTTACACTTTGGTGAAAGATAGCCGCGAGTTTATTCTTGGACCCCTTAAGGTACTTAATAGATGCGAGGTTAAGAAACTGAAATTGCTTTGGCGTACACATGAGGCCAACTTGACTCCTAGAGTTCATACACAAGCACCACCACCACCAATGTCGGAGGATTGATGTAGGCCTAATTAATTTATTTTTATCTCCTCATTTCCTAATCAGATTATGATATCTCTTAGTTAGATGTGAGGAGATTTTGATGAATAAAAATCGAGTTTTATTTTCTAGCAATTTGTAATTGCAGTGGAGTCTATCTGCCGCGTTGGTCAGCTTTTTTTTTTTTTTTTGTGGATTGTTTCCCAAGTCTAGCGTTTAAGCAGAGAATTTTCGTCTCTGTTTTCTTCCCAAGCAAACCAGGTGGTTTTCTTTTTGAAGATAGAATACTGCAGTTGCAGGATTCATGGGAGGATAGTGTCTACAATACACGGTAGACTCCTCGATTTTTAGGCCAGGCCAACAGCGCCAAGTGACTAAATTCCCAGCCTAATTGGGGCAGTGGTGCTGTTCTCCGTTGAGGGCCGAGCAACCAGGCAACAACATCATATTGAAAGGGTGTTCTGATTGTATACATCAGACTTGGCCTGTCCTTTTGTTCGTCTGTAAGGCCCATACTATTGGTGACACAATGCCTGAAAATCAAAGGGATTTCCAGACGATTTCTGCATGAACTGATTAAGTTCAGAAGAGCAGAACAGAGCGGACCATGGTGATTCACACCCCTTTTCAGGTACCATCTTGGATTCAGTTGGAGACGATATTCAGTCCAATGGGCCAAGTTGCTATTTCAGGCCCAGTTACAGCAAGAACAGATCTGCTGTATTGAGATCTCGGAGAAGAAGATTTCCATGTTGAGTATCATCATTCCAACTACAAGCCAAACAAATTTCACAAGGTTATTCAATTGATATTGCCTCTGTGTAATATTCAGTCTTCGACAATTTATTTGTCAAGCCTGCATTAGCAGGACCCATTTAACCATTCCGTCTTTCCACCAACCTTTACCCAACCCATTCAATCCTTATATTATCCCTTTCCCTTCGCTTAACCACGTTTTCCGAACCAAGTCCTTCGAAACCGATCTCCCGCTGCATTAACAGGGGACTTAGCTATGGTTTTTGAACAACTATTCTGCAAGGTACACCCTCTGCCCCATCATCTCTTTCACACCATAAGCATGGTTAAAGTACAATATTGTCTTTTAGTTATTGACAGTGGTTCCATTGGGAATGTGGTGTCGAAGCATTTCGTTGAGAAGTTGCAGCTCCCTTTTCAGCCACACACTCGAGCGTATTTTGTTAAAGGGGACTCAGATAATTCTCACCATGATGTCCTGTTTCAATGCAAGATTCCTTTTTCTATTGGTAAATATCGTGACACGATTCTTTTCGATGTTGCCAATATGAATGTTCACCACCTGGTGCTCGGCCACCCTTGGCTGTTTGATGTTGACGCCACCCATCGAGGCAGTGCTAACACTTACACTTTTGTAAAAGATAGCCGCGAGTTTGTTCTTGGACCCCCTAAGATATTTAATAGATGCGAGGTTGAGAAACTGAAATTGCTTTGGCGTACACATGAGGCCGACTTGACTCCTAAAGTTCACACACAATCACCACCACCACCAATGTCGGAGGATTGATGTAGGCCTAATTAATTTATTTTTATCTCCTCATTTCCTAATCAGATTATGATATCTATTAGTTAGTTTCCTAATATAATTAGGAATTTTTTCTAATTAATTTAGGATTAGATTTCCTTTTTCGGGTGTGTATATATATATATATATAAAACCTTGATGGAATGAGAATGAGCAAGTTTAGTATGAAATAATATATAATAGAAATTAGGAATTTTATTTTTCCTATGCTATCTTCTCTTTCTTTCTCCCTACTCTGTGTGCTGTAGACTTTTCTTTTTCCTATTCTATATTCTATCTATTTTGATGGATCTAATAGCTGCGTGCAACAATCTCGTATCATTAAAGTGTACGTAGAATGAATTTTTTAAGTTCAATTTTATCTTCAGATTCTCACCGTCTATTATAAAATTCTATAAAAATTACTCATCTAATTAATAACAAACAAACTAATGTATATGTGTGGAAGTATGCATGATTAAAATGTATCAAAGATAAATATATATAGAAGATCATAAGTTTGGTGCTTTGAAAAAGTAGTTTTATATTCATGAAATGCTAAGGGTCCACTACAGGTAGGTGCCGAGAGAAATTTACATCATTAAAAGCCCTAGCCTTTTTATTTATATAGTGCTAATTTCTACCAAATTACATTAAAGAATCAACTCACATTGTCGTACCTTAGTGGATAATTTAACATTTTTTTTTTTGAAACGTTAACGGCAACTTCTCATTAAAATTAGAATTTATAAGGGTAGGGATTCAAGTATAGGAGGTGTATACTCAAAGCCCATAAGAGAAGAACAACAAAAAAGAAAACAAAATACAACAAGTTGGCCACCCAAAAACAATAGACCAAAAAACCCCAGATTTCCATGATTCAAGACTGAAGAGAAGAGAAAAATTCCAAAGATGGAGAAAGTAGATGCACCCCGGCTTTCGCCAAAATATCTGCAACACAGTTTGCTGATCGAGGAGAGTGAGTGAAACAGATGCCACCACGCTTGCACATCCGCCATATGTCCCTAGCAATACTAATCAACCTCCACGGGGGAAATTTCCTATTACTAGCCCAGGAGATGGCATTGGTTAAGTCACTTTCGATAATGAGGTTACCACTCCTAAACCCAGACCAAATCTGAAATGCTCTCCTAATAGCTCTCAATTCAGCCTCATTAGATTCCATCAGCCCAACTGACTCGGAAAAAGTAGCCAACATAAGCCCACTGTCATCATGTAGCACGCCTCCTATTCCTGCTAGCCCAGGTTTACCCCTTACCGCCCCATCCACATTGAATTTACAAGACCCAAGCGGTGGAGCAACCCACTTAACCGATCTCTCTTTTGCTTTACCAACACCTTTCATACACCCATCCCAAGACAGATAAAAATCCTCCAGTGTAAAGCCCCGAAAATCCTTATAAACAGACAGCCAACCAATTAGGTGCCATTTAGCCCGCTTAAACACATATCTGATGCTACCCCTCTTTCCCTCAAAGATCCTCCCATTGCACTCTTTCCACACAGTCCAAGATATAGCGAACGAAACCATTTTTCAAGCTACTCTATGTCTCCCTCTAAAAGGACCCCCCATCCAAGATGCGAAAACCTCCTCCACTCCACTACTTAGCACCCACTCGCACCCAAATAACCTCAAAAACGAGTACCAAACCGCCCTAGTGAAAGAGCAATCGCATAGCAAGTGGTCCACAGTTTCCTCCTCGACCTCACATACTAAGGTAGCCTCGGCTGGAATAATGCACCTTCTCATAAGATTGTATCTGATCAGGATTCTCTCTTTTAAAGTCGTCCACATAAAGAATTGAATTCTAGGGGGAACCAAATTGTTTCACGCCAAACAACACGTAGGATAAGAGTGCAAATTTGTTGTGTATGTGGCACGAAGAACTGATTTCACCGAAAAATCCCCTGATAGCTCCATTGACCATACCCATTTGTCTTCATCTCCAACCCACAAGCTGATATCATTTAGGACTCCAATCAACACTTGATGGATATCTTCTTCAAAATCACGCAAAAACCTCTTAAAAGGGATTAGCCACTGTGGTGAGTCACCAATCTCATTAAAATAATCACTGATCAAAGCGTCCCGATTTTGGGCCAATCTAAAGAGCCTGGGGTAAACATCCATTAGCGGTCTTTCCCCCACCCAAGTATCTCTCCAAAATAACACCCTTTTTCCATTACCAACCACCAATCTAAGCCCCCTTTGAAACATTTCCCCCACCTTTCCTTCTCCGCTCCCAATCTTCGTTAAGGCTTTCACTACCGATGATCCATCCTTGGCAGCTCTATCACCTAACCTCCAACCACCTGGCTCGCCCACTCCATATCTTGCTATTAACACTTTCCTCCATCATGCATCCCTTTCCGAGGCGAATTTACACAACCATTTACACAAGAGGGCATGGTTCCTCTCACAAATATGAAAGATCCCCAAACCACCCTTCTCCTTAATATCCCTAGCCTCATCCCACTTCACCAGATGGGTTTTTCTCGAATTCTCTTTCCCTTCCCACAAGAAATCTCTTTGAATTTTCTCCAGCCTTTTTGCCACCCCTTTAGAAATTTCAAACAACGAGAGATAGTAGGTGGGGAGGTTCACCAAACACGACTTAATGAGAGTCAAACGGCCCCAAAGAAAGATATGCTTTGCTCTAGGCGTTCAATTTTTTTG
This sequence comes from Chimonanthus salicifolius, assembly GCA_013350335.1. Lineage (NCBI taxonomy): Eukaryota > Viridiplantae > Streptophyta > Magnoliopsida > Laurales > Calycanthaceae > Chimonanthus > Chimonanthus salicifolius. The sequence goes on along the minus strand of CM023535.1, from coordinate 4,665,682 downwards.
ACACTCTTTCCCACAAAGTGAATATAGCATAGATGGTTAAGGAAGCCTTCGCCCAAAATAGTTTTAAGGAAATCCATGATTATGGACCTTAGCCAAATAGAAATCTATTAAACAATAAGTTAATGACATGACATGATCAATTCAACCGTAAGTTGTGTCCTAAATGAATTCAAAATTAGAGATATCCAATTCAAGCATAGTAATGAAAAAATTTAGACACGGGTATTTTTTTTGCAGACACGGGTTTTCAGTTTTTTTAAAGAAATTATTGCATTGCCCTTCCATGTCAGCGTTATCCGAATGTGAGATAAGAACATTTTTCCGTTGTTTGGACCATTATTTGTATCTAAATTTCATTGCATACGCTACAGTAATACACCGCGCATTTTGAATAATAAAATCTTCTTTAAAATTTTAAAGTTATTTTTTAAGCACTGTGTATTTTCAAAATTTCTCAAATTGAATATCAGGACTAATTACGATAACCTGATAAAAATACTTTAAGACTTTAAGGTCTTTTGACACTCCCAAATGTTTAAAACACAGTGTTTTATAAATAAGGGTATCCCTCGGCTGTGCTGAAAACACATTTGAGAGTGTCAAAAGACCTTTAAGTTTTAAAGTATTTTTATCAGGTTATCGTAATTAGTCCGGATATTTAATTGAGAAATTTTGAAAATACATATTGCTTAAAAAATAACTTTAAAGTTTTAAAGGATATTTAACTAATGCACTGTGCATTATTGTAGGATCTGCAGCGTTATTTTTTAAGCACTTTGTATTTTCAAAATTTCTCAAATTGAATATTCGGACTAATTTCGATAACCTAATAAAAATACTTTAAGACTTAAAGGTCTTTTGACACTCTTAAATATGTTTCGACACAGCTAATAGATACTCTTATTTGTAAAACACTATGTTTTAAGCATTTGAGAGTGTCAAAAGATCTTGAAGTGTTAAAGTATTTTTATCAGTTTATTGTAATTAATCTAGATATTCAATTTGAGAAATTTTGAAAATACACAGTGCTTAAAAAATAACGCTGTAATTTATTAAGGGCATTTTAATACTTCAGGCCTTAAGCGGTTGCTTTTTTTTCTCGCTTAAGGATAGGGCCGGCTCTCGTGACACCGTGGTTTAAAAAGAAATTATATAGAGACCAAATTCACTGCAATGGATAGAATTGGTGCTAGTACTTCAAAGAAATATGAAAAAAGGGGTTCTTAAATCACCAACGATTTCAACAAGCAACAAACTGCCTAATAAGACCAAGCTGAGAAGATTTTTATTAATTTCTTCATTTGATGCTTTCCTTCAAGCCTTGTTTGTTTTACTCTCTTAATGCTTCATGTTTCAATTCTTTGGATTCATTATCAAAATTCCTGTGTGAACTACTTTCGAGTTCTTAATTATCATGATCAAAAGCTTCATGACAGACCTCATTGAATGGGACTTCCGGAAGCTGAAGATACTTCTGCTCTTTAGACTTCCATAAACTCCTTTGTCATGTGGGTCCAAAAAATTAAAAATTAAATACAATAAAATAAATTCAAAATAATAAGTTCAATTGACCAACTGTTCACCTATTTGAATGTTTCATGCTTTGTAAAATAAAATATATTATTTTATTTTTTGTGAGCTATAACGTTGTTTCATGACCCTTTTTTATCATTCTGAAATGAAGAAATATCTTAAATTGCTTAATTTTATAATGGGAAATTAACAGAAAAGTAATAATTTTCTATACCTTCCCAGATAGAGATTCTCATCCAACAAGAGAGAAGCCTGTATAGTCACAAATATAAATGTTAAGGGACTAAAAGCATAAACAAACAGTGGACCTCGTTGCTTTATACACAATGCTAACATTTACCGCTGAAACTTTACTCCTTGCCTTCTACTTTCAAAAAAAAGTCACAAACCTGACTTTTGGATGCTTAAATCGACTCTAAATGGATCAATAAATGACATGATCATCTTTCTCTTTTTATTATCTTTTAATGATTATTATTTTCTCCCTTTAAAACTTCTTTGTGTTTGTATTTCTGTCCAACGGCGAAAGAGAAAGCAGCTGCCGCTGCAAAATTTTCTTGGAAGGGAAAGTAAACTTACCATTTTACACTATCATGCGCCGGGGGACATAGGTGTACCCCCACCATCTTTAAGAATTCGTGGGCCTGGCAGGCATAAATTTAAGTCTTGAACTGCCCCATTTACGTTTATGTGATCATTAAAGATTAGAAATTGATCTTTGTACGAATATATTTAATGCAGAACTGCTCCATTAATTTTTAGTATTTGGGAGGAAAAATTCACTTTATTAAAATTATTTCTTTTTAATTTAGAGTTAATCATTTATAGTCTTTTATGTATTGTTGTTACTGAATTGATTAAGATAAATAAAAAATTATTTGATATTTTATTTTTATTTTTTTTAAATTAAAAATATTGTTCAATAAATCTCATTTTTAACATTAAAATAATTTTCACAATAATTTATTTCTTTATATAATTGTTTGTCATAAGTGTGAGTTCATTTTTTTAGTTGGAAATCTCTCTATTCACACACATCATGAGAAAAATGAGTTTTTTCTGATGGTGCACCAAATTTAAAGGAAATCCTAATTCTACTCTTATTTCCCTCCTCCCCTCTCTTTTCCTCTTTTTCAAAAGTAAGGAAAAAATTGAAATTTCCTTTAAATTTGATATACCAAGAGAAAAACTCATATTACAAAAAAAAAAATAAAAACCCCTATCCTTCTTTATTTATTACCCTTTTCCACCAGGGGAGAAGTGTAAATTTAGACCTAAAAAGTGCACTAAATTCTCACGTTTAAAAGTCTACATAAAAAAAAAAATTGAATTTAGTCCAGTCTCTAAATTGATATCATCATAAGCTAAATAAGTTGACTCGATTCAATTAATTAACCCAACCCAACTTGTTACTAGGTTTACAGCTTTACAAGCATCTAACCTCCTATCAAGGATTCTTTCTTAAAGAGGGAATATTTTTTTAATGGCATCAACAAAGAATTATTACATCCTCTAAGCATTTTTGTAATTTACTAACGAATTGTTTTAATCATGACAAAATGATGCTAATGCAAATGATTGAATGATTTTGATTATTAAATGAAAAAGAGTTATGTAATATACATTGAAAAGAAATGAGTATCTCCACCTCCAATATAGACGAAATCACCCCCGGGTCACATGTATCGAATAAACCTGAATGAGTCAAACACAAGACCTCCAAACAATGTTTTAAAAATTGACCCGTAGAGTGACCTGTCTTGGAGGAAGGGTAGGTTAAATAAGGTTCAACTGGGTTGACCCTTACTCAAACCTGGTCAAACCCATATATGAATATTATATTATAAATAATATTAAATTATTAATTAATGTTTAATTGATGAGTTGAAATAAAATTTGAAGTATTTTTTTTGGAAAAATTGAAATGTGATTTTTACTAGTAAAATAAAGTGACTAAAATTTGAATTTTAAGTTCAAATTTTAATTTAGTTGTGGCTTACCATATCTAATTTTAATTCAATATTTTTTTTTTATGAATCATCTTTAAATAATTAAATAAAAATAAAATACACCAAATGTAGTCAAATATATATAACGTGGTTGTCTAGATTAGTTAAATGAGAAAATTAAATCATTTTTAAGATTTTCATTTGATGTAAATTTATGAAAAAAAAAAAATTATATTCCTATTTAAAAAGTTAAATGAGTGTATGTTCAAGTTCGACCAAATATTACGAAATTATTTAAGTTAGGTCAAATTAAAACTACTTGATCCACATCTTTATTGCACTAAATTCCTAAATAAGCCAATTAAATCTAAATATTCTTATCAAGTTATCTATATACCCCTAATATTATCCTCTTAATTGGTCAAACCAAATAATATGAATCCATAAAATGTCTTGAAGAAATCTATTAAGAAAAATAAAGAATTCAATATATTTTCTAAAAGATATACCAAAAATAATTGTCTATTGTTATTAATTGACTAAAAGATGTAATTTTTAGTTCACAATAACGATTTTGAGTTGGGAATATTAACATTCGAAATTTAATTGTAATCATGTCATTATTTCTTCACTTAAAAAAATTGTATGACATTTTTAGTTTCATATATTACTTGAGAGAGTGAGTTAAAATTTCCAATCCATTGCAAAAAAATATATAATTATTTTTTATTTTTAGTATTTTTATATAAAATTCTCATTTCTTACAATAATACGAGAAGAGTAGATCATTACCTTCAAATTTATCAAATCTTATCTTCAAAATTTTTTTCCAATTTTTTACACAAATTTATCTATTTTTGATATTAATATGAAAAGAATAGATTAAATTTTTATATTCAGTTAATTAAAATTTTTAATTTCGTATTCCTATTTTAATCTTTTTGTTACAATTTTTTTGTAAATATAATTTATTTTGAAAAGTGCTCTTTTACATCAATGAATATCGTCTCCTATACCGAAGTTGCCAGCACCCCTATCGTTTCTAGGAGGGAAACTTCCATCTTGAACCATGTCCAGCCGACTCTTCTCGGATATAAGATGGGTGTTTCGGCTAGAGGGCAGATCATTGAAGATATAAAAAAAACCCTATTGACCATCTTTCCCCTCTTACCCCCTTTTCCCCTTCCTCTGTTACTTCTCTTTCAGAATCAGCAACTGTTGTTGCTGCTGTCCTTCTTTCTCTTTTCTTCTCTCTTATTCTATTGCAGTGCCAACAAACCAGGAGAGCAGTCCTGATTCAACTACTGTTCGATCAACCCCTGTTGCAGGTTCGTGCTAACTGTGCAGTCTCTCTTGGACGCTGCTGCTTGCTGCCATCTCTCTCATCAGGTTCCTTGCTTGCTGTTCTATCACAGATTCAGCTGCCTCTCCGCTGCTACCAGTGTTCTGCTTTGTTGCTGTTCTGCTTGCTGCCTCTCTCGATCGGCAACGTCCCTGTTGATCTGCTGCTCTCGAGGAGCCACCCATCCACACTTCACCACCCTCCATCGTCTTTTCCATTAAGCCCACTGCATCTTTTCACCCCGAGTTCCCAACGGTACTCTCTCCATACACCCTCTCTCTCTCCACTTTACCTCTTCCACCATCCAAGAAGACACCACCGACCCTCTTTCGCATTTTCCAAAGCCTACCCTAACCTATCTATATTTAATGCAGAACTGCTCCATTAATTTTTAGTATTTGGGAGGAGAAACTCACTTTATTAAAATTATTTCTTTTTAATTTAGATTTAATCATTTATAGTCTTTTATGTATTGTTGTTATTGAATTGATTAAGATAAATAAAAAATTATTTGATATTTTATTTTTATTTTTAAAAAAATTAAAAATATTGTTCAATAAATCTCATTTTTAACATTAAAATAATTTTCACAATAATTTATTTCTTTATATAATTGTTTGTCATAAGTGTGAGTTCATTTTTTTTGTTGGAAATCTCTTTATTCCCATACACCACGAGAAAAATGAGTTTTTTCTAATGGTGCACCAAATTTAAAGGAAATCCTAATTCTACTCTTATTTCCCTTCTCCCCTCTCTTTTCCTCTTTTTCAAAAGTAAAGAAAAAATTGAAATTTCATTTAAATTTGATATACCAAGAGAAAAACTCATATTACAAAAAAAAAACGCTATCCTTCTTTATTTATTACCTTTTTCCACCGGGGGAGAAGTGTAAATTTAGACCTAAAAAGTGCACTAAATTCTCACGTTTAAAAGTCTACATTAAAAAAAAAAAATTTGAATTTAGTCCAGTCTCTAAATTGATATCATCATAAGCTAAATAAGTTGACTCGATTCAATTAATTAACCCAACCCAACTTGTTACTAGGTTTACAACTTTACAAGCATCTAACCTCCTATCAAGGATTCTTTCTTAAAGAGTGAATATTTTTTTAATGGCATCAACAAAGAATTATTACATCCTCTAAGCATTTTTGTAATTTACTAACGAATTGTTTTAATCATGACAAAATGATGCTAATGCAAATGATTGAATGATTTTGATTATCAAATGAAAAAGAGTTATGTAATATACATTGAAAAGAAATGAGTATCTCCACCTCCAATATAGACGAAATCACCCCCAGGTCACATGCATCGAATAAACCTGAATGAGTCAAACACAAGACCTCCAAGCAATGTTTTAAAAATTGACCCGTAGAGTGACCTGTCTTGGAGGAAGGGTGGGTTAAATAAGATTCAACCGAGTTAACCCTTAGTCAAACTTAGTCAAACCCATATATGAATATTATATTATAAATAATATTAAATTATTAATTAATGTTTAATTGATGGGTTGAAATAAAATTTTAAGTAATTTTTTTTGGAAAAATTAAAATGTGATTTTTACTAGTAAAATCAAGTGACTAAAATTTGAATTTTAAGTTCAAATTTTAATCTACTCGTGGCTTACCATATCTAATTTTAATTCAATATTTTTTTTTTATAAATCATCTTTAAATAATTAAATAAAAATAAAATACACCAGATGTAGTCATATATATATATAACGTGGTTGTCTAGATTAGTTAAATGAGAAAATTAAATCATTTTTAAGGATTTTCATTTGATGTAAATTTATGAAATATATGATTCAAATAAAAAATATTTATATTTCTATTTAAAAAGTTAAATGAGTGTATGTTCAAGTTCGATCAAATATTACGAAATTATTTAAGTTAGGTCAAATTAAAACTACGTGATCCACATATTTATTGCACTAAATTCCTAAATAAGCCAATTAAATCTAAATATTCTTATCAAGTTATCTATATACCCCTAATATTATCCTCCTAATTGGTCAAACCAAATAATATGAATCCATAAAATGTCTTGAAGAAATCTATTAAGAAAAATAAAGAATTCAATATATTTTCTAAAAGATATACCAAAAATAATTGTCTATTGTTATTAATTGACTAAAAGATGTAATTTTTAGTTCACAATAACGATTTTGAGTTGGGAATATTAACATTCGAAATTTAATTGTAATCATGTCATTATTTCTTCACTTAAAAAAATTGTATGACATTTTTAGTTTCATATATTACTTGAGAGAGTGAGTTAAAATTTCCAATCCATTGCAAAAAATTATATAATTATTTTTTATTTTTAGTATTTTTATATAAAATTCTCATTTCTTACAATAATACGAGAAGAGTAGATCATTACCTTCAAATTTATCAAATCTTATCTTCAAAACTTTTTTCCAATTTTTTACACAAATTTATCTATTTTTAATATTAATATGAAAAGAATAGATTAATTTTTTATATTCAGTAATTAAAATTTTAAATTTCGTATTCCTATTTTAATCTTTTTGTTACAATTTTTTTGTAAATATAATTTATTTTGAAAAGTGCTCTTTTACATCAATGAATATCGTCTCCTATACGGAAGTTGCCAGCACCCCTATCGTTTCGAGGAGGGAAACTTCCATCTTGAACCATGTCCAGACGGCTCTTCTCGGATATAAGATGGGTGTTTCGGCTAGAGGGCAGATCATTGAAGATATAAAAAAAACCCTATTGACCATCTTTCCCCTCTTACCCCCTTTTCCCCTTCCTCTGTTACTTCTCTTTCAGAATCAGCAACTGTTGTTGCTGTCCTTCTTTCTCTTTTCTTCTCTCTTATTCTATTGCAGTGCCAACAAACCAGGAGAGCAGTCCTGATTCAACTATTGTTCGATCAACCCCTGTTGCAGGTTCGTGCTAACTGTGCAGTCTCTCTTGGACGCTGCTGCTTGCTGCCATCTCTCTCGTCAGGTTCCTTGCTTGCTGTTCTATCACAGATTCAGCCGCCTCTCCGCTGCTACCAGTGTTCTGCTTTGTTGCTGTTCTGCTTGCTGCCTCTCTCGATCGGCAACGTCCCTGTTGATCTGTTGCTCTCGAGGAGCCACCCATCCACACTTCACCACCCTCCATCGTCTTTTCCATTAAGCCCACTGCATCTTTTCACCCCGAGTTCCCAACGGTACTCTCTCCATACACCCTCTCTCTCTCCACTTTACCTCTTCCACCATCCAAGAAGACACCACCGACCCTCTTTCCCATTTTCCAAAGCCTACCCTAACCTATCTAGCCTAGCCCTTCTTTTTCCATTCTAAACCTTCCGACTCATCCCATCCACCAACGTTCCACTCAATCCACCAAAGTATTTCTTAATTACCAAATTGCCATTTGGTTACTCTTGGAACCCAAGTTCTACAGTTCATCTAGATTTGATCGGGAGTATCACTACAGTTTAGACAGTCAAGTTTTCAGATCCGACAGCCGCTGCATCATTAGCTATGGTTTTTCGTAATCTATTATGCAATGTTCATGTCAAGTACCTCCCTTACCCTCAGCGAAATCAGATCTTTAAAACCATATGCATGGTTAAAGGACAATCTTGTATTTTAGTTATTGACGGTGGTTGCAGTATGAATATGGTCTCGAAAGATCTCGTTGATAAGCTGCGGCTCCCTCTTCAGCCACACCCTGAACCGTATCATGTTAGGCAACTACTACGTACTTGTCTACCTAAGGTTACATCTCAATGCAATATTCCTTTTTCTATCGGTAAATATCGTGATACGATTCTTTTTGATGTTATCAAAATGAATGCGGATGACCCCGATGTGATGCTTGGTCGCCCTTGGCAGTTTGATGTTGACGCCACCTATCGAGGCAAAGCTAACACTTATACTTTTGTGAAAGATGGCTTCAAATTTGTTCTTACACCCTCAAGGATGAGTAAAATATGCGAGGTCAAGAGGTTGCAATTGCTTTCACGTTCACATGAGGCCGACTCGACTCCTCCATCTCACACACAATCTCCTCCACCACCCATGTCGGAGGATTGATGTAGGCCTAGTTAATTTATTTTGTTTATTTATTTTTATCTCCTCTTATGATATCTCTTAGTTAGTTTCCTATTATAATTAGACTTTTTTCTAATTATTTAGGAATAGATTTCCTTCTTTAGGTGTGTTTTTATATATGTATGGAAAGAGAAGAATCCAGTCTATAAAACATAAATTCATGCCTTAACTTCTCTTAATCTCCTTGTAATATATTAGTAAAACCCTTTGGTTGGGCAGAAGCAGGAGAGGAATCAGTGATCTAAAACATCAGAAAGATACATTTAAATTAGCACTTGCTCATGTTTTGGTTGGGGTTTGTGGAAGTTGAGAGCAGCATCTCTTCATTTTTGGTTTGGTGTGTATTTAATATCGTGATGAGATTGTGGTTTGTGTACTCATGTGAGGTTAATTAGTTTTCATTTTGTCATTTTCTTTGCACATGTTATGGTGTTTAGTATAAGTTTGTGTGGCCAACTGTTTTTATAGGATTTTGATTTTCACTCTCAAACTTTCTTTATATTTTCGATTTTGGCCAATGTATTTGAGCATCCAATTAGTTTGATAATGGTGTTTTATTTACCTTTTTTAACATTTGAATGGCAACATCCATTAAAACGAGAACCACCTTTTTTAACATTTCTTGGTGCTGACGAATGAGTCCCACATGGGAAATGTACAGAGAAATCTAGAGATTTATAAAAGAATGACCCAGGTTAGTCTTTTGAGCTGAATATTCATGTCCTAACACGTTCTTGGCTCGATTTGAGAGAATACAAAATTAATTCCTCAAATTTTAGATTTTCTTGTTCTTAACTTTTCTTCCTTCTCTCCTCTCACTTCTCATTGTTGGAGAGTTTTTGCAAAAGTGAGAGAAATAATTTGGAGAGCGGCTAGAGAGAGCGTGAATTGGGATGAAAAACCAAAGAGAAAAAAGAAAAAAGAAAGGCTCTCGGTTCGGTTGTGTAGAGAGAAAAAGGAGAAGAGAAATCCTTGTACGAGAGAGAGCTATAGAGTTGCAGAGACACACTGTATCTTGTATCTCTTTTTGAAATTAGTGAAATTTTCCAATTGCTATTCATAAACGCATGCTTTGGCTAAATCACCTAAAATTTTATGTGTTTTGCTGTTTTTCCTTTAGATAGATTGAAATGGATTTTGCACAACATTTCTTAATATGTCAATGTTGGACCCCTTATATTTCATTTCGGCTAATATTTGTAACCATAGGAGATGACGTGAATAAGGGGTCTGGGACTCAAGAATGATGGAATTCCTATAAAATTAAATGACAATAGAACAGAATAATAAGAATTATTTCCCATTGAACCCTTAATCTTCCAGCTATGAAAAATAAAAAACTTGGAAAATGAGACTTCCTTTCTTCTTCTATAAAATAAAAGCTCTTTGTTAAGGTTTAAGAAATGTGATATTTTTATCTCCTTCCAAGGAACCCATTTTCCATAGGGAGGGTAGGAAAATTTATTGAAGAGATAAAAAAGAAGTTTTCCTTACTCACTAATTCAATGCTTGTTCGTATTCAATGACAATAAAGATTTTGACACAAACAACCAAAACGTCTTCAATAATATGAATAAAACTCTAATATAATTTTTTTATGAAATTGATTTTATTGAAGAAATAGACAAACGACTTCATGAGCATGGTGCGCATAGAGGAAAATTTTCCTTCATCGCTGGTTTGGATGCAAGGAATTTCTTAGAAGCCTAAGCCATTAGGACTCTGGAGGATATCTGGCATTTGCATGTCTAAATAATTCAAGAATCTCATGTCTTAGATTACACAGAAGGAATCCGTATGTCCAGGAGACCAGATTCTCAAAGCAATGGGCCCTCGCAATCCAATTCCTTGAGACAATTCTAAAGATTCTTGCAGTTTCTGTTCTCCGCAGTTTTTCACCGTGAGAATACTTGACCCATTTTTAAATTCTGAATTCTCTCGTAAAAATAAAAATTGAATAAAAAGGAAGAAACACAAAATCTCATGAAATTGGTGTGAGATGCACATGACATGCTTTGTATTTTGAGAGCCCAATTTACCCTGGTTATGCAAAATCTGGGTCCAAGGAAAAAAGCATTGGCACCACCACTAAGTTCAGAGTCCCAAACCAGCAAAAAGAAAGCCCTTGTCCCTTGCATGGTAAACTGAAATTGTCTTTGAGGTACCCATGATATTAAAAAATCAACATGGGCTGGTCAACTGAAGAGAGCTGATGCAAAGCAAGCAGTAGCAGCTGAGGCAATAACGGGTTTGAAAAGGTTTTCCACTCAATGCCATTTTCCACCCGAGACGGCTGAATTACTGTACAGAAGCATCATCTGCTCAAATTCTGAAGTCATCCTTCATATCAGAAGTATCATATTTAAACTAATAATGGCCAGGAAACATCATCAGCTGGGCAGAATTTGTATACATTCTTTTTTGTTGTGGAGCCACCAGCAGCAGTTGATTATTTAAGCAACTGAACTACGCAAAATCGAGCATAACAAGAATTCAGAAGAAAATACATCAACCCAATGTAATACTTGGAACAGATGTACTTTTTGCGGCTTTCTTCCCAGCTGTTCCTTCTTAAGCTCTGCCATAGCACTGCCAACCAGTCAAGAGGGCCAACAATTTCGTTTTCGAGAAGAAGCTCGTTTTTCTTTTAGAAAACCAGGATGCTTTGAAGGATGATTGCATTGCCTCACACGAGTTACAAGAATCCTGTGATACGTCAGAACAGGAATTGACCTGAGAGAATGAACTATCAAGAGAATCACTATGATTCTGATCTCTCAAAAGCCTGAGCATTTTCATGGCACCTTCCTTCCCCTTGATATTACCATTGATGGATATGCTGACAAGAGAGGAGATAGCATCCTCTTTCATCATAATCTGGCAGTAATCAGAGCAGTGAGAACATAATGAGAAGAGAATGGTCACGGCATACTCTTGTTCGTTGTGACTTCCAGTATTTAGCAACTCAACAAGGGATGCAATGCATCCATCTATTTCAGCTATCGCAACTCTACCTTCTTTGGTAGCACATAGGTTTTTCAGAATTCTCAAACTCTTTTCTGCAAGTTCTACATTATTCAGAAGTCGGATCAGTTTATTGATACATCCTAAAGATAGAATGTCAGCTCTGGTGCCACTGAAGGATGACAAATCAGAAAGGATTTTGACAGCCTGCTGTACTAGGACTTCTTTATCTTGGAAGCTGATAATCTTTATGATGGAAGGAAGAATGCCGGATGCAATAATTTGGGATTTTAAGCACTGGTGGCTTGACAAGATTTGGATGATTTCCAAAGCTTCTTCTAATGCTTCAGAACCAAGCATAGAGGCCAACAGCTGAAATGCATCCTCATGTAAGGATGGTATCTCATTTCTGCAGGGAATGCAAGTAGAAGGTTATGCATAGTGCCAAGGTCAAAACTTATGGATTAACAGTGAAAAGATGTATAAAATCATTGCATGACCAGAAAAGAAAAGAAAAAAGACCTCAACATCCAAATGCAGCAAGAAACAGGAGCAGGCTTGGAGGAGCAAATTGGAAAATAAGATTTAAATTCTAGGAAACACAGGATGCAAAGTGAGTCTCAAGCAAACTGATAATAGGATTTTATAAATCAGGTACACATAACTAAAGGTAAGCAAGTATTAGACACAGAAGAGCCTGTGAAGTGGTAGATGGTGCTGATTCAGATATTCAAAGAAAAGGTCAGTTATTCCAAAGCAATGAGATTGCAATTGGAGCTCTTAAAGCTTTCAATTTTGTTAATGGTGTGGGCATCCCCATCAATAACATGCAGTATGAAGATGAACTCAAAGAAGTAATGAGCCAAGAAAATTAAGACAATGTCAAATTGGCACTTGAATCACAAAAGAAAAAAATTGGTGCCAAAAAGGTCCATTATGGTTTTCCTTGGGACCCAATCATCAAAATAATTGGCTAATGGGCTGATTTGTTGGATGAGCCCTTCAAGTACACGATATTAGGGTCAATACGGTCCAAGAAAGGAGCTCACTTGCTAAGCACAAAGAAGAGTTAAGTGATTACAAATTCTCTTTTGTATCTCCACCTCCTCAACATAGAAGATCCCTATCCCTACTTTGATGGATCTTAAGGAAAAGGAAATAGAAGCAAGATCTCTTTCTCTAAGCAAACTTGGACGCCACCTCTTCTCTATTTTCAGTTCATTTTCAGTTCGTTCGTAATATACTCATCCGAACGAACACTCTAGTGTAATTTTTGTTCCTTCGAACGAGTGTTCATTGGTTCGAATGAACAAATATATGTCAATTCTTTGTAAAATTCGACTCATTCGTTCGAATAAACCAAACTGTTCATTCGAACGAATGAATACTCATTCGAATGAACTGAAATTACACTGATTTGTTTGTTCGAATGAATATATTCATCCGAACGAACTGAAAATGAATTGACAGTTCGTTCGGATGAATAGAACACGGAAGGGGTAGAATGATAATTTCACCTGATTTCAATGAGGCAGAAAAATCGAGTGTCTATATGGGGTGCCAAAAAATATGGTATAACTTTGCAAACATATTTGACATATGAAATGATATTTGATTTTCATAAAATTAGATTATTTGAAAAGCTTATTCAATTTCGACAAACCCAAATTTGTGACTTTCTGACATACATAGACAAAAGTGATTAGTTTATAACCAAGCCTAGTAGAGTGGAGGGAAAGTTTATTTTTAATCCAAGTTAGAGTTTTTAAACTACATGTGATACTATTTGCATCTCAAAAGATATAACAAAATCCACATTTATCGAGGCTGTCAAAAGATAAGAGATTTTTTTTTATATATATAATATGTATTGGTTGATACATATTGTACTGGACATAGTCTGCTGTGTATGGTAGTTTTGTAGGCCAATATGGATTAAAGAATGGTTTGGTCAAACCTTTTTTTTTAACCTTCAATTTCATTTGATTATTCTTTTTTTTTTTTTTTAGCCAGTCTGTAGTAATGTTGTCAAGGTGTGCTTACACATCGCCCTCCTAAAACCTCTTGAGGACACCCCACACCCACGTAGAGTGCCCCCAGTTAACGCCACCTGGGATTGAATTTGCTATCTCTCACTAAAAATAGTGGGAGGCAACCATTTCGGATAGTCAGTGTTGGATAATTTCATTAGATTATAGTAAATTATTTTACATTTATTGATGTTATTGATATTCATAACAATAACAGAGTGCATTTTTTTCCATATTACAAGCCAAGTTTGACCTGTCCTAACTTAGGAGACCTGAAGTCAACCTATTTCGGCCAATGAAATTCAAAAGTTTTCAAAATTGAATCCATCAGATTAAAACCTCCAATATGACTCAATCTAAACCATTGTTTATAGAGAATATTAAAGTGTAATAGACTTGATTATAATCTTATGGAAAAATTTTAAATTTTTAAGTTTTATTATTTTTTACATAAATAATAGAGATGTAAGACCCACTTATTTATTTTTTAAAAGCATGGTAGAACAATATAACTCAGCTGAGTCTGCTCGACAAATCATCAAGCAAGCATGATGTATTACATCGCATAATTAGGCATGGAGCCGCATGATAAGGTTTGTCAATGTCTCATCTAATATGTGGAAATAGTGATAGGTCTTACTACACGAATTTCTATTAGAGAGATTACATAAATGAGATCATTCAACAATACCTACGATAATAAAGTAAGTCTTATATCTACACGAATTGCTATCTAAGAGATTGCATATTTATCATTGATTAAGACCCACATGGTTTCGTGCAATAGATAAAAGAATTCATGAATGTGGAAAAAAAATCACTCCAACGAGACACTATTCAATGAAACTTATTTTTAAATGGATATCTCCACCTCTAATATAGACTTATTTTTCATGGCCACCCATCTTAATACGGGACTTTTCTATCACGAGACACGGATTTTCAAAATTTCAAATAAAAAGTTCATTTTACCCTTCATCTTCCATATCTCTTTAAAAAAGCAAATGTTAGCGGTTTACTTGCCTTTTGAACCGAGCGGTGCACTGATAATTTCGAGCGGTGGACCGCTCAATATTTCACTGATAATTTTCAAAAATTCAGTGCTCAGTATCTCTTTTAAAATTTTAAAGTTATTTTTTAAGCTCTGTGTATTTTCAAAATTTCTCAAATTGAATATCAGGATTAATTAAAATAACATGGTAAAAATACTTTAAAATTTCAAAGTCTTTTGACACTCCTAAATGCTTAAAACAGTGTTTTACAAATAAAAGTATCCCTTAACTGTGCTGAACACATTTGAGAGTATCAAAAGACCTTGAAGTTTTAAAGTATTTTTATTAGGTTATCGTAATTAGTCCAGATATTCAATTTGAAATTTTTTGGAAATATACAGTGATTAAAAAATAATGGTCAATATTGCAGATGACGAAGTAATGCATAGTACTTTAGTTAAATAATAAAATCTCCTTTAAAATTTTAAAGTTATTTTTTAAGCAATGTGCATTTCCAAAATTTTTCAAATTAAATATCCGGACTAATTACGATAAACTAATAAAAATACTTTAAGACTTAAAGGTTTTTTTACACTCCCAAATGTGTTTTCGGCACACCTTGAAATCTTAAAGTATTTTTACTAGATTATTATAATTAGTTCGAATATTTAGAAATTTTGAAAATATATAGTATTTAAAAAATAATTTTAAAATTTTAAAAGAGAGACTGAGCACTGAATTTTTGAAAATTATCACACCGGTGAAAGGGTAAAATAGACTTTTCATTTGAATTTTTGAAAATCCGTTGGGATAGGCTGCCATTTATCAAAAATGTCAAGTCGTTTGACCTTCTTAATTCAGTATTCCCCTGTCTCCTACAACTTCAATTCCTACGTGGACTTTTCTAAATTGGCCGAAATAACCACCGATCTCATGTATCAAATATGTCAAGTCCTTCGACCTTCTTTCTATCCCTTTGCATCCAACAGCAACGATTGTTAGATGTGGCTCGGATTACACCTAATAATCTTTAGGAGATAAAAGTGTACTCTTAAAAGGACTCCTGATAAGAAGAGAACTGTGACAAATACTCGGCAACTTCTTATTTTAGTTGGGTTTATTTCTGGCGAGAGAAACATACAACAATTGCTAAACTGAGAATCTAAGAAGGACACGGCATGACCGACTGTATGAGGGCTGTTTTGTAGGTAACACATATTATAAATATGTGGGTGTAACAAGAGCAGTCCAACAAGAAAAGGAGGTGAGAATCAAGGGAGAGAAGACGGCAAGCAGCTCTGTTCGTGGGTGAGAACAGAGAAGAAGAGGGGCTTGACGCTATTGCTGGGATATAGAGAATAGGGTCTTCTTCAAGAACCAGCAAAAGTGGGTTTCTTGGTTTCGGATCTATAGTGGAGCACGGCCATCGGTGGGTGAAGAATCCAAAGCTTGTTGTTCGTAGGCAGCCTTAATCCAATCTTCTCTGTGAGAGGCAATACAGAGAAGAAGGGGTTTCTTTTTGTGCTGGCAGCAAGCCGTTGAAAGAGGGGTCTTTGCCAGGTACCATCGTCAGATCTGAACCTTGAACAAGGTGAACTCTTCAACAATACTCTGGTTAGTTGGAGACTATCAGAGGGGTAGCAACTAGTTCATATCTGCGGACAGAGGGGGTGAAGCAAGTCTGAATATAGAGTTTGGGTTCTTCAATCCCTTTTGTTATTCTACCTTATCATTCTCTTAATAAAATCTCTCACACTCCGTGGACGTAAGCTGGATGGGGCCGAACCACATAAATTTACTTGTGTTGGTTGGTGCTTGATTTTTCCGTTTGATTATTCTTGTTTATTCCGCTTTAAGCGCCAACAGCTACAACCCGTCCGTCTCCGATCCCAGCCTGCCTTCGTTCTTTCCTCACCACCCTTCGCACGCCCAGGTTCCAACCATTTTCAATCCAACCCACTTCTCCCATCAGTCACCATCGTCCATTCCAAATAATCCACTTCCCAATTTTCTACTGTCACATCCAGCACCCATTTAACCATTCGTCCTTCCACCAACCTTTACCCAACCCATTCAATCCTAATATTATCCCTTTTCCTTCGCTTAACCACGTTTTCCGACCAAGTCCTTCGAAACCGATCTCCCGCTGCATTACCAGGAGACTTAGCTATGGTTTTTGAACAACTATTCTGCAAGGTTCACCCTCAGCGCCATCATCTCTTTCACACCATAAGCATGGTTAAAGGAAAATATTGTCTTTTAGTTATTGACAGTGGTTCCATTAGGAATGTGGTTTCGAAGCATTTCGTTGAGAAGTTGCGGCTCCCTCTACAGCCACACCCTCGAGCGTATTATGTTAAAGGGGACTCAGATAATTCTCACCACGAGGTCCTGTTTCAATGCAAGATTCCTTTTTCTATTGGTAAATATCGTGACACAATTCTTTTCGATGTAGCCGATATGAATGTTCACCAGCTGTTGCTCGGCCGCCCTTGGCTGTTTGATGTCGATGCCACCCATCGAGGTAGAGCTAACACTTACACTTTTGTGAAAGATAGCCACGAGTTTGTTCTTGGACCCCCTAAGGTACTTAATAGATGCGAGGTTGAGAAACTGAAATTGCTTTGGCGTACACATGAGGCCGACTTGACTCCTTAGAGCTCACACACAATCACCACCACCAATATCGGAGGATTGATGTAGGCCTAATTAATTTTTTTTTATCTCCTCATTTCCTAATTAGATTATGATATCTCTTAGTTAGTTTCCTAATATAATTAGGAATTTTTTCTAATTAATTTAGGATTAGATTTCTTTCTTGAGGTGTGTTTATATATATATATAAAGCCTTGATGGAATGAGAATGAGCAAGTTTAGTATGAAATAATATCGAATAGAAATTAGAAATTTTATTTTTCCTATTCTATCTTCCCTTTCTTTATCCCTACTGTGTGTGCGCTGTAGACTTTTCTTTTTCCAATTCTGTATTCTATCTATTTTGATGGATCGAATAGCCGCGTGTAATAATCTCATATCATTAAAGTGTACGTAGAATAAATTTTTTAAGTTCAATTTTATCTTCAGATTCTCACCTTCTATTATAAAATTCTATAAAAAATTACTAACAGAAATTAGTAATTAGTTGTGTCCTAAATGAATTCAAAATTAGAGATATCCAATTCTAAGCATAGCGATGAAAAAATTGTTTGGAAGCATAAAAGGTGTGCACAGTTGGTCTAATAGAGAGAATGTGCAACATTTGTTAGCTCTCTACAATAAGTAGAAAAATGGTACTTTAAACCAAAGGTTCAAATATCAGCCGATACATATCGTATCGGCCGATATATATCGGTTTTTTTAGACCGAGTAATATCGGCCTATACGATAAGTATCGGCCGTACATACCGAATATCGGTATTTATTTTTTTTTAAAATTTTTTTTTTTTAAAAACACCGATATAGTTTTTCGCGGTTTTTACACGGTTTTTGACGGTTTTCAACGGTTCAGGGTTTACGGGTTTCACGGGTTCTCACGGTTTTTTGCGGTTTTGTACGGTTTTTCACGGTTTTTTCACGGTTCCGATATCGGAGGAGAGAGAAATATACAAATATCGGAGGAGAGAGAAAAATATCGGCCGATATTTCGGCTGATATATTGGTTAAACCGATTTTTTAATCCCTGCTTTAAACTGAAAAAATCATGATAAAATCTATCTCATGACTTTTTGTAGTAATCTAATTATAAAATATTTATTTACAATTTTTTCTTTTAAAGACCAATTCGATAATTATGATAAAATCTTTCTGCCAGCATTATTTAGATGTAAAACAACTTCCATATTTAACTTGCCGAGCAAGTTTTTGTTGGATGGGTCACTTTAACGAAACACAACCCATTTTTTACAATTTAGATTTTTTAAGGCCAATTTCAGCCCATGGGCATAAAATTTAAGCACAATGACAACATAGTCGTATTATATCACTCGACCCATTTTTGTTGGATTTTATTGGACTACACTAGCCATGATTTTAGGAACTTGAAGTATTGAGTGAAGTCTTGTGTTCGATTGAACTTAACTTATCTTCTGTGTGGATTGAGAGGTGTTCATATGCTCCGATGATTAGTCGGGTGAGACGTCTGTGACACCGTGGTTTAAAAAGAAATTATATAGGAACCAAATTCACTACAATGGATAGAATTGGTGCTAGTGCTTCAAAGAAATAAGAAAAAAGGGGTTCTTAAATCACCAACAATTTCAATAGGATGAGAAGTAAAATCATAGATTTCAACAAGCAACAAACTGCATAATAAGATCAAACTGAGAAGATTTCTATTAATTTCTTCATTTGATGCTTTCCTTCAAGCCTTCTTTGTTTTACTGTCTTAATGCTGCATGTTTAAAATCTTTGGACTCATTATCAAAATTCCTGTGTGAACTACTTTCGAGTTCTTAATTATCATGATCAAAAGCTTCATGATCAGACCTCATCGAGTGGGACTTCCGGAAGCTGAACATACTTCTGTTCGTTAGACTTACCCTACAAAACTATGTACAATCCTATGATGACCAGAACTGATCCCAACATACTGAAAAGTCAAGAAACTGAAACAGAGTTAACTTTCTCATACAATCCATGTTCTGTGTCCTTTGCTGCCATTGTGTGCGTCTCCTACATTATGATTATTTTTATTTAATTCCAACTTCCAAGTTTAAGCTGCAATCTCACTTGATTATTAGTTAAAGGATAGACTAACATTTGGTTTTCAAAAGTAATTTATTATATTGGTTTAAGCAAAACGACGGCGACCATTATCATCGTTACGATGAGTCACCTGTTCTAGTTCATTGTCATAGTAAATCAAAGTGAAATGCGCACAACTGGCAAATTTGCTCATTTTGATAACAGTGAGCAGGCTCGGCTCTACCTATGGGCGGAGTAGGCTAACGTCTAAGGCCTCTAAATAGCTTGACTCAATGTCCATAAACTCCTTTATTATATAGGGCCAAAAAAATAAAAATTAAATCCAGTAAAATAGGCTCAAAATAATAAGTCCAACCGACCAACTGTTCACCTATTTGAATGTTTCAAACTTTGTAAAAGAAAAATATATTATTTTATTTTTTGGGCGTCATAATGCTGTTTCATGACCCTTTTTTATCATTCTGAAATACAGGAATATGTTAAATTGCTTAATTTTTATAATGGAAAATTAACAGAAAAGTAATAATTTTCAATACCTTCCCACGTAGAAATTCTCATCCAACAAGAGGGAACCTGTATACTCACAAATATAAATGTTAAGGGACTAAAAACAGAAACAAACAGTGGGCCTCGTTACTTTATACACCATCCTAAGATTTAGGGCTCCCAAATGCTTAAAACAAATAAAGGTATCTTTGGCGGTGCCAAAACACATTTAAGAGTGTCAAAAGACTTTAAAGTCTTAAAGTATTTTTATCAAGTTATCATAATTAGTCCAGATATTCAATTTGAGAAATTTTGAAAATACACAGTATTTAAAAAATAACAGTCTATGTTACCGATGCTACGTTAATGCATACTATATTAGTTAAATAATAAAATCTGCTTTAAAACTTCAAAGTCATTTTTTATGCACGGTGTATTTTCAAAATTTTTCAAATTGAATATTTGGAATAATTACGATAACCTGATAAATATACTTTAAGACTTCAAGGTCTTTTGACACTTTCAAAATTTTTTTTGGGCACAACCGAGAGATACCTTTATTTGTAAAATACTGTGTTTTAAGCGTTTGAGAGTGTCAAAAGACCTTGAAATCTTAAAGTATTTTTACCAGGCTATTGTAATTAGTTCGGATATTCAACTTGAGAAATTTTGGAAATATACAGTGCTTTAAAAATAATTTTGAAGCTTTAAAAGAGATATTGAGCACTGAATTTTTGAAAATTATTAGTGAAATACTGAGCGGGTGCACCGCTCGAGTGCACTGAATTTTTGAAAATTATAGTGAAATACTGAGGGGTATACCATTCGAAATTATCGGTGCACCGCTCGATTCAAAAGACAGGTACACCGTTAATGTTTGCTTTCTAAAGAGATAGAAAGATGAAGAGTAAAAAAAAAATTTTACTTAAAATTATGGAAACCCTTACTAAAAAGTCCCGTATTTTAGGATGTCCGGCCATTTTTCACATATGTGAAGTCCTTTGATATTCTTAATCCAGTATTCTCCCATCTCCTACATCTTCGATTCCTACGTGGACTCTTCTAAATTGGCCGAAATAACCACGATCTTATGTATCAAATATCTCAAAGTCTTTCACCTTCTTTCTATCCCTTTGCATCCAACAGCAACGATTATTAGATGTGACTGGGATTACACCTAATAATCTTAGATGTGACTGGGATTACAACTAATAATCTTTAGGAGATAAGGACTCCTAATGAGAAGAGAACAGTAACAAATACTCGGCAACTTCTTATTTTAGTTGGTTTTATTTCTGGCGAGAGAGACATACAACAATTGCTAAACTGAGAATCTAAGGACACGGCATGACCAACTGTATGGGGGCTGTTTTGTAGGCAACACATATTATAAATAACTGGGTGTAACAAGAGCAGTCCAACAAGAAAAGGAGGTGAGAATCAAGAGAGAGAAGACGGCAAGCAGCTCTGTTCGTGGGTGAGAACAGAGAAGAAGAGAGGGGCTTGACGCTGTTGCTGGGATATACA
Organism: Chimonanthus salicifolius; assembly: GCA_013350335.1. NCBI lineage: Eukaryota > Viridiplantae > Streptophyta > Magnoliopsida > Laurales > Calycanthaceae > Chimonanthus > Chimonanthus salicifolius. Next base: position 4,644,077 of record CM023535.1, on the reverse strand, counting down.
GAAGAGGGTCTTCTTCAAGAACCAGCAAAATTGGGTTTCTCGGTTTCGGATCTATAGTGGAGCACGACCATCGGTGGGTCAAGAATCCAAAGCTTGTTGTTCGCAGGCAGCCTTAATCCAATCTTCTCTGTGAGAGGCAATACAGAGAAGAAGGGGTTTCTTTTTGTGCTGGCAGCAAGCCGTTGAAAGAGGGGTCTTTGCCAGGTACCATCGTCAGATCTGAACCTTGAACAAGGTGGACTCTTCAACAATACTCTGGTTAGTTGGAGACTATCAGAGAGTAGCAGCTAGTTCATATCTGCTGATAGAGGTGGAGAAGCAAGTCTGAATATAGAGTTTGGGTTCTTCAATCGCTTTTGTTATTCTACCTTGTAATAGTGTTTATCACCTTCTCTTAATAAAATCTCTCACGCTGACGTAGACCGGGTGGGGCGAACTACATAAATTTGCCATCTGCCTCCGATTCCAGCCCATCTGCTTTCGTTCTTTCCTCACCACCCTTCTCGCGCCCAGGTTCCAACCATTTTCAATCCAACCCCGTTCTCCCATCTGTCACCATCGTCCATTCCAAATAATCCACTTCCCAATTTTCTACTGTCACATCCAGTACCTATTTAACCATTCCGTCCTTCCACCAACCTTTACCCAACCCATTCAATCCTAATATTAACCCTTTTCCTTCACTTAACTACGTTTTTCGAACCAAGTCCTTCGAATCTGATCTCCCGTTGCATTACCAGGGGACTTAGCTATGGTTTTTCGCAATCTAATATGCAATGTTCATGTCAAGTACCTCCCTTACCCTCAGCGAAATCAAATCTTTAAAACCATATGCATGGTTAAAGGACAATACTGTATTTTAGGTATTGACGGTGGTTGCAGTACAAATATGGTCTCGAAGGATCTCGTTGATAAGCTGCAGCTCCCTCTTCAGCCACACCCTGAACCGTATTCTGTTAGGCAGCTAATACGTACTTGTCTACCTAAGGTTACATCTCAATGCAATATTCCTTTTTCTATCGGTAAATATCGTGATACGATTCTTTTTGATGTTATCAAAATGAATGCGGATGACCCCGATGTGATGCTTGGTCGCCCTTGGCAGTTTGATGTTGACGCCACCTATCAAGGTAGAGCTAACACTTATACTTTTGTGAAAGGTGGCTTCAAATTTGTTCTTGCACCCTCTAGGATGAGTAAAATATGCGAGGTCAAGAGGCTGCAATTGCTTTCATGTTCACATGAGGCCGACTCGACTCCTACATCTCACACACAATCTCCTCCACCACCAGTGTCGGAGGATTGATGTAGGCCTACTTAATTTATTTTATTTATTTATTTTTATCTCCTCAATTCCTAATTAGATTATGATATCTCATAGTTAGTTTCCTATTATAATTAGAATTTTTTCTAATTAGTTTAGGATTAGATTTCCTTCTTTAGATGTGTTTTTATATATGTATGGAATGAGAAGAAGCCAGTCTAGTATGAAATAAAATGGAATAGAAATTAGAAATTTTATTTTTCCTATCCTATTTTCTCTTTCTTTCTCCTGACCTGTGCTGCATGCTTCTTTTTTTTTCAACCCTCTCTTGGCGAAGACGAGAGGGAACTATTTTGGTGGATCAAATAGCCGCGTGCAACAATCCCGCATTAAAAGTGTATGTAGATGAGTTTTTCAAGTTGAATTTTATCTTCATTCATATTTAAGGGTGTAGATCTATCAAACTAACTGATTCTCATAGTCTATTATAAGTTCTATAAAAGCCCTAGCCTTTTTATTTATGTAGTGCTAATTTCTGCCAAATTACATTAAAGAATCAACTCAGATTGTCGTACCTTAGTGGATAATTTAACACTCTCTCATAAAGTGAATATAGTATAGATGGAAAAGGAAACCATCACCCAAAATAGTTTAAGGAAATCCATGATTATGGACCTTAGTGACATAATTCTTAAATCTTTCATAGTTAAGAATTACTCAAATTAGCTAGACTTTGTAGCTCTTATTAAATGTGCGAACATGTAAAGTTCAATGATGTATTGAAAAATGAGAACTCATTCAGTCCAAATGTAATGTATGTTACACCAAAATGGATTGGATCAATATGGACTTGCTCCTTCTAATTCCAACTACAAATCTATTAAAAGATAAGTTAATCACGTTATCAATTCAATAGTAAGTTGTGTTTCAAATGAATTCAAAATTAGAGATGTATCCAATTCAAGTATAGCGATGAAAAAAATATTTGGAATCATGAAAGGTGTGCGCATACATGTAAACACGGTTAGTCTAAGCTTTTAAAATTAGAGTAAAGGTCTTATATTTGACTTCTCTCGGATGTACATGATGGACTAGGTTTGTAGGTGGTTTCGTGTATATGTGGGATTAGTCTCATCTTCGATAAGCTATAGAGACACAAAGAAAATTCTAATTTAAAGAAAATTTGTATAAGAAGACTTGTCACTCAAGTCAAAGTCTATATTGCACAAGATCCTCTGATGGGGGCATGAAAGTAGAGAAAATTTCATTTTTGATCCGCGGATGTGCAAGTAATTTGACAAATTGGGGCTCCAAGTCGGTGCACCAATAATTTTGTTTTTTAAAAGGTTAGGAAGGGTGAAAGGTAAACTGGAGTTTTCATATAAATTTTTTAAAACCCGTGTCTCCTAACAAAAAACACCTGTTTTAGAATGGGTGGCCAAATTTTTTTATTATTTTGGACCGTTGTACTTTCTTTTTACCTTTTGGCATTATGTTGGTTTATACCTCTTGGACTCATTGTTGATGCCTTATATACTTTACTTTTTATACATACAATTCATTCTCTTTATTACTGTTACCAAATTATAATTTATATATGCATTAGTTGTATTTTTTTAACGGTAGTTACTTTTATCATTGGTCTGAAGCATAAATATGAGGGAGAAAATTGGTATAATGAGTCTCAATAAAAAGTTAGTTATTTAGAGTATACAACAAATTTAATCACTTAAAGGTGTAGCGGACTTCTTCACTAAAAATAGGGTTGAAGGATTGCTTCAGAGTGTCTTTTATTTATTGCGAGTATAATTACTTTTGTAGTGGATTGGTTTTTTTGTTGTTATTTTGCTTTTCTTGTTGTTTGGCATTTTTAAGCTCCCTTTTGTTGCTTTTTTTAATTAATGAATTTTCTTCTTTACAGCTCAATTTTTTTTTTTTTTTTATTACAATCGATACTTTCTCATCTACTGTAGTCTCCTTTATATCATCATCATGGTCGTGAAATCACATAGCCCAAGCAATTTCTATTACTCTTTTTTTTTCTTACAACATTAATTGAAGTATCCAGCATCCTGATCATCACAGTGCCCTGTTTCTGCAGAGGCTGTTCATGGTGTTCAACTCTTTTTTCAGACCATCTCACACTCCATTTCCCATTGTTTTTGAGACATACAAACTCTAAATTTTCTCTGATGCACTTGTTTTTAACTCTATTTCATTATTCATTTTCTAACTTGTTTGGTTTTATCATAAACTAAAGATGCATTTGGTGCTTCAGTGTCCTGCAGGGAAGCTTTAGTGAATATTGCTTTCACAACTGCAAAGCAGCTCCTGTTGTAATTGTCCCAGGAAAAGGTATGGCCCCGGCTTTGTTTACTCATCTATAAAACATAAATTCATGCCTTAACTTCTCTTAATCTCCTTGTAATATATTAGTAAAACCCTTTGGCTGGGCAGAAGCAGGAGAGGAATCAGTGATCTAAAACATCAGAAAGATACATTTAAATTAGCCTTGGCTTGGTTTGCTGTGGATTGGATTGGATTGACATTAAGCACTTGCTCATGTTTTGGGTGGGGTTTGTGGAAGTTGAGAGCGGCATCTCTTCATTTTTTTTTTTGGTGTGTAGTTGATACTTCTTCCAATGGAATGGAAGACTAGCCATTGTAGTTATTTATATTAGGCCTTTTTAAGGTTAATATCGTGATAAGATTGTGGTTTGTGTACTCATTTGAGGTTAATTAGTTATTTATTTTGTAATTTGTTGTCTTCGTTTTGTCATTTTGTTTTCACATATGATGGTGTTTAGTATAAGTTTGTGTGGCCAACTATTTTTATAAGATTTTGATTTTCGCACTCAAATTTTCTTTATATTTTTTATTTTGGCCCACGTATTTGAGCATCCAATTAGTTTGATAATGGTGTTTTGTTTACCTTTTTTAACATTTGAATGGTGACATCCATTAAAAAGAGAACCACCGTTTATTTTTAATCATAGGAATGATCATACATTAGCTGTAAATTGAGATTTATAAGTTGATTGGTGTGTGACAGTGATTCATTTTTAAAAATAATGAAAAATTCTCCAATTCATGGAGTAGCATATTGAAAATAGGGAACTATCTGGCTACAATAAGTGTAGGTAAAAGAATCTGGAACTAATAAAATCATGAGCAAATGTTCACCTGCGCATTATTAGAATCTTAGCTGATAACAAGATTATCATAGAACTTTAGCCAAGAGTTGCCCTGTTTGGAGGCCTAAAATTATGTAGTAGAATTCAATTACATGTAACCCTACCCTCATCAGCTAAAGTATCCCAGTTCTATTAGGAAATTTAAGCCAAAAAATAATCAGACCTGAGACCAAAACAGAGTAGAATCTGGCCAATGAGCAAATTGTGATACCTCAACCAATCTTGCAAATCTTACTGGTAAGGTTCCAGTGGGTGAACCCCATAGATTTGAGTGACTTGTAGTCTCTCTCCCAAAGCTTCTTTGGACTGGGAAATACAGTTGATGGTTGAGAAACATGGTGAGGAAACCTCTACCCATGGGGAGGCTAGCAAAATCAATAAGTCTAAGAACAGAGATGCAAATAAGCATAAATCTGCTCATCCATGGAATTTTTATGCTATCTGAGCTTCTATGCTATCTAATCTAGACAAGGGCTGAAGACATTTCTGAAACCAATTGAAGATGGAAGATTTTCTTTGAAACGTAAGGCAGTTAAGAGTAGAAAATATGAACAAATGAACCTCTAAAGTTTCATATATTTAATAGGGATGAGATCCAGAGTTCTCAGATAAATGCATATTCAAGCATTCACAATGTACAAGGAATGGGTAGTGTGGAGCCTTATAAGTCACACCTGTTGGGTTTATAACTGATGTGGAAAAAAATAACAACGGAACAATCACAGCACAAGACTCAGAGATTTACGTGCTTCGGCCAAATTTGGCCTACGTCCCTGGAGCGTGTAACCTTTGTATTAAGAGAAAATGAGAGAAATATACATACAAGAATAAACCCTTAGATTGTTAATCCAATCAAACCCGGGATCTATCGGCCTTGTATAAGGCTCCTTTGATATATGTAGCCCGCAACTCTCTTAGTTGCTGCTATCTGATTTCTCTGTGTGTCAATCTATCTCAGGCTTTCACACCTCTCTGTTGTGTGCACTTTCTGCTCAATGTAACCACCCCCATGTATGGATCCCTATCGGTCTTGATACATCCTAAAGATAGAATGTCAGCTCTTGTGCCACTGAAGGATGACAAATCAGAAAGGATTTTGACAGCCTGCTGTACTAGGACTTCTTTATCTTGGAAGCTGATAATCTTTATGATGGAAGGAAGACTGCCAGATGCAATAATTTGGGATTTTAAGCACAGGTGGCTTGACAAGATTTGGATGATTTCCAAAGCTTCTTCTAATGCTTCAGAACCAAGCATAGAGGCCAACAGCTGAAATGCATCCTCATGTAAGGATGGTATCTCATTTCTGCAGGGAATGCAAGTAGAAGGTTATGCAAGGTTATGCATAGTGCCAAGGTCAAAACTTATGGATTAACAGTGAGAAGATGTATAAAATCATTGCATGACCAGAAAAGAAAAAAAAAAAGACCTCAACATCCAAATGCCGCAAAGAACAGGAGCAGGCTTGGAGGAGCAAATTGGAAAATAAGATTTAAATTCTAGGAAACACAGGATGCAAAGTGAGTCTCAAGCAAACTGATAATAGGATTTTATAAATCAGGTACACATAACTAAAGGTAAGCAAGTAATAGACACAGAAGAGCCTGTGAAGTGGTAGATGGTGCTGATTCAGATATTCAAAGAAAAGGTCAGTTATTCCAAAGCAATGAGATTGCAATTGGAGCTCTTGAAGCTTTCAATTTTGTTAATGGTGTGGGCATCCCCATTAATAACATGCAGTATGAAGATGAACTCAAAGAAGAAATGAGCCAAGAAAATTAAGACAATGTCAAATTGGCACTTGAATCACAAAAGAAAAAAATTGGTGCCAAAAAGGTCCATTATGGTTTTCATTGGGACCCAATCATCAAAATAATTGGCTAATGGGCTGATTTGTTGGATGAGCCCTTCAAGTACACGATATTAGGGTCAATACGGTCCAAGAAAGGAGCTCACTTGCTAAGCACAAAGAAGAGTTAAGTGATTACAAATTCTCTTTTTTATCTCCACCTCCTCAACATAGAAGATCCCTATCCCTACTTTGATGGATCTTAAGGAAAAGGAAATAGAAGCAAGATCTCTTTCTCTAAGCAAACTTGGACGCCACCTCTTCTCTATTTTCAGTTCATTTTCAATTCGTTCGAAATATACTCATCCGAACGAACACTCTAGTGTAATTTTTGTTCCTTCGAACGAGTGTTCATTGGTTCGAATGAACAAATATATGTCAATTCTTTGCAAAATTCAACTCATTCATTCAAATAACCAAACTGTTCATTCGAACGAACTGAAATTACACTGATTCGTTTGTTCGAATGAATATATTCATCCGAACGAACTGAAAATGAATTGACAGTTAGTTCGGATGAATAGAACACAGAGGGGTAGAATGATAATTTCACCTGATTTCAATGAGGCAGAAAAATCGAGTGTCTATATGGGGTGCCAAAAAATATGGTATAACTTTGCAAACATATTTGACATATGAAATGATATTTGATTTTCATAAAATTAGATTATTTGAAAAGCTTATTCAATTTCGACAAACCCAAATTTGTGACTTTCTGACATACATAGACAAAAGTGATTAGTTTATAACCAAGCCTAGTAGAGTGGAGGGAAAGTTTATTTTTAATCCAAGTTAGAGTTTTTAAACTACATGTGATACTATTTGCATCTCAAAAGATATAACAAAATCCACATTTATCTAGGCTCTCAAAAGATAAGAGATTTTTTTTTTTTTTGATATAATATGTATTGGTTGATACATATTGTACTGGACATAGTCTGCTTTGTATGGTAGTTTTGTAGGCCAATATGGATTAAAGAATGGTTTGGTCAAACCTTTTTTTTTAACCTTCAATTTCATTTGATTATTCTTTTTTTCTTTTTAAGCAGTCTGTAGTAATGTTGTCAAGGTGTGCTTACACATCGCCCTCCTAAAACCTCTTGAAGACACCCCACACCCACATAGAGTGCCTCCAGTTAACGCCACCGGGGATTGAATTTGCTATCTCTCACTAAAAATAGTGGGAGGCAACCATTTCGGATAGTCAGCGTTGGATAATTTCATTAGATTATAGTAAATTATTTTACATTTATTGATGTTATTGATATTCATAACAATAACAGAGCGCATTTTTTTCCATATTACAAGCCAAGTTTGACCTGTCCTAACTTAGGAGACCTCAAGTCAACCTATTTCGGCCAATGAAATTCAAAAGTTTTCAAAATTGAATCCACCAGATTAAAACCTCCAATATGACTCAATCTAAACCATTGTTTATAGAGAATATTAAAGTGTAATAGACTTGATTATAATCTTATGGTAAAATTTTAAATTTTTAAGTTTTATTATTTTTTACATAAATAATAGAGATGTAAGACCTACTTATTTATTGTTTAAAAGCATGATAGAACAATATAACTCAGCTGAGTCTGCTCGACAAATCATCAAACAAGCATGATGTGTTACATCGCATAATTAGGCATGGAGCCGCATAATAAGTTTTGTCAACGTCTCATCTAATATGTGGAAATAGTGATAGGTCTTACTACACGAATTTCTATTAGAGAGATTGCATAAATGAGATCATTCAACACTACCTACGATAATAAAGTAAGTCTTATATCTACACGAAGTTCTATCAAAGAGATTGCATATTTATCATTGATTAATACCCACATGGTTTCCTGCAATAGATAAAAGAATTCATGAATGTGGAAAAAAAATCACTCCAACGAGACACTATTCAATGAAACTTATTTTTAAATGGATATCTCCACCTCCAATATAGACTTATTTTTCATGGCCGCCCATCTTAACACGGATTTTCAAAATTTCAAATAAAAAGTCCATTTTACCCTTCATCTTCCATCTCTCTTTAAAAAAGCAAACGTTAGCGGTTTACCTGCCTTTTGAACCGAGCAGTGCATTGATAATTTCGAGCGGTGGACTGCTCAGTATTTCACTGATAATTTTCAAAAATTCAGAACTCAGTATCTCTTTTAAAACTTTAAAATTATTTTTTAAGCACTCTGTATTTTCAAAATTTCTCAAATTGAATATCCGGATTAATTACAATAACCTGTTAAAAATACTTTAAGATTTCAAGATCTTTTGATACTCCCAAATGCTTAAAACAATGTTTTACAAATAAGAGTATCCATTAGCTGTGCCGAAATACATTTGAAAGTGTCAAAAGACCTTGAAGTCTTAAAGTATTTTTATCAGGTTATTGTAATTACTCCGGATATTCAATTTGAGAAATTTTAAAAATACACAGTGATTAAAAAATAACGGTCTATGTTGCAGATGATACAGCAATGCCTAGTACTTTAATTAAATAATAAAATCTGCTTTAAAACTTTAAAGTTATTTGTTAAGTACTATACATTTTCAAAATTTCTCAAATTGAATATTCAAACTAATTATAATAAACTGATAAAAATACTTTAAAACTTTAAGGTCTTTTAACACTCCTAAATATATTTTCAGTACATCTTGAAATCTTAAAATAATTTTATCAGATTATTATAATTAGTATTTATCAAATATGAAAATAGTCTTTTTCTTGAAATTTTAAAAACCCGTTGGGATAGGCTGCCATTTATCAAATATGTCAAAGTCGTTTGACCTTCTTAATCCAGTATTCCTCCGTCTCCTACAACTTCGATTCCTACGTGGACTCTTCTAAATTGGCCGAAATAACCACCGATCTCATGTATCAAATATGTGAAGTCCTTCGACCTTCTTTCTATCCCTTTGCATCCAACAGGAACGATTGTTAGATGTGGCTCGGATTACACCTAATAATCATTATTAGGAGATAAAAGTGTACTCTAAAAAGAACTCCTAATAAAGAAGAGAACTGTGACAAATACTCGGCAACTTCTTATTTTAGTTGGGTTTATATCTGGCGAGAGAAACAGACAATTGCTAAACTGAGAATCTAAGGACACGGCATGATCGACTGTATGGGGGCTGTTTTGTAGGCATAACAAGAGCAGTCCAACAAGAAAAGGAGGTGAGAATCAAGAGAGTCTGTTCGTGGGTGAGAACAAAGAAGAAGAGGGGCTTGACGCTGTTGCTGGGATATACAGAAGAGGGTCTTCTTCAAGAACCAGCAAAAGTGGGTTTCTCGGTTTCGGATCTATACTGGAGCACGGCCATCTGTGGGTGAAGAATCCAAAGCTTGTTGTTCGCAGGCAGCCTTAATCCAATCCTTTTTGTGCTGGCAGCAACCGTTGAAAGAGGGGTCTTTGCCAGGTACCATCGTCAGATCTGAACCTTGAACAAGGTGGACTCTTCAACAATACTCTGGTTAGTTGGAGACTATCAGAGGGGTAGCAGCTAGTTCATATCTCCTGACAGAGGGGGTGAAGCAAGTCTGAATATAGAGTTTGGGTTCTTCAGTCCCTTTCGTTATTCTACCTTGTAATAGTATTTATCACCTTCTCCTAATAAAATCTCTCACGCGCTTCGTGGACGTAGGCCGGGCGGAGTCGAACCATGTAAATTTGCTTGTGTTGGTTGGTACTTGATTTTCCCCTTTCGATTATTCTCGTTTATTCCGTTGTAAGCGCCAACAGCTGCAACCCATCCGTCTCCTATTCAAGCCACTGCCTACGTTCTTTCCTCACCACCCTTCTCGCGCCCAGGTTCCAACCATTTTCAATCCAACCCCCTTCTCCCTCAGTCACCATCGTCCATTCCAAATAATCCACTGCCCAATTTTCTACAGTCACATCCAGCACCCATTTAACCATTCCGTCCTTCCACCAACCTTTACCCAACCCATTCAATCTTAATATTAACCCTTTTCCTTCGCTTAACCACGTTTTCCGAACCACGTCCTTCGAATCCGATCTCCCACTGCATTACCAGGGGACTTAGCTATGGTTTTTGAACAACTATTCTACAAGGTTCACCCTCAGCGCCATCATCTCTTTCACACCATAAGCATGGTTAAAGGACAATATTGTCTTTTAGTTATTGACAGTGGTTCCACTAGGAATGTGGCCTCGAAGCATTTCGTTGAGAAGTTGCGGCTCCCTCTTCAGCCACACCCTCGAGCGTATTATGTTAAAGGGGACTCAGATAATTCTCACCATGATGTCCTGTTTCAATGCAAGATTCCTTTTTCTATTGGTAAATATCGTGACACGATTCTTTTCGATGTAGCCGATATGAACGTTCACCACCTGGTGCTCGGCCGCCCTTGGCTGTTTGATGTCGATGCCACCCATCGAGGTAGAGCTAACACTTACACTTTTGTGAAAGATAGCCACGAGTTTGTTCTTGGACCCCCAAGGTACTTAATAGATGCGAGGTTGAGAAACTGAAATTGCTTTGGCGTACACATGAGGCCGATTTGACTCCTAGAGTTCACACACAATCACCACCACCACCAATGTCGGAGGATTGATGTAGGCCTAATTAATTTATTTTTATCTCCTCATTTCCTAATTAGATTGTGATATCTCTTAGTTAGTTTTCTAATATAATTAGGAATTTTTTCTAATTAATTTAGGATTAGATTTCTTTCTTGAGGTGTGTTTATATATATATATAAAGCCTTGATGGAATGAGAATGAGCAAGTTTAGTATGAAATAATTTATAATAGAAATTAGAAATTTTATTTTTCCTATTCTATCTTCTCTTTCTTTATCCCTACTGTGTGTGCGCATAGCATTTTCTTTTTCCAATTCTATATTCTATCTATTTTGATGGATCGAATAGCCGCGTGTAACAATCTCGTATCATTAAAGTGTACGTAGAATAAATTTTTTAAGTTCAATTTTATCTTCAGATTCTCACCATCTATTATAAAATTCTATAAAAAATTACTAACAGAAATTAGTAATTAGTTGTGTCCTAAATGAATTCAAAATTAGAGATATCCAATTCAAGCATAGCGATGAAAAAATTGTTTGGAAGCATAAAAGGTGTGCACAGTTGGTCTAATAGAGAGAATGTGCAACATTTGTTAGCTCTCTACAATAAGTAGAAAAATGGTACTTGAAACTGAAAAAATCATGATAAAATCTATCTCATGACTTTTTGTTGTAATCTAATTATAAAATATTTATTTACAATTTTTTCTTTTAAAGACCAATTCGATAATTATGATAAAATCTTTCTGCCAGCATTATTTAGATGTAAAACAACTTACATATTTAACTTGCCGAGCAAGTTTTTGCTGGATGGGTCACTTTAACGAACCACAACCCATTTTTTACAATTTAGATTTTTAAGGCCAATTTCAGCCCATGGGCCTAAAATTTAAGCACAATAACATAGTCGTATTTAGGGCTGCAACTCGGGTCGGGCGGGCCGGGTTTTAATAAACCCAACCCTAACCCGACTCACTCCGTATTGAACCCAACCCGACCCGACCCGAATAAAAAACCCGAAATAGTGAACCCAATCCGACCCGAAATTGTAATATCCTTAACCCAACCCGACCCGACCCTTAACCCGACCCGACCCGACTGCAAACACAAGGAATAGAGAAACAAGTAAAAGAACCAGAATACAGACCAGAGTAGAGACTAGAGAGAAAGAGAGAGAGAGGGAGAGGGATGGAAAGGGAAACATACTGGGCCGTGCAGCGTCCTCTGGGCCTGGTGTAAAGAAAGCCCGGTCCTCTCATATCTGAGATTCCATGGCGAGTTACCTTCTCCAAACCGCCGCCTGCTCTGGCCGCCGCTGCTGATGCCACAAACCCAACTGCAAAAACAAGGAATGGAGAAACAAGTCTTCTCCGTAAACCCAGAAGCTGAGAACCGCTACCCATTTTCTCTTTCTTCTCCCCTTCCGCCTCTGCTCCTTCCTTCTTCCGCTGTGTGCGGCGCTCGCTCTCTCTCTCCCCCCTCTGTTTCTGCTGCTTTTACTTGTCATTACAAACAAAATGACGTTTTCAAATGCCTAAACCCTAAACGGGTCTGATACATTTCTTGAAGGGGTCATTTATCAGCTTGATTGACTAAAATGTCCTTTACTTTCATAAAATGACCACTGAATCCTTCTACATGTTACAGTAAGGTTCTTCTCGGTTCGGGTTTTTTCGGGTCGGATTTTCTCGGGTCGGGTCGGGTCGGGTTGAAATTTAAAGGCCTCAGCCCAACCCGACCCGAATTTCTGTCGGGTTTTTCTTTTCTCAACCCGACCCGACCCTATAGCCCGACCTTTGTAACCCGACCCGCATGATTTCTCGGGTCGGGTCATGCGGGTCGGGCCAAAACCCGACCCGAGTTGCAGCCCTAGTCGTATTATATCACTCGACCCATTTTTGTTGGATTTTATTGGACTACACTAGCCATGATTTTAGGAACTTGAAGTATTGCGTGGAGTCTTGTGTTCTATTCAACTCGAAAGAGCCACTTCACATTGAACTCAACTTATCCTCTATGTGTGGATTGAGAGGTGTTCATATGATCCGAGGATTAGTTGAGTGAGACATGTGTGACACCCAGAGCCGCTTAGACACAAGCGAAGGCCTAAAGCAAAAACTTTAGACGGGGCCTTCTTTGTATTTAACCTATTGTTATAAGTAGTATCTAATTAAAATTTTAACATATCATTTTAGGATATCATTTTAGGATAATTATTTAGACATGGGTATTTTTTTGTGGAGACACGGGTTTTCAGTTTCTTGAAAGAAATTACTGCGTTGCCCTTCCGTGTCAGCATGGTCCGAAGGTGAGATAAGAACATTTTTCTGTTGTTCGAACCATTATTCGTATCTAAATTACATTGCATACGCTACAATAATACACAATGTGTTTTAAATAAAAAAAATTAAAATTTTAAAGTTATTTTTTAAGCACTGTGTATTTCCAAAATTTCTTAAATTGAATATCCGGACTAATTACGATAACTTGATAAAAATACTTTAAGACTTCAAGGTCTTTTGGCACTCCTAAATGCTTAAAACACAGTGTTTTACAAATAAGGTATCCCTCGGTTGTGCCGAAAATATATTTGAGAGTGTCAAAAAACCTTTAAGTCTTAAAGTATTTTTATTAGGTTATTGTAATTAGTCCGGATATTCAATTTGAGAAATTTTGAAAATACACATTTCTTAAAAATAACTTTAAAGTTTTAAAAGATATTTTATTATTTAACTAATGCACTGTGCATTACTTTAGGATCTGCACAATTATTTTTTAAGTACTTTGTATTTCTAAAATTTCTCAAATTTAATATTCGGACTAATTACGATAACCTGATAAAAATACTTTAAGACTTTAAGGTCTTTTGACACTCTCAAATATGGCACAGCCAATAGATATCTTTATTTGTAAAACACTATGTTTTAAGTATTTAAGAGTGTCAGAAGATCTTAAAGTCTTAAAGTATTTTTATCACTTTATCGTAATTAGTTTGGATATTCAATTTAAAATTTTTAAAAATAAACAGTGTTTAAAAAATAACGCTGTAATTTATCAAAAACCTTTTAATACTTCGGACCTTAAACGATTATTTTTCTCGCTTAAGGTAGAGCCGGCCCTTGTGACACCTGGTTTAAAAAGAAATTATATAGAGACCAAATTCACTACAATGGATATAATTGGTGCTAGTACTTCAAAGAAATATGAAAAAAGGGGTTCTTAAATCACCAACGATTTCAACAAGCAACAAACTGCCTAATCAGACCAAACTGAGAAGATTTTATTATTTTCTTCATTTGATGCTTTCCTTAAAAGCCTTGTTTGTTTTACTCTCTTAATGCTTCATGTTTTAAATCTTTGGATTCATTATCAAAATTCCCGTGTGAACTACTTTCGAGTTCTTAATTATCATGATCAAAAGCTTCATGACAGACTTCATCAAGTGGGACTTCCGGAAGCTGTACATACCCTACAAAACTATGTACAATCGTATGATGACCAGAACTGATCCCAACATAGTGAAAAGTCAAGAAACTGAAACAGAGTTAACTTTCTCACACAATCCATGTTCTGTATCCTTACTGCCATTGTGTGCATCTCCTACATTAGAATTATTGTTATTTAGTTCCAACTTCCAAGTTTAAGCTGCAATCTCACTTGGTTATTAGTTAAAGGATAGACTAACATTTGGTTTTCAAAAGTAATTTATTATATTGGTTTAAGCAAAACTACGGCGACCATTATCATCGTTAGGATGAGTCACCTGTTCTAGCTCATTGTCATAGTAGACCAAAGTGAAATGTGCAGAACTAGCAAATTTGCTTATTTTGATAACAGTGAGCAGGCCGGCCCTGCCTATAGGTGTAGTAGGCTGACGCCTAAGGCCTCCAACCCCATGTCTATAAACTCCTTTGTTATATAGATCCAAAAAATTAAAAATTAAATTCAGTAAAATAGGCTCAAAATAATAAGTTTAACCGACCAACCATTTACCTATTTGTAAAAGAAAACTGTGTTATTTTATTTTTTTTAAAGCCATAATGCTGTTCATGACCCTTTTTTATTATTGTGAAATGCGGAAATATGTTAAATTGCTTAATTTTTATAATGAAAAATTAACAGAAAAGTAATAATTTTTAATACCTTTCCATATAGAGATTCTCATCCAACAAGAGGGAACCCTGTATAGTCACAAATATAAATGTTAAGGGACTAAAAACAGAAACAAACAGTGGTCCTCGTTGCTTTATACACCATGCTAACATTTACGGCTGAAACTTTACTCCTCGTCTTCTACTTTCATTTTAGTACTTCTCATCCAACAAACAAATTATTGGTGCTAAAAAAAAAGTCACAAACCTGACTTTTGGATGCTTAAATCGACTCTAAATGGGTCAATAAATGACATGATCATCTTTCTCTTTTTATTATCTTTTAATGATTATTATTTTCTCCCTGTAAAACTGCTTTGTGTTTGTATTTCTGTCCACCGGCGAAAGGGACAGCAGCTGCCGCTGCAAAATTTTCTTGGAAGGGAAAGTAAACTTAACTACTTTACACTACCGGGGGACATAGGTGTTCCCCCCATCTTTAAGAATTCGTGGGCCTGGTAGGCATAGATTTAAGTCTTTAACTGCCCCATTTACGTTTTTGTGATCATCAAAGATTAGACCTAAAAAGTGCACTAAATTCTCACGTTGAAAAGTCTACATTAAAAAAAAGAAATTCGAATTTAGTCTTGTCTCTAAATTGATATCATCATAAGCTAAACAAGTTGACTCGATTCAATTATTTAACCCAACCCAACTTGTTACTAGGTTTACAACTTTACAAGCATCTAACCTCCGAACAAGGATTCTTTCTTAAAGAGGGAATATTTTTTTAATGGCAACAAAAAAGAATTTTTACATCCTCTAAGCATTTTTGTAATTTACTGATGAACTGTTTTAATCATGACAAAATGATGCTAATGCAGATGATTGAATGATTTTGATTGGTTAAGGCTCAACTGTATCAAATGAAAAAGATTTATGTAATACATTGAAAAGAAATGAGTATCTCCACCTCCAATATAGACGAAATCACCCCCCGTTCACATGTATCAAATAAACTTGAATGAGTCAAACACAAGACCTCCAAGTAATGTTTAAAAAAATGACCCGTGGAGCGATCTGCCTTGAAAGAATGGTGGGTTAAATAAGATTCAACCGGATTGACCTTAGTCAAATCTGGTCAAACCCATATATGAATATTATATTATAAATAATATTAAATTATTAATTAATGTTTAATTGATGAGTTGAAATAAAATTTTAAGTATTTTTTTTGGAAAAATTAAAATGTGATTTTTACTAGTAAAATCAAATGACTAAAATTTGATTTTTAAGTTCAAATTTTAATCTACTCGTGGCTTACCATATCTAATTTTAATTCAATATTTTTTTTTATGAATCATCTTTAAATAATTAAATAAAAATAAAATACACCAAATGTAGTCAAATATATATAACGTGGTTGTCTAGATTAGTTAAATGAGAAAATTAAATCATTTTTAAGGATTTTCGTTTGATGTAAATTTATGAAATATTATGATTCAAATAAAAAATATTTATATTCCTATTTAAAAAGTTAAATGAGTGTATGTTCAAGTTCGACCAAATATTACGAAATTATTTAAGTTAGGTCAAATTAAAACTACTTGATCCACATCTTTATTGCACTAAATTCCTAAATAAGCCAATTAAATCGAAATATTCTTATCAAGTTATCTATATACTCCTAATATTATCCTCCTAATTGGTCAAACCAAATAATATGAATCCATAAAAAGTCTTGAAGAAATCTATTTAGAAAAATAAAGAATTCAATGTATTTTCTAAAAGATATAACAAAAATAATTGTCTATTGTTATTAATTGACTAAAATATGTAATGTTTAGTTCACAATAACGATTTTGAGTTGGGAATATTAACATTCGAAATTTAATTGTAATCATGTCATTATTTCTTCACTTAAAAAAAATTGTATAACATTTTTAGTTTCATATACTACTTAAAGACTGAGTTAAAATTTCCAATCCATTGCAAAAAAAAATATAATTATTTTTTGTTGTTAGTATTTTTATATAAAATTCTCATTTCTTACAATAATACGATAAGAGTAGATCATTACCTTCAAATTTATCAAATCTTATCTTCAAAACTTTTTTCCAATTTTTTACACAAATTTATCTTTTTTTAATATTAATATGAAAATAATAAATTAAATTTTTATATTCACTTAATTAAAATTTTAAATTTCGTATTCCTATTTTAATTTTTTGTTACAATTTTTTTGTAAATATAATTTATTTTGAAAAGTCATCTAATTAGCTCTTTCACATTAATATATATGTGAAATTTGGATAAAAAAAGAAGGCAGCCCATTCGGACACCCCCTTTTCTGCCACGAAACACCCATTTTCAAAATTTAGGTACAAATTATCATTTTGCCCTCTCACTCAAAAACCTTACAAGCAAATTTCAGCATCCTTCGAACCATAGGATCGTTCCAAGGATCATGAAGATCCTTCGAATGATGCTACAGTGACAGTAATTTTTTTTTTTTTTTATTTTGAAGTTATTTTTTAAACATTATGTATTTTCAAAATTTCTCAAATTAAATATCTGGACTAATTTCGATAGCCTGATAAAAATAATTTAAGAATTCAAGGTCTTTTGACATTCCCAAATGCTTAAAACACAGTGTTTTACAAATAAGGGTATTCCTTGGCTGTGTGGAAAATATATTTGGGAGTGTCAAAAGACCTACAAGTCTTAAAGTATTTTTATCATGTTACCGTAATTAGTCTGGATATTCAATTTGAGAAATTTTGGAAATACACAGTGCTTAAAAAATAATTTTAAAATTTTAAAGGAGATATCGACAACATAGACAATTATTTTTTAAGTACTGTGTATTTCGAAAATTTCTCAAATTGAATATCCGGACTAATTACGATAGTCTAATAAAACTATTTTAAGAATTCAAGGTCTTTTGACACTCCCAAATATATTTTCCACACATACAAGGGATACTCTTATTTGTAAAACACTGTGTTTTAAGCATTTGATAGTGTCAAAAGACCTTAAATTCTTAAAGTATTTTTATCAAGTTATCGTAATTAGTCCGGATATTCAATTTGAGAAATTTTGGAAATACACAGTACTTAAAAAATAACTGTCTATATTGTCGATATCTCTTTTAAAACTTTAAAATTATTTTTTAAGCACTGTGTATTTCTAAAATTTCTCAAATTGAATATCTGGACTAATTACTATAACCTGATAAAAATACTTTAACACTTCTAGGTCTTTTGACACTCCCAAATATATTTTCTATATAATCAAGGGATACCCTTATTTGTAAAACGCTGTATTTTAAGCATTTGAGAGTGTAAAAAGACCTTGAATTCTTAAATTATATTTATTAGACTATCGATATTAGTCTAAATATTTAATTTAAGAAATTTTGAAAATACACCGGTAACTTCAAATTTTTTTTTTAAAAAAAAAATTAAGCCCACAGGCAACCAATGCCGTCCGAGCACTAATTTTTCAAAAAAAACCCACGTGTACAAAAGAGGGAGTGGAAACTGAAAACCCTAATCCTAATTTCATTTCCTCCTTCATCCCTAACCTCACGCCGCCGCCTCCTTCCTCATCCCTAACCTCACGCCGCCGCCTCCTTCCTCATCCCATCTTCCCGTTTTGCTATTTTCATCCCTTCCCAGTCTGCTATTTGACTCTTATCAGCGGTCCATGTCATTCCCGGTTGCACATCAA
Source organism: Chimonanthus salicifolius (assembly GCA_013350335.1). Taxonomy (NCBI): domain Eukaryota; kingdom Viridiplantae; phylum Streptophyta; class Magnoliopsida; order Laurales; family Calycanthaceae; genus Chimonanthus; species Chimonanthus salicifolius. Next base: position 4,625,399 of record CM023535.1, on the reverse strand, counting down.
GAGTACGTTCCCATCTCATTTTTTTATTTTTTTATTTTAGAAACGGGTTTTAGCTTGCAAACGGGTCACGGATTTATGTAATAAACCGGGTTGAACCTTATTTGAATCCTATTTGTTTTAGGAATAGTTATCTTTCTTTTCTTTTTTTTGAATTTCAAAAGTGGTTGGTTTCCTAATTGTTTTAGAATCTGGCTATATTAGATTAGGATTATGCCTTGGTCGAGTAATGCTAGGATTAGTAATTGTTTTGTTTCCAAGTTGGTAATTTCTTATTTAGAAGTGGAGAGGGTCGGCTCCCACAGAGAGGCTTTCAGATTTCTCTATATAAGGAGTGTAATCAACGATTCTAGGGGAGTTATTTTATGAATAAAAGTTATTTCTTTTCCTTACAAACAGTGGTTTGTTTTGTGAAGTCCATTACTGCACAACTGCAGAATTGTGGAAGAGAAGCTCTGCAAAAGTGCAGATTTCTGCTGGAAATCCAGCCCAGTTCCGGCTGATAATTCAAACCCAGTCTGTGTGCTGACAGTGGGTTGAATCTGATCCAGTCTCTGCTTACAAGTCAGGGCCCAGATCAGCACCTTAGATCAACGTGTAAGCAGCCAAGTGTTGCAGCCAGATTGCTGCAATCATCAGTCCATCGCTTGGTGTTTGAAATTGTTTCACACCTCCTCTTTGGCCTAGTTTGGTGATTTATCACTTCTTTTAATAGCCCATACATTGGGTCAAGCATAGAGTTGCTGAGTTGTCAATCTGCAGAAACCTGGAGTTCCTGCTGCAACTAGTATTGTGATTCCTTCTCCGTGAATATCAGGTACGGCCATATTAAGTTAACTAATTTTAGTTGAAGGAATTGAGATTTTAAGAATCATAAAACCCATTAATGCTGGCTAAAGGTTGTGTGGACTTTATTGGGTAAATAAAGTGAGTTTTCTTAAGCAACATCATTGAGTTGCATGACGAGTGTTATTGCAAGGTAGTGCCTAGCAGCCAGCAGTTTCATTGAGAAATTTGACGTGGTTATTATTTTGCGATTGGGTTATTCAAGATATATTCAAGCTTCCGCTATAATTTGAGGTTGGGTATTCTAAATCCTAACTAGCTTACATCAATTATCAGGAGACTTAGCTATGGGTTTTCACAATCTATTATGCAATGTTCATGTCAAGTACCTCCCTTCCCCTCAGCGAAATCAGATCCTTAAAACCATATGCATGGTAAAGGACAATATTGTATTTTAGTTATTGACGGTGGTTGCAGTACGAATATGGTCTCGAAGGATCTCGTTGATAAGCTGCGGCTCCCTCTTCAGCCACACCTTGAGCCGTATCATGTTAGGCAGCTAATACGTACTTGTCTACCGAAGGTTACATCTCAATGCAGTATTTCTTTTTCTATCGGTAAATATCGTGATACGATTCTTTTTGATGTTATCAAAATGAATGCGGATGACCCCGATGTGATGCTTGGTCGCCCTTGACAGTTTGATATTGACGCCACCTATCGAGGCAGAGCTAACACTTATACTTTTGTGAGAGATGGCTTCAAATTTGTTCTTGCACCCTCTAGGATGAGTAAAATATGCGAGGTCAAGAGGTTGCAATTGCTTTCACATTCACATGAGGCCGACTCGACTCCTACATCTCACACACAATCTCCTCCAGCACCAATGTTGGAGGATTGATGTAGGCCTAGTTAATTTATTTTATTTATTTATTTTTATCTCCTCATTTCCTAATTAGATTATGATATGTCTTAGTTAGTTTTTTATTATAATTAGAATTTTTTCTAATTAGAATTTATTTTTATCTCCCGTTGCATTACCAGGAGACTTAGCTATGGTTTTTCAACAACTATTCTGCAAGGTTCACCCTCAGCGCCATCATCTCTTTCACACCATAAGCATGGTTAAAGGACAATATTGTCTTTTAGTTATTGACAGTGGTTCCATTAGGAATGTGGTCTCGAAGCATTTCGTTGAGAAGTTGCGGCTCCCTCTTCTGCCACACCCTCGAGCGTATTATGTTAAAGGGGACTCAGATAATTCTCGCCATGATGTCCTATTTCAATGCAAGATTCCTTTTTCTATTGATAAATATCGTGACACAATTCTTTTCGATGTAGCCGATATGAATGTTCACCAGTTGTTGCTCGGCCGCCCTTGGCTGTTTGATGTTGACGCCACCCATCGAGGCAGAGCTAACACTTACACTTTTGTGAAAGATAGCCGCGAGTTTGTTCTTGGACCCCCTAAGGTACTTAATAGATGCGAGGTTGAGAAACTGAAATTGCTTTGGCGTACACATGAGGCCGACTTGACTCCTAGAGTTCACACACAACCACCACCACCAATGTCGGAGGATTGATGTAGGCCTAATTAATTACTTTTATCTCCTCATTTCCTAATTAGATTATGATATCTCTTAGTTAGTTTTCTAATATAATTAGGAATTTTTTCTAATTAATTTAGGATTAGATTTCCTTCTTCAGGTGGCTTTATATATATATAAAGCCTTGATGGAATGAGAATGAGCAACTTTAGTATGAAATAATATAGAATAGAAATTAGAAATTTTATTTTTCCTATTCTATCTTCTCTTTCTTTATCGCTACTGAGTGTGCTGTAGACTTTTCTTTTTCCTATTCTATATTCTATCTATTTTGATGGATCGAATAGTCGCGTGTAACAATCTCGTATTATTAAAGTGCACGTAGAATAAATTTTTTAAGTTCAATTTTATCTTCAGATTCTCACCGTCTATTATAAAATTCTATAAAAAATTACTCATCTAATTAATAACAAATAAATTCATGTATATGTGTGGAAGTATGCATGATTAAAATGTATTAAAGATAAATATATATAGAAGATCATAAGTTTTGGTGCTTTGAAAAAGTAGTTTTATATTCATGAAATGCTAAGGGTCCACTATAGGTAGGTGCTGAGAGAAATTTACACCACTAAAAGCCCTAGCCTTTTTATTTATATAGTGCTAATTTCTACCAAATTACATTAAAGAATCAACTCACATTGTCGTACCTTAGGGAATAATTTAACACTTTCCCGCAAAGTGAATATAGCATAGATGGTTAAGGAAGCCTTGACCCAAAATAGTTTTAAGGAAATCCATGATTATGGACCTTAGCCAAATAGAAATCTATTAAACGATAAGTTAATGACATGACATGATCAATTCAACCGTAAGTTGTGTCCTAAATGAATTCAAAATTAGAGATATACAATTCAAGCATAGCAATGAAAAAATTATTTGGAAGCATAAAAGGTGTGCACAGTTGGTCTGATAGAGAGAATGTGCAACATTTGTTAGCTCTCTAGTTGAGTCTCTACAATAAGTAGAAAATTGGTACTTGAAACTGAAAAATCTTGATAAAATCTATCGATGATTATGATAAAATCTTTCTGCCAGCATTATTTAGATGCAAAACAACTCCCATATTTGCTGGATGGGTCACTTTAACGAAACACAACCCATTTTTTTACAATTTAGATTTTTAAGGCCACCTTCAGCCAATGGGCCTAAAATTTAAGCAAAATGACAATATAGTGGTATATTTCACTCGACCATTTTTGTTGGATTTTATTGGACTACACTGGCCATGATTTTAGGAACTTGAAGCATTGAGTGGAGTCTTGTGTTCGATTCAATTCCAAAGAGTCACTTCTCATTGAATTCAACTTATCCTCTATGTGTGGATTGAGAGGTGTCCATATGCTCCGAGGATTAGTCAAGTGACACGTGTGTGACACCTAGGGCCGGGTAGACACAAGCGGAGGCCTAAAGCAAAAACTTTAACCTTCTGTGTCAGCGTGGTCTAAACGTGAGATAAGAACATTTTTCCATTATTCGGACCATTATTCGTGTCTAAATTCCATTGCATACACTACAGTGATACACAGCGCATTTTGAATAATAAAATTTTCTTGAAAATTTTAAAGTTATTTTTTAAGTACTGTGTATTTCCAAAATTTCTTAAATTGAATATCCGGATTAATTACGATAACTTGATAAAAATACTTTAAGACTTTAAGGTCTTTTGGCACTACCAAATGCTTAAAACACAGTGTTTTACAAATAAGGGTATCCCTTGGCTGTGCCGAAAATACATTTGGGAGTGTCAAAAGACCTTGAAGTGTTAAAGTATTTTTATCAGGTTATCATAATTAGTCCAGACATTAAATTTGAAAAATTTTGAAAATTCACATTTCTTAAAAAATAACTTTAAAGTTTTAAAGGATATTTTATTATTTAACTAATGTATTGTACATTATTGTAGGATCTGCACCGTATTTCACTATATTTTTTAATTACTGTGTATTTTCAAAACTTCTCAAATTAAATATTCAGACTAATTACGATAACGTGATAAAAATATTTTAATATTTTAAGGTCTTTTGACACTCTCAAATATGTTTCGGCACAGCTAAGAGATACCCTTATTTGTAAAATACTATATTTAAGCATTTGAGGGTGTCAAAATACCTTAAAGTTTTAAAGTATTTTTATCAGTTTATCGTAATTAGTCCGGATATTAAATTTGAGAAATTTTGAAAATACACACCTTTTAATACTTCGAACCTACTTTTCTCACTTAAGGGTAGAGCTGGCCCCCGTGACACCGTGGTTTCAAAAGAAATTATATAGAGACCAAATTCACTAAAATGGATAGAATTGGTGCTAGTGCTTGAAAGAAATATGAAAAAAGGGGTTCTTAAATCACCGACGATTTCAACAGGCAACAAACTGCCCAATAAGACCAAACTGAGAAGATTTTTATCAATTTCTTCATTTGATGCTTTCCTTCAAACCTTGTTTGTTTTACTCGCTTAATGCTTCATGTTTAAAATCTTTGGATTCATTATCAAAATTCCTGTTTGAACTACTTTCGAGTTCTTAATTATCATGATCAAAAGCTTCATGACAGACCTCATTGAGTGGGACTTCAGGAAGCTGAACATACTTCTGTTCTTTAGACTTACCCTACAAAACTATGTATAATCCTATGATGACCAGAACTGATCCCAACATAGTGAAAAGTCAAGAAACTGAAACAGAGTTAACTTTCTCACACAATCCATGTTCTGTATCCTTGCTGCCATTGTGTGCATCTCCTACATTATGATTATTTTTATTTAATTCCAATTTCCAAGTTTAAGCTGCAATCTCACTTGATTATTAGTTAAAGGATAGACTTTCATTTGGTTTTCAAAAGTAATTTATTATATTGGTTTAAGCAAAATGACGGGAACCATTATCATGGTTAGGATGAGTCACCTGTTCTAGTTCATTGTCATAGTAGACCAAAGTGAAATGCACACAACTAGCAAATTTGCTTATTTTGATAACAGTGAGCTCGGCCTTGTCTATAGGTAGAGTAGGTTGACGCCTAAGGCATCCAACCTCATGTCCACAAACTCTTTTGTTATATAGATCCAAAAAATTAAAAATTAAATTTAGTAAAATAGACTCAAAATAATAAGTTCAACCGACCAACCGTTCACCTATTTGTAAAAGAAAAATGTATTATTATTTTTTTTTTTTAAGCCATAATGCTGTTTCATGACCCTTTTTTATCATTCTGAAATGCAGGAATATGTTAAATTGCTTAATTTTTATCATGAAAAATTAACAGAAAAGTAATAATTTTCAATACCTTTCCAAATAGAGACTCTCATCCAACAAGAGGGAACCCTGTATAGTCACAAATATAAATGTTAAGGGACTAAAAACAGAAACAAACAGTGGGCCTCGTTGCTTTATACACCATGCTAACATTTAGGGCTCCCAAATGCTTAAAACAAATAAAGGTATCTTTGGTTGTGCCGAAACACATTTGAGAGTTTCAAAAGATCTTCAAGTCTTAAAGTATTTTTATCAGGTTATCATAATTAGTTCGGATATTCAATTTGAGAAATTTTGAAAATACATAGGACTTAAAAAATAACAGTCTATATGTCCACCGGCAAAAGGAACAGCAGCTGCCGCTGCAAAATTTTCTTGGAAGGGAAAGTAAACTTACTACTTTACACTATCATGCGCCGGGGGACATAGGTGTTCCCCCGCCATCTTTAAGAATTCGTGGGCCTGGTAGGCATAGATTTAAGTCTTTAACTGCCCCATTTACGTTTATGTAATCATCAAAGATTAGACCTAAAAGTGCACTAAATTCTCACGTTTAAAAGTCTACATTAAAAAAAAAAAAATTGAATTTAGTCTAGTCTCTAAATTGATATCATCATAAGCTAAACAAGTAGACTCGATTCAATTATTCAACCCAACCCAACTTGGTACTAGGCTTACAACTTTACAAGCATCTAACCTCCGATCATGGATTCTTACTTAAAGAGGGATTTTTTTTTAATGGCAACAAAAAAGAATTTTTACATCCTCTAAGCATTTTTGTAATTTACTAACGAACTGTTTTAATCATGACAAAATGATGCTAATGCAAATGATTGAATGATTTTGATTGGTTAAGGCTCAACTATATCAAATGAAAAAGAGTTATGTAATACATTGAAAAGAAATGAGCATCTCCACCTCCAATATGGACAAAATCACCCCCGGTTCACATGTATCAAATAAACTTGAATGAGTCAAACACAAGACCTCTAAGCAATGTTTTAAAAAATGACCAGTGGAGCGACCTGCCTTGGGAGAATGGTGAGTTAAATAAGATTCAACCGGATTGACCTTAGTCAAACCTGGTCAAATCCATATATGAATATTATATTATAAATAATATTAAATTATTAATTAATGTTTAATTGATGAGTTGAAATAAAATTTTAAGTATTTTTTTTGGAAAAATTAAAATGTGATTTTTACTAGTAAAATCAAATGACTAAAATTTGATTTTTAAGTTCAAATTTTAATCTACTCGTGGCTTACCATATCTAATTTTAATTCAATATTTTTTTTTTATGAATCATCTTTAAATAATTAAATAAAAATAAAATACACCAAATGTAGTCAAATATATATAACGTGGTTGTCTAGATTAGTTAAATGAGAAAATTAAATCATTTTTAAGGATTTTCGTTTGATGTAAATTTATGAAATATTATGATTCCAATAAAAAATATTTATATTCCTATTTAAAAAGTTAAATGAGTGTATGTTCAAGTTCGACCAAATATTACGAAATTATTTAAGTTAGGTCAAATTAAAACTACTTGATCCACATCTTTATTGCACTAAATTCCTAAATAAGCCAATTAAATCGAAATATTCTTATCAAGTTATCTATATACTCCTAATATTATCCTCCTAATTGGTCAAACCAAATAATATGAATCCATAAAAAGTCTTGAAGAAATCTATTTAGAAAAATAAAGAATTCAATATATTTTCTAAAAGATATACCAAAAATAATTGTCTATTGTTATTAATTGACTAAAAGATGTAATGTTTAGTTCTCAATAACGATTTTGAATTGGGAATATTAACATTCGAAATTTAATTGTAATCATGTCATTATTTCTTCACTTAAAAAAAATTGTATAACATTTTTAGTTTCATATACTACTTGAGAGACTGAGTTAAAATTTGCAATCCATTGCAAAAAAATATATAATCATTTTTTATTGTTAGTATTTTTATATAAAATTCTCATTTCTTACAATAATACGATAAGAGTAGATCATTACCTTCAAATTTATCAAATCTTATGTTCAAAACTTTTTTCCAATTTTTTACACAAATTTATCAATTTTTAATATTAATATGAAAATAATAAATTAAATTTTTATATTCACTTAATTAAAATTTTAAATTTCGTATTCCTATTTTAATCTTTTTGTTACAATTTTTTTGTAAATATAATTTATTTTGAAAAGTCATCTAATTAGCTCTTTTACATTAATAAATATCGTCTCCTATACAGAAGTTGCCGGCACCCCTATCGTTTTAAGGAGGAAAACTTCCATCTTGAACCATGTCTAGCCGACTCTTCTCGGATATAAGAGGGCAAATCATTGAAGATATAAAAAAAACCCTATTGACCATCTTTCCCCTCTTACCCCCTTTTCCCCTTCCTCTGTTACTTCTCTTTCAGAATCAGCAACTGTTGTTGCTGCTGTCCTTTCTCTTTTCTTCTCTATTATTCTATTGCAGTGCCAACAAACCAGGAGAGCAGTCCTGATTCAACTACTGTTCGATCAACCCCTGTTGCAGGTTCGTGCTAACTATCCAGTCTCTCTTGGACGCTGCTGCTTGCTGCCATCTCTCTCGTCAGGTTCCCTACTTGCTGTTCTATCACAGATTCAGCCGCCTCTCCGCTGCTACCAGTGTTCTGCTTTGTTGCTGTTCTGCTTGCTGCCTCTCTCGATCGGCAACGTCCCTGTTGATCTGCTGCTCTCGAGGAGCCACCCATCCACACTTCACCACCCTCCATCGTCTTTTCCATTAAGCCCACTGCATCTTTTCATCCCAAGTTCCCAACGGTACTCTCTCCATACACCCTCTCTCTCTCCACTTTACCTCTTCCACCATCCAAGAAGACACCACCGACCCTCTTTCCCATTTTCCAAAGCCTACCCTAACCTATCTAGCCTAGCCCTTCTTTTTCCATTCTAAACCTTCCGACTCATCCCATCCACCAACGTTCCACTCAATCCACCAAAGTATTTCTTAATTACCAAATTGCCATTTGGTTACCATTGTTGTCTTGGAACCCAAGTTCTACAGTTCATCTAGATTTGATCGGGAGTATCACTACAGTTTAGACAGTCAAGTTTTCAGATCCGACAGCCGCTGCATCATTAGCTATGGTTTTTCGTAATCTATTATGCAATGTTCATGTCAAGTACCTCCCTTACCCTCAGCGAAATCAGATCTTTAAAACCATATGCATGGTTAAAGGACAATATTTAAAGGACAATATTGTATTTTAGTTATTGACGGTGGTTGCAGTACGAATATGGTCTCGAAAGATCTCGTTGATAAGCTGCGGCTCCCTCTTCAGCCACACCCTGAACCGTATCATGTTAGGCAACTAATACGTACTTGTCTACCTAAGGTTACATCTCAATGCAATATTCCTTTTTCTATCGGTAAATATCGTGATACGATTCTTTTTGATGTTATCAAAATGAATGCGGATGACCCTGATGTGATGCTTGGTCGCCCTTGGCAGTTTGATGTTGACACCACCTATCGAGGCAGAGCTAACACTTATACTTTTGTGAAAGATGGCTTCAAATTTGTTCTTACACCATCAAGGATGAGTAAAATATGTGAGGTCAAGAGGTTGCAATTGCTTTCACATTCACATGAGGCCGACTCGACTCCTCCATCTCACACACAATCTCCTCCACCACCAATGTCGGAGGATTGATGTAGGCCTAGTTAATTTATTTTGTTTATTTATTTTTATCTCCTCTTATGATATCTCTTAGTTAGTTTCCTATTATAATTAGACCTTTTTCTAATTATGTAGGATTAGATTTCCTTCTTTAGGTGTGTTTTTATATATGTATGGAAAGAGAAGAATCCAGTCTATAAAACATAAATTCATGCCTTAACTTCTCTTAATCTCCTTGTAATATATTAGTAAAACCCTTTGGTTGGGCAGAAGCAGGAGAGGAATCAGTGATCTAAAACATCAGAAAGATATTTTTAAATTAGCCTTGGCTTCGTTTGCTGTTGGATTGACATTAAGCACTTGCTCATGTTTTGTGTGGGGTTCGTTGAAGTTGAGAGCAGCATCTCTTCATTTTTGGTTTGGTGTGTATTTAATATCGTGATGAGATTGTGGTTTGTGTACTCATGTGAGGTTAATTAGTTTTCATTTTGTCATTTTCTTTGCACATGTTATGGTGTTTAGTATAAGTTTGTGTGGCCAACTGTTTTTATAGGATTTTGATTTTCACTCTCAAACTTTCTTTATATTTTCGATTTTGGCCCATGTATTTGAGCATCCAATTAGTTTGATAATGGTGTTTTATTTACCTTTTTTAACATTTGAATGGCAACATCCATTAAAAAGAGAACCACCTTTTTTAACATTTCTTGGTGCTGACGAATGAGTCCCACATCGGAAATGTACAGAGAAATCTAGAGATTTATAAAAGAGTGACCCAGGTTAGTCTTTTGAGCTGAATATTCATGTCCTAACACGTTCTTGGCTCGATTTGAGAGAATACAAAATTAATTCCTCAAATTTTAGATTTTCTTGTTCTTAACTTTTCTTCCTTCTCTCCTCTCACTTCTCATTGTTGGAGAGTTTTTGCAAAAGTGAGAGGAATAATTTGGAGAGCGGCTAGAGAAAGCGTGAATTGGGATGAAAAACCAAAGAGAAAAAAGAAAAAAGAAAGGCTCTCGGTTCGGTTGTGTAGAGAGAAAAAGGAGAAGAGAAATCCTTGTACGAGAGAGAGCTATAGAGTTGCAGAGACACACTGTATCTTGTATCTCTTTTTGAAATTAGTGAAATTTTCCAATTGCTATTCATAAACGCATGCTTTGGCTAAATCACCTAAAATTTTATGTGTTTTGCTGTTTTTCCTTTAGATAGATTGAAATGGATTTTGCACAACATTTCTTAATATGTCAATGTTGGACCCCTTATATTTCATTTCGGCTAATATTTGTAACCATAGGAGATGACGTGAATAAGGGGTCTGGGACTCAAGAATGATGGAATTCCTATAAAATTAAATGACAATAGAACAGAATAATAAGAATTATTTCCCATTGAACCCTTAATCTTCCAGCTATGAAAAATAAAAAACTTGGAAAATGAGACTTCCTTTCTTCTTCTATAAAATAAAAGCTCTTTGTTAAGATTTAAGAAATGTGATATTTTTATCTCCTTCCAAGGAACCCATTTTCCATAGGGAGGGTAGGAAAATTTATTGAAGAGATAAAAAAGAAGTTTTCCTTACTCACTAATTCAATGCTTGTTCGTATTCAATGACAATAAAGATTTTGACACAAACAACCAAAACGTCTTCAATAATATGAATAAAACTCTAATATAATTTTTTTATGAAATTGAATTTATTGAAGAAATAGACAAACGACTTCATGAGCATGGTGTGCATAGAGGAAAATTTTCCTTCATCGCTGGTTTGGATGCAAGGAATTTCTTAGAAGCCTAAGCCATTAGGACTCTGGAGGATATCTGGCATTTGCATGTCTAAATAATTCAAGAATCTCATGTCTTAGATTACACAGAAGGAATCCGTATGTCCAGGAGACCAGATTCTCAAAGCAATGGGCCCTCGCAATCCAATTCCTTGAGACAATTCTAAAGATTCTTGCAGTTTCTGTTCTCCGCAGTTTTTCACCGTGAGAATACTTGACCCATTTTTAAATTCTGAATTCTCTCGTAAAAATAAAAATTGAATAAAAAGGAAGAAACACAAAATCTCATGAAATTGGTGTGAGATGCACATGACATGCTTTGTATTTTGAGAGCCCAATTTACCCTGGTTATGCAAAATCTGGGTCCAAGGAAAAAAGCATTGGCACCACCACTAAGTTCAGAGTCCCAAACCAGCAAAAAGAAAGCCCTTGTCCCTTGCATGGTAAACTGAAATTGTCTTTGAGGTACCCATGATATTAAAAAATCAACATGGGCTGGTCAACTGAAGAGAGCTGATGCAAAGCAAGCAGTAGCAGCTGAGGCAATAACGGGTTTGAAAAGGTTTTCCACTCAATGCCATTTTCCACCCGAGACGGCTGAATTACTGTACAGAAGCATCATCTGCTCAAATTCTGAAGTCATCCTTCATATCAGAAGTATCATATTTAAACTAATAATGGCCAGGAAACATCATCAGCTGGGCAGAATTTGTATACATTCTTTTTTGTTGTGGAGCCACCAGCAGCAGTTGATTATTTAAGCAACTGAACTACGCAAAATCGAGCATAACAAGAATTCAGAAGAAAATACATCAACCCAATGTAATACTTGGAACAGATGTACTTTTTGCGGCTTTCTTCCCAGCTGTTCCTTCTTAAGCTCTGCCATAGCACTGCCAACCAGTCAAAAGAGGGCCAACAATTTCGTTTTCGAGAAGAAGCTCGTTTTTCTTTTAGAAAACCAGGATGCTTTGAAGGATGATTGCATTGCCTCACACGAGTTACAAGAATCCTGTGATACGTCAGAACAGGAATTGACCTGAGAGAATGAACTATCAAGAGAATCACTATGATTCTGATCTCTCAAAAGCCTGAGCATTTTCATGGCACCTTCCTTCCCCTTGATATTACCATTGATGGATATGCTGACAAGAGAGGAGATAGCATCCTCTTTCATCATAATCTGGCAGTAATCAGAGCAGTGAGAACATAATGAGAAGAGAATGGTCACGGCATACTCTTGTTCGTTGTGACTTCCAGTATTTAGCAACTCAACAAGGGATGCAATGCATCCATCTATTTCAGCTATCGCAACTCTACCTTCTTTGGTAGCACATAGGTTTTTCAGAATTCTCAAACTCTTTTCTGCAAGTTCTACATTATTCAGAAGTCGGATCAGTTTATTGATACATCCTAAAGATAGAATGTCAGCTCTGGTGCCACTGAAGGATGACAAATCAGAAAGGATTTTGACAGCCTGCTGTACTAGGACTTCTTTATCTTGGAAGCTGATAATCTTTATGATGGAAGGAAGAATGCCGGATGCAATAATTTGGGATTTTAAGCACTGGTGGCTTGACAAGATTTGGATGATTTCCAAAGCTTCTTCTAATGCTTCAGAACCAAGCATAGAGGCCAACAGCTGAAATGCATCCTCATGTAAGGATGGTATCTCATTTCTGCAGGGAATGCAAGTAGAAGGTTATGCATAGTGCCAAGGTCAAAACTTATGGATTAACAGTGAAAAGCAGTGTTATCAGAACCGGTTCAGCCATGACCGCGTGGTTTGCGGTTCGGTCCGGATAAAAAACCGGCTGGCGGTCAAAACTGCGGTTTTATGCGGTTTTGACACCAAAACTGTGAACCGTGAACCGCGATTCATATATTTAATTTTTTTTTTTTTCTTTTATTTTTAAATTTTTCCCTTAAAAAATGTGTATATTTGAAATATAAAAGTTTATTACTATTTCTATCTCATATATTTCACCGTTTTGGTATATTACTCAGAGTTTGAATGTTATTTTTAATATTTATATTAATATTATTGATAAAAGATGTCTTACTTAATATTATATATAATATTTATATTATTTTAATACTTGACAGGATTTGACTGGCTTTTACCGGCTTTGACTGCGGTCGAACCCGGACCTCCTCAAAGACGGTTCGTTACACGGTCCGGTTCTGATAAAATTGGTGAAAAGACATAAAATCATTGCATGACCAAAAAAGAAAAGAAAAAAGACCTTAACATCCAAATGCAGCAAGAAACAGGAGCAGGCTTGGAGGAGCAAATAGGAAAATAAGATTTAAATTCTAGGAAACACAGGATGCAAAGTGAGTCTCAAGCAAACTGATAATAGGATTTTATAAATCACGTACCCATAACTAAAGGTAAGCAAGTATTAGACACACAAAAGCCTGTGAAGTGGTAGATGGCAAGGGTCGAAATATCGGCCGATACGATATGTATCGGCCGTACAAAACGAATATCAGTCGATATGGCCGATATTCGGTCCGCAATATCGGTCACCATATCGGCCAATATGTACAAATATCGGTATTTAAAAGTTTTTTTTTATTTTTTTTTTAAAAAACCGATACGGTTTTTCACGGTTTTTTGCGGTTTTTAACGGTTCTTCCGATACGGCTTTCACGGTTTTTTTGCGGTTTTTCATAGTTTTTTGCAGTTTTTCATGGTTCTTTACGATTTTTTCACGGTTCCGATATCAGAAGAGAGAAAAATGGCCGATATCGGTGGAGAGAGAAAATTATTGGCCGATATTTCGGCCGGGGCGTTTTTTTGACCCCTGGTAGATGGTGCTGATTCAAATATTCAAGGAAAGCGTCAGTTATTCCAAAGCAATGAGATTGCAATTGGAGCTCTTGAAGCTTTCAGTTTTTGTTACTGGTGTGAGCATCCCCATCAATAACATGCAGCATGAGATGAGCTCAGAAGAAATGAGCCAAGAAAATTAAGACAATGTCAAATTGGCACTTAAATTACAAAAAAAAAAAAAAAAATTGGTGCCAAAAAGGTCCATTATGCTTTTCATTGGGACCCAATCATCAAAATAATTGGCTCATGGGCTACTTGTTGGATGAGCCCTACAAGTTAACGATTTTAGGGTCAACACAGTCCAATAAAGGAGCTCACTTGTTGAGCACAAAGAAGAGTTACGTGATTACAAATTCTCTTTTTATATCCACCTCCTCAACATAGAAGATCCCTATCCCTATTTTTTAGTGGATCTAAGGAAAAGGAAACAGAAGCAAGATCTCTTTATTTAAGCAAACTCTGGGCGCCACCTCCTTTCCATTTAATATTTTTCTATTTTTTTTTTTTAATTTTAGATAGGACACATGTCACTTATGGATTGCCAAAAAATATGATATAAATTTGCAGGCATATTTGATACACCAAACGATATCAAATTTTCATAAAATTAGATTCATTGTTAAGTTTATTCAATAACCTTTTCAACAAAGTGATGATCAGTTTTATAACCAGTCTCATAGAGTGATGGGAAAGTTTATTTTTATTAATTTTGTATTCCAAAACAATAAATAAGAGAACTTGCATGCCCCAAGCAACTGAATACAATTGAGTTGAACTTAATTGAAACATTGGTTGCTTTGGTGCTTCTCAAGTTTGTTTGGTAGATTTGACTTTCAGTAAAGTAATTTGTCTATAATTAATTTTATGCTTTCAATTTTCGATTTCTTGTTGTATGGTTTTTGAATTTTTTCCGCATTTTAATTTAAATCTTGTACAACTATTTTGTGTGAAATTCAAATTTAATTGAAACCTTCGTTAAGTTTTACTTCTCTAAGCAACTTCAAGTTTCCATATAAAATTGGGCCAATCTGAAATTAATTTCTTGAGTAATCAATTTTGATTTCCTACATTCTTTAACTTAGGTTTTTTTTTTTAAATTAAATTTTTATTTATCTGTGAGTTTGAACCATTGAATATTTTCTCCAACTTATCTTTGTTTTGTGTAAGTTAGACCAGATCAGTTAACCAGCATTGGATAGTCTTTCATGGAAAAAGATGGAAATTACCTGGCATCACTGAGAAATGCCAACAGGATCTGAGCTCCTGTTTTCTGCGCATTTATATTGGATAGTTGATAAGCATCAATCATGAAGGTCATCAATACTTCCAAAAACCCATTGGAATGCATGGAGTGACGGGCTTCATCATTATCCTTCAAAAAGATCTTGAGATCTCCCACTGTTTTGAGTTGGAGTTCCAATGGAAGTGAAGTGAGCCTAGAAAAAAAGTTCAAATACATTTCACAGCTGACATCTGCTAAAGATTGAAATCTGCAAGAATCACCATTCCAAAAGAACATTTGAGGATACCAGTCATTCAAGTTCTTGATTCTTGTGACTTCTGATAAGCCCAAAGGCCCTGGACAGCTTCTGGTGTCAGATGATCTGCTTGAGGCGTTGATCACATCACTTTGATTTATATGATGTGCATGGTTGCCATCTGATAGTTGTATGGGCATTTCACAGAATGAACTGATGGAACTAGAGATGGAACTGGAACGTAAGGTGTCCCAAGAGGAAAATATGACAGGATCTAGTTGTGAACATGGTTCTGGTGGAGTTATATCATGTTTTTCACACCATTTCAAGATCAGATCCTTCATGCTAGTGTTTGGAGTCATCGATAGATGCGACAACTTTTTCTTTGTCTTTGGACATATATTGTAGCCCTCACTGAACCACTTCTCTATCCAGATCCTCTCGTATGTCAGTCCAGAAGCTATCGTTACAGGATCAAACATCAGTTCTGAAGACAAGGGGCATCTGAAGCTCTCTGGAGGTGTCTCGACAGGAGGTACTTCGGTATGAGACTTGCCAGAACCAAGACTATTATGTAGTTTCAGCTCAATAGATTCATACAGATTTTCACATGGATTGCTATTGCACACAGAATCCTTGCTTGAAACCGAATCTTTCCATTGATATTCAGTGTTTCCATTATGGTGAGATCCAATTAGTTTAGTGCATTTCACAAGAAGGCGGAGTAGGTTCCTCAAGATATTCTCCTTTTGCTCATTAGTACGATGGACCTTATCAAGTCGTTTGCGTATACATCTTTTTTCTATCAAAACATCCTTAGGAGAAGTAATATGCAATCTCTCGGCAGCAACTCGAAATGACTCAAGTTTCAATGCTTCAACTGAACCAGTAGCAGATCCATCCTGCTCAAGTAATGCAATTAACATTTTGCCAGCCTCCTCTTCAGAAGATTCTATCATAAACTTTGCATATTGAAGGTTCTCAAGGATATCAGAGATCTGAAAATTATAATTAATGATCAAATTTTATCATCAAAATAGTTTCAACTTCAACAATAACAATGTAAGCCACAGAAACAACAATTAGGAAAAGTATAGTAACGTAGATCGACACAACAAGAAGACCAATCTGTACCTCTTTAACAAAAAACACAATATTTGGTAAAAAGATGATAATAATAACAATAATAGTATCAGATTAATGTTAACAGTAACTACAAGGAAAATGTTAAACAAAAGAGTAAAACAATATATGTTATGCATGTAGTATGTTATTCTGAGTACTGGTGTACTATTGCCAAGGACAGACTCGTGTCAAAGTTGATATTGTAGCCACATGTTTATATGTTTATTCAAATCAATATCTCAATATAATCTTTAAAAAAAAAAAAAAATATCCCAACATCCATTGCCTCTATGGACTATCGTTCTATGAACAACTCCTGAGCACCATTTACAACAAAATTCTGTAACCACTCAAGGAAAAAAAAGCACTATAATTTTATCATATTCCAAATGATATTAAAGTGGTTGATTTCTTGACTGAAGTTGCATGGAGTTGCCTCAAATATTTGCTCAGCAATCTTCTGTGTAGCTCTTGACAAAAAATGAGTTCGAGTGAGGAGTTTTACTACATTGTTCAAAAAGGTTTTTGATGTGTACAGAGACTGACAGAGACTGAAATATGGATAAATTTTGTCCCCTTTCATTTCTCATTTATGACATAACATTGGTTTGTTGTTTAAAAAAAAAAGCATAGCATTGGTTTGATGAACATAGAAAATCATTCTTTCCTTCTTTTTTTTATGATCAAGGTGTCTAAACCTTTTAGAACATCCGAATAATTCTCGAGGGGCATGTGCAAGCCTCCCTACCCACATACACCAAGCAACTCTACAAGGATTGGCCCTTTGAGGTGGGGTGTGAATTGAATTCAAGACTCCCGCTTCTTAAGGTAGATTCTTGGCCATCACTCCAACCCCCTTTGGGTTAGAAAATCATTCTTTCCTAAGCTTACCCTTTTTTGAAAAAAAAAAACCTTATCTTACCTAGAGATAAATCTTTTACTTTCTGTACAGGAACCCAGAGTTCTGTTTCATATACTCACAAGATTAGGAGTCTTGTTATGTGTCAGTCTCTTATTAGAGTTAGGGTTGGTTTCAAGTTTGAGTTTATGGAATTCTTCTCTTGTTAAGACACAAGATCAATTCCTTAATCAGAATAACTACAACAGAAAAATCTTAAACTAAATCAGTTTACGCTATAGATAAATAGATAAAGCATTGTTCTTAGTAGGCAATAATAACATTGTCTGGTTATGAACTACCCAACTCCATTAAAGAAAAAAAAAATGACAACTTATAATTTTTTTCTTCTATGCACTTCCTAAGGATTTAAATGGTGCCTGGAATCATGGTGCTCGAACCTGAAGAGATAATGGCTGGGGAACCATATGTTCAATTATTCTTAAATTTTGACACAGCACCTTGCTCACTTTTTCAAATCTCGATTGAATTGAATTCCCTCTGATTGCCTGAGAAAATCAGTAGAAAACACAATGACATGAGAAAATCAGAAGAATACGCTACAGTTCTCAGAAGAATACGCTACAGTAGAAGCACATCACAGTAAATTGACTACAGGACAATGATTTGCAAAGCATTGAAAAGCATGAGATATAAGCTGGAGAAACATTGACACTCTTCAAAATATAATATTATATTAATTACACTAGTGATACAGAGAAAACGTGTTCTGGTCTTCATCAAACAACTGAACTTCCAAAATAGAGGCCTGCAAAGAGTTTAACAAATATTCTAGAAGAAAATACTAGTTTAGTTTGAAAATACATACAGTTGAAAATCGGTTGGCACACGTTTTGCCACACTCCCATTTTTGCAGCAGGAATTATAACAAAGAATGGTAAACCATGAATGCAATTTTGATTACTCTTTATTGGGAAGTTTGTACATAATGCCAGACATTTTTGAAGATATACCCAGATGTTGATTCTGATTTCAGACAACAGAGTGTTTCATTACCTAGAAATACCTCTTACTAGCTTTCATCACAAAGATACCATTAATAGTTATGAACTTATTAACTTCATAGACTGTTTTGGATGCATAGTCGCAGTGGCCAAATACAAATTTTGACTCAAAATGAGGATAGTTGTCTTACTTCAGAAAAATGAGGAGAGTTGTCAATGTAAGGACTCGGTATCCACTCCAGAAGACTGGCCTATTAGATAGAGTTACTCAAATCCTTTATAAATCCCTAGATTTCCCTCTGCACTTCCAATGTGGGACTAGTTCACAACTCTAGCAATCCCCTCCTCGAACGAGGCTAGTCATCTCGTCCACTTGGGTGATCTCCTAAGTTTACATGGGGTAGCCTGAGATCGGACTTTGATACCACTTGTTAGGACCTGGGTATCCAGCCCAAAAGACTAACTTATTAAATGGAGTGACCCAAATCCTTTTATAAATCCCTAGATCCCCCTCTACACTTCCAATGTGGGACTTGTTCGCAGCCCCAACAGTCAAGTCCTATGAATGGATTGTATACGAACACTGATATGATATATGTTCTTAAAGGACCCTCGGAAATGCCAACTGATTAAAAATGGCTACACATAAACAACCATACATCCATGCCATTCAGAATAAGAAGTACCATTTTTATTGAACTCTCAAAAAGGGTATCAAGGTGGAAGTGAAGGCATAAGACATACCTTTTTGTGATAAATGAAGGAATAAGACAATAAATATCTCAGTTCTTAAGAAGTGGGTACTCAATTGTTGCCGCCATCAACATCTTGAAAGCATTATCTCATCTATTCGGGTCAACTCTACAAGTTCTGCTTTTTTCAACTCAGCCCAATTCAAAGCCTATCTTCCTAACACTCCACAACATAATATGTCACTTCTCAAATCCTGCGTCTCAAGACTTTGTCAGTCTCCTCTTTCTCCTATTTCCTTCAACTCGTAATTCTTCAATTCTCTGTAATGGGGATGTTTCACATTACATACAAACGAAACCATCTTGAACAGCATTTTTTATTTTCATTTTTATTGGAGCCACCCACTTCCATATATGTGCACTTTCCAGAATTTATCCTTGTTACTCCACAAATCCATCTCACTTGATAATCTTATACAGTTGAGGAAGTGAAATAATTCTTCTGCATCTACCATTATAGATCCCATTTTTCAAAAACTATTCAAATAATATCAACATTTAAAAAGAGGAAGCATACCAAGTATAGCCTGCTTGACTCGGCACACTCCTGAATAAGAAACTTGGCTTTGTCCATTGTGATGTCTAAATCACATAACGCCTTTATTCCTGACGTGCCTCCTGGTCGAGCTAATTCTATGGCTGGGAAAATCTTTCTAATACTATTAACATACTTTGTCAGCTCCCTGCACATCAAACTGTGTACCTGCCATCAAGGGATGTACTCGGTCAGATTCAAGTATAACATGACAAATAGAAGAAACAAATGTAAAAATATCAACCACATACAAGAACAGCCTTCCAAATATCATAATAAGCAGTCATGATAAATGGAAAGATCAACAAAAACATTTGTCATGAGCAGCATGGGTATCAAATCACTAAAATAGACAATCTACAATCTTGTCAAAGTAAAACAAATAAAACAATGTCTAGAATTACACTGAACGTAGAGCATTGACTTGGATGACCATGACAATCTACGATATCAGGTTTTTCAGATTCATTTGGAACATCACAAATATCAGATAGTAACTTAAACTGAGGTCAAAATAGATTCAGATTTAATAGTCCAGGTTCTCATTCAATATGAATCTTGATAAACATGTACTAAAATTGAAAACAGAAACCACCACACATATGAGGTATTTTCAGATGTCAATGGAAGTTCTACAAAAAGCCAACCATGATTGGTGTTTAAACGTTTACAAATTGTTAGGTTCTGTGGAGCCTAATCATCAGAGATGTACGCCCCCCGACCTAAATTTTATTGGAGAACAATTTTGTAATTTTTTCACTTTGCACCTTTGAAAACCCTAATCGGGCATTACATAATGTCATTTATGTGAGAGAGTGAGAGAAAGAGAGAGGAACGAAACTGTAACGAGGATAAGAGCCGTCTCTCCTTCGATTTCTTGCCTTTGAACATAGCGGATCAGTGTTGAATTCGTGAATGTACCAAAAGGGAACCACGTAAATCTCTTTGTCGTGGTTTGATTCTGTGTGTTTCACTTTCTACTTTTTGTTTTCTTTTCGATTTGTTGTTTTCTGTGTGGTAGGAAAAGTGTTTCCTCTCAACACATACCACATCAGTTATAGGTGAAAGTAATTGGTCGTAAAAGCCAAATATGTAAGTCTCCTTCCAGGACAAAGTTCAACAGATACTGGATACAGACTACTCCAGCCACAGAACATGTAATTAATGTAACTTTTTATCTCACAATTAGTTTGACTTAACAAAAGCAAAACCTTAGATAACATCTAACCACTAATGGCCCATTGAACTATGCTTGTATCCAAATCTGTCACTAAAGCCGTTAAGGACTGGGCTAAGCAAGCATGGAAAGAAATTATGGGGGTAATAAATTTTAATCAAGGAAAAGATAACAATCAATTGTTGAGAAAAGGTACCCCTGATGCACCTAATGAACATTAAGATTTACCTTCACTTCACAATAGTTTTCCAGAGCTTGCTCAACTACAACAGAAGCATTGTCCATCTAATAACAAGTTATCCGGATCTGCAAGTAAAATAAAATGAAACAATGTTGAAGCTCCAAAAATACTGTTTCTAAAGAATACATGTCCATAATCTAGGTGATTAAGAAGATCAATGGCATGGTAAGATTAAAAAATTGAACTCAGCCATTTGAGCAATGCACAACTACTTAATATATTATGACCCTGTTAAACATACGCATGCATTAAAAAAATCATCACTGGATCTGCCCCAAAACCAAGTCAGAAGGAAAATTTGAAAGATGACAAATACTGAAGTTTATAGGATGCATCTCAAACAAGGTGATGAAGTTAATTGGACACATCTTAAGGGCATACAAATGCATCAACTCAATTGGCAACATGTATTTTGAATTTAGAAGTCCATTAGTGGTTTGTGTCTTTGCTATTAGAAATATATGTCCTAAAAACCAATTGATACATGCTACCCATTCTTCATCCCGAAACTCAAAACAATACATCACAGGTATCAATTCTGAAGTCTAAACTCAAGTGTTAATTGTAAGAGTATATCAATATACATTTCATTTTGTTTCTTTAAAACTTCCTACATTTCTGTTTTGACAATTCCAACAAAGTTATGGTTCTAGGGACCCTCCATACATGAGAATTGCATAAATGACTTCTATATTTAGCAATCCTTAAGATCAATTACATCCCCTGCAATCAATTTGTGTACAACTTAAGGAGAATCAAAGCTTTGGACCCCCATTCTAGTCTTTAGCAGATGCATGATTGTGCGATATCGTAGTGTCAATTTAGAAATTTGCCAGCAGTTTCAACAGCTGGATATCTTTTTATTTTTATGTCTGGGTAATTACTATTTTTCCCTGTGATGGGTTTTGAGTGTTAATTTTTATGGGGTTCATAATAATAAAAAATTCCAATTTTTATGTTCTTATAATGAATATGAGCGTCACTTTACATGCAACTATATACCCATAAAATGGAGTCTGTTGCTTTTTTCTAGCCTGAAGTGTAAATAGCTGAGTAGAGCAAATGGACTAGCCAGATCAAACAACGTCCCCATCGATGAATGGAAATTACCATTTGAAAGGACAAAGCTTGTATCCTGAATACCTGAATACCTGAAGGAAGACAAGAGAAAACACTGAGGAAAGCTTCCTTTGGATAGAAACCTGAGACTCGAGTTCTGGAATTCGAAATCTGCAGGCAATAACGTCCAAGCTCACAGATCATAAGTTTCTTTGAACTATGCTTCAGAAAATTCTTCTCCCTCTTTGTGTGTATATAAAATCTGTGAGATGAGAGAGACATAAGGTGAGATAACAGTAAGAGAACTCCTGCACAAAGAAGAGCAGACACAGAGAAGAGTTCATACTTGAGACAAAAAAAAAAAAAAATGAAATCCTCTGGACTAGAGCGCTTGTTCCCAGAAAAAAACTTGTTCTCGACTACATTCTTGACAGGTCGTCTATGGAAACAAAACCCAAGAGAAGCCGTCAAGAAACGAAGAAGACAGATCACGAGATATTTCTCTGTAAGGAACCCTTTCACTGTCTCATAAGCCAACTTGTTCAAATGATTCTTTTCCCGTTTTTTCGAGCTCCTTTCTTCTTCTTGAATTCGAGTCCCGCCAAACTCTGAAGTTTGGGTGAGATAAGCCAAGCAGAAGGAACTATTGCCATTTGTCACTTGAAAAGGGATTTTTGTAATTTTAGTTGACTCAGCAGTCGCCTGGACGGTTGATGTTTTGGTATTTTTCGATGGATAGAAATTCTTGGGATTTTTGCCCAACTCGATTCTGATTTTAATGTATTATACATTATAGATTCAGTGATTCGAAAAAATAATCTCATTTAAATAAATTTTAATAATTTAATTCTAATGATCTAGTTAATGAACTAATTTTTTTATATTTATTTATTTATTTTCAAGAGGACAAGGTATGAGTAAAGTGAAAAATCTATAAAATTTTATATCTTATTACACAAAATACATATAGGATGATTGCTACCTTTTTAAATATATATAGATATTATACCTTCCAATTTATACACGATAGGAAATAATTTATAGAGAGTAATTGAAAGAAATTGATTATGAATCAAATTTAAAACCTCCACAGATCTCTATTTAATACAACAGTTGCTGAGTTCTTTAAAATTTAGAAGAAAAATTAGAATCGAACTTATTATTAGTCAATTGATTAAAATTAGTTTTCATCTCACCATTGATTTTTGTTGCTTCTGATGTATTTGAAATTGAAATTGAAGGCTAGAGATGACAGTTGATTATAAATTTTGATTCTAAAATATTTTATCATTTTACATTTTATATGTCAGGACAAACTAATTCACATTATTTTAAATGTTAAAAGAACAGTTTATGTTATTTCTATTGGTTAAACACATCGTGTTTTACTTTGACCTTCCACACCTGTCACTGTTGATCAGTTGGTGGTCACAGTAGTCTTGGCCCTTTCGGGAAAAGAAGAATCGGCCTTTCGGGTCTTGGCCCTTTCGGGAAAAGAAGTCTCGGCCTTGGGGAAAAGAAGTCTCGGCCTTTGGGGAAAAGAAAAGTGACAGACTCTGCAAAAGCAACCGCTCGCCCTTTTAAATTAAAAAATTGCAAAGATTTCTCAAAAGGACGTGTATCTTTTATTTATATTGGTGTCATCATTGAATATGGATAAATCGATAATACATCACTTATATATATATATTTTTTATATTGATTTATTTGTACTTGATGAGTGATATATCGGTAAAATTAAAATTTCACTTCAATCCGTACCTCTTAATAAATTTTGTCTGTGTTCAGATGACTAGTCATAATTGGATTTGATGATACTTTATTTTTAATGGGCCTTCAGTTTTATGCTGACAGGTGTGATATAAAGAGGATTATATGATTAAAAAATATATATAATTTTATCCAGTTTGATAGTCTAAGTGAGACATTGAAGTTAAAAAATTAAATTTCTATAATTAAAAAGTAAATTGTAGATGCACTTTTATTTTTTTAAATGAATGTTTATCTAAAATGAAAAAAATAAATAAACAAGTTGCATTTTTTTTTACATAAATATCTCGACTCCACATTGGAAGCAGAACTAATTTCACGAGCATGTATAAACTTTCCAATCCATACACACGGGTTATAATCAATAATATTTTTTATGATTTACTTGATACGATACGTATCAGCCGATATCTAGACCTTTGTGTCCAGATCTCTTAAGAGTATTCG
Source organism: Chimonanthus salicifolius (assembly GCA_013350335.1). Taxonomy (NCBI): domain Eukaryota; kingdom Viridiplantae; phylum Streptophyta; class Magnoliopsida; order Laurales; family Calycanthaceae; genus Chimonanthus; species Chimonanthus salicifolius. The sequence continues at coordinate 4,601,008 of CM023535.1, read as the reverse complement.
ACTAATCCTCGGCATATGTGCAAGTCCACTTACCTATACACATCGAATAATTCTAATGAGCGTGACTCATTGAGGTGGAGTGAGAATCCAACCCTTTCGAATTTATCATTTTAGAGATTAACTGATCATGGGTTTATTGTCTATTTTTTAGGCAAAAATGGCTTTATATATACTCCCTCCGTCCCATTTTAGTTGTCTCATTTGAAATATTTGTATTTTTTAAAGAACTCTCTATATAAAGTTAGTACTCCATGTGATCTCATCTATTTTAACATACTTTATGCTACTCTAATATAAATGAGACAACTATTTTGGAACAATTCTAAAATCCATATAAGACAATTAAATTAGGACAGAGAGAGTATAAATTTAAAACTAATATATATATATATATATATCAAAATTCAATCCACTCAAATAATTTAGTGCATTTTTTTAATTTTTTTTACAAGACTTGATAAAATTAACAAACTCAATCAACTTAAAAGGTTAAATTGAGTCAAGTTAATTTATATAGATTCAATTGAATTTTCTTTTTTAACTTACTATACTTTAATTAGATTAGATGTGGACAGAACACAAGATCGTGATTACTGAGACTTTCTTATTGCCCTGGAAAATAATTTTATAATTTTATTTAGAATTGCAGTCACCCCTCTTAGATTTTCTTTTTCTTTTTGAATTTTTATAAAAAATATTTAAAAAGTGGTGGAAACAGATCAGAATTATAGTCAATACCCACAACAGGGACATCAATTGTATAATAAAATATTAAAATATTTGGATCTAAACACATTTAAAATGCTAAAATTCTGACACGTGTCTGGATCTGGATAAGGAGACAACCAAAATGGTCCTTTCCTCTGCCGGCCGGGCCCAAAAATATTTATTCAAGGAACCAACATTTTGGCCTCGTCCTCGCCTAAATTCATGCGGTATTTGTACCATTCTATCTGCTTTATTAAATAACGGCCAGCTTTATAAACATGGATTTTCTTTCCCTGTACACCCATTTAAAAAATTTAGGTGAAATAATCTTTTTGCCCCTCCACTTCGTATTCCGCCGCATCGGCCGAACTCCTCTCCTTCGTTTGAAGGAGAGTACTGCCGAACACTGTGCGTGAGGAGAGAAGAAAATGTGTGGGCCTCACTATTGATCGAAACCTAGGGTCTTCCTTATCAGTAAATAGGTGGGTCAGGGGCGATTATAGTGGTGTTGATCCTAAGGTCAGAAGTGTAGGATCCACTTGGATGTAAGAAAAAAATTCAGAAAATTGGATTTCGGTCGTCCAAATCAGCAGCAGAAGAAATTAGCTGGAGGAGGGTCCCACGTGAGTCCGATCAGAGAGCTGATGGTATAGATGGATAGACCATCAAAAAATGGAATGGGTATGGTGGGACCTGCCGGCAGAAACCTTCTCCATCATCTGATTTAAGGTCGATAAGAAGATTTGACGACACCAAATTTTGGAATTGGGTGTGTGGAGAAAGAAAAGTCGAGTGTCTATAAGGGCTCCCTAAATAAGATGATAATTGTATTTTTTGGAAAGAATTTTATTTAAATCATATTTATTAATTGATAAATTTTGAACAGCATATAAAATATGCCTTAATTGAATTCGATTAAAGTGATTTTTAACGACCACACAATTCAACACTACTCTATTTAATAGGTGTTGTGCTTTCATTTACATTTTAAAAGTAAGTTCACTTGTTTATGAAATGCATAGTATTAGTTATTAAGTAGATGGTAATTAGATTGTTACACTTAGAGAAATGAATGTATTTGATCATTTAGTTCACAAGAAATTATTCTCCTCAAAATAGAAAAAGATATGATTAATAGTTATAAAAGTCTGAAGATTAAAAATGAAGTGATCAAATTCTGAAAACTTAAAAAATAACTTAATTGATTAAATAAAAAAATTATAGGTTATATACCCAAAGTTAGACTTTAATTAATTGACTACATCCTAATTCTAAATGGTATATCAAGTGTGAAAGAAAAAAATGGTACTCACGCAATGGGTATCCGGTGGGACAAACTACCAATATAGTACCAATAATCTTAAAAAATAATGATTAAAAATAAGGTTTAAAATTTAAAATTTAAAATTTAAAACTTAAGATAAAAGTTTATTTAATTAAATAATTTGGTTGAGTTCCATTCTCACTTCATGGGTCACTCTCCATGTAATTATTCCGGGCATAGAGGTTTATACGTGCCTAAAAAATATTCTAAATAAAGCAAGTAATTTTGAAAAATTTAAAAAGAAATTAATAAAATGCGATACAATTGTCACTTGTAGTTAGGTAGCAGTCACAGTAGTGATGTTGCAAAAGCACCTGATCACTTCATTTCTTTCCTTTCACAGTTGGCAAGTTGCTGTCTGTTTGAGATTTTGGGGTAAAAAATTTCTGGTCTTTGAGGAATTTCTTTTAATCTTATTTGAAAGTTAACATTGAAAATTTATTGAGAAAAAAATATATAAATAGAAATTTTTATTTAATAAAAATAGTTAAAAAATTCTAGTATATTAGGTTTTTATATTAGTTGATAATTTACGATAGGTCTTTATAATGAAAAAAAAATTGTTGTTGGTTTGGCAAAGTTACGACGAAAATTTTATATTCTTCACATGTAAGATTTACTTTAGAGCAGTAATTCTCTCTCTCACGGGAGTTTGTATAACCACGTATGGATTTTAGTGTATTATCAATTTTACCATTTGCATGAATAGTAAAATCGGCTCACAAGCGTTCGTATAACAGTAAAATCAACTCGCCGAAATTTACATGAACAGTAAATCATCTCGTTAAAATTCACATGAACAGTACATCGGCTCACCGAAATTTTACTGTTCATGTGTGAATGGTAAAATTTACAATACACTAAAATCGATGTCAAAATACTTATGGTAAGATCGTTGTCCTTTACTTTATTATGATAAAGTATCTTGCATGCTGGATGACCTTATTGATTCTTATGGGCAAGATAGATTGAAAAAGGGTGAGACTCATCACTATTTTCATATATTAGACTGTGTTTGTTTTACGAGTAATAGAGGATAACCCTCATTTACTCCCATTTGATAATAAAAAATAAGAGTAAAAAGTCTAAATTTTACCCATCTAATATCAGATTTGAAAATTTTAACTACCCGAGATAATCCTTCGTCAAAGATAACTCCAGCAAATTTTCACTTGGTTGCTTGTCTCCAATGATACCAATTGAATTCTGCACCTTTCATCAAGGGTATTGCTAGTTGGTTCCCTTAATGGCGGAGACAAGAAGGTCACCTTGACATTAGCTACCAATTTAGCATGTGCAAGTACTTATGCTGTAATGTCCAGCTTTCACGGCAGACCATCAATTACACTGATATCGATGTTTTTAGTTATCTTAGAGCATAGCTGGCCATATCGCCACGGACTTTTGACCCACATGATTTTTTTTTTAAATGGCTAGTTACATGTAACACATGTGTAGACAGCTATTTATTTCTCTCTCCTGCTATATATATATATATATATATATATATATATATATATATATATATATATATATATATATAGTTTTTGATTTTTTTTATTTTCACTTTTTATTTATTTATTTGATTATTTTAGATTTTTTGTTTTGTTTTTGGGTATAATTTGTATATTAGGGTAAATAATTATTTTTTTCTTTACTTTATTATTTTATTTTTTATACAAAAAATAAAAAATAACTCTTTACCTTTTGATTTTTTTTTTCCTTTACATATGTAATGTATTTTTATTTATACTAGAGTATGTAATGTCTTTTTAATTTATTTATTTCCAGCATCACAAATATGTATATCTTTTTAATTTATGTAATTTCTTGTGAGAGAATATGTATGTTTTTTAATTTATTTAATTACTTGTGAGAAAATATATATATGTTTTGTTAATTTATTTAATTACTTGTGAAAAAATATGTAATGTCTTTATATTTATTTTCTTTTAAATTTGTTAAAAAAATGTACATAAAAAAATAATAATAAAATATTAAAAAGTAGCCATTCTAGTTAACACTATATTGTGTGACGAGGCTGGCTAAAAATTATAGCCAGCCATGTCATCAAAAAAATATTATTTAATTATATGACTGGCTAAATTATGTGGCATAGCCAACCATATTTAGTCAGCCCATACTGGTTGCCCTTATAAGTGTAGGATACCCAATGCAAAATTCTCACATATGAGCCCATTACCTTCAAGACACAACAAAGTTAAACTATAAGAACTCGAACCCGCAACCTCCCACTTATTGAGACGAGAGTGAACCACTTAAACTATGCCCATATTCATTCCCTTAATATAAAATACACCGATGTCACTCACTATGGATTCCCTCATTTTAACCTTTTCATCTGAGTTAAAACTTGGAACATACTAGCTCAGCTCATTAACAGCCTAGCCTACCTGAGAGTGAAAAAAATCATGATACGTATGATAAATATATATATGGTGACATGTATTGCCGATAAACATTGTATCATCCAAACAATTATCGTAGCAGCAGACACAGCCAAATTATCGACCGATATCTCATCGTGTTAGTCATTTTCAAATTTCTTAATTAAGAACAATCATTTTGAACGATTTTCATATTGAATCTCACGTAGGAAATGATTCTAAGAAGTTTTAGAAGCAATTCTTCAAGTGTGAAAGGTATTTGTCACTTTTAAACTTTTTCTCTTAAATCTTGACCATTTTGAATTATTTCATCAATTTTTTGAATTTTTATTTTATAATAATTTTAATTTTGTGATTTTTGTGAAAATAATTTAATAAAATAATATTGAGCGCTTATGAATTGAATGAAGATATCTTAACACATGATTTATATATTCTGAAGGGTGTCTGTGATTTTTCAATGTTTTTTTTAAATTTAAACAAAGTTGGATTTTATAAGATAATTTCCATTTTGAAGTTTCTTGTTGAAAAAAAATTAATAAAATGAAATGCAAATGTTTCTATAATTAAATGATGAACCCTTAATGTGATTGATATATTTTTGAGATATTTATATGATTTTTCAAACATGCCAATATTTATATGCAATTCATACTTAAAAAAAAACTTTATGAATTGTAATAGAAGATACATATCACTTACTAGAGAATATAAATTTCATATTAAGTATTTTCTCATATTGGTATCTTATTTTCTAAAACTTTAGATATTTTTCAAAAATTTAAAATATACTTTATTAGTATCAAAATTTTGACTCTCAAAGATTTAATACTCCATAAAAAGTAATATTTTTTTGGCCAAAATATTATTAACACTATTTTCTAATTTTCTCAAAATTTTCTGTAATTTTTTTTACAAAAAAATTCAAAAAGAAATATAGGACAGAGAATGAGTATTAGCTATATATCGGCCGATACAAATAGGTGGACACCAAGCAGGAAATATTTCGATTCCATTTTCGAGAAAAAAAATTTGGCACTAATAAATTGGAAATCCAGTGTATCCAAATGATGGAAATCTTCCAGAATCAGAACTTTAGTTGAGTCAAGGGAAAAAAAAAATATCATGGATCATACATAAAATAAAATGAATGAGCCAGTACAGATCATGTTTTCAATGAATGATCAAATCACAGGTGCATGGTTTATTCATACTACTATCCCCCAGTATAAGGTGCTCTGTTTCTACAGATTCATATAGCAATTCCTCACCAAATGCTACAAAGTACAAACTATACTTCTCTAACAAGCCTCGACACCCTAGTCTTAAAAAAAAAAAAACCATTTCTTGTTGACCAAGAGAAACTTGATTCTGCATAAATTTGGAGCTAAATAAAATAATACTAGTCCAGCTCTATATATGAAGCTCAAAACAAAATTGTAAGCCTGTGAAGTCTTCCCCCAGTTACCTATTCTTTTCCTTTGGAAAATTATGCCTTAAGAGCATAAAAACATGTACTGTAACAAAATAAGCTTCTACTAAACATGAGCTTAAGAGGGATGTGGCCCGTTATATTTCTGAGCTTACCATGGCTTACTGTCCCCCTTCAGCAGCAGCAGCAAGCTTTATACGCTGGTGATGCTCTGCAACTTTATAATCCACTATCTCCATGAAAAGCTGAGAATCCAGTACACAGTCTGCACGTGGGCGACCATACACAGCTGCACGGACACTGGACATAAGCTTTGCAATTTCACGACCGGAGAAACCTTCTGTTTTCCTGGCAGCTTCTAGGATTACATCTTCAGAAACATCCACTGATGTGATAATTTGTTGTTTTCCCTTGAACAAAGAGCTCCACCTAGAACCTGTATTGGCATTGTCTTGGTCAGAGATGTATTTGGCCAAATAGAGCTTTATCAGCTTGAAACGCTCTTCCTCTCCCGGGAGTGGGAACTCAATCACTTCATCTATACGGTCTGTAACAGCGGCGTCAAGGTCACCAGGTCTATTTGTTGCAAGGACAAGAACTATGTCCCTTGACTGATCTCCAGTTCGGAAGAGTAGTGCATTCAAAGCACTCCGCTGAGCTTCACTCATGTGGGTGCTGTTCCTCCTGCATAACAGAGAGACATGCCAAACATTTGTTAGCTCTGTACAATAAGTAGAAAAACGATTACTTGAAACTGTAAATTTCAACTAAAACAGGTAGGAAAGGAGAAACAGCTGACATCTAACAGTTATAGGGAATATCGCAAATCTTTTGAATAGCTTTCAACAACAAAAAGTGTTGGAGTAAATTGGTATAAAAAACTATAGATACTGAGAACCAAACACTAGCATATTTACTGGTTGTTTGTAAGACATTTCAAAAATAAACTGAAAACAGAAATAATGTTGAGTTAGATGATGGAAATGAGAAAGGTCATGAAATCTGAACATTGAGCATGAATGCAGCGTAAAATATATTTTTTGAAAAAACAGGATAAATTTGGGTGGATCAATTGAAAATACTTTTTTAAAAAAAAAATCAGATTTGGGTGGGCTTCAATTGATGGTGAGATCTTGGAATGGAATATTAGGATCAGATATGGTGAGGATTCAATGCAGAGGGTTAAACCTTTTTGTTGGGTTTACATATTAGACCTCAGTCCTTGGCCTTCTTGCCTCTTAAAGACATTTGGAAGCCTGTCACTCCCTCTAAGGTTCTAGGTTTTCATTGGGCTGCATACCCTAATAAAATCCTCCAGGAAATTACATCTTCCAAATATTTGCTTTCTTTGCTGGTTTAACAGTGTCGGTTGAGCACATTTTGCTTCATTGCCCCATCGTATCTCATTTGGTATTTATCTAAAGGGTTTTTTTTCCATTCATTTGATTTTCCCTGGGTCTTCTAATGCTCTCATAGATGGATGGGGATGGAGGACCTTCTCTAAGAAGGTCCAAATTCTTAAGAAATAGTTCCCTGGGAAATCAGTTGGACAGTCCAGAAGGAACAAAAGCTGCCATGCAAGTCGATCATCGAGCATTGCAAGGTTTGAATCTTCCAATGGGCTTTCGCAGCCAAGGATCTTGTAGGTGAACCTGATTACTCATTCAGGAATAGATGGATGGCTAGGTCATGATTACTATTTCCTCGTTTTCTTATTGTTGTAAGCAGTCGGGTGGATCCTCTTGTGGTTGATCTGCCCAATCCCTCTTTGGGCAATCTTTACCTTTGTACTTTCTTCCACATTCACAATAAAATTTCTGTTGTTATCCAAGGGAAAAAACACACATACACCATTTAGAGGGGTGGAGACATGTGAGGTGGGTAGGAAATAGGGATTAAATGGAATGTATTTACGCTGAGCTTTGCATGTGCCAACCCTATTGTAGTGGGCTGAGAGCAGGCTGGGCACTTCGGGCTTCGTGGCAAATTGTCATCTATATAGATGAGAACGGCTGGGCATGGCATCTGCCAAGCCCTAGTAATTTCAGATGGACATTGTGGGCCTTTGGGCTTTTGGGTCACATTGACATCGAGGTGGGAAAGGGGTGTAAATGGGCCATAGTGGGTCCCATTTTGCTCAGTGCTCTCAGTACTTATATAAGCACCAATGCCTAAGGGATCCTGGGTGTATCTATAAAACAAAATGATGCAAGGACATGGGATTGTGGCTTATTGCACCAAACACCCCTATCTAGGGCCACCTAGGATGTAGGGATGAGTTGGTTGCAACTCTATAGCAAATATGATCAAGCTATGATTTACTAATCTAGGACACCAAATACAACTCTATAAATATCATAAATAAATTGTGATAAAATACAGAAATCATGGGAATCTCAAGTAACACATAAGTGAAACAGAAATCAGCTCCCTGCATAAGTGGTCTATCACAGCTTGTAGAGGAAATGAAAACTTTTATTGCATCTGCAGATCACAATACTAAAGAGTACTTGTATATTAATGTGCAAAACTTCATACTTATTCCACTTTTCATATGTGCCAGTGATATGCATTTATTAAAGGATTGTAAGTTTCTGTTAACTCCTCAAAAAAAGGGTTGTCAAAAGCACAATTTTGTAATTTGAGACAAGTATTAGAATATTCAGAGAAGTGCTTTCTCAAATTGAGGAACATCTCAAATGGTTTGACTGTTCCAAAAACATACTTGGAATGTGGAGAGCTAGAACAATATAAAATAGAATTCAATTGATTTATCTCATTAACATTTTCCTTAAAAGTTAGAACAGAATGTATTGAATAAAAGACCACTCACTCGCATAGGAAAGCATCAGCCTCATCAATGAACAGTAGTAAACCTTTTCTTGACTTCTTAGCCCAATCAAATATCTGGTGGATTTTAGTGACAGCCTCTGAACCCAAAGGTGCAACATCTCCCCCAGTCATCATTGCATAATCCAAACCCTATAAATTTCATACAGAATAAGCTAACAAAGTTACACAACTATTTAAGAGAGCACGCACATACAGACACACATAGACACGCTTCTCAATCAAATTATCTTCAGTAGCAAATAGTTATCACCAACAACATTTTATAAAATGCTATTATAGCATTCCTAAGAACTCCAGGAAAACAAGGAATTTATTCTTGGATATCCAGTCATTTATAAAACCTACATCTCAAGTTACATTGAAGTTTGAAGAATATGGGCACAAATGAGTAAATATACAGGGGGCTAGAAGAGAATCATAGAACATACTTTTAAGAAAGTTACCACATACAAATAAGATTGGAAACAGACCTACTACAAATAAATGAAAGCTCGCAAGGTTTAAGGAATAAGGAAAAGAGGTCAATAGAATCTAAAGAGAGGAAAAACAACATGCTACATTATGTGATAAAAGAGAACATGGTTCTAAATAGGGTTGACTGGGTAAGTAGTGAACTCAGAAATTCTGACTCCAAACACAGAATGCGGCTTTCATGATGATGATGAGATTACTGTTCTTTACATGCTTTATGCTCAGGTGAAAAACTGATCCTGCTAATCATTAGATTACTTTGCATGAAAAGAGTTTTTTAAGAACTTATAACATGACTCTTACATTTTTAGTACTTATATGTTCAGCTGAAAAGTGATCTACACAGTTGACCATGTGGTACGTCCTCAGGCTGAGATTGTATCAGAAGCAGCATGCTGCCAGCACATAAACCAATACTTTAAAATATAAAAAACCTTCATATTTATCCACTTAACAACATAATCTATCTATCTAATATCCATCTAAACAACAGCAACTTTCAAAAGTAGAAAACCATCTGTTTATCGCATGTGTTCCAAGTAGTTTGAAATCCTAATCACAATGGACTCGACAAATGGCACCCAAGACTCCTACTGAAAAAAAATAGCAATAAAAAGTCCAGATTTGCTAAAATAGCCTGGCAAAAGTATTAATGATAGAAGTCCATATCTCTATCATCATCATCATAAGCCAGAATCCCATCAAGTCCATATCTGTATGTGGAGTTTATTAATGATAAGCAGTCAATAATGCAGTATATGGATAAGTATCCAGTATGTTACCTACCTCCACACTGGGTATCCCGCGATTTCCCACATGTAAATTAAAAAAAAAAAAACCAATCCTATTTATTCAGACACATGCTGCACACATTAGGAATCATGTACAGTCCGTTGTAACAGAAAATGGTCCTCCTGGCTATTTTATGGTCAATTTGGGAAGAAACAACAGCAGGATCTGGTGGTGCAAATATTCTGATTCCTTCAAGTCGCTGAGAATGTCCAAGTTCAGAGTGGCATCTTGTTAACATCTCTTTCTCAGATGTTCTATGGGCTTGGTGGGAGTCCAAAGACATTACGTTTAACATAACGATTTAATGCTGGAAAGCATTTTGTTATGTTGCTTCCTTGGGCAATAGCAAGGGTATGCTGAGGGTTTGTGTGCCTACCCCTACTTTGATGGGTGGTTGCTGTTTCTAATCAATAAAATATTTACCAGCTTTAAGAGAGAGAGAGAGAGAGGATTTCTACCAAGTTAGTTAACTAATAGATGTATATTTAAATACTTAAAGGTTCAAACTTGCAAGTTATACATAAAAGCATTGAGCCCTAATATTATAAATTTATATTGTTATTTCTATTTTCTGATTTTCAGCATTTGGTTTTTCGAGACAAAGATCAATATGGATAAATCAACTCGGCGTCTCAAGGTAAATACCGACCAAGTCCTCTCCAAGACCAATATTCAATCCTTGCAAGGAATTGTACTTTTTTTGTTGAAATTTTCAGGAACTGTACTTTTGAGGTATATAAAGAACCTTCTATGGGTCAACATGGATGCATGCAAATCAAACAGGAAAGAAGAGAGAGAAATGTCCTTAAGTGGTTCACAGTTGGGCAAAATATCAAACTCTCTACAAGTTTAGAGAGGAGGGCAAAATATCAGCCTCACTAGAACTTCAATGTGGTAGGTGATTGTAAGGCCTAGGATCATTCATAGGTGGGCCCACAAAAACATTTCTCTCTCTCTCCCTCTAAATTTTATGTCTAAATTCATGCTACATTTGGCCATATAGCTTACTAGTGGGTTAAACTGAACAAAAGGTCAAACTAGGACTACAAGTTTAGAAATAACCAAATAGAAAGAATTATTTGAGTTCATGAAGCAACATTATACCGATTTCCTTGCGATCTCTCGGGCAACCATAGTTTTACCAGTACCAGGAGGTCCATAAAAAAGCATGTTTCGAAATGGTGCTTGATGGGACTTGGTGTTTGCTGTAGCTCGAGCAAGTAGCTCTATCCTCTTTTTTAGTGATGGATGAAGTATAATATCATGAAAGCTAGATTTGTCTGAGTGTACCATACTCCCAGATGCACCCTTTGAATTCAGCACTTTATTTACACCTCGAGAAACTAAATCTGATCCTGGAAAGCTTTGCAATTGATGACTCACGGATTAGTGAAGGCTGTCCCAGTATTCGGTTGATGTAACCCCACATTACTCTAGCGCCTTCTCTGAAATAATAAATACAATCGTGGGGTCTTAGTAGCATATTGAATGGTATCGAATTACATTCTAAAGCACAAAATATTGATAACAGAAGACAAGATTTAATGTTCCTGAGGACAGGTTAACAAATCAGTATGTATTATGATTCCAAAAACTGTATTTCAAGAAGGCTAGAACAGGTGGAACATTTTGTAGACCTAGTTGTATACACTCCAGCAGCAAGTGCAGTAGCTCCTCCAACAGCCATAGGACAATTTGCTCCTATCAGTTAGCAAAGCTTTCAGACCACCTATGCAGCAAAGATACAATTGGTTAAGAAAATATAGTTTCATATTTTAACCGTAACTATTGCGTTTCAACTTAAGAAAGATATTCTAAAAGTACGATATCATGGGTTTTGAATAGCTGAGAAGATCCACTGGTTAGAATGAAAAGGTGAGAAGACACCTTGGTGATTATAATCCACTATGAATGGAATTAGGTCTGTCGTATTATCCTTTAAGGCCAATTAGTTTGAGACAGTTCAGTAGGAGGAAAAATCAGATAGCAGTTTCTCGTTCTTTTAGTAGCTTTTGTTTCAGTTATGTAATTTTCTTGCATGGGAAAATACATCTATGTTTAGACTGTATGTCGTGGTTATCTTATAATGTATACTTTCTCTCTTTATACTCTTTTTCGTATTTTAATACAATATTGATATGGATAAATAATAGCATTGCATATAGACACTTACAAGCAGATGTAAGGTGTAAAAATAAATAACAGAGTAAACAAAATTTAAAAAACACAAAAATGTCCCTAAATTACAAAGAAATGTAAAATACTAAATCTAGGATAGATAATGTATGAAATATCATTTATCTTGCATCGATTCTTTTAAATGTGTAACATACTTGTGTTGGACACATCTGCCATGTTAGGTTCTTTATAATTTTTTCTATTGCTAGTTTAACACTGTTTTGTACGGTGAGAAAATATTATCATGCTTTTCTTGACATCTAAGCAAAATATTGAAGTGTTCATTGTGCGATTGTTCTCAATTTTTATTTTTATATGTTAAAATTATACTTAAATTTATTCAAATATTATGCCAATCCATGAATTTTGCATTTTTATTTTCCAAATCGGACACCTTATACATGCCTTGAAATCCAAAATACATAATCCATACCCAAGCAACTTAGAATATCATTGAAACACACATTGATCATTTGCCTAACATAAAGGTTATGAGTTTGATTAATACTAGTTACCTTCACAAAATTATGTGATATTATCTAATATTTACAAAAAGAGGGTCCCTGAAATTATAAGAACTGCAAATTCCAACATCTAGAAAGATAAAACAATACGGATATACAGAAAAACAGAAAAAGGATGATGCAATTAAAAAATATAATTTATTTAGGGACTTCTTTGGGCCCAGTTATATCATATTCAGAACCCTGAAAACCAGATGTCTGCCATCTTTGTACATGCTTATTTTATGACAATAAGAATTGTTAGACCAGAATAACCTTCTAGGAAGACACTATCACTGTCTATTCTTAGACCAGAAAAGCACCTAGTAGAGCCTCACAAGGGTTGATTAGAGTGCAGCATGTATCAAAAAATGATTCTAGACCATCAACTTAGATACCTTCAATGTGACTAAAAGTTGTGTTGATAGCAGCAAGCCACTTCTCCCTTTCACCATGCATTCGTTCTAAAAGCATTCTCCTGTTATGATCTTCAGTCAGTTTTGCCTCATGCGCTCGCCCTTCAGCCTCAGCCATAGCCTTTACTCTTATTGTTTCTCTTTCTATTTCAGCTCTCTCTTTCTCTGACTGACGCTGTTGTGCTTGAATTTGCTCTTCTGTAGCACGCCTTGCTTGTTCTTTTCGTATCGAAGACTCTTCTTGCATCTTTGCCAATTCAGCATTCTGTAGCCTCTGTGATTCGTGCTCTGTCTGCAAATGGTAAAACAACAATGAAACTCTAATCTTTGAAAGCAAAAGAATATCAGATATAAGATTAAACCATATAATTACACACACATACTCCTTGTACCTGCATTCTTTTTCTAGCTAATTCATCTTCATAACGTGCCATCTGTGCCTTTGCCTGTGCTTGTTGTTGCACTAAATTCCTTTGTTCTTCAGCCATTTTCTGTTGCTTCTCCTGGCAGTAAAATATTTATCAGAAAGAAACCAATCAAAAGTTAAAGAAAGTAAGATAAAGACCCTACAGTTTTAAAACAAAGAAAGATAAACAAAGCTGAAATTATCAACATTCAGAAAAGGCATTGCTAAAATCTAAATATGACCAACCAAGAGCTAAAGGTTTAATATTAGAAACCAAAACTAAAATAATATCATGAAAAAGAAGGTATAACGGATACTGATGCACCTCTACCCTGTCAAAGGAAGGAACATGCAACATGTATTTTTTGGCTTCCTCATTTCATAATCATAAGTTCCACTCATTCCAGAGAGGAGGGGGGTGGGGGGAGATGAAAATCCCATCCAGCTGGGCCCCATAGGGATGTTACCCATAATTGTGTTTGTGTTGAAACAATTTAAAGAAGTAAAGATCTTACATACACTTACGAATTTAGATTTGAATTGTCAAGATTTCTCCATTAAAGGACAAAGAACTTTTATTTATGATGAAGCACAAAAAGATGGCATATAGAAGCTATAAATGAGATTAATATTCTTTATCAATGTCCTTTTTTAAAAAAAAAAGAATGATATAAGTTGGTGTTTGTCCCCTGTCGGATTGAGAAATATTAGAAATGCCACTCGTTACAAGTGGGTGTACATGATAAAACTCAAACAAAGATTCTTGGACACCATTTTACCCTCTAAGTTCAAATTTTACTAAAGTTATTGCCCATCTAACTCATCCTCACCATTTGAATTAGTTGTTAAAGATATAAACGTTTATCTAATGTTTAACTTTGACACTAAAAAATCAAACAAGATGATGATCTAATTGGACCAACTTGAACAACATGATAATGCACATAATTCCTCATCCATCCATCCATTGATTTGTCCATGTCAGATAGTGAGTCCCACCCTCTAACACAATGTGTTAGAGAACCCATGCATTTTAGTTCGGGCATTTACTAGACCTTGTCATCGTATATATATCATCATCACTACCACAACCATCATTTAAGTCATTATTTGGCCTATCTAGTGTTGCCTTTTTTAGTTCTACTTTTCCACTATCAAAAACCACATTCTCAATCACTCCACAATCTATCATGTCCTTTCTTACCACCTCAATCCAAGTCTTTAATGGCTTTCCCTCTCCTAGCACTTTCTACTTGATTTTTTTCTTTTTAAACATGTACATACATTCTGCTTACAACCCTTTGATTCTTCATAATAAAGCCGTTTCTGGTCTTCCGTGTTTGTGTCCAAACTCCAAACCATCTTAAACAACACTTTTTAAGTTCTTTCCTTCTTCCAATGCACTCATTTCTAATTCTATATTTTCTTGTTACTCCATTAATCCATCTTAGCGTGTCGCAATCATCTCCAGTATATTTACTTTACATGTCAATTTATCATCAGCAAAACATTCAACTCTATAAGACATTACAATGGATGAACCCAACTTCATTAATCCCTTTGTCAATATTGCACATTTTGACGCAATTGAGACCCACAAAAATATCCAGTTGGCTGTGTCCCACCTTCCAATTGAAAGTGATCTTGTTTCGTGGAATACTCACAAATAGAAAGCAGTCAACTGATCAACTGAAGAAAATGGATTTAGGAAAATCAAAGAAAATACTACAATATTTAACTTGAATAAGACAGAAACCTTTGGACCTGCAACAAAAGCAATGTTTATATGTGATCAGTGTCTTGTTGTGGCAATCACAGTGTCTTAGCCACATTGATGAGTCCAGTTCTACAAGGAAGGACAAACATATCCAAACACATTCAAGTTGTCACTCATGAGATAATAGAAGATAAGTGATAGAAGTTTTGCTAAGGATGATACCGAAAGGAAAAAAAGACTGCTGTCCGTGCATAGCACAAATGTTTCGCTTGAGGGATTCTAAAAGGATTATGGTAACATGAAGATTAAAGAGTGTACACATAATTATACACAATACTGTCCATGTGAGTAAGGATGAAAGCAACTACAATTTCAGCTTGAGATTGCAAGGCGTGAAACCGTGCTCTTTCCACTTCCAAATCAGCCAGCCGAGTCTCTTCCTGCTTCCTCATCACATCGAATACCTGGCAAGCGATCGAGAAGATGAAAACAATCAAACCCAAAGAAAATTTTAAGGAGGTGTGACCCATCCCAGCACTGCTCTCGCCCAAATACACTTAACTTCAGAGTTACAACAGAATCCAGTGCATCAATGCTGGTATGACCACACCACAAGAAAGAAAAAAATAAAATCCATTGCTGAGACCCGTTATAAACAGAATGACAAAATAGTGTGAAAAGATTCTCAGAGGCATAAATTCAAACACCTGCTTGGCATACTGAGAACTGTTAATTTCTCGAAGTGCTTTTGCAGCTCTTTCCAGAGCCTCAGGGTCTAACCCAGAAGAAGTGGTTCTAGAATCTTCAGAGCTGTCTTTGGGAGCAGAAGAAACCGGAGGTGATGGAGGAGGAGGAGAAGAGAGGTGGGGGAAACGAAAGGCATTGTCAGCAAAGGCGGGTTCGGAAAAAGCAGAGTAGGAAGCCGCAGCGGCCCCAACACCAAGCAAAGAATAAAAGCGAAAACGAGGCATGGACTGGCGAATTCTAAGAGCGGCGGCTCCCGCCGACTGAAGAAGCGGAAACTCATGAGCGCATTAAATGAAAGCCGTAGGCTGCGAACAAAGAGCGAGCGTTGTCTCTGATCTGTTCTTTTGCTGAAGCAAGCAGAAAGAAATCAAATGGGGTTTTGCTAAGGGTTTAAGCTCTCGCTCGTCCTTCTCTTCTGTTGAATGTTCGAGGGCTTAAACAATCAGGACAAGGAAGTGAGGAACACACGGAGGTTGGCTTGGAGAATGGGTTAGAGGATGTAAACGGGTCGGGTCAATTGTACTTCGGATATTGCGTTATTTATATATCGTCCAGCACTCGTAAATCGCACTCGTAAATCGGAATTTGTTTTGCATGTACTCTTCAGTGTAAGCATCGTCTTCAAACCTACGTGACTAAATTCTGATATATTTGTTTTTAAGGGTAATAAATACTCACCAACACGTATAAACCTCTCAATTTATATATATTGATTAAATCGACGAGGAGTAATCTCATGCAAAATGACCCAAAAAGATTCGAAGAAGAGTCGAATTTAAGACTAATTGAAATGGATTTCATATTACATTATAACTATAAATTAATTGAAGATATCATTGCTTAAATGGAGTTAAAAAAATTCGGTTCAAATTTGATTAGTATAAATGATGTTTTTAAATGTCACAAATATTTAAGTATGATTATAGATGTTATAAAAGTGGGATGGTGTATAAGATTTGGACATAATTTTAAAATAAATTTATATCATGTGTGTCGAAGAAAAAGTGTCGGTTTAATTTGTATTTGTTGGGCTTAGGCCTAATTAGGTTCAAAGCTTGGGGAGAGAAAGCTGGATCTTATATATATGGCAAAAAGGGTGTATAATGTAAGATTTGGGTAAAATATTATGTTTTCTATTTTAATAAATTTAATAACAATATCTAACTTAAGCTCAATTTAGGCTTGTATAAAACGTTTTATGTATTTCAATTGAAAATTGGGCCTAGGCAAAATAAATATTCCCTCCGTCCCATCTTAATTGTTTCATTTTAAAATTTTAATTTTTTTAAGGACAGGCTCTCAAAAGAGCTTATGAACTTCTCGCCAACATACTATAACTCTTTCAATAAATGCATATCAGACAATTATTTTTGGACAGTTCCAAAATTCATATCAGACAACTAAATTGTGACAGAGAGAATACAAATTGGTGATCCATTTGGTAATGGCTAGACTGTAAGATAGTTTCATTTGGATTAGATTAGACCACTTTGTGGATCTTTTCAGTGCTTTAGTGGGACATTGAATGGTAGCTCTGCAACTTGGGCAATTTGAGTAAAGCTTTGAACCTAGTTGGGCCTTGGCCCAATTCGTAATCACAGGGCCAAAATCCAGACTCCACCTAGATTTGTTTGGCAGGTTAGCCTAATTTGTATTTGTTTAGCCTAGACCCAATTTTCAATTGAAATAATACTAGGGTTCATATCGATCCTAAATTGGGTTTAACTTAGATATGATTATCAAATTTATTAAAATAGAAAACATATACTCCCTCCATCCCATTTTAGTTATCTCTTATGAAACATTTATATTTTTTAAGGAACTCTCTATATAAAACTATTACTTTATGTGATCTCATTTATTTTCAACACACTTTATGCTACTCCAATATAAATGAGACAACTATTTTAGGACAATTTCAAAATCCATATAAGACAACTAAATTTGGACAGAGAGAGTATTATTTTGGACCCTAAAACAAGTCATGCCGGGGCAGAATCTCAAATTACCCTGTACTTAAGAAATTCAGATTTTTCATGTTTTCTTAGGATAGGCCCAGCCCAAGTTGCGCCTACATGTGGTGGATCCATTTAGTTCGAGTTTGACTAACTAATAATCAATTTTTTTTTTTTTTTCAAATTGCCTGTATAGATGTGTGGTGTCTTCAGACCTTTGGTTTTACAGGCTCATCGATGGGTCGAAGATTTGGTGGACTACTTAATGGGCCCATATTTGGTTTGGACTTTGGAAATCATTAGTGGATAGGGATCTAAAGGAGAATGGGTATGATCCATCCATCTATTCTGAGCTAACTTTATGAAATTCTAATATCTGAATCAGATGGAATTATGAATCAAAGGTTCAGATGAATTAGAGCTCCCTGACATAGGAACTCTCTTGGGTTCAAAGTAGAGAGAGAAGCTCAACCATCCCACGTTTAAACATTGGACTGAGTCTCTTACTTCATAGGGACAGAGTTCAAGTTGAGTTCAAATCGAATCAGTCAAGTTAGATAAGAATAAGAAGAAAATCACTAAAAATTGTGTGAAAATAATCAGGTCCTAGTCAAAACAACTGAGTCTGAATCTTAATAATATTGGTTGCGTCGATCTGAGTCAACTCAGACTAGGCTGATTTATTCAAAGGAACAGTTCCCGCCACCATTTACAACCTCATAATATGCATTCCCAGCTTCAGAATTTCCAACCTTCCTCACTTTTCATGGATTTCTTCTCATTGCATTTCAAACAGTATTAAAAATACCCAGATATGGAGAGGATTAGAGGACCCAAAATCCAATCTCACTTTCTAGCTTCCAACTTTGAGGAAACTGAGCTTCATTTGATTCATGTTCTTCATAATTTAAGCTTAAGATGCATTTTTAATTTGTTGGTGGGTACTTAAACTCATCTGATAATCTGTATTCTGGATTAACATTTGGTAAATGAAGGCGACGAAACATTTAATATAGTCCATCATTGAAAATGGAAATTTTATTACAGTAGGAAGAAGAGAGAATCATTGCACTTAATGGTTCTCTCATTAATACATTCATATGAAAGAGCAAATAAATACTAGTTGATACAGAATATTCGAGAAAGAGAGACTTTTTTTTTGCTTTTTTTCTTTTTTTTTCTTATTAGACTTCTGCATCTGCTATCCTGCTTGTCTGCATATGCGAGACATCCATCAACTTATACCTGGGTTCTGCTTCATCAGAGCTCTAGATATTTCAGAAGCCTACAAAAGAACAAGAAATTTAACACTTGGTTATGCATAAAAATCAAAATTACAGCCCTAGATCCCAAAAACATGCAAAAAAAGTTCTGTTGATGCCTCACTACAGCTGAACGTTTATGTGTAGTAGCAATAAAATTAGAGAGCATGCCATGAAAGATTAAGTTAATCTCTAAATAAGTTCTGCTAGATCTCGGGTTTCTCGCGAAGAAAGCAGTGTGTGTTTTTGAAGCAATGACAAGAGAAGTACATCCAAAGGAATGTGAGGAGTGAAATAAGAAGAGTTTCCAGTGCATGTGGTGGATCTTTAAAGCCATCTGCACTTAGTATTTTAGTAAAGGACAACTTGGAGCTCGAAAAGTGCAGGGCTAATAGGCCAAGAGCATGTGACAATGGAAGAAAGATTAGATCTCATGTGGGCTTGCTTTTTGAGTTTGGGACAAGATAAGGAATTTTGAGGGGTGTGGATAGAAATTTCAGAAAATAAACAATGCCCCACTTGAAGTTTATATATTGCTTTTGAATCCACCACATCAACTGACCAACTGCCATAAGTTTGGAAGGGAGAATCCCTCCTCTTTTTGCCTTTATTTCTACCTGCAATCATCAGCAGTGGGGCGTCGGAACATGCTCTGTAGATCTTTGTTACCCATAGAGGCAGTAAGAAGAAGTGATGTGGAAGTGTAACACAAAAAGTGCAAAACAACCAATTTGGATGATGACCCGGAGCATCCAGGACTTTGTAAGATTCATGGGTGGCAAAAGGAGGATATGGGTCCAGAGTGAAAAGGCCCCAAATGGCGTACAACATTCGGCTTTTATCTAGATGTACTAGATTTTTTTATGACCAAGGTGTCCAGGCCTCTCAGAGGACCTGGCTGATCCTCAGAGCATGTGCTAGCATCCTTACCTACACACACCAGGTAACTTTATGGAAAGTGGCCCTCTGATGTATTAGATTTTTGTGATTAATGAGTTCAAATTGAACATAGAAGTGCATCTACCTTACTAGTTATGCCCCCTAGAAGACCCCCAATTGGGCATGGGCATGTGGCCCGACTCGATATACTTGACATCATGTATGAGGATCTCATAGTGCCTCTTCACTTCCTCGGCGGATTTCCCGACTGCCTTGGCTACATTCTGCCAGCGGTCAGGTGTGTCCTTATCATAGAGCGCCAAGGCCTTCTCGAACAACTTGTTCTGCTTGGGTGTCCAAGAAGAGCTATGCAGTGAGCTCGATGCCATACTTATCCTAGCAATGTGATTGATATAAGAATGGATTGATGCTTGAATGAAAGAAAGAAGGAATGAAAACAAGTTTCAAAAGAAAAATGAAGATGGTGAGTGAGAAAAAGATTGAAGAATAGACTGACTGAAGTAGTCAAGGTCTTAAGGGATGGGATGGTCTGAGCTAAGGACTGCTCCATATAAATAGGAGAGGAGGGTGGTGGGATGAATCCACTTGGCGAATATGTTTGAAAAAAGAGTAAAAAAAATATGTGACTGGTCTGCTTAAGAGCCACAAGATGAGCAAGACAAAGGAGAAGAACAAGGTGGGAGAATCAGTATCACAAGACAATTTTTTCACTTTTGTTTTGGGTCTCTTTATTTTTTTTCTCTTTTTACCTCCATCTGTATAGAATCAGCATCTAAGGACTTCATTTTCACCCTTTGTTATCTTCAGATTTTGACACTTAAAAATCAGATTCACCCAACAACTCTTCTGGCTCTGAAATGGCCACCAAACTACCAAAGACATTTTTTAGAAAATTGTAGCCTGTGACATCTACGCCTAAAACAGTAGGAGAAAGGTAAAATCCCATCCTCACAATCTCATTCTGCATGACCTTGCAAAGCAACCCAATCTAACCATGCTTTTGTCCCATTGGACATCAATTGACCCACTTTACTCAATTAGCCGAAGGACCTCTAATGATATGAGGACTATGTATCTATCTCAAAAGACTAGCTTATTAAGTGGAGTGATCCAAATCCTATATAAGTCTCTATATCTCCCTCTTCACAATGAACGTGAGACTCATTCGCTGCCCAATAAATGAGAGTCAAAAACCTCTAACACAGTTAATAAATGTTCATCCTTGATGTGAATTCAGGTCTTATACCAGAATTTGATAAGTGCCAAATTACAGTACTGATGAAATAAATAGCTTCAACAATGATAGTTATCAATTTTCACTCATTAGAAACTTTGAGCATGTTTTGTTAGAGAATTCTTAGTAGTAGTTTCCACCAGACTCAAGATCGGATCTACTTTTAATGAGCCAGACTAAAAAAGTTCTTGGTTACCTTTGTATTAGACTAACATTTTTGTTGGTTTCTGACTTTGAAACATGCTAATGTCATTTCTTTTAATATGAGATGTTTAATTTAAGTCAGGGGTACAAATATCGGCCGATGCATATCGTATTGGCCGATATGAAACGGTTTTGGAGAGTCGAATATCGGCTGATGTCATATCGGTTCGGCCGATATCGGCTGTTTTTTTAAAAAAAGAGGAGGAGAGAGAAAAGTATCGCCTGATATATCGGCCGATAACGTTTTTTAAACTCCTGATTTAAATAGCTTATGTTATTTACTTGTGACTACTGTTATAGATATTGTTATCATGAA
The DNA here is from genome assembly GCA_013350335.1 of Chimonanthus salicifolius. Lineage (NCBI taxonomy): Eukaryota > Viridiplantae > Streptophyta > Magnoliopsida > Laurales > Calycanthaceae > Chimonanthus > Chimonanthus salicifolius. The sequence goes on along the minus strand of CM023535.1, from coordinate 4,579,182 downwards.
TCTATTTTCCAAGGACAGAGTTTGGATATGTTCAATTTGATTGCTATCATCATATGTAAAAATATCATGAGTATTGTAATACATCATGATAATATCAGAACAATTATATTTTTCAAATTATTGTAATCATATAAAGATTTAATGGGTAGGAAGAAGTTGAGTGGACAAATGAAAGAGGATATTTGTCCTTTCAAAGCTTCAAATATTTAATTATTTATCAACTACACATGTTCTGATTATACTAGTACTACTACGTCAGGTTTATTAGAACTTTGAAGTTAAAACTCTAATTAGATGAGAAAATAAAAGAAGCACACGTACATAGGAGACAAGAAATAACTCCTATTATAAAAATTTAAAGCATGTGTAAAAGGAAAGGAAGAATTTTAAAATTTGATTTGAAGGAGTTAAAAAGAAAAAGATATAGGGTATGTAGGATAATGGGAGTATAATTTTTTATATGATTGAGTGGAAGAAAAGAAGTTAAAAATCGAACTAAGATTAAATGAAATTAGTGACTATGATAGACCATAAATATAATATTTATTAAATATTGTTGATATTTGTGAACAAGTGCTGATTTCTCAACACCTTCAATGAAGAACTTCTTTGGTAGCCCAACCCAACACTAAGGGAGGGGATGATGGGTGTGAGTCCATAAAAAGTCAAATTTGCTGCTCACATTGGGAAAAAACTAAGTTCTAATTGTATTGTATTTAACCGATTGAGAAACACTGCATGTATTTATAATCAAATAATCAATTTTAGAAACTATTTCGCACGGATAGTTTAACGGACACATATTTTGACTTAGTAACCAGAGGTTTTAAGTTCGAGTTTGTAGTCATCCGATGTCCATGACTTACGAAGAGTTATATGCATCCGAAGTTTTACCCAATACTCTCATACTTGAATAGAAGTGAGAGACTTAAAATTCTTCATTATTAAAAACTCTAGAAACCTAATTAAGAAAGGAGAGAAAAGAAAAGAAAGAAAAAGAGAAAAAAAAAAGAGAATATAAAATTCTAACACCATATAATATCCCAACAACTCAAGACACAAATATTTGCAATAGTGGAAACAACGTGTCCCATATAAAAAATAATGGATGGAACTTCTTCTCTTGAGAATCATTATGTGTGACTGTGAGACATCACAGGCAACACCATGTTAATGATTGATTTTAAGGACCAAATAACTTAAGTAAATTTTTTTTTTTTTTAATTTACGTGTGGAAAATCATAGAGAGAGAATCATACCTTACTATATCAAAATAAATTTGTAAAATATTAACTATTTGTCAACTTTTTAAATCATTTAGGACTCTTGTTGGTGGTTGGTCATAAGTTATAATTGACATAATAATTGGAATGATATTCCCCACTTGATTGATTGATATTATTAAAAATTGAATAACCCTAATCTTGATAATTGATTGATTCTAAATAATTACAATTGTGATTAGTGTGACTTTTTTGGCTGCCTGTTTTTACAACAAGTGGGGTAGATGGTTTGACTTAGGGGTGTAATTTGGATTAGGATCAACTCAAATTCAGGTTGTCTCACTCAAAAATATGGGCAGACTAATCTAACCCATTTAAAATATGAGTTGGTCTAACTAAAAAAAATCATTTTTCAATTTTTATATTATTATTTGATGATTTTTCAGATTAAACTTTATGCAATAAGTATATTTTAGTAGTAAAGATTCAATCTTATGAATGCATCTTCACTTGAAACATATCAATATATTATGTATAGACCAAAATATATATTTAATTTTATGGGTTAACCTGTGATTCAATTTAATCCTGTGACTCGATTTAGTCCATCTAATTTAAAAATGGATTAATATTTAAAAAATAGATTGAATTGAAGGAGACCAAAATATAAGTTGAATTGAAAAATAGTAATCTAAATTAAATATAAATAAAATAATAATTAACTCTCAACTCAATCCACCTGCTCAAAAATTACACCCTAATTTTAACTCATTGTTTATATCCTAGACTTCTATTTTTAATTTAGGGCCTCATTTTATAATTTTGAACAATGACAATTTTCTCCTTTTTTTCTTGAAAACAAAAGAACTTTATGATGGGCCATGCTATCATGACTTGTCGGGTTAATGTGACCCTACCCTGTCGGTAGGAGTTGTCTTATCCAAGTTATGTTAGATTTTTTTATTTATAATATAACATAATGGACTAATATTGATTAAGTTCTAAAATGTCTCGTACTTGCACTTCAATTAAGTCGTGTAATTTAATGAAATTTTTGTCTAATTTTAAAAATTCAATCAAATCAACTTAGTCATGGTCAAATTACATATTTAAGAAATAATCTAATATAATAAATGAGTTAATAGGGGTGGTCACACCGACAAAATGAATTGTTTCTTATTAGAGAGAAAATTTAAAATCAATTTGAAAATTCTTTATAAAAAAAAAGTTTGGTCGGATTAAACCAAAATTATTGTATTGTATAGGTCAATAGGTCTTATTTCTATAATAAAAGTAGAATTCTATTAAGGTAAGATGATAATTAACTTTAATGAATATGATTGAGATGACTAACTATCATTTTCTTCTCAAATCTTTTATTTAAGGTATTTCAATGGTGTCCATAGACTCATTGACAAACACTCAAACTTTTTATTATTCTAAATTAAAATTACAAATCTCGCTATTATCTTAGAAAAAATTAATGAAAATAATTTAAAATAGTCAAATTTTAATAAAAAAAATTTGAAATTAAAAAATATATTCAAACTTGCTTCTAAACCTTCTTAAAATCGTACGAAATGCAGATTCTTTTACTTACAAAATTTACAATAGTGATATGATATTCAATACTTTTTTAATCAACCACCTCTGAAAAAAAATCTTATGTACTCCGTTGGAAATTTGGGGACCTGAGATAATTTGATGGAGCAGAATTTTTGTAGTCACCTAATTCACACTATTCGTCCATTTTTTTTCTTCTAAATTGTCAAAAAGGCAAGTCCTATCATCTCAAGGCTTGTTCAGTTAGCGTGGCCCATTTATCTTTTCCAACCGGTGGCGGCTGGCCGTCGATTGGTATTGCTACTCCTGACATGCCTGAGTAAAATTCGTCTTCTTCTCCATTCTTCTCTCTCTGTTTGTGAAGTAGGAAAAGCATGGAAATGCAAGTGGGATGAATGATTCTAAAGATATTTTGGGGGCTACCACTCTACTCTGGCTAGACCTTTCATAGGGGTTCTATTTAAGAATCTTCTACATCATTCAAAGGTAGAAGATACATAGAAGTTCTTACAAGACACCATGATTGGCTTTGATTTGAACATGTAGAAATATTATTGATTCAATGGTCTATATTTAACAGCCTAAAAACCAAATCAGATATTACATGGGTAAGACAGAGCTGCCTCTCTTTATGGCTTTCATCTTTGAACTTCTTTTTATTCATATAAATATCTGTGGGGCAGAAGTTGAAGGGGCGGTTTGACTCATCCTGAGATTAGTGGAGAATGGTCTATCCATGGTCGAGTCCATCCAGTCAATGGTCAGAATCATTGGACCACAATATCAACAAATGCAACTTGTGAATTCCACAGTGGGTACGAGCCTATGGTAGTAGTCATTGATTGAGTTTGTCTAACAAAGACTTCTCTTTATTAGACACATGGACATGAACTCTATTTAATTATTCGGAGAGTGAGAGTTACATAAGTATTTTTATAATAAGAGCCATCGATTTACCTTTTTATCTTTTGAATAATGACAAGTAGATAAAGAAAATAAATCTAATATCCCTTGTTATTAAAAATGTAACGACTCGACTCGAAAACAGGGTTTAGGACTTGATTCAATGTGATATTGTTTGTTCTGGACCTCGCACACAGTTTGAACCCGCACGATTTTGTATTTGAACCTGGGCCCACTTGGTCCGACTCAAAACACGTCACATTAAATCAAGAGGGGTTGGCCTTTTAAAACCCCTCTCTATTTTTCCTCCTCCACCGATGTGGGACTCCCACATCGGCAGGGTATCACAAAAAATATCAGTGTTTCTATAAAACTTTGGAATCTTAGATTACATGTTACTCTAGGCTTTGCATATTTTTTTCATTTTACCTCATATATCATTCTGTATTTTACCACAGAATGTGTTATGAAAAATATAAATGATGATATGATAGATTTTGATTGACTCACTGGAAAAATCTTTATGTCTTTATGTAGTAAGTTCAAACTCGAACTAGTTTATCAACCCATACAACTATGTAAAGAACAAACTGTGATAAATAGAGGTAGAACTAAGAGGCGAGTAAGAGACGAGGCCCTCTTAAAATTTTAAAATATCTATGGTTACTAATTTTTTACATCGAGTACTTTTCTAAAGTAAAAACTTATATACATATTCCTAAAAGAAAGAAAGAACTTATATACATTTTTTTATATTGATTCCTTTTTTATGTCAAATTTATAAATTAATCCAATAAAAAAATAATTCTTGGCCCTGCCCTAGCCACGAGGATCACACTCATGTTTTCCTGTTTCCACAATAAAGGGAAGATAAAAGGGTCCACATGAAACTAATACACACGGAGGGTCTCCCTCCCTGCATCTTCTTCGATATGATATCTCACCGGAAACACCCTGATACCCTAAATACAAGCTTCAATAATTTAAAGTTGTAACAATTATAAGCATTATGATTGGACTGCTCGTGGGGCTTACTTATCTAATTAAAGCGACCAAAGTTTGATTACTCATAACTTAGTCTTATCGAACGAGGATAGCGATTGAAGATCTAAAATAATAATCATTCTTATTAAAAAATCATGACATAATAATATTCTTGAGATAGAATTTATTCTTAAAAATTAATCGATGAGAGAAATGTGTCTCTAGTGTTATATAAAATCATTAGTTTTTCAAATTAAGTGTCGTGAGACTCTCTTAGCACTTCACACTCGCTCTCACGTGCAACTGTTCATCCTTAGTGACTGTACGTAGAACATGCTCTGATACCATATATATATATATATATATATATATATTTAGCAGTAACAAAAGGATTTATTAAGAAACGAAAACAAGTACAAAAGATTAGAAGGGTCTAAAAGGATTAAACTCAAGAAAAAGAGAATCAGGAAAAAATAATAAGAAAAGAGTACAAGCCACACAATATATGTGTTGCAAAAGGAACATATAAAGCTCATAAAAAGAAAACGCTGAAAATTGGTTTGAAACTCCAAGTTTAACAAAATAATCTACCACACTATTTACTTCTCGCCTGATGTGATTAAAGGAAATATCTATCCCAGCAGTTAGATCTTTGACCTCCCTAACTGTAATCATCAATTTCCATATTAAAAAACCAAACTCTACCACAGTTCACAATTGTATTTTACTTCAATCATTTTTTATCATAATTTGATATGAGTGTGTTAGATAGACATGTAATCTCCACACTCTCTCTCTCTTGTTGGATTTTGTCCCTAAACTTTTCTCATTACCATGACGGTGAAAACAAGAAACTGAGGGTGATGGAGTGCCACGGTCCATGAGTTGCACACTTTGAAGCCTTGACCTTTTCCGTGGCTTCATTGCATCCATCCATTGATTGGGCCCCACATCACGGCAAGTAGCATCTGGAAGGAGGCAATGATCATTAGTTGAAAGAGACTTGCAATCATGCACGAATCTACATCGAAAAAGTGGTCCTTGAGATACAAACCTTGCTACTGATATTTAGAAGCCTTATCATCTCATGTCTCCCAGAAAGAAATGTTTATGGGATTCATTCCTCTGCTCTGTTCAAAGGTGAATACTGTTCTCATATTGTGGTCCTTCCCCTACAAGCTCGAATAAACTAGGCTTCTGTGGCCTCTCTCCATTCTCATAATCTCATGTCCATTTGAGTGTTCAAACTTCTTCTCACATGGGTCCGATTTCAATCCAAACAAATGCGACCCCTTCAAGATTTGGAGTCTAGATACTAATTGGGTCACTTGTGATAAGTCCCCCCTTCAACAAAAACCTCTCATTTTGAGCCAATTCCCTTCCAAAGTGGCATGATTTTTCATTTGGGGGGTGGAAAGTCCGCCACCCATAACTGGACCACCATCCCAGCTAGCTAAAGAAGCATGAGGACAACTTTTAAAGAGAATCTTGGAATAAAGAGCAAGATTTGCAGAAACAAAAGAAAAGAGAGAGAGATTGAGTTTTGTGGGATCTACTCGTGATAAAGAAATGCAAGGATGATTCTGTGATGGAACATTTTTTTTCTTGGTTATGCACGCGGCGTAATCGGTTCATGTACCAATCAGTGGAAATGATTGAACAAGATAAATGATTTAGTTATTGGTTTTGTGATGTGTATTTGTTTCAATCATGAGTGATAGAGAAGTGAGGAACCAAATGGGAAACAAAGGGATAGAGATAAGTGATAACAGATCTGTGGCTTGAATGAGTTGGATGAGATATTATGCAATTATTGGGTTGAGAATTGAGATGGGAAAAACACCAAAGTTTAAACTGTTCCAACTTTGAAATTGTTCATCTCACTTGCTTTTGGTCTGTATCAATGAACCTTAGCTTCCATAGCTATGAAATATCATTTCATGCCTACTCTGCCTGTACTTGGATAGACATATTCCAGGCTGTATTTGAAAAGTTTGCTTGGCATGAATATCACAAGTAGATTCAGAAGAAGAGGTTGAGTAGGCCCCATCCATGATGAGATGGGGCTTGGATTCTGTTTCTTTCTGTTGCAGTAATGTTTTTTCTTACTGAAATTGCTATTCAGACAAAGCTTTGGAATTTATGGTGATATTCCTTGCAATTAAGATTGTTCTCCTGATATTTGTTCTAATGTACCCATTGATTATGGGGAGCAACTTAGCGGATCTACTTCTTCAGTATCATTATCATCATCATCATCATCAAAACATTTCTCCTATTTACTTGAGTCCCTTTTTGAGTTCTATCTCACTGTCAACAATCATATTCTTTGTCATCCACAATCTTATTATATTATGTTTTACACTAAATTCATGTCCTTAATTACCTCCCTCTTCTTACAATAATTTTAGACTTCCGTTGTTCTAGTTTATCCATTGATTGTGGAGAGCAATTTAGCATATGTAATTCTTCACATCATCTATTTGAGTACTTTTTGAGTTCTATTTATCCACTCTCCCGTCGGCAATCGTGCTCTCTGTACTCACAATGTATCATATTATATTTTACAATCTCAATTCATGTCTTGGATGGCCCTCCCTCTTCTCATAATACCTTTACTTGTAACACTTCAACTCTTCATACTTATGCTAATATGGGTCATTTTAACCAACATTCCCATCATTTTCTTCTATTGCTACAACTTCGGGGGTAATTGATGATTGTTTAGGTGGTCATTTGATTTGTTGACATTAACCATTATTTAAAATCATACCACAGATTTTCCTTGTTTTGGGAGTGTGTGAGGGGTAAAATCGTTTAAGACATTATTTGCTTTTATAATAGGAATTCTTTTCCAAAAGGTTGGACTGATGACAAAGAACCCACTTCAGGACGCAGGAGTGTTAAAGTTTGATTCTCACTCTACCTCAAAGAGTCACTTCCCATAAAATTATCTTGCTCACTCTACGTATATGTGTGAGTGGAGAGGCTTATATATGTCTTAAGATTAATTGAGTGCTCTAAGAGACCTAAATATCTTGGTCATCAAAATAGGAATTCTTTTCACCTAAGTGATATTGCCTCCCGGTGACAGTCTGCCCATAGAGGTAGAGTCCAACTGTATTTGTTTTCTTCCTCGACGATTTTAGCAACAAAAGGAATTGAGCCAAGCACATCTTCTTGAGGTGCAAGTTTAAGACTGGGTGCACAGCAGCCACTATTATTGCTTTACAAGGGCTCCAATATTGACTGTCAAAATAGAGTCGGTGGATGATTTTTTTTAATCCAAGAATAAGATAACTCAAAATAAATTCAAATTGGATAAGAATAAAATTGATAGGAAGTCGACGAATGTGAGAGAAGATCGATTTCAAACCCTAGTGGGCCCCACATGAAAATCAAGTGAAATTTTTTCTGATATTACTACAACCACATACTAAAAATGGGATGTCAATAGACTGATCTATGAGGATAAGTATGCCCTGCCCAACCAAGTTCTTGATCTTGAGCTCCAGTTTGCACCGATCAAGAGGGAAGATTAACCATCTGCTATACTTCTATATAGAAGAATGAGGAGGAATTGAACCCTAAGGGGTTGGAGTGATGGTCAAGAAGTTGTATTAGGAAGCGGGAGCTCTGAGTTCAATTTACATTCCTCTCCAAAGGGCCACTTCCTATAGAATTACTTACTGTGTGTGGGTAGGGAGACTTGCACATGCTCCTAAAGATTAGTCGGGTGTTTTAAGAGGTCTACAAACTTTGATCATAAAAAAAATGATAAAAAAGAGAAATTGGTACTAAACCAGTTTCATCTTTCGATACTTCGTAAATACAAACTCCACTGGGTGTTAATCCAACCAGTGATCTTTCAATTGGTTAGAACGAAGAGGCACCAAGCCCATTTAAAGCCCATTTGAGTCCACTTACAAAGTCGGAAGAAGAACCAAAGCCTATTTAGAGGCTCACTGAAGCCTAGTGCTGAAATCGGGCCGGGTCGGGTCGGATTTTTTAAAACCCAATTCGGCCCGAGTTACTAATAATGGAACTCGAACTTTTAATCTGGACGTCTTGACCTGATCCAACCCGAATTATAACCCGACTTAACCCGAAATCCGAACAACCTGTATTTTGAACCTACTTTAGTCCTACTTTTTACCAGGTCGGGTCGGGTTAACTTAAAAATCTCTAAACCCAATCCTACCTGATTTCAATATGGCTTTCTGACTTCTCAATCCCGACCTGACCCACTGACCCGACTTTCATGACTCAACCCGCATGACTTTCAGGTCGGTCATGTAGGTTCGGACCAAAACCCGACCGGAGTTTCACCCCTACTTTAGTCCGAAACAATGCAATAGAGGAGGCAATTGAAAGTGTCGGCAGGTAAGGTCTGAACAACATTTGGGCCGAATAATAGGTCGAAAGAACCAAAGAGATGGGCTTTGAGCACAAAAGAAAACATTTGGGAGATTTAAACACAACTCGGATCTTCAAGCCTATTAAATTCTGATGACAATCTTTTAATTATAAAGAAAGGCTTTTGAAATGGGCCAGTCTATCACTGCCACCATGGAGCCCACTTACGTTCTTTGTTGAGGTAAAAACTAAAACACTTCATAATGCAAAGAACTAAACTCATCAATGGCCGATTGAAATGACATAATAGCACTTCAATCATGAGGAAAGGAAAATGAGAGTGAATGCGTTCTACTTGTACACCACTTAGGCCTGATAACGGGCCCAGTTCAGATGGATCTATAAGGACATCCGAGCCCTCTCAGCAGCCGAGCTGAAACCATGGACTTTCAACTTTCAAGCACTAGAGAAGAGTATGGGTGCAAACTCAGGCAGGCTGAGTCCAGCCCAAAGTCGATTTGAGCTAGGGTCCATATTGCAACTATAGTTCCTATGCTCATATCCGGCCCATGCAGGCATACATTATTTGAAGTTGGACTATGGACCTAAAAAATAAATAAGAGCCCATATGGACCTTTAGGATTCAGATCCTTACTCAATTTAGTTTGAAATCAATTACTACTATTAGTCTATAATGTTAAGCGATAAGTTGTTCATTGTTTATTGCACACAAATTTTGTATAAAATTTTATCAGTTTGAATCAAAATTCTTTTTTCCTCACACAAATAATCATCATAACTGCTAAATCTATTATATCTTATCAATGAAACTTATCGGCCGATATTTCGGCCGATATGCATATCAGCCGAAATATCGGCCGGGGCGTTTTTTTTACCCCTGCTCCAAGATTTTAAATTAGACTTGATCCTTACAAGTTGAACCCAACCCAAATTGCACTCCAATTCCAATCACAAGAAGTAAACTCTTTTAAAGAGGCATTTTTGGGTGCATTGATTCAATAGCTTGAAGCACCCTACTCATTGTCACAATCTCTCTAAAATTTTGATTTGAGTATCCGATTGTAATTATCATCTTAATCATCATCAGTTTAGTTACTAATACCATGTAACTGGGATCTATTAAATCTGCTCTTCTATTCTATCATATCCTGAGGCTGAACTTTAGGTTCATACAGATTGGGCTTGGGCCCGGCCAAATTTTGGAAATATTAGCTCTTTGATTGAATATGACACCTAAACAAAATTACCTCAGTCTAATTATAGAATCTATATTATTTTAGCCTTCCACATACAAGTTCAATCTGTGCTTGGTCCAAGTTTCATCCTAGGTGAAGGTGTGAAACTCCATGGATTATGACCATAGCTTAGCACATATTTTTTTTGAGCGGTAACAAGTATAAATATATATTGAAAGAACAAGAAAAAAGATACAAGAGATGGCATCGATGGATCTTAGAGAGGAAGACCCAAAGAAAACCAAATAGAAAGAAGATGGGCAAGAGAAAATAATATAACCCCCACCCTAAACAGATACACCAAAATCACAAGATACCAGATAATTCGCATTTGATGTGATGTCCTCCATCTAGAGTCCAAACCAATAAAATGATCCAGAACCTCTTTCATGAGCTAAACTTGAGGGGAGATTTGCTGATCATGTTCACTAACCCTTTGATCAGCCAAGCCTAAAAGCCTCCCACGGCCCGTATGAATGTATTTGTAATATGTGAGGAATTGGACTCTCTTTGGACATCATGTCCTTCACTTTAGTCCAACCAGAGACTAACAATGGGTTCTCAACAAACAGGCCTAGCCAAATTGAAAGACCTGATGCCATTTATCTCGGGTTACAAGCCCATTTAGTGGTTTATTCATGCATAAAGGAGGCAACTGAAACTGGGAATTTTATCCCTGAACCCCATTACGGCCGGCCAACTCACAGGTCCAACAATCCAATGAAATGGGCTTTCGAAGACAAAAGGGGATGCTTGTAAGAGACAGATGAGTTCAACTTATGAGTTAACTCAGAGAAAGATAAGCCGAGTTCAACTCACGAGTTAACTTGTCGGCAGTAGATTTCGAGCTGATCTCTGCCGGGACTTTTAGGCAAGTATTTAAATAATTATTTCCTAATAATCCCTCGTAAAGCCACGTTTCAAATCTTCGGCTGACATAAGAAAAGTGGTTGAACGTTAAATAAAGGGCAGCCCTTTATTATGGAAATTATAACATTTGTTACAATGGGTTTATAAAATTATTTTATCTCTTAATTTTAAAAGTAAAATTAAGTTATCGAATAAATATATTTTGTTTATATGATTAAACTAATGATGAAGATACATAAAATATAATTTAATATGACATATTATAATTTTCAAAATTCAAAATTTATTATATATACATGGGTGTAATTCAATCGATTGACTCTCATTTAAGGAAGTGAAAGTTTGCGGGTTCGAGCCTCCATACCCTAACTTTGGTATGCCATAGAGATAGTGGGCTCATCCGTGGAGATTTTACAATCAGTATATCATAGTTTTCCACATGTAAATAAAAAAAATAACATAAAATAAATAATTTTAAATTATATTTGAAATTTGATGGCCCCATGTAGAGCTTATAGACTGAGATAGATGGCTTACACTAAAAATCATGAGTGTTTTAATGGGTAAGGGTTCTAACTTAGGTTAGGGAGGTTGATTTTAGGCTTAGCTAAGCCTCAACTCAAATTGTAAGTAAAGGGCAAAAGCTTAGACTTTGGTCATGGTTAACTTGTGCTTGTCAAATTTAACTTAGTCAAGACTTGACCTAAATTTTAAGTTCAAAATGTATATATAGGACTGTCGAATTCGAATTTCTTTAGTTTAAAATAGAATTACTTTTATATTATTTTATAACATAAAAAAATATATGTTATATTAATTTTATATCTATAAACAATATCAATTAAACAAAACTAGATTCTATAAAATATGTCTGAAATTCAAATTTTCAAATTAAACTTATGCTTTTGTATACTAGACTCAGCCCAATTTAAATCTTATTCACACTAAGATATTTTGGGCCTAAAAATGAATCTAACTTGAGCGATCAGCATAAATCCTTATTTTTGGGTTTTCAGGCTCAAGTAAAACTCAACCCAAGTTATATCCTATTAGGACCTATCTTTTGATATAAAAACTAGATAGTTGGATGGATCATCATAGAACATATTGAAGTATCTAAAATGGGGCCACTAAATCATTCTAATTTTTTATTTTTAAGATATAAAACCATTACATAAGTATATATAGTGTTTAATCGTTTGATAAAGATATATTACATAGACATCAATCTAAGTTTGATCTAAATCTAAATGAGAATTTGATAATTTGAGTTATTTACTCCATATCAGTTTGATTGTATGGGCATTTTATTGCCTATTGATAAATTATTCCTTTCAAAGAATGGCACTGTCAAATTCACTGTTGAGTAGCTCAGTTGGTGGCCTCTCCCCTCGAGAAAGGAGAGGTCACGAGCAGGGGTCGAAATATCGGCCAATACATATCGTATCGGCCGATATGTATCGGTTTTTTAAGACCGAACAATATCGGCCGATACGATATGTATCGGCAGTACAAAACGAATATCGGTCACCACATCGGCCGATATGCATAAATATCGGTATTTAAAAGTTATTTTTTTTAAAAAAATCGATACGGTTTTTCACGGTTTTTTGCGGTTTTTAATGGTTCTTCACGGTTTTTAACAGTTCTTCTAATACGGCTTTCACGGTTTTTTGTGGTTTTTCACGGTTCTTCACTGTTTTTTGCGGTTTTTTCACGGTTCCAATATCGGAGGAGAGAGAAATGCAGATATCGGAGGAGAGAGAAAATTATCGATCGATATTGCGGTCGATATGCATATCGGCCGAAATATCGGCCGGGGCATTTTTTTTGACCCCTAGTCACGAGTTCGAACTTCGGAGATCTTTACTCGGAAGTGTGGGGTCCTATGTTGCTTCCTCAAAAGTTTTAAGAGGATTATATGGTCACGTAAGTTGGAATGGGTCTAACGTTTCTCCTAGGTCTTAAGAAAAAAAAAATAGAGAAAAAAGAATGGCATTGCCGATATGACTTTCATATAAAATTTAGATGTTAAAAACTTATTCCATTCTTATTATTTAAAAATTATATAATAAAACTTTCGAAAATAACTATATAGTGGACATCATTCTCTCACTTTACTAACAATAATAATTTACATAAAAAATTAAAAATTTAAATATTAACCATTATTTTACTACAACCATTATATTATCTTATCAAACAAGACACATTTTTGAAATAGACATACATATCCATTCCATTTTCATTATCCACTCTCAAATTCTACATTTTCAGTAAAGTTTCTTCGATTTTTTTTTTTTTCAAAGTTAGACTCTTCATTTAAATTAATTACGACAAGTTATTATTGTGGGTCCAACTATTTGGCACGTGTCAGCTCTGTGGTCAGTACTTGGTAACTTGGTGAAGAGGTTCACATGAGAGGACACCGCTGTTCATTTTTCCCGACTGGGATAACGGCTGATAGCGTGTCCGACAATTTAGGCACACGCGAGCGCAGAAGATCACACGCCGCGTACGGTAGCAAATGTAGCCTCAATACGTCATGCGTGCGCTGGTTTCTGAAACAGTACGCCCACGATCCCAACTAGATATCTGATAAAACTCATAAATGCCTTCCAAGACGACGACCCGGAAGGAGTGACGACGCCTGGTGCACGAATTTTGAGATCTTAATGAGCTGTCGCCGTTTGCCACGTGTTTTAATTCTCCCAACTTTGGCAGCAACCTGAGTTTCCTACCAGTACCAACTTATATATATTATTTAATTATTAGTAAGGTGTATTATTAAAAGAATAATTAACGCAGATTTCAGGGCAATCAATCTGTTTAGAGATAATAATTAAAAGTTAATTGCTCGGGAATTGAAACCAGAAGTGGGTCCCATTTCCCGGACTTTCTAATATAGAGTCACGGGCACAGACGATTAACTTTACAGTGTACGGTGTACCTTCACCTTCACACACACAACCCAACCCAACCCGATAATGAATGAAAACCTAGAAAATGAGAAGCTTTTTCATCAATAGTGGGGTCCTTTGATGACCAATAGTTTGTACTGGGACTGGTCTAGCGAACGATTGGATTTAAATATGAAGATTTTTTAATTAAAACATGGCAGAGAGCTAGCTCTATCATTTGATTGAAACATGATTGATTAGATAAATTATAATATAAATTATTAAATATTCAAAATAAAATTGATCAAATCTTTAATTTTTATTATTAAATAAATATTTATACAACGACTCTATCCCAATCAACATTTTACTCTTTTCCCTCAACCTCTGAAAATCCTAAAGAGATTTTCATATTATTTAGAATAACTATCGACTTGAGACTCCAAAATTTATATTTTATTCAAATGCAGTCCAACTCCAAAAGAAGAACATAAGACTAGTGGGACGAAAAAGTAAGAAAATAAACCATTATAACTTGTTTGGAAGTTACTATCTTAACCTTTGCCTACCATTTAGATGAAGCAACTTGCAAAAAAAACCATAATTATACTTTAGTCTTTTAAAGAATAAGGTATTCAATTATCTCTCTCAATAATTTTTAGGATGTGTATAAATCTTCTAATCTATCACAGTGGGTACAGAATAGTAGAGAGTGTCTTCTTTATGGTAAAAGAGAATTGATTCCAAAATTTTCTGTAAATATTGACAAACTTTGACCATCAATCCTACCCATCAGAGTTAAAAAAGGGTGCGACACCAATTCTACTTTAGTTTATTCGAAATCGAAATCACTAATTTATCTATAATTGAAACTTATTAAGTTGATTCAGGTACTATGAGATGCTAATTAGTGCAACTTAGCTTGATTATATTTGTTTCCACCTTGCGGTCAAATTTGACTATTGAGAAATCTAAAAAAGACTCTAATTTATTTTTTAATGTAAAGTTTTGATTGAAAGTTCACATCAAATCTTGTGAATCACTCTACCACAAATAACTTCCTGTAGTCATAATAGAGGTTTTTATAATTTATACTGTAAAAGTATATTATACTTTACATATTCATATATTGACTAATGCTTTTGAACCTCTAAAGGGCCTAACTTGGCACACTCTCTCAACTCGAACCAGTCTTTATAAAACCAACTAAAGTTAAACCTAGTTGAGTCAGATCAAATCAAATCAGGACCAATTAAAGGTTTTAAACTTGAGCATATAAGGGCTTCCAAGACCAAATAAACATCTATTGAACTTATTAAATATTTTAATTTTTTAAATCATTGATTGTTAAAAGAATATTGTGAATAAGATGATACAAGCGTTGACTATCATCAAATTGGTGCAACTTGAATTTATATATAATAATTATTTAGAATGATAATTTATATTAGGGACCTTGAAAACAGGAAATAAGTTTGGATTTTAGTAGGAGTAGGACACAAGGAAGGAAGAAAAGGGAGGAGGAGACAGAATAAACAGATAAGCCTAGTGCTATGACTGGTTAGATACTTATTACAGATTTGAAGAAATGGCAAAGCAGATGGTAGAATGTTGTGATGATAGATCTTCATGCGTGATATCTATGATTTTTTTGAATTTTTATGGGAAGAGAAATCAAATCAGTGAGTGTTTTTCATGTGGTTTTGATGGTGGTGGGAAATGAATAGGAGATAGTGGCATACGGAATTCAAGGATGCATTTCTGACCCTTCAATTTGTGGGGCCCACCACAGCATATTCCAACACATTGAAGCTGGACTGCTAAACTTATGCTCTACTCACTCTTCTCATCCACCTGAGTTGTGGACCCAACTCACCTCAGTTGCTGATCCAATAGCTCGATTCATTTTTAACTCAAATTCGGAGAAAAATCGTTTTTTATGCTTCTTGAAACTCAGGTTGGATTGATTTTAAGTTTTGAATCTAATCCAACCAAAATTTCATGTGGATTTTTTTTCCAACTCGACACAACTCTAAATTTACAAATACACAATCTAGCCCATTGATTTCTCTAGTCGTGTCATGTAGGTCAAGTTAAAACCAGGCTAAGCTTCACCCCTATAATTTATCAAATATTATTTGTTGTGAATTTGTTTATTTTGATTTCAAATGTTAAGTTTTGGTAAATTAAGGTAAATTTAGTTTCATAATTTATAAATTATTTTTACTGTAAGAGTTCTATATAGAGTTTATCATAGAGTTAAATATGTTTAAAAAACTTATTCATGTATTTGTTGTTTATAGAAATCTGATTCACTGAACAACTCTAACTTTAGAAACACGACTCTAATGATTTTTGGTAACATGGGTTTCACACCCTACATTTGATGTGAGACTAATCCAATGAACATGTGTAAACCTCTCTTTTTTTTTTTTTAGACTCAGAGAAATCTCGAGCCCACCTTGGTGGTCTGTAGTCAAACATGTGTAAACCTCTCAATTCACATGCTCTACTAAATCGATGAGGAATAACTCCTTAATTAAGGTAATTGTTTAAGGGTCAGTATATTTTTTAAAAAAACATTTTAACAAATCCATCACCATTCAATTTAGTAGACTCCATATTTAGATATGTAATATCCAGATGATCATCTCACTTACGAAAATATACTCACTTTACAAAATCTGCAAGGCGGATATTCAAATTAAAGAAAACGAGAGAGGTTTGTTAAATATTTTATGATGATTATTCACATGGGTGTAGCTCAATTGCTTGTCTTCCGCTTCAGAAAATGGAAAGTTGCGGGTTCGAGTCTCCACGGCCTAACTCTGGTGTGCCTTAAAGATAGTGGACTCAGCCATAGGAGTTTTAGTAGGGATTGTGTCTGAGTTTCCTTTATGTAAAAAAAAAAAAAATTATGATGATTTTAAAAGCAAAATCTCATTTTATCTCATCATTATCATCACTGCTAATATTCCATCTATATGGGGTCAGCTCTTTTCATTTTTATTGCAGATAATAAAAGAATTTTGACATATGAATATAAAATTAATTGAGACGCTAATGGGTGATGAGATCAAACGTACGTAGAAGACTTAGGTTGATGAGATGTTCGTTTAAAAGATAAAAGGGATGCCCATGCAGAGGCATTTTTTTGAACTTCCCTTAATTTATTTAGCTCTGCAGTATTAGAATACTAATTTGGAATAAATTTATTATTATTTCTTTGTTCATATTTTTTATACATTTTTCCAAAAAACGTTCGATATAAAAAGACACTGACTCATAGTCATAGATAAAGATATTGACGTGTACAAACAAGTTCGAAATTGATTTTAAAACCATGACTAGTGGCAAAATGGTGTTTTATTACTCATTGTAAAATCTAAGAGATGCCCATTTAGAGTATTTGTATGGGTCTATTTTTTTTTTTTTTTAAATCAAATTATTCAAGTGTCCCACTTAAATTTTCTAAATGTCCCACGCGACGAATTCTTGGGACATATGTGAACCTCCTAATTCATCCACACAGGTCAAGTGAAAAACGAAAGAGAAAGATCCTTTTTGTATAGATCTAGTTTCAATCACAAGTAAACCCTTCTCACAAACATAAACCTCACAAATTTTAAGAGTTAATATGAATTGACACTTGACAACATTTTAATTCATCTTTTACCATTCAATTGCCAAAAAAAAAAAAGCTCAGTTGTTAATATCATTTTATTCTAATAATAATTTTCTTTTTTTGTATAGATTAACCAAAATGAATAAAAAAAAGTACTAATATGCTGATCATTCCGCTTTTTATCAAACCTATTTCAACCAGAATGGACAGATTTTGCATGTTTCATTTATCTTATTTGCTCTTTGTTTATCTAGTTTATTTTTAATGAAATGAGTATTGTATAATCATTTAAGTCAATTTTTTTTTTTTTTATAATTAGTCCTGAATGATAAAAATATTTAATTTTACTGTAGATAAATCTCTCATAAATCCCAAAAGATGGGATTTATTCTTTATACTACACTTCATTTTACATTATAAAATTGAGTCTTTCCTGATAAAATCCGAACATTGAAATTGTTTGCACCCTTAAATTGAGACATATGTCAATCTTTGAGTCATTTAATTCATAGCTCAAGGTCTTCAAATGGAGATGACTTTTTCTCTTAGGCATTATTCATGTGAATACTTCATGTCTCTTAGGCATTATTCATGTGAATACTTCATGTTTATGCTTTTTCATGATTGAAATCATTGAAATACATTCATATAAATTCTATACATACCATTCTTAATATTACCTTGGGCTCTTACTATTTATTCAAAAGTTTACTACTTTTTGATTTTTTATATATTTTTAATTTCTATATTTGCATTTAATTTCTTGGATGTGAACCATTCTAGTATAATACTCCCTCTGTACCAAATTAATTGTCCTATATGGATTTTGAAATTGTCCCAAAATAGTTGTCTCATTTGTATTTGTATAGTACAAAATATGTTGAAAATAGATGAGATCACATGAGTGCTAGGCTTATATAGAGAGTTCTTTAAAAAATACAAATATTTCAAATGAGACTATTAAAATGGGATGAGAGGAGTAGTAAATTAGAACTATATTGAAATGCCTTTGACAAACTTTATTTTTAAAACTAAAGTATACAAGCGTTCTATCTGAATTTTTCACGTGTTCCACCTGACTAAAGGCATGTGTAAACCTCTAAATTCACACAAATTGAGTATAGAACTAAGAGAATTGACTCTTATTGTGTGGAGTGGAACTTGATCCCAAGACTTTTCACAAACTAAGGAAAAATTTATCATACTTTCACAAATTTGATTGAGCCAAACATCCTTTGTTGGCTCTTTAAATTTCAAACTCATGTACCCTTGAGACTAACTTGATGGAGCCCACTTTGGAGTCTCACCAAAGTATTAGTATTTAATATTTAATTTTCATTTTAATTGAACATGTCCAAATAGTGGAGCCCACTGAGATGAGCAGGCCAAAACTGGTCTTCATTGCATGGAGTGGTAGGCCCACAGGAATCAGCTCAAAATTATGAAATTCAAGGGGCTCATAAATATTAACCCATGGGGACAGCACGCGCTTGATCTGACCAGAGATTTTCACGCATTTGATCTCCATAGAGACTTACAGACAAAAAATCCAAAAGAAAGATATCCCCCTTATCTTACAAAATCTTTGATTCCCAGATAGATTTTCAGAGATTAGCCAGCAAAAAGATCTCTAATCAGAAATTAGCAGAGATTTTTAACATTAAAATACTTCCATATGTCACTCAAATAAACACTAAAATAATCCTCAATAAGTTTTAACAAATCCAAGCCAGCAAGCACAGTGAAAGAACAAAACTGAGAGTCCGACACCATATGGTCTAACTCTATAGAAATGCAAGACTATCACCTGATCAACGGTTCGGATCTCACATACATATGCCAAAAAGAATATTGGGTTCTCCTCAGATTGTTCTAATAAGATGTCTATAAAAGAAGGTAGAAATTTATGAGATAAAATTAAGAGTATATATAAAACTTAGATTAGAATTAAATTAGATGAAAGAAAATGCCTAAAAACATATGAAAAATCTATGCAGTTGGGGGGTTAAGGGATAATCTGTACTTGGTTTTCTGTGGTGTATTAAAAAAATGCTTACTTTTAAGTTTGTAATGACACGTTTTAAGGATGATTACGTGATGTGACGAAATAAATTATGTTTTTCATAAAAATCAACCTATGAAGGTACAAGTGTGGGGCGGGCTGGTGGTGTAGGTTACCTTATTGTGGGCAAGATTAGTATAAATTAAAGAAGAGAACAGGTTTCTTTTGGATGGTAACCGGTTAAAGCAAGCTTGCCTCCTTCCATCCCATCTCTCTCTCCCTTCTCTTCTTCTCACTGTCATCAAAGACACTGACTGCACAAGGCAACAGTTCTGCCAAGTACCTATGTCCCCACAGAGGAAGAGAGCTCAGTAAAACAGTAAAAGGAAAAATGGTCACAAGGAGGGTGAACCAGTAAATCAGAGTTACTGCAGAAGAAGGGGAAGTGGAATTGCAGGAGCAGGAGAAAGGGTCCCACCAGTAGTGGGAGAGTCTGACACTCCAACAAGACAAGTGCTGTGGGCCTACCCTACAGGTTTGGTCTTCTTCTCTTAGGGAAACACCTCTTCATCTCTTTCTTTCTTTGATGAGTTAGAGCTTTCTTTTTTCCCTTCAATTTTCTGCTTTTGCTGAGATGGGTTAGCAGTAAAATTAGAGTCGGAGGGAGTTGGATTGGTTGGGTGCAGCGAGGCAAGGTCTTGTCAATTAGTGAAAGGGCGAATTCACACAAGAAACAATGCAATAATTAGGGATGGGACCAAATTGCAGGGCGTGGGAGGGAGAGTGGAACATGAGCCTGTCGCTTCTTTTCGCTTCCATCCCAAACAATTTCTACTAATCTCTCTTTTATCATCTCTCTCTCTCTCGTCTCCTTCCTTCCCTTCCTCTCTTGCCCACTCCAAGAGAAGCACACTTGCTCTTTCTCCTTTTGGCTCTCCGATGATGGAGTTTTGGGAAACATAACCTCACACCCAACACCAACACCCGGTCAGTTTCCCTCTCTCTTTCTAGTGAAGTAGATACGAGTAGTAGTAGTAGGGCCCTTATCTTCTCTTTGCTGAGAGGTGTTTGTATGTCTACTCTCTTTTGTAGGATTAGAGATGCATGAGAAACATAGCTGTAAGAGTTGATGGACTTGAGACGGCAGGAAGAGAATATAGGCATGCCATTTTCTGTGGGTTACAATCCTCCTATCCGAGAGTCTCCGTCAAAGGTTTCTTCCTCGTCTATTCCCATAATAGTAGGAGGAGGAGAGAGGGGAAGGAATGGGAATGGGAATGGAAATGCAGCAGCGGCAACAGCAGCTCACAGCCCACCTGAGGCCCTAGATAATCAACCGCTTTCCAGAGCTAGGAATCAAGATCCAAGCCCAGATCGACCATCAGCTGGGATTGGCGCAGGTGGGTCTAGCTCAAGGCCGGCGATTTCTGCCGGCAAAGACCATGTCCGATACCGGGAATGTCTCAAAAACCATGCAGCAAGTATAGGTGGTTACATCCTTGATGGTTGCGGAGAATTCATGCCCGGTGGAGAAGAAGGCCGGCCTGAAGCGCTCAAATGCGCCGCCTGCGATTGCCATCGCAACTTCCACAGGAAAGAAATTGATGGCGAATCGCAGCCCAGTGCTGCTCATTGCGGTTATTACTATCACAGCAACGATCCCAAGAATGCCAGAATTAGAATTCCTCAACCTCACCCTCTACCGCTGCCCGCCCCTCCACATCTACAAAAATTCCCATTGGTATTACCCACCAGCCCTCCCGGTGCCATGCCGTTACCTTACCCATCGATGATGATGGCTTTCGGAGGTGGGTCTGGGGGCGTTGGGAGCGGTGCGACGGAGTCGTCGAGTGAAGACCTCAATCCATTCCACTCCGATGCCGCCGCAGCACAATCTCTACTGCATCACCCTCCGTTTGCCCTCTCTAAGAAGCGGTTTCGGACGAAATTCACCCAGGAGCAGAAGGATAAGATGTTGGAATTTGCTGAGAAGGTAGGGTGGAGGATACAGAAGCAAGATGAGCTCGCCGTGGAGGAGTTCTGCGCTGAAGTTGGCGTCAAGAGACAGGTTCTCAAGGTTTGGATGCACAACAACAAGCATGCCATGAGGAAGCAGCAGTCATAGATAATATAGGTATCATATGTATTACTAATGATGTTAAAAAAAAAAAAACAAGACCTCTCCCAACTTTAGAGATGTGGAGATGATGCATTCCTAGCATACTGATTTGGGTTTCTTAATTGCAGTTGAATTTCATCTCATCTGGTCTGAAATGTTATCAACATTAGTTAATATATACCCTTGTAGTTTCCTTCTTTCATGTGTTAATAACCTCACCCAACACCCAACATTCATCTCTCATTGAGCTTGCTCTATCTCCTCCCCGCCCATCAGCATTGCCATTTGAGTTTGAAATTATTAATCATACGAAAGCAATGGAGGATTGGGCTTGAATCATGTGCTATTCTGACATAATTAACATTTTTGTATTCATCATTTTGCATTTAATGTTGAATGGTAAATTCCAGAGTCCATACAATGTATTATCATGCAATACTGGAAGGTGTCGTCATTCTCCTTCTGAAAGCTTTTATGTGATCGATTATGTGAACTGCAAAAATTTGAAGGTCCCAAGGATCTATCAGCACATGCATTTCTGAAATGTCTGTCCAACTTTCAGGCTTCACGACATCTTTAATCCCCGTAGTGTCCCATCTCTGAAATGTCCCTGGTTTCTTGCTTTATGGATGCATATGCTGGTGTGAGAGAGACAGATATTTATTGCTGGAAATGTAGAAAAAACATTCATGAACTATCTTATAAGTAATGTTCATTGATTTCTTGTTTTGTAACTTTAGTTAGGAAGGTGGTTGGGACTTTAGAGATGAGAATTAGAAGGCATTTTCTTCTGTTAATTTTGATGCTTTACATATCAGTAATGGCGAAGGTAAAGTAGAGACTGCTGTGTTGGATGGATTGAGACCACCACTCCAGACCCATGTGTTGTTTTGCTTTTCTAACCCTTTTTGTTAGGCCTGCTGATCATATGGTCCCTCTCTCAACAAACTCAAAAATGTGCAACAGAAAGAGGAACTTCTATGAATGGACAATGTTGATGGACTACATTTTAGAGGCAAGGGTGTCCTAAAATAATTGCCCTTACCGCATCTAAATCTTGCAATGATGTTGAACACTTTACTTTTATGTGTAAAATTCATATATGTTGAACACACACTTCATTTTTGTGCAAAATAAGACTGTTGCTTCAACCTTTTGGGGCTGGCTGCTGCAAAACAACTCTATTTAATCAGACTGACTGCTAAAATGGCCAGCTTGATAGCTAAGAATTCTGTATTCATCTGAGAAGTCTGGATTTTGTGAGGCATTGTGCTTGTAAAGTAGCAAAGATCGACCCGAGAACAGTGTTCCATTTCAACTCACAGAACAAATGTGTGATAGGGTCATCCATAAGTTCTGTATGCCATAAAACAAACTTAAGATACACACATTGATTTAGTCTACATCTGAAAAATAGAAGAAACATTACTCGTGTACTCGAATATGGAACTTAATTCATTTAATTTGCATTTAGCCGGTGTAAACATGAAGTCTTAGAGATATCTTGGAACAACAGCTAAGAATAGAAGCTCAGTGATAGCATCAACGGTAATACAACAGCAGACAAGCATTCCGTTTAAGTAAAAAAGGGAAAAAAGAAGGAATGGGCATGGAGTAATTCTAATGGACAATAAGTAGAAAGAACAAGGTTTGAAATTCTCTCATCTGCTAAAACTGCTTTTGCATTTTTAGTTACCCAGGCCAGGAAGCTTATTGAAGATGCCTTTGGCTTGATCTGCTACCTCAGATGCCTTTGATTTTGCAGCGTCCGCATTTTCGCTCACACTGACTTTTGCTTCGGAAAACATGTCGCCGGAGGTCACTTTGTCTTTTGCATCTGAAAACATGCTGCCGACGTCGAACCTGATATTTGCATTTATTTTATCCTTTGCAGATTCATATTTCTTTCTTGCTTCCTCCTTGTATTGATCTGTTTAGAGTAGCAAATTTCATCATTTACAAAGGAAATATCTTGTGAAGGTCGCTCTAGTGTAGAAGAGGATGATGGAATCTGAACTTCAAAGGGATCCATGCAAGGGGAGATTTCTCCAAATGGCTTTCTGAATTTTACGTTGTCATTGTGTCTCAGTTATATTATTTTTGTTCGTTCTCCCACTCGCAGAAGCATAATAAGGTTTATATCATCTAATAGAAAGATAATTACTGCTGCAAATCCTGACCTAGAGTAATATACTACATATATACATGAAAATATATTCATATATCATAGCATATCAGAAAGTTATAAGCCATTCTGCAATCTTTCACCAGCACAGGTTTAAGATCAGGAAACCATTGATAGGAAACAAACCATTCTGATCCATTGCAGCTTGTAAATAGAGGTTGGAAGAATGATAAGTATAAAAGATATTCTTAGGAATGCACATTTTCACCATTTAAAATTATTGCCCAAACTGATTTTATTAACTTGGATCTTGTGCTGAGGAGCCTCCTCAATGCTTCTTTATATAAATACCACTAGCAGATTATTCTTGATGCATTAATCCTGAAAGCTGAGATATCAAATCTAGTTCAAGAAAGAAAATCTATTCGGAGGTTGGCCTGACAGTCAAGAAGTTCCTTTATGAAGGGAGGTATTGAGTTCGATTCACACTCAAACTGCTCTGAAGCTACTTTCCATAGGGTTACTCATCCTTGTTTGAACCCAATATTCGTGTGTATAGAGGTGTGTACATGCCTCGAAGGATTAGTGGAGTAAAGTTCCCTACAGGTGAAACGCATGAACACCTTCGGTCATTAAAAAAAAATAGAATAGGAAAATCATGAGATGACACTGGGTAAACTAGATGAACTAATTATTTTGAAAGCTTTCCTCTTTTCAGTTTAACATGATTCTCATAATCCTTAATTCTTGCATTTTATTTCTTTTTTAGGTTGATTTTGCTCGTACAAAATCTAATAATTTACTTAAGGACGCCTTGGAATCGAGGATTTAATCTTTCCTTATAGATTATATGGTATATGAAACATAAAAAAGAGATTAAAAATTACCAAGTTAATATTTGTTGCATTTTATGAATACCATTTTAATAAAATATAGAGCCGGCAAGGGGTGAGATATGTTGAAGAGTTTGAATTCATGTGATCTTATAAATGTGACGTATGTTTCCTATAAAAGGGCCTTCGAGGGATGGACATCACTAGACATGCATTGCATATTTTGAGAACGGTCACAAAAAGGGAAGCATACATTGCTGTCTGCATCTTTTCTCCATTGTAGCTGGGAAGAAAACAAGCACAACATCCGCTTGACTGGGCTTTGCCCATTACATGCTTCTTTTAGCATCATTCCCACCTTGGCTGTTTGGATTTACTAATTTGGAATTGGAATTGATTTGGTGAGGCTCTAATACCAATTCATGTGTAAATCGAGATAGCAATCCAATTGAACTAGCTAACGAACCACCCAGGCAATATCGAGTCATACCCGATGTCGGCAGAGTGTGCTCCCGTCCAAGAGGAATGTTGCACACACACCTCGAGGAACAAGTGATCCTGGGGGTCTAGTATGCATGATTGAAAGAAAATACACAACTTGTAATTCAAAATTGAAATAAATTTAAAGCACGCAAGATAAACTTCGTCTGATTCAATCAACACTAAAATATACTTGCCATGATTAGTAACTACTTATAAAATAAAAGAAATGACTCAATTCCTAAATCGTCCCGACCCGGACTCAGATTGTCCCGCCTTAGACTCAAATTGTCCCGACTATCTCGGCTCGGTCTAAAAATGTCCGAGCTCAGACTTGAAAGGTCCCGGTCTGGACTCGAATCGTCCCGACTCAGACGAGACTCGAATCATCTTGACTGGGACTTGAAACGTCCCAGCTTAGACTCGAATCGTCCGGACTTGGACTTGAAACATCAACCCAAGTCAGACTCAAAACGTCCCAACACGTACTCGGCGAAAATGCCGCTCAAACTCAATCGATTTTAGCTTGTTCCGAAAGCTTGGATCTCTATTAAGTAAACAAGGATTGAGGTTTGACACAGAACCCACATTTCCCTGATTTCCAACATAATATAACAGCTACCAAATATTCAGTAAAAGCTGATGTTGCTCTCATTCCTTATCCTCCCTCAGGTTATGTTATTCCCATTCAAGGGCATGGCTAATGGAGGAATTAATGGATTGTGTTGTATGATGCAAGCAAAGGAGGGTTGCGAGTCACTGTTCATTGTTAATAACACTAATCCTGTTACTCTATTTTGCTAATACATGTTTCCCTGTTAAAAAACAAATTTCCTTAGAACTAATGAAGAGGTGTTTCCCCAATGAAAACTTTTTCATTAAAACCAGAAATGGTGCACAGGTATCCATATCCCATTTCAGTATAGAGGCTTCACTACAGAATAGTTCTAAAATGCTATGTTAGAAAATGGAAACAACATTTCAAGACATAAGAGTTCATCATAAACATTTCAAGACATAAGAGTTCAAGATGAGAAACATCAGAAGCAAGCAATTAGTTAAAAACTCTGATCAAAGTACAACATTTTGAGAAGAATTGGCAGCAAAGAAGTCTTTGAACAGGAATCTATGTAGGTCAAGGGAAAAGTATGACTTTCAGGATGATTTTTCTCAATTGTTGGCCTTTGTATTGGTCATCTAAGCAGTTCCTAGGTCGACCTACCTTTGTTACAGCGTAGCTCTAGATATAACCCAAATTTGAAAATCCAAACCAATATTTTTTTTTCTTTTTAACCATTTTTTGTGCAGTCCTAGCAAATTAGCTCATGAGTGTAGTTCAACTGGTTGCCTCCCATTTCAGGAAAGAGGGAGGTTGTGGGTTCGAGCCTTCATGGCCTAACCTTGGTGTATCCTAGGATTAGTGGGCTCACCCGTGGGAGTTCTACGTTGGGTATCCCGTTGTTTTCCACATGTAAATTCAAAAAAAAAAAATAATAACTACTTGTCCAAAGAGTAATAAATATGAACAGTTCATTAGAAAGATAGAGTGTACCTTTTTTTTTTTTCGCATTTCAGCAATTTGTAGATTTGAAAATTAATAACCACAACTATAAAATAGATAAAAGAGGAGTAAATGAAGTGTTTCAATCTCAGCCATCTATTTAGAGTCCCTCCATCAGATGGCTGGATGCTTATTTTGTCTAATTTAGAGGACCTATAACTGTACCAGGAAGGTACTTTATAGATTTATGGGAAGGGCCTCTTTGAAAAGCTAAAAAAGAGAGGTTTGGGCTAATTTCAAAATCCAGATTAAGTAGCAAATAGACTCACTTCAAAATATCCCTTGAAAAATGGCTTTAGAATTGGCACATGTGAGGTCAATGGCAAATTACAGACTTGGAAAAGGATGGATGGTTGACACTGTGGAAGTCCTTGGAGGTGGGACTGTCAATGGGTTAGGTCCATCAAGTCTGACTTGACTTGATAATCTAGTAAATAGCCATGTGAAATGGGTTTTTGGACTAAGACTAGATGACATTTTTAATGGGTTCAGACCCTAGATAAGAGGGGTCCCACCTACTCTACTTGTCATCCCCTACTGCTCCAAAATATGATTTATGAGCCATATGACAAGAAATGAGGAGGATAGTAATAAGAGTTAGACTAGCAAGACAAATTTTAAATCTTAAAAATTATAAGCTGCGTTCATAATCTATCTTACAAAATTAGGATGATTAGATCAAGAAACTTTCCCATGAGTAGAGTCCAATGCAGACAAGAAGGATGATCATTTCTTTTATTCTTCTATTACTCTTCATTCTATTCCAACGATTCTATGAACACAAGTCAATATTTGAGTGAAAAATTACAATGACATGATAAAGTGGAACACCAATGCCTGGATTCACTGCATTGAGAAATTAGGCAGAGAAATCTTACCGGATACAAAATTAGGAGACGTCTCAGAATCCCTGCGAAAAAGAGAACAAACCCACATTTGATTCGATTTACAACAGCTTCCAAGCAAATACCCAACAAAAAAAAGCTCAAGAAATGAGGAGATGAGGGCATGGTTTGCTCACCCATAGCTCGAAGCCCAAGAAGAGGCCACCATTGATGTCAGAACCAGGCAAACAAGGAAAACAGAAGCTCCCTTTCCCATCTTTTTTCTCTGAGAAGTTGGGGTGTATGTGAAATACAAGATTAGATTGGAGAAGATAATGAAGCTTGTACAAGGTAAGAAGCAAAGCAGAGAGGATTTATATATTAGGGAGAAAGGGAAAGGAGGGGCGGGTGGTGCGAGGCGGGCGTGGCGCCAGTCTTTCGGACCGGTGAGAGGAGCGTTGGACACGTTGCGGGCAAAGCTGGAGGTCTTTCCCAGCCTCTCATGCACAGGCTATTTTTGAGCCTTGTCAGTTCATCTTTCTTGTTTTTCGCCTTTGACTTGTCAATGGAATCATCCCTCCAATCATGAGCTAACAGAAATTAGTGAATAATAATTAATTAGATACACAAATAAAATGATAGATAATTATTATTATTATTTTATCATTTTTAGGTGATTAAGTAAATAAAAATAGATGATTGATACTAAACTCTTTTTCAACTTATTGTTCTACTTAATTCTATCTACTTTATCTTAAAAAAACCCCAATAATGTGTCATCAAAATTAAATCTTTAATTATTTAAATAAAATAGGTGGAAATAAAAAGTAATATGAATGTAAGTTATAAAAGTTTTACTTTTACTAAAATGGTTTTAAATTAAATACTGAAATATAGTTATTAAATACTATATTTTTATTTAAATAAATTAGCTAAGTGACCTACGCTAGTCCAATTGTTCTCATTGTGTTTTATCACAAGATAAATAAATAAGCTCCACATTGATGCCTTAATTAATTCAATAAAAATATAAAATATGATGGTTGTAGACTTTCAGCATGATGGATTTTTGTAATTATTACTTTTATAGTTTGGAAAAGATTATAAGTACAATACCATTAGATGTAACAATTTCATTCTTTATTAGTAAAATTTAAAATTTAAAATTTATATTTAAAAGATAATAAAGATCCTAAATCAAATTCTATCATGATCAACTTCTTTCACATCTACTAAATTTTTTATAGATTTTAATATGAATGGTGATAAAGAGGTACAAAAGTTTTAGATTTTGACGAAATTATTTTGAATATTTAATTTTTATATAATGGATGCGCATATGGGTGCAAATGAGTTATCTGTATCCTCCTCATACAATTAAGGCGAGAGGCTCAGAACATGAGAGTAGTAACTGGTTTATTGGTATTCTTTTTATTTGAAGATGAGATTCACTATAAATTACTTTAATTAAATTAAATAATTTATTTTTTAAGGCCACAAGTTTTAAGAGTGTGACTTGTTATGATATACAAAAGTCCAAGTCCAACGACGGTTCATCAAACTTTTCAAGGCCAAACCCCATCACTACTTGTCTAGTAAAATACATGACCAACTTTATCTATTTAAATTTATTAAAAATTAAATTATTTAGATGGAAAGTAGATATGATTTGGTACATGTGGATTAAATTTTAGTTCAAAACTCAATTTCTATCCACTTAATTTTAATAGTCAAAATTAACTATGTGATACCTCTACAAATCCCATATCGACTAGATAGTGATATGGGAGGGGGCTTATATGAGGAAAACCCCCACTCTCTTGTGTGAGGCTTTTTGGACTCAGCTATGTCGGCCAGGGCACAGGAACAAAACTGTACATGCCCATGGAACTTAAAGCGGACAATATCATACTCAGAAAAGTCGAGGTTAAAATTGTTACAACATCTGTCCTTAAAAAATAAGATCACCTACTGATTTTCTTCACTAAGATTAAAACTCTAGAAATTAATTTTGGAGTTAAAACTGGTCAATCTTTTTTTTTTTCTAAAAACTTGTTTTTAATTAGTCTTAAAAAGAAAAATAAACCAAATATACACATACGCACACTAAAATGGCCAACAAACTTCATACAATTATTCAATTAGACTGAAATTTCTCCTTTAAATAAATTCAAACCCATCAATAGCCTACCCAAATTATACAAATAATTACAAATGAAGCAGAAAATTTATGGATCCTTGGCTTCACAAAGTCTATTAAAATAATCCCCAAACATAATATTTATTTGACGGCTCCAAGGGTTCCCTTACATGTGACATTTCACTTAAAAAAAATTTCAACATTTATAGAGTATAGTCAACTGTAAGATTTTTGTATCATGAGCGACATCTTTATTTGATCCCTATAAATTTTAAAAAAGTGAAGTCTAATGTATAATAATAAAATTTGTTTAAAAATTATTTTTACAAGGATGATTCTAAGAAAATTAAATT
The DNA here is from genome assembly GCA_013350335.1 of Chimonanthus salicifolius. Classification (NCBI taxonomy): domain Eukaryota; kingdom Viridiplantae; phylum Streptophyta; class Magnoliopsida; order Laurales; family Calycanthaceae; genus Chimonanthus; species Chimonanthus salicifolius. Next base: position 4,549,065 of record CM023535.1, on the reverse strand, counting down.
CGTTCAATTTAAAAAAATACTCTTTTAAATTTGAAAATCAACAATCAAAATAGAATATATTTTTTTCTAAAATAATTGCTATTGGCAAGTGCTGAGAACTATATTTGAAAACGAGTTTGGATCAAAGGCTCTCATTTGTTTGATCAAACTATGAAAAATCAACATCTAATACATATGAATAGAGGTGGGATTAGAGTAACTTCATAAAATAGTGTAGAGGAGTTGGGCGAGAATCAAACTCAATACCTCGTTTTATGATACGAGCGTCTTGACCGTCAAGTCAACTATTCCAGATTTACTAATATTAAAAGTTATAGTTTTAACAATTTTAAAATAACATTAAAGATGAAATTAATTTTTTAATTTAAATAGTGAAGTCAATTTAAAAGTAGATTTAAAGTAGAATATACAAAACAAATACGAATCACATATATAATTTTAAAACTAAATGAGCATGGAGCCAAAATGGGGAGCATAACCCAATTGAAAATATTTCCAATTTCCATATTTTAAGCAATAGATAAACGTGCATTAACAAGTTACAGATTATCTCATTCTTATCATATAACTTACCAAATTAATAAATAATATGCAAATATTTCACATGTTTTACTTTTTAGAGTTGACTTGAATATGTATTTTCATGGAGTATATGATAGGCAGGCCATGTCCAACGTGGCAAGAGCAGAGAATCCGATTGCAAGAAATAGACGGCTAGATTTATCTAACACGTGTCCAAGATTCACACGTGCAGCAGTGGAGGAAAAACCAGCTTGCGGCAGCACGACCACCACCAATCATGGCGTAATTTTGCTTTCTATATATAAGAACTCAAAACCGTCCATCTTCTCTCTCAATTCTCTGTTTTCTTCCTTTTTCCTTATTTATTACCCATTTCCATCAATTCTCCAGCCTGTTATTTTTAACTCTCCAACTGTTCGTTTCCTCCTTTCTTTTCTATTCTTTACTCTCTCTCTCTCTCTCTCTTCTTTCCTCTCATTTTCTTCTTATATATATCCCATTTCCTACCATTTATCTCGACACTCTCTCTCTGTCTCCCTTTTCCTTTTACTTCTCTCTTGGCATTTGATTTTGTTCTATAGAGAAGGAAGGAAGAAGGAAGGAGAGAGAACCAAAGATGGGAGGCTGTGCGAGCAAACCAAAAGGTGTGAAGGAAGACATTGAGGTTTCTCCTCTGGAGAAACCCATGATTAAAGAAAACAGGGAAGTGGACGTCGTAAAAGAAGAAGTGAAGGTGGTGGGTGGCGAAGAGAAGAAGGCGGAGGACGACGGGGAAGGAAACAAACGCCGATCTCTCAGCCATTTGTTTGAGGTGAGGGGTTAAAATTCCTTTCTATTTTCACTTTTTTTTCTCCTTCATTTTTTGTTCTTTTTCGGGTTGCTTTTCTTGATAAAAAAAAAAAAACTGCTGAAAAGTTATATCGAAATCGTCGTCTTTTAAGCTTTGCAACTTTGAAGAAAATGTAAACATTTGAATTTCAGCTTATATTATTTTATATCAGATTTTTTTTAGAATTTAGTGTATATCAAATTGATATTTTAAATATATCACTTGCATATTAATTTGCACAGTACATTTTTCATGCTATTTATATTTATCTATTATTGTCACACCTAACATTATTATTATCATTTAACATTCAATTATATACATTTGAATGTATTATTGAATATTATGTATTTTATAATTGGCATGATGTGCTTGTTATTGTTGTGGAAATTCAAATCTTATAAATATAAAAGCAGAAATTATTAGGGTGTTCATTTGTCTCAATCTAACATGAGTTTGACATAAATAAATAGGTTAGCACGAAGATTGTTGTCTATGGGTTGGGGGGACGGGTTCAGGCTTTTATTTAAAATCCGTTGAAACCATTGAGGTTTTTAGACCTATTTATTTTTTACATATTTTTTAAATTTTGATTTTATTAATTGAAATATAAATGTACATATTGAAATAATTCTTAGAAAATAAAAGTATGTTAAAACTCAGTATTGATAATTAATTCCTAACTACTCAATCTTAACGATCAGAATCACCGAGTGTCATCTTTTCAAAAACATTTGCCAATTTGACTATCAAGATAAAGTGATTAAAATTTGAATTTTAGACTGAAATTTTAATTATTGGTAGATATTTAAGTATAATTTTAATATATATAATTATATTTTAAATTTACATAATAAATAAAAAAGAAAAAATAATCCAACTTAAATTGGATAGACTCTAGTTTTGGCAGTAAAAATAATCGAGCTCAAACTTTTTAGTGAAGCGAGGCGGTTTTTATTTGCATTAAATATAATGGAATATCAATCAATCAATGTAATTTAATGCTTCTGTTTTATAAAATGAAATTGTCAGAGTTAGTGCTGTGTTTGTATAAGAATCCTCATAATGGGTTACAAATTCAAAACTAAAATATTCATTAAATAATTATTTTTTAATTAAAATTAAAATGATAATGCCGATATTTAGATACTTCTCTATGACATATGTTGGTCCAATACTCCAATTTTGTGATATAAAATTTGAAACGTTTCTAAACCTCCCTTCTAAATTAAGGTAGAAATTTGGTCCGAGTCCGACCGTCGGACCAAACACTCAGGCCCAGGCCTGATTTGTAATTTTAGGGCCCAAGTTTGAGCCTGGGTCAGAGCTGACTTGATTGATTAAAACACGAGTCCCCCGAACTAACATAATACAATAAATATTTAATATCTTTTTAACTTCTCATTTATTAATAATGATAATAATTAGAAAAGAAGTGAGTGGGCTTGTCAATGATGATATTTCACTCTTGATGAGGGATGAAGCATGCCATTCTTTGTATTACTATTATTATTATTATTATTATTTTGAGTTGTTGCAAAGTTAGCCCTTTTTATCAGCTAATGAATGGTTAGGAAAAAATGGTGCCCCCACAAAAGAAAGGTGCATGAGTAGTGCTCTTATTATTAGCCATCTTGTCCTTGTTTTAAACATTCAAATAGGACCCACCTAACATGGCATGCTAGATATAATTTATTTAAATTTTTATTTTTATAAGCTAAAACTTCTAAATTAATCAACAACAAAACCCATGTTTGCTTCGAAATGATTGTGGGTTTAATGGGCACGGGCCTAATTGAATTTAATTTTAGGTCCGTATACTTTAAAAAGTTGGTCCAGGTGCATTCATCATGATTCCAACCAGTTTACACCATCAGCTCCACTAGCATGGAATAGCTAGCTGCTTGTATATATATACCCTAAACTGACATAATTGAGCTACACTGTTTCAATTGTATAAAAGATTAAAAACATTGTCAATGATATGAGAATAAAAAAAATCAATTTCACTAAATATATGTAATCCACTTTATTTAAAATAAGTAAATTAGATGAATAAAACGGAGTTCTTTTATCAATTGTCACATTGTAATCTAGCATGGAACAATAATTTTTTTTTTTTAGATTAACATATCGAAAATTCAGAAACAATTCTACTAAAACTCCTACGGATAAATCTACTATCGCTAAGACCGCTTCTTAAGATGGAAGGCAAACAGTTGAGTTAACAGGGTGAAAGAATGCACATTTTTTAAAGCATAAGACCCAATAAATGGCACTGTCAATGCATGATGTAAGAATTTGATGGAATTAGTCGTACTTCACAAATGGAATTGGAAATTGCATTGAACAATCCTTTATTTAATCAAATTTCATAAACATTTTAACCAATTCCAAATTTTCCTTCAAAATTCCTCCTACCAAATAGGGCCTAAGATCATTATGATGATGCCATTTGAGTGAGTTTGAGCTTTTTTTACAGTATCTTGTTTTATCTGTCTGTAGTTTTCTTCTAATCACCAGTCTCTACCCATCGAGTTTAGAAGCTGAAATCTCCTAATTTTGCAGAAGGAAGAAAAAAAAGAACCTAGTGAAAGTGAGGAAGCAATCGAAAAGGACACCCATTTGCCAAAAGAAGCAAATGAAGAAGCAGAACAATCACAGACAGTGAAAGAGCAAGAACTTGCGAATGTGCAAACCTCTGGAAACAATGTTGCAGAGACAAACCAACATGAAACTAATTTGCAAAAACAACCAAACCAAGAAGCAGAATTCGAAGCAGTAAAAGAAGAGCAGAAACATGTACAGGTGGAGGAATTAAAAGCAAGAATTGAGGTAATCGAAAACCCGAAGAAAGAAAATGAAAATCAAGCTAAGGTGATTGAAGTGATTGGAACAAAGAAATTTGGAGAACCCGTTGAATCCCTACAAGTGAATTCAGAGGAAAAGGCTCAAGTTGTCATCTCTGCTGTGAATGCAGAATCCAAAGATCAGGCAAAAGGAGCTCAGCCACCAAAGGCGGATGAAACTAAAGTCGTAGAGATTCTTAAAGCTGCAGAAGAATTCAATAAGGAGATAAGACTTGAAAAACCTGAAGTTTCTGAACAGAATCCACCAAAGTTGGATGAAAGCAAAGATGTGGAATCTGTGGAAAAAACAGCAGAATCCAATAATGAAGTGAAAGCTAAAGTTCCTGCAAAACGTGGGTACTCTCCGGTGAATATTGATGGCAAACTTGGAGAATCCAAGGCGAGAATTTAAACGGCTAGTTTTGAATATTTGAACATTGGTGGCTTTTGTTTTTCCTTTTCATTGCGTCTTCCTTTTGTTTTCAAGTTTGAAATATGCCTCTCTTTTTTCTTTAATTTGATCCCTATTCCAACTGTTATTATTACTATTTTTTTTTTGAGAAGTCTCCAATTGATTAGAGGCTTTGTTGTAAGTGGTGAATTATAAGGAAAGATTGGTGGATTTTTCCATTGCTGGTAGGATGTATGAGCTTTGTCGATTGAATTATATGAAACTCTTAACTTCTTCTAAGAAGGTTTGATTCAAGAGTCGATTTTTAAAATAATAATTTCTATCATCGTCACTATTATTGAATCTATAAAATGAGCATTTCCTTGTTCAACACAGTAAAATGGGAATCAATAAGTATAAATATATATAAAAAATTCATTAGAAAGGACATCTCTTTTTAGTGATATATAGCTCTTTAATTTTTTTTTTTTGAATTTGTATGATTAAGTGTATGAGAAAAAAACAAAGGAAACAAGAAAGGATATGGCTGCAAATGACATCTCACAGTAATTTCTTCAAGAAAAATTAATATTGCACCATTTTCAAACCATTGTATTATTGTCTTCCTCTCTTAGGAGAGGTCTTCCGCAACCTTCCTCTGCTTGGCTCTGCTTCTTGTTCCTACTTCCTACTTCCTACTGCTATTATTCTTTCTTTTCCCCTTTAGTAGATAGCTTTGTTCATGTCTGTTAAATGTACTGCTGCGTTTAAAAAAGAATTCCTTTTTCACCATTTTCTAAACCTACATTAACACTACATGTAAAAATCACTTGGCTGTGTAATACCCATTTGTGCGCGTGGGAAAAAAAAGTCCCATAGCACTCAGGGAGATGAGTTGAGATGGGATTTTAAGTGGGAAGTACCCTCCAACAAGCATAAGGCCTTTTGAGTTTGGTCTAGTGGGCTGGGTCCAAAAGCAAAATCTTAATGGTTGGTTCGGTGAGTAGAGAATTGGGCTGGATTAAGAGTTTAAAGAGGACAATATCACGCTTGAGGAGTCCGATTAGAGTTGTTACAGGCTAATTATTATCAATCAAAATTGACTATGTTGGGTGATCCCAACCATCAAATAATTGGATTTTCACTCATTGATTATGAACATTTTAGGCCCCTTATTAATCAACCAAGTTGACACTAACCATTGTGAGGCTTTGTATAATATTTGTTCATGGTTGGATCCAATGGATCAATAGCGGGTCTTGTTCATCTCTACCACCTGTGCAGTTTTAAAGTATGACATATGGATTGTTTGTATCATTTTATCAGTGAGATTATCAATTCCCATGGTGGGATCCAATTCATAGATGAATCAATCAGTAGACTACTCAGTAATTGTTCATAAAAACAGAATCAAAGCATTTCAAGATAAAAGTAGTCAAAATATCTTCTTCATGGGCTTTTTCATGTTCACTCTTAGACAGCATAAGATACATGAAATTTTGATGTTGTTATCATGAAATCTCATTATTTTTGTAGGTTCTTTTTGTTTTGTTTTTTAAAATTCAATTCAATTATAAGAAGAAAAGAGAAAGCAATGAAAGAAAATTATAGTTATAAAAAGAAAGAATTTATCTTCCTCGTCTGCTAATACTAATGACACATTCTTTAATGACATGATAACTGGAATGTCATTAAGAGCACATTTGACAATTTTCACACGAGAAAAAAAATGTCGTTTTTAAGAAATTGAGATGAGAAAAGAATATTTAAGTACATGAACATATTATATAAATTACATTTATAATTATAAATTGGTTAAATTAGCAATCACTTTAGCTTAGGAACTAGAAATTTCATATTTGAATCTTTTAGTCACTAGATGTCCATGACTTGTAGGAGACTATGTGCATCGGAATTTTATCTAATGCCCTCGTACTCGAAGAGAGATTCATAGGTGCAAATATCTGCCGATACGAAACGTATTGGCCGAGATGATACGGATTTTCAGTCCTTTACCATATCGGGCGATACGTATTGTATCGGCGTACAGGATATTCTTCGCCGATATATATCGGTCCAATATCGGCCGATATATATCGGTCCATAATATCGTTCTTTTTTTTTTAAAAAAAAAAAGTCAAAACAGTGGTGGACTCGAGTTGATATCTCGGCGGATATTGGCCCAGATATTGGCCAATATTTTCGTTTTTAAATTTTTTTTTTAAAAAAACTTCCTTTTGGATTTTGTATTTAGTTTTTAATTCAGAAAAAATAAAATAATAAAAAATACCGATATTTTAAAAAAAATACAAAAGAGGAGAGAGAATTTTATCGGCCGATATCTCGGGGTGGCCAAATTTTGCACCCCTTGGTCTTAGATTTCTTCATGATGAAAAAAATGACTAAATTGAGCCAAATCCAAGTTGTATCTCGAATTCACATAGATAAAAATCCAGGTTAGTTATATTTAACTGTCATTTTTTTTTTTTTGAACGATTGGATAAGTTTCATTCAAAAGAGGGGAAAAACCCCAAGAGATACAAGTATGAGCTCAAAACGCGAGCGAGAAACAAAGGGGGAAGCCCACAACTCGAGCCAGGTACAAAAAATTCCTACAAATCAGTAATGACTCCCATACCACAAAAAGACAAAATGGAAGTACTCAAACTGTTGGTCCAAGATTTAAGATTAAAAAAATAAGGGTCATGCATATAAATCTATTTGACGCAATTTTTTTAGATACATATTTCATAATTTTTTTCCTAATTACCGCATTTATGCATTTCAACTACACTTAGGGCTTAGGGCGGCAAACGGACCTCGACCCGTTTAGGCCTTCAAATCACTTGATGGGTACTTATTTACTCTAAAATGCAAATCACTTGATGTGTATTTGGGTTGAAATAAAAGAGTACAACAGCTACTGTGGCTCTAAAATGCAAATCACTTGACTAACCATATTGACCATGCATTTCATCAGATTTGCATGAATTTCTATGACCTTTATCATTTGAACATAGGAATCACATTCCTTTTTTTTTTTCCTTAGTGTCTCATTAATCCTGTGTATCTCACCTGCTACTTCCATCATGTTTAAAAGAGCAACGTCAGGCATCGGTGTTGAAACTGCAAGAGTGTCAGCTGAGAGAGGTTTGAAGCTTGTAATTCCGACAAAGAATCTCAAGAAAGCTACCAAAATGAAATAGAGGATACAGAATGGGAGCCTCAATTCAGAGATCATTTTATTTGAACTTGATCTCATGGAAGTTGCACAACGTAAGTAGTGGATTATAACATTATAATCATATATTTGGCTGTCTCATAGAAGTTGAAGAACAGTTTAAAAGCAATTCGGACCTCATTTGAAGAAAATGGTGCAAACTAAAAATTTCTTTTTCGAATTTGGATATTCAGATTTCAAAAAACGGACATGTTTAATAGGAAAAATATCAATAGAAAAGATCAAATTTATCTTCATTTTTGCTTTAAAATTATCTTAGGAAGATACTCTATGTGCCCTTCATCCAACCTTCTGTTTAAAACTCCGAAAAAACTCTGACTGATTCAGTTAGAGTTAATTTGACTCAACAAAAATTTGAACTCTGATTTAGGTTAGAATAAAAGATCTGATTTATTCGGCACAGTCTGTTAAAAATTAAGGTTAAAAAAATTGATTTTGAGTCTGATAGCATGATGGGTCAAATAGACAAATGGACCTTTATCGGACTGTGAACGTCCAATAAGCCTAATTGGGCCGGGCTGGATCCAGTTCCTTTCAGTGCCTATTCTCTTTTAAGAAAAAACAAGCTTTCACTGGTGATAACCAGGCAAATGCATTATGTATTTGAGGTGATTCACCATATAGACTAGAGGCAATCCATGGGTGATTTGACAGAGATTCCCACGGAAATCTCCCTTTAAGATATTAAAGGAGAAAAGCCATTGGTGGTTTCTCATCATAGAGAATATTGTACCCTTTATTGCATGGTGAAGTAATGTGATCACCATGTTGCTATCCCACTCAGCATCCCGGTGTGAAAAGTTGAGGGAGATTTTTTATAACTTTTATTCAAAGAGTCACACATCATCGTTAATGAAGATATTTAGTAAGTGGGTGAAATACTGAAATTTAATCTTTATTTGATTAATTTATTCTTTTATTTTATACTCTGACATCTTTACTTTTATAAGTTATTGATTTTTTTAGGGAGAACTCTAAGACCCCCTCCCCTATCTCTCTTGGTGTTCAAGGCACTTTTTTTGAACGGTGAAATTTTTTATTAATAGAATAGAGATACAAAGAGAAAAAAAAAAAATACAAAGATGAGGCTTAAGAGATATAGGCCTCAAAGATAACCAAAATTCTTACTGCCAATGAACCCAACATTAAAATAGACACCCATGTAACTTAGCCACCAAGAAATTGAAAAGTGCCTCTTGTAGTTCCATCAACGCCATTTTTTCTAAAAAAATCCGCCACCCCATTAGCAGAGTGGCTAACCAGCGAGAATGAAACCTCCATTCTTGTTAACAACCCCTTAATTTCCCTCATCAAAGTAGTAAACTTCCACGGCGGACGCTTCTTCCCTTTGACCTATTTAATAGCGTTGGATGAGTCACTCTCAATAAGTAATGTAACTCCCCCTAACTCAGATCCTAAGATTAAGGCTCTTCGTATACCAAGAAGTTCTGACTCATTAGATTCCTTTGACCCTACAGATTCTGAAAAAACAACGCTTATGGATCTCAAATGATCCCTAAGTACACTCCCGATCCCAGTCGGACCCAGTTTACCTCTCGAAGCGCCATCAATATTAAACTTGAAGACGCCACAAGCCGAAGGAGACCACATGGCTCGCACCCTCTTGCTTCTCGAGCGATTCATCAAGCTACCCTCCCATGCTTGGAACAAGTCGTTGGTTTTAAACTCTCTGAATTCCTTATTAGCACAAAGCCAACAACACAATCTCCACTTAGCATTGTGAAAGACACCATTAAAATCCGAATTAATCCCTTAAAAAATCCTTAAATTCCTCTCCTTCTAAATTGACCACAAAACCACGGAAGGAATCAAGTTCCAAACAATCCTTTTCCTACTTCTCAATCCAAATAGGAGTCAATACTCCATAACTCCCTCCCACGAACTAGGACAGACCCAGATACACCCAAAAACTCCAAGAAGCAACTCTAGAGTCTCCAAGTCACTAGACAAGTAACCATAATGTGATCGATAGATTCATCCTCCATGTCACAAAGTTGGCATTTAGCATCACCCTCATCCGTTAAGAGACTTCTTCTCTTAAGCTCCACCCTAGTCAAGATCTTCTTCTTCATTCAACACCAGACAAACATTTGGACTATTGGGGGCGCCAGGGATTTCCAAATAATAGCCTCAGGAATCACCAACCCGGTCAAACTTTGGAGAACTGCCTCAATAAAGGATTTAACTGAGAAGAGACCAGATGAGTCTCCCGTCCAAACAAACTCATCATCACAGTCTAAATCCATCGAAAATTCATTCAGCAACAATTAAAGCTCATTCAGGCTATCAACCTCAAAACCTCCAAGATTTCTCCAAAAAACAAAAAGCCACGACCCCCCTTGATTGTTAGCGCAGAACATATCTCCCACTAGAATGTGCCTATTCCTAGAGGCCCTAAGAGCGCTCCTTCAGGGGGCATATCCCCCAACCACACATCTTCTCAGAAGAATGTCCGATTGCCTTTGCCAACCAAAAGGCGCAAGTGTTTTCTGAACAAGTCCCCCACCTCTGGTGTTCAAGGCACTTGATAAAGCTCTAGATGCAAGTCCTTCGCAAGCCATGACCATTGAATGACTATGGAGCTCGAATCTAAGACTTCTAGTTCCTAAGCGAAATTGTCAGTCAATTGGGGTGAGCTACCATACTTATCATTAGCTCATCTAGACATTATAATTTATAGATAAAAACCTACAAAAGCAATCTTAATTTTCATATACAAACTCAAAATGTATTAGAAGGAAACTTTACTAGAATTATAATCTTTTACAAAATCAGACTAGTTCACCTATAAAATAATTGAAATTATTTTGCATGTCACTTCTTGTTCATCCAAATATACAAACAACTATTCTATATTAAAACATGAAGTAATTTTATCACTCATTTGAAAAGAAGTGTTTCTTCTTGATCAATGAACAGGATGATCCAAATAATTTTCCCACCCATTATAAAATAAGTGTGTCTCCCAACTTAGTCAGTCTGTGAGCACAATGAGTACAGAGTTTTGGTGTTACCAAGTCATTGGCTTTTTTGTCCACGTATAGTTGCACACATGCATTCCATTATTAATTTAGTGCTACTCCTACTACCACCTAAAACTATGGAAATTGAGTTTCATTCATTGAAGGGGAGCTTCTACACAAGATTTTTTTTTTTTAATCTTTTGGGTCTTGGGATTTCCTAGACCAAACCATTAATTCTCATGGGTTCAAATGGTTTTACCTTCTGGGAGACCCACAAGCCATGTCTTGCAATGCTTTTCACTCAGTTTGTTTATGCAGGAATGGCCTTGTTCTCCAAGGCTGCAATCAGTGGTGGAATGAACCCCTTTGTTTTTGTGGTTTATAGACAAGTGATGGCCACGGTTGTCTTAGCACCATTTGCTTTCTTACTACAAAGGTGATACAAAGTTACTGTCTGTAAATTTTTTTGTTTTTAGTCTTCTCCCGATATTTCAGTATTGTTCTTTGAGACTAATTTTTTACTTGTTTGGTAGAAAGAATGCTCCCCCACTGCCCTATAGTCTTTTGTGCAAGATCTTCTTCATTTCTCTGTGTGGGTAAGAACACATTCATTCAAATGATTGGAACTGATTAATGTTCTCATTACATTAGGAATTTGCAGTTTTTACTTATTTGGAAATATATCTTGTTTCATTTTATGGAAATTAAATTTCAGGATCACCTTGAGCTTGAATCTCTACCATGTTGCAATCAGCTACATAACTGCGACATTCGCGGCCACTACAACTAATGCAATTCCTGTAATCACCTTCATCTTAGCTGCTATAATGAGGTAAATAATAGATTAGTCAATGAAAAGACACCATATCACTAAATGAGCTCTTTTTATTACGTAAAATGGCAGTAGTGCCTCTAATGAAGTTTACATGGCAAAACTAATATAACTTTTTTCTCCTTCTCCTTCTTCTTTTGTGGTTTAAAGGGTGGAAAGTATTTCCATGAAGAATTTGTATGGAGTGGCAAAGGTGTTGGGCTCAGTAGTGTGTATCTCGGGTGCTTTCATGGTGGCTTTGCTCAAGGGCCCACCTGTAAAGATTTTGAATTGGCACTCAGAAATTCACAAGGAAGAATCAAATTCTTTTGATGTTAGAAATACTAGCAAGGGAGAATGGGTGAAAGGTTCTCTTCTCATGCTTGCAGCAAATACAACTTGGTCAATGTGGCTTATATTGCAGGTTTAAATTCAAATCAACTGGTTTCTTGTTCTTGTTGCTTCATGTTTAAATTTTCTTTCACAAACTTAAAATTTATTTTTAAGAAAGATCTGCTGTTAAAGTTTATGGTTAGTCTATTAGAAAAACCACCTTATTTTCTTAGTAATTTGATAAAAATGATACTAATTTTTTTGTTGTAATTTTCTCTTACTAGGGTTATATTCTTCAGAAGTATCCTTTGAAACTACATGTCACTGCTTTACAGTGCTTTTTCAGTAGCATTCAGTCAGCAGTTGTAGCAGTTGCCTTCGAAAGAAAGCCATCTTCATGGAAACTTGGATGGGATGTTCATCTCGTAGCTGTCACCTACTGTGTATGTTCATCACCCTTTTTATTTTTTAACTATCAAATTTTATGTTAACATGAAACTCGAACTTAAAATCATTGACTCACATTGTTTTTTTTCTTTGACAACAATATTTTCTTTATCATTTTCCTTGACATATATAAGTGGTAGCCTTCCTCCTTCTACCAACAATGAGTTAGTTCGCTAATTGAAAGTTGTGGTGATCATGTGTGAGACTGAGAGTAGACAATATCATACTAATGAGATGAGTCATTACATTATTTTGACAATGTGAACACATCATCATCAGATGCTCTTTGAGAAATAATATTCATATTGTATGTATAAAATTTAAGAGATCAAACTTTAAATACATAAATAATAACTATTGAATCATAATAACAACAACAAATGCATTAATCTAATTATCTGACAAGTTCTATAGAGTATAGAGTTCATCTCTTATGAAAGTTTGTACAGTAAAATGATAGGAATGTCAATATTTTTATATCAGAACTCAGAAGATATTTTAATATATCATAATGATAGAAATTGCTTTTCTATACAGAGCCCATAATTTATATATTATATATTATCTTGACAACTTTGTTCTTTGCACCTTACTGCTTTGGTGAGTACTTGATTTGAAAGCTTGACCAGACCATGAACTTTGTGTGGCAACAGGCTTTGCTTTATTATTATTATCTTAACCTTTGATTATGTACTATGGTCTGACAAATCCAACAATTACATGACTTATGATAATATATCATATCCTTAATTTTGACCAGCCAATTCTCGAAATTATGCCCTTTGGAACTTGAATGAATTTGGCCACCTGTTTGTCAATGTAATCATACATGGTTTGAAACCTTTGGACCATTCATAAAGATCTTATGAATTAGAAAATTTAATTTGAAATCTTTCTTTATTTATTTATGGAATTCACTCCTTCATAAATACAAAACATAGTGTTTATTAACCACAAATCACATCTATCAAACATCACTGTTTGTTTGATAAGAGATAATTATGTTGAGTTTGGTTTTCCATCATTATCTTAGACAGGATGATTAAAAATATCTAAGGGAATTAATTGTCACTTCATTAAACCTATCTTTATTCTACAATGCTTTCAAAGATTTCATTTATTACTTATACGATATTTTTACATCAAAAATAATTTAAAGTCGTTAAAATTTTAATGAGTTTAAAAGGCACGATGAGTTTCATATTTAAAGAAAGATCTGTCCGATAAATTCATATGTGACTTATATGACCCGCACATCCAATTTTTTTTTTTTTTTAATTATTACGGAATTTAGGGATCCAAAAAGGTTTGAACTAACACTAATTTATGGTGCATGACAGGGGGTGATTGTCACTGGAATCAGCTACTTCTTGCAGGTTTGGTGTATTGAGAAGAAAGGCCCTGTTTTCACAGCCATGTTTACTCCATTAGCATTGCTTGTTACTGCAGTCTTCTCTGCAATTTTCTGGAAGGAGACCATGCACTGGGGAAGGTTCAAAACTTCCAACTTATTCCTCCAAACACAATCATAAAAATTGATGACATGAAATTTTGGGTTTTTACTTTTATGTTTCTTTAAATGTAAAAAACGTTGGAAAATGGCAAAATAATTTTTAAAATTCAATTATGAATGCTAATCTTAGATGAATAGAAGAAGTGATTTTAAAAACAATCACTAAAACTCAAGTAAAAACAAGGAAGGGGAGAAACACCATGAGATTAGGAGTTGCATTTATGTGAGTAGTTTATAATTTGATATCGACAGGGGTATAAAATTCGGATTCGGCCTATATATCGGCTGAATTTATTCTCTCCTCTATTTTTTTTTAAAAAAATTAGCCGATATCGGCCGATATGATACGGCTGTGATATCGGCCGATATTTGTACTCCTGGATATACATTTATTTATTTTCTAAATTTGAAAGAGAAACTCATGTTAGGCAGCCGAACAAGTCTCTCATCAGTTGGTGAAGAGGTAGATTTGAGATATATACAGACTTGGGTCATTCCACCTAATGGGTTAGTCTTTTGAGCTAGATACACAGTCTTAACAAGTGGTATTAGAGCTATATCTAAAGCTACCATATGTGGACTCAGTGGATCTCCTAATTTGATAGGATGGTTAGCAATGTTCTATTCGTTGGAGAGCCTCGTTCGAGAGGGGATCGTTAGGCAGCCGAGTGAGTCCCATATCGGTTGGTGAAGAGGAGGATCTAAAATATATATTAGACTTGAGTCAATCCACCTAATAGACTAGTCTTTTAAACTAGATACACAGTCTTAACAACTCGCTCTTTCAATAATCAATGCCCATATTAGCAAATGATTCTTGAAAACCTGTCAACAATGGAAAAAAAAAATTTGTAAAATATCCAAAATAAGTATTGAATATGTCTAGTTTGAAAAAGTTTTAAGTGTAGAAATTACTGGAACCACTCGCTTTCAGTTTATCTTTGGTGTGCAATGAGATTAAGGAGATGATCACTCACAAATCTCCATTAGTTGGAACTTAGTTTTCATAATCCACTTTCCTCCATGTTGCCGTCTTAAGTAAGATTCCATGAATTTCCTTGATAGACAAACACTCTGGCCCTACCATGGGAGGCATGATAAAGTCATCTTTCACATCTGGGTCATATTCATCTTCCAAATGCCACGAATACTGCAATTCACTGGCCTAACTTCAGTACTAAACACTTAACACTGTCCAATTCCAAATCGCACCACCAACAATGACACACTGACAATTCCCATTTGTGACTACTGAAAGATTTTTGCATTAGATTAAGATCTAAATGTAGGGGTTTACTTATGGAGGTTTTACACTGGATATCCCACAGTTCCCATGTAAATTTTTTTAAAAAAAAAAAAAAACAAAAAAAAATCGGTAGTCAGATATTCCAGTAATATTTCCTGTAGTATATCTATTACACAAACTAATAGATACATTACACAAATTAAATATCAGCTGATTATTTAAAATATTAATATAATGTAATATTAAAATTTGAAAAGTTGAAGAGAGTAAAGATAAAAATATGATCGTAGCGACTTGTAGGATCTCTTGCTCCATGGTCTATGCCAAATTGCTAACCTGGGTCAAATCATATTGGATGAGTAGAGCACCTCTCTGAAATCCACAAATGGGAAAATATTAGTATTTTTTAGTGGAAAATGAGCTTTTAAGTATATATATGCTAGAAAAATTGATGAACACTTGTGATTTGTAATCTTTAATCTCGTCAAGGGTGTCTTTAGTTAGATTCTCACTCCAATTCAAAGAGCCACTTCTTATAAAATTAAGAGATTTTCAAATATTCTTAATATTGATTAGATGCTTTAAAGGACTCGAACTCTTTAATCATAAAATATCTATAAATTCCATCGTTTCATTGATGTTTCCTTTGCAGTGTTTGTGGGGCTATATTGTTAGTCGCAGGTTTGTACAGTGTTTTGTGGGGAAAGAACAAAGAAGAAGGTGCGAGACGAATAAAGGAACAAAGACAGCAGACTACATTGGAGTGCATAACAACAAATTAGTGAGTATAATGCTCAAGGAGGAGAACCGTTCTAAGTTCTAACTTTTAGGGTATCATCATATATATATATATTTTTGAAGTTTTTACTGTGATATTATTAAAAAAATCTCATAAAGAATATAATTTTTTTAAATATTAAGAGCAGTATAAATTAAATAACTATATGATTTGTGAATTTATTTAGACACTAGGAAAAAAAAAAAAAAAATTGATCATATAGTGATATGTTACGTTATTATCGTGATATGAGCATAATTATTGATAAAAAAAAGAAGATAAAACACCAATAATTAAGTTAAATGGTATTATTATGAGCCAATAGTAAAGACAATATTTATTACAATGATTTGACTGTCAATGAGAGTTGAGGAAAAGTGGATCATGGCCCACCAACTAACATGTTGTTCTGCGTGTAATGTGTTTTCAGGTAAAAGGTTCTCGTTGGCTTCCTTGTATTGGAACAATTACATGGAAATCATGGGCTGGGCTGGGTCCATCTATGAGGCTCGGCAGACTCTTATCTGGGCTTGGTGTTAGGCACATGGATTAGTGAAGCCCACGGAACTCTTCTTTGGTTTTATATCAGTGTATATTTATAGCAATTATTGTTTAAACTTTTGCATGCATGATGATTTTCTAAGGTAAAGTTCCAAAATTATCTCTCTAGTAATGATTTTGTGGTGAAGGGTGTGTTGACAACAAGGGGATTTTCATATGGGAGATTATGAAAATAGGAGAGTAAAGAAAATCTATTAAGATTTGACCTGATCCAATCGAAATTGACCTGTTCTAATAAATGACTCAATTCAACTCAAATCGTTTAATAGATGACTCAACTCAACTTGAGCCAATCCATTTTATTAAACAATTTTAGATCTAAATCCATTTATAAATGTGTAAGCTCGACCTAAATCTGATTATAAATGGGTAAACTCTACTGACTCAACTATTACTATGCCTGCATGAAATAGATCGACTCATACGGAGACTACACACATTTAAATAGTACTCTTAGTGTGCGTTTTGCTAAAAAACAGTCTTTTTAGTGAAGTGAATGAAAAAAATCAATCTAAACTAAATCTAAAATAGATCTTAAACTAACTTAATATATTTAACAAGATCTAAAACAAACCTAGACTTGAACCGAATAAGACCTAAGCAAGTCGTTGCCAGGTCTACTTCGGATAAAAAATAGAGCTTAAAAATAATTTGTAGTCATTAATATTTTAAAAGATTAAAACCATGACTACTTTGATAACACTTGGCCAAGATGATCTTTCAGGTTCTGACAATCATGTTTTGATTATTCATGTCCACATGTCACATGTGATTATAGTGGGCCCACATAGGTTTCAAAGTTTAGAGGTAAAAAATAATTTAACTTCATTAAAGTATAGAGAATTATTAAAATACGTCTTTGTTCATCTAATCAATAGACATGTCACGTTATGCTAAAAAAATGATATATATAATTTTTTTTAATTTATTAATTTTTTTTTTATTTACATGCGGGAAACCATGGGAAATCCAGCGTAAATCCCCACGGGTAATACCCACTGCCCTTAAGGTATAGTAAGTTAAGCCATGAGGGCTCGAACTTGGCACGTCCCATTTCCAGAGGCAGGAGGTTAACCACTTGAGCTACACCTATGTGGACTAATCTATTAAGTTTTACATGCTACTGCCGTTGAAATGATTGAATTAATATGAAAATTAAAAATAATATTGATTGCTATTTTTATGGTTCTTAGTTTTTAATGATTTGAAATGGATTTTATTAAAAGGAAAAATCTAGAGAGGCTACCTAAGCTTCTTTTATTTGAGAATAACTAAAATTTTAAGTGAAATAGACATCTTTGAGTTAGATGTATAAATAATATTATAAATAATGATAAAATAAATTTTTACTCTCATCTAATGATCACATAATTGTCAGATTGAAATGTTTGTTGAAGCCCATCGAAATTTGCTGGCTGAGGCCCATGACCAGCCCCATGTGAATCATATCGTAGCCCAAATGAATCGAACCGTTCCGAGAACTGAACAGTCTTTCAGACTGATGCAGGTCCAATTAGATCGAACCATATGATTTAATTTGGTTTTAAAAACAATGATTTATTTAATTAGGTGAAGCCAACTAACATAATCTTTTTGGGATCATCCTAGTACAAAATACAGAGAATCCTTACACATGAAAATCACCAGTCTTTAGAGATGATTTTGGTGTCTAACTATATAACCAAAGAAGAGTTGAATGGGCTTCACCAATCCATGTGCCTAAGACCAAACCCAGATGACGGCCCACCGAGCCTCATAGTTGGACCCCAATTTTGAATAATAAAATCTCTCAGAACAACATGTTAGTTGGTGGGCCATGATATGATGCGATTTCCCTCATTTAAAGAGAGTTGATCAAATCAAAGTAAGAAGTACTATCTATATCTTTTTTTTTTTCATTTCTATTGCAAAAAGTATTGTAATGCCATTTTTTGGTTTTATCATCAGATAAGTTAGCTCAGGTTGTCTCTCACTTCAGGAAGAGAGAAGTTGAGGGTTCGAGTCTCCATCGCCTAACCTTGGTGTGCCCTAAGGGTAGTGGACTCATCCGTGGATATTTTAGTAGAACTGTATTTGAATTTCCCACATGTAAATCCAAAAATAATACAATATCACAATATTATTCAATCGTTCTAGCTTTATCAAAGTCGGGAAATACAATATCACAATATTATTCAATCGTTCTAGCTTTATCAAAGTCGGGAAATACAATATCACAATATTATTCAATCGTTCTAGCTTTATCAAAGTCGGGAAAAGATCATAAGACTAAAATAATCTTACAAGGACAAAATTCACTATATTTAAATAAACGAGTAGAGTGAATAAGAAGCATAACTAATTTAAAATTAAAATAGATTTTTTTATTTTAACAGATGATTTTGTATATTTATTAGGGCTGAAATCGAATCGGGTCGGATTTCTTAAAACCTAGCTTGGCCCGAGTCAATATTTATGAAACTCGACTCGACCCGACCCAAGCTATTGACCCGAAATTATCTACCTGACCCAACCCAAATTCTAACCTGAATTCTGAACCCATTTTAGCCTAATTTTAGTCAGGTTGGGTCAGATCGAGTCGGGTTAACTTAAAAATTCCTCAACTTGAACCGATCCAAATTCCGTGCAAGTTTTTGTTTTCTCAACCCGACCTGACTCGCATGACCCAACCTGCAAAACCCAACCCAAGTTTCACCCCTAATATTTATATGATTAATCTCACCTTCAATATAGAAAAAATATAGTTAAGAAAAATAATTTTCTTTTTATATTATTTTTATATTTTATAAATAAAATAATTTCAGTTTAAAGAAAATGGCAAAGTTATTTGCACTCAAGCACCTCTCTCACTTGAAGCCAACAAGGTTCTCAATACAACTAGCGTGCATAACCCAACAATCTCAATCCATGGACGACAATTTGTAGAAGAAAAAGAAAAACATGGTTACTTTTCAATGAGTTCACCATAAAAAGAAAATGAAAAATCATTCCTTAAATGATCTTTTATTTGAGAAAATTAAACACCATAGCTTTTGTGTACATCCTTTTCAATTTCTCCTCAAAGAGGCTCTCTCTTTTACTGCAAAGTAAAATGGTCAGTCAAAATTTGGTACAAACACTGTACAATTCTTTTGCATGGTCATCTACTTTTTAATTATAAATTAAACTTTTACCATGTTTATAGATTTACTGATCTATATAAATAAGTTGATGTGGTGTAGTATTTATTCTAAAAGAATTTTACAGTGGTCTTCCCCTTCCTCAGAGGATGGAGATGGTGCCCTGATTTTACCTGCTCTAATCTCAGTAGCGTGGCACATTCACTGCTCAAGTGCCTTACACATGCAGCCGTCGTTTTGACACGTGGAAATTGCAGTTACTGTAAGCCCTTTGATTACAACAGATGCCTTTGTCCTCTCTCTCTCTTTCTCTTTCTCTTTCTCTCTCTCTCCACCGTCGAATACTTGCCAACCTTCTCTTCGTTCCTTTATTAGCTACCTCTCTATTATATAACTCTCCCAATAAAGGCAATTGTTCTTCTTCGTCATTTGTCTACTTCAAGGAGAGCTGTAGAGTACAGGCATCAATGACATGCATATAGATTTTACGGTTCACTCAAAGGCTACAGTCATAGAGTGTGATGCAAGATTTATCCCGGACAACAAATTACAAGGATTAAAACCAACCTTTTCCGTTGTCTCCTTCCTCACTACCAAAACCTTAGAGAAAAGAATCTTATATACTTGTGCATTACACGTAAATTCTCAGATTGGGCCCTCTGAACCTAACATAAACAGAACCCAAATCCAAAAGGACTTATTAAAAACAGCCAACATGTGCATGGGTGGGAATTGTTGTAGGCGTCCAGTGGGGGTGATGATCCTGGTTCAAATCGCATATTCAGGAGTAAATGTCTTGTACAAGTTGGTAATAAGCGACGGCATGAATGCAAGAGTTCTGGTTGCTTACAGATACATGTTTGGAGCAGCTTTCCTCCTTCCTCTCGCTTTCTTCCTAGAGAGGTATCTCATTCTCACCATCTCCATTTCTAAATACGTACATCTTCTTCTTCTTCCCGTGGTTTTTTCTTTTAGAGATTTTCCACGTAAATCTCTGTGATTGTTTTGGTCTATCAATTTCTACATAAACTTATTTTGAAAAAGATATTATTTACATTTGTATTAATGCTCAACTATTCTTCTTTTTTGATCTTATATCAGACTAATAAAATTTATTTTAAAAATAATTTTTTATTATTAAATAGATGTAATACATATAATTCAAGTGCAACCTCTGAAGTTATTAAGAAAAGAAGTTTGGCCACACGAGTATACATGAATCCGTTAAACATGGAAAAACCAGTAAAGACTATGATGCACAAGAGCCGACGCACAGCATGAATTAAGTTGAAATTATTACTTTTTAAATTTAATTTTAATTTTTTATATTGTTCATTTAATTTTAATTTTAAAATTTTAAAAGCCAGAATACTTTTTTTACAAGGTCACTTTTCTCTCAAGAAAGTCAGTCCCCTCTCTCTCTCTAATTTTTAGTGTTCTACCGTTTCAATTAATTTATGCTTTGATATTACTATAATTTACTATAATTGGCAATCTATAAATACTCAGACTACCCTCTCTTCGAGAGAGACTTGATACTTAGACATACCTTTAACTGGGTCACGAACTATACCTGATTTGATGTAATGTAAAGAGGACATATAAGTAGAATTCATGAAGTTTTACCTCCATTTGATCATCTTATCTCTTGATTTTAAAATTTTATAAATTAGTGATTTATATTGATGTGAAATTTGAAAGGCCAAGCTCATGTAGCTGAAATGACCAAGTTATCATGAAATTTTACACACCAATATTCATGTATATATACATAAAATCGATGATATTGCACCAATATTCATGTTTGTAAACATAAAATCAATGATACAAGTCCCATGATCCATTTCATAGACAATTTCTCCAAGCAGCATTGCTAGAAAAGCCTGTTGGCTAAATATTATTTATCATATTCCATGAATGTCATGATAGCTTACCCCGAGTTTTTTCCTCGTAATACAAACTAAAGGTAGAGAAACTCTGTTTCGGCCAACTCTTGTTTGGTAAATATCAACTTTGTAATGTTTGAATTGATACGTTGTTTTCTTGTAGGAAAAGTAGGCCTACATTGACTTGGATGGTACTGTTGCAAGGGTTTTGTTCTGGGTTATTTGGGTAAGTGAGAATGAACATTTAAATACGGCTCGTTGATTCAACTTTTAAAATATTTATGGATATGTTTGTCATTTGTTGATTCCTCTTATGTGTACCGTTGTATAAAAAATGGATATTTTGCTTTCTTTTTTAATATTTTTAATATATTTGCTTCTTTGGTAATTACTCACTTCTCTCTGTCTCTCTACAGAGGAACTATGACGCAGAATCTTTATATCACAGCTTTAAGTATGACATCTGTGACCTTCGTTACTGCCATGGCAAATCTTACTCCTGCTATTACTTTCATAATGGCAGTCTCTTGTGGGTAAGGGTGTTACTATTCATTTTTATTTCCTTCCAAGTGGGCTTGATTGGAAGTTCTTTGTGGCCAAGCTTGTATGTGATGGCTGATCATGCCATACTGAATTTTGGGAATAATTTACTTTTTAAGAATTTCTATACACATGAGGACAGTTTTTTAATAGATACCTCCTAATTGAGATTCTTAAGGATCCTTCTGTAGATTCTCAATGATGAATGTATACAGTTCAGTATTGATTGAATTTGGTAATGACAGTAGTCTCTTTCTCAGGTTAGAGAAGCTTGCAATTTGGTCAGCCTCTGGGCAGGCAAAGGTGTTGGGAGTGCTCATTGGGATTGGCGGCGCAATGATCCTCACCTTCTACAGAGGCCTACATATTAACCTATGGTCTTCAAAGATCAACCTGTTGGGCCCAAATAGTGCATCTCCCAGTCATATAAGTTCTAACCAGAATGCCTTGGGTTTGTTTCTTGCCATTGCAAGTTCTTTCTCTTCTTCAATTTGGCTAATAATACAGGTAATTCTGACAAATTGCTCTCCATATCACTTACTAGTATCCATGATTGACTCTATTTATTTCTTTATTTTCAATTTCCTAACCTTAGTCTGCATTTCATATTACAGGCTAAAATGAGCAAAAGGTACCCATGCCATTACTCAAGTATTGCACTGATGTGTTTCATGGCATCCATACAGTCGGTTATATTTGCTCTATTCATGGATCATGATTGGTCACAGTGGAAGCTCAGTTGGAATATTAGGCTCCTTACGGTCATTTCTTCTGTATGTTTCTTTACCTAACATTATTATATTAAAATTTTAAGATTTTTTTAGGGAATTTTGTATGTGTGAGAACAGAGACTATTCACCCTGTTGCCACTAATCTTATGAAGAGCAAGCTCTCCCAGCCTCTTCAGGATTGGCACTATGTTTTCTGTTTCATTATATGCTTCTATTCTTACGTACGATACACAGATACATACATGTGCACGTGTATATACACACTCGTAGGTCCAGCTCAAGGTCTCAAACCCACTGACCAACTGACTCGTGAGGCTCCACAGTATTCAAGCATTTATCTGAGAACTCTGGATCTCATCCCTGTTAAATATATGAAACTTTAGAAGGTTTCATTTGTTCATATTTTCTACTCTTAAACTCCTTAGTAAGAAGGGTCCTTCTCTACACCTTTTGCATCTCAATGGGACATATGGAAATTGGTAGTTTCATTAAAATCCAAATGATTGAGAAGGAAGCAACTTATTCAGGTAGTAATGAATTAAAGTATGATTTTGTTGGGCAGGCTGAACGAGTCCCACATCGGTTAGTGAAGAGAAGGATCTGGGATATATAGTAGACTTGTGTCATTCCACCTAATAGGCTAGTCTTATAGGTTGGATAGTGAGTTATATCAAGTGGTATCAGAGCTATGTCCCAAGCTACTGCATGTGAATTCAGAGGATCTCCTAGCCGAATGGGATGGCCCGTGACATTCTATCCACCGGAGAGCCTTGTTCGAGGGGGGAATTGTTGGGTAGCCGAACAAGTCCCACATCGGTTAGTGAAGAGGAAGATCTGGGATATATATTGGACTTGTGTCATTCCACCTAATAGCCTAGTCTCTTGGGCTGGATAGCCTATTCCCTACAGATTTACACCATCTTTTCTCTCTCAGAAAGCATATATTTTGCAATTGACGTGCACATGTTAAATGCAGGGCTCTCTGGCATCTGGATTGGTTGTTGGAATGTTAGCATGGTGTATAAAGCAACGAGGCCCACTGTTTGTTTCTGTTTTTAGTCCCTTAACATTTATACTTGTGACTATACAGGGTTCCCTCTTGTTGGATGAGAATCTCTATCTGGGAAGGTATGAAAAATTATTACTTTTCCTGTTAATTTCCCATTATAAAAATTAGCAATTTAAGATATTCCTGCATTTCAGAATGATAAAAAAGGGTCAGGTCATGAAGCTGCATCATGGCTCACTGTTATGAAAATGAACAAATTTGCTAGTTGTGCGCATTTCACTTTGGTCTACTATGACAATGAACTAGAATAGGTGACTCATCCTTATCGTATCCATGCTTAAACCAATATAATAAATTACTTTTGAAAACCAAATGTTAGTCTATCCTTTAACTTATAATCAAGTGAGATTGCAACTTAAACTTGGAAGTTGGAATTAAATAACAATAATCATAATGTAGGAGATGCACACAATGGCAGCAAGGATACATAATATGGCTTATATGTGAATGTTGACTCTGTTTCAGTTTCTTGACTTTTCAGCATGTTGGGAGCAGTTCTGATCATCATAGGATTGTACATAGTTTTGTGGGGCAAGTCTAAAGAAATGAAGAACTCTGTTCAGCTTCCGGAAGTCCCACTCGATGAGGTCTCTCATGAAGTTTTTGATCATGATAATGAAGATCATGAAAGTAGTTCACACAGGAATTTTGATATTGAATCCAAAATCTCCAACAAACAAGGCGCTGGGCGATCGTTAACAACTCGTAGAGAAGAGCAGCAAGGAAAACAGAGTTGTGATTTATCTTTTTTATTATATTTTAAAGAAGAAAAAAAAGTCTCTCTCGTTACAAAGATCTTAAACATGAAGCATTAAGAAATTAATAGAAATCTTCTCAGTTTGTACAATCTATTCTAATGATCAGAAGCGGACAAAACAATGAACTGAGAAAACAAACTAGATATCAAAACACACAAAGATAAAAAGATTTTACGTAGTTCTCTTTCTGTACATCCACGGGTTCAAACTAGATCCACTATGTTCGACCCCCGAACAGGATCAGTGAGGATGTGATCACTAGTAAATATCTGACAATTAAGCTCTACAAACCTAATATGTATTACTTGTTGAAATCCATGATTTTACATTTCATCCTATTGGAATTTTTGGTGATTTAAGAACCCTTGTCTCATATTTCTTTGAAGCATTAGCACCAATTCTATCCACAGTAGTGGATTTGATCTCTATATAATTTTTTTTTAAACAAAGATGTCGCAGTTGACTGAACTAATCCTTAGGGCATATGTAAACCTTCCAATCTACATACACAAGATAAATTAAGTTCAACTGGGAAATAGCCCTTTGGGGTTGAATCGAATGCAAGACCCCACTCAATTCTTCAAGTTCCTAAAATCATGGCTAGGCGTAGCCCAATAAAATCCAACAAAAATGGGTTAAGCGATAAATACGACTATGTTGTCGTTGTGCTTAAATTTTAGGCCCATGTTTTGAAGTTTGGCCTTAAAAATCTAAATTGTAAAAAATGGGCTGTGTTTGGTTCAAGTGACCCATCCAGCTAAAATTTGCTCGGCAAGTTAAATATGGAAGTTGTTTTATATCTAAATAATGCTGATATTTTCTAGAATAAATATTTTATTATAATCATCGGATTGGTCTTTAAAAGGAAAATTTGTAAATAAATATTTCATAATTAGATTAGAACAAAAGCATCATCAGATAGGGTCAAAACCCCATGTTTGAAGAGTAAAAAATTAAAACAAAAATAATATAAGTATAAAAAATTTAAGAAGAAAATTAAATATAGAAACTAGTTTTGGTATTGCAACTGTGATTAAAATTGGATCATACTTATGCCATGGGTATTCATAAAAATAAGTTGCAGATTTATTTTTTCATATCGAGTTAATATCAATTACATAAATTTACAAAAGAATCATTTTAATAATTTAGTTCTATCATAAAATGAGTGAACAATATATAATGGGTAGCGATCCTTCATGGGTATTTTGTATAATCCGACAAGAGTTTTACTGTATTGTTTATTTTGCCTTTTGAATCGGCTCGTTAAACCCTTCGAATCATTTACAACAAAGGGTTCAGCGAGTCGATTCGAAAGACAAAATTAGAAATACAGTAAAATTCGTGTCGGATTATATAAAATACCCATGAGAGGATCGATGTCCTATATAATGCTTATGCTAGTGTTAATAAACTAAGGCAAAGTAGTTCCTCCCTTTTTTTTTTTCACAAAGAGGGGCTCTTCTGTAACCAGACATGAAATCATTATCATATTACCATATAAAAAATTATTACCACAAAAAAAAAAAAAACCATGAAATCTTGGATCATCATTCATAAACTGGAATTTACTAATGTAATAGATCAATTATGTTACCAGATTTCTCCAACTACTAAACCTGCAACAATAATAATAGAAGCAACATATAGCCCCCATCCTAAAGATATGTACTAAACAAAATAAAACCATTAAATCTCAACCCTAGTAGAATTATATGGCAACCTAAGTAACTTCAAACATTTATACACGTGGCAAACGATAGGTCCCACTGGGCCCACCAAAAATTAACAAATCTAAGGTCTCTGTTTTCTGGTGCTTGTGCTACGATGTACAAATGCTTGAATCAATTGATTATTTAAGGAGTCGTGAAGAAGAAATCTCCATGATCAGGGAAAGTGTTACTTGAATTGTGATGGATCTGAGGCAGTAAACCTTGCATCTGATGCGGCAAGCCTGCCTGAAAAGCCACCTGATCTGAGGAAGAAGAAGAAGAGGAGGAGGGACCCATCATCATGCAGGGATGAAATTGTGGGGTTGAATACATGGCCAACCCAAAACGACTGAAATCTGGATGATGGTGAAACATGTTGACGGTTGCAATCTCCTTCTTCAGAATCTCACTTACTCGATCACACATCGAGTGATTCGACAGAGGCAACGGAGAGTCGTCGACGATGTTGCCGGCGTCGAAGCTTTGGAAGTTGGCAACGTTGGTCATTGAATCACCACAGTACATGGGATTCAAAGAAAACTCCTCAGATTTCATGCAAGATAATGGAAGTGCATGAATCAAACCATCATCTGGGGTGATTTGCAAGTGACCCAGATTCAGATTTGGTGACATTTCATTCTCTCTTCTCTCTAACTTTTTCTCAAACCTGAGCAATTCAATTCTCTCATCCAATTCTTTCATCTTCAGAGCCAACTTCTCCTCAAAATCCCACAACCCCGCCGCCGGGAAGCTACCCAACTGAGCATCAAAAGAATGAAGAAGAGAGAACAGAGTGTGGCTGTTCTCTGTTTTTTTTCGGTGGATCTCTTCTTCCATCCTCTTTATTGCATCCTTAAAATATCCTGAAACACTTTGCTTCCTCTTCTCTCTTTCTTCCTTGCTCACACTTTGGTATCGGTTGATGATGCATTGAACTCGGTCGTCGTTCTCCGGCCATGTTTCCGGCTTCCTCTGCAACTCGCCGTCCGGCCCATGAACGATCATGCAAACGTCGATGTCGCATAATGTACTGAGTTCCAGTGCCTTCTTCTTCAGCCCTTTCCTCCTCTTCTGAAAGGTAAGATTGCGAGATTTCTGGTATTCAATGAACTTCATGGGAACCTTGGCACGACCCATCTTCTAGAATTGAAAAGATAAGGAAGAAATTATATATAGAATGAGGTTCCCTTCCTCGATTTATCAAATATATATATGAATCTCTTGAAATTTCAAACACATTAACCAAGGAAAGTTTGTAAATTTGATTTCAACAGGACAAGCATATTTGACACGATCCCGTTCACACTACAGCGAGAAATCTGGAATTTAGATGACTAGAAATTTTCGGTCTTGTTATTTTTTTTTTAAGAAAAAATCATTGTTTTGAAAATTATAATGTCAATTGAATTATTTTCTATGTAGATTCTTATAATTAAACTCATGGGTCAAATCATTTTGAATTTCTCTTTTAAAAATACATTTTTATATTTAAAATATAAAAAATGTAAAAATTCATGATTTCAAACCATCTCATTTAAAGGGATTTCTTTCAATAATAAATAGGCAATAAGTTATAGATTAATCCTTTCGAAACAATAAATAGGCTGATTCGTTGTTCAAATAAATAAATAAAAATTTAGAAAAACTCATCAACTAATTTAATTTGAAATTCTATTGAGTCGAGTTTATTCCAACTGATTAAATTTTTTAAATTATGGATTAATTAAAAAAAAAAAACCACTAATGTTCCAATGGTGATGATGAATAGACTAGTTGTATGGCTGAAAGAACAATTTCACTTATGAACACTAATTGCACACTATTCAAGATTAAATGATCATTAAATGACGTGATTTTGCTCAAACATTGTTTCTTAAATGTTGAACTGAAGTACTAAACATAGATTGTCTTCCCATATTACTTGATAATGATTACCAAGAAATCATCAAAATTAATTAAAAAGTCATGATTTTACTCTAATTATTGTCATTTCTTATCATGTTATAACCTCTTTCGATCCCTATTTAAAATGCGAGCGACTGTAATTTTAGCTCAAATTATCCAAAACCTATTTATCAGAAAAACTTATTAAGAAAAGAAAAGATAAAATAAAAATATAGAAGAAAATGGAAAATAGAGAAGAATTTTCTAGAAAAATAAATTGCAATAAACGAAGAATGTAACGAAAACCATGGAAGAGTTAGGGGTGCAACTTGGGCCAGGCCCAACCCATACCAACCTGGACACAACTAAAAAAATTTAGAGCTTGAGCTCTTCTAATTTAGGGCCCGAACTTGAATTAAGGTTAAAAAATGGCAGCTACTTGGAGACACGTCGACTTTTCTGTCTTTACATATCCATTTTTAGATTTTTTAGGGATGAAATTATTATTCTGCCTATGCATTTTTCACTCATTCGAATGAACTACCCATTCATTTCGACATTCATTCGAATGAGCTGAACAGTGTTCCGTGTTAATGTTGCCCCGCACAGTAAGTATTATTTAAATAATAATTTTTTTAAAAAACTTTAAAGTTATTTTTTAAGCATTGTGTATTTTCAAAATTTCTCAAATTGAATATCCGGACTAATTACGATAACCTGATAAAAATACTTTAAGACTTCAAGATCTTTTGATACTCCCAAATGCTTAAAACACAATATTTTATAAATAAGAGTATCTCTCGGCTATGCCGAAAACACATTTGAGAATGTCAAAATACCCTGAAGTCTTAAAGTATTTTTATCAGATTATCGTAATTAGTTTGGATATTTAATTTGAGAAATTTTGAAAATATACAGTGCTTAAAAAATAACTTTAAAGTTTTAAATGAGATTTTATTATTTCACTAATGCACTATGTATTACTGTATCATCGTCAATGTAGCCCATTATTTTTTAAGCACTATGTATTTCCAAAATTTCTCAAATTGAATATCCAAACTAATTATGATAACCTGATAAAAATACTTTAAGACTTCAAGATTTTTTGACACTCTCAAATGTATTTTCGGCACAGCTGAGGAATACCCTTATTTATAAAATACTGTATTTTAAGCATTTGAGAGTGTTAAAAGATCTTAAAGTCTTAAAGTATTTTTATCAAGTTATCGTAATTACTCCGGATATTCAATTTGAGAAATTTTGAAAATACACAGTGCTTAAAAAATAAGTTTTAAAGTTTTAAAGAAAACTTTATTATTTAAATGCTATTTACTTTGTATATCCTGTAGCATGTACGAAGGAACAGGGTGAATAGTAATATGTTGTTCAGTTCATTATTTCGAATGAATTAAATTTCACTTCATCATAATAAATGAAAAATGCAGTGACAAAATGGTAATTTCACTTTAAAATCTAAAAATAGATATGTAGAGACAGAAAAGTCGGATGTCTTAAGTCGCGCCTAAAAAATGAGGGCCTTGCATTGGTGGAGCCTTACTTAACCTAAAATTCAATTCAAGTTAAACTCTAAAATCTATGATATCTTACATATATTTTATTGATTAGAAATAAAATAATAATTTGAGAACAATTAGTGGCTATGATGATGATTTGTAATTTTGTATGTTAGGAAAATAATTTTGATTCCAATGATTAACTTAGGACAGACCCGGCCAGACGAGTTGTGCTATTCTTATATGATTAAAGATATTTTTTATCATTTTACTTAATTTCAAGTGAGTCTGCCTATTTTAAGTTTGACCCTACCAAGTCTAAAATTAAAACCTTTGCTTCCATTGTTTAAATCCGAGGTTGACATGACTAATGAACTGAATCGGACTCTTGTGAGAGATGCATTTCTTAAAATGAAAAATTGATCTGAGTTAGAAATTTTGGGTCAAGTTAAGTAGAGGAGTCTCAAACCTGAATCCGACTTAGTTTAAATTAAAAATAATAATTAATTAATTTTTTACTTCTTAATTTTAGTCTATATACTCTATATAAAGTTAAAAAAATTTCTCTACTCCTTCAATTTTTCATAGTCGAATAGACTCACAAAAATGGAAAATCCTCTAATCTTTTATTTCTTAGTGAATTTTTTTTTTTAGTTTTTTTTAATATTTTTTTATAGAATTTGAGTTGGATCGAATTAGATCAGTAATTTAAACTCATTTTATCTTAAATTTAACAAAGTCGGGTCAGGAGTCAGATTAACTTAAAAATCTCTCAATACAAATTCAGTAAGAATTTTTTGTATTCTCAGTCCGATCGGGTTGACCTGACCCTGCCCGGTTGACCCGACCCGAGTTTCACCCCTAGACCAGACGTATGCGACCCGAAGTAAACCCGGACTAATGTAGAGCCTTTCTAAAGAGTGGGTCTAAGCCTTCTTACAGCTGTCAATTCCAATTCCAATTCCAAACATCCACGTGCCAGTTCGAGTTGAAACAAGGTCACCCCTCACCTTTTCCAAAATATCACGAGCTTATCAACGAGAAATTGAAAATCCAGACATATCCTTATCCTAAGACCCAACTACTCGTTTTGCTTGCCGACGTAAATGGAAAATAGTACGAAACTTGCACCAACGACGAGATTCGAAAATATCGACGGTATCTCATGACACGCACTTAAAGGTGAAGACAGAGAGATCGTCCGAATATTCTAATCCGAAATTTTGTTCCTCTCTTTTATATCTCACGGGGACGAAGCTGCATAAAGATCCGCGATATAGAGCGCTAAGAGAGGGAGTTCCGAGGGTGGATTTGGATTTCCTAAACTTATATTGGCATTAAAGATAAGGGTAGCAATTTTTACATAGAATTTTCGTGTAATCAAACATAAAAATGAGTGGATTTCTTATTTTATCATTTATCCTTTATCCTTTTATACAGATAACTTAAAAAAAATATCAAAAATCTATACCTAGTGATCTAATCATTTCAAAATGGCGAGAAATGATATAATTTTCACTTAAAATCAATCATGAAATTCATAAAATTCAAAATATATGAATTTTGATAGCATGTTTGTAGAAATCAGTCGAAAAATGACCTCTTTTAAAAGTCTGACCCAAACACATGAAAAACCCACAACGAACCAAAACTCACCGTTTTGGAGTGATCGGTTCACCTATAATTCATTTTTTAAATTATCCGTACAACATGGATAAAGGCTAAAGTATAAAATCTACTAATTTCTGTATTTAATTACACAAAAATGCCATGTAAAGATTGCTATCTAAAGATAAATGCTAATTACTCATATCATGAGTACTTTGGTACTTTAGTGTAATTTGAAAATTATTATATTAAAATTACAAAATTTACCATATTATGAATTTTTATCGTTGTTGAGTTAAATTAAAAAGACTCTTTTAGCAAAACTCAATATCAATATTATTCTTTAAATGAGTTTGAACTTTATATAGTTTGATACATTTCATATAGACATAACGGTAGTCAGTCAATTATCTCTACTATTTAATAATTGTATTTGAATTAAGTTTATCCATTTAATAAATAGATAAAATATCATAGACCCATACCCATTTAATTAAAGAAAATCGTAGGATCTTAATATTCCATCATAATAGTTAATACACTACAAAGTTAGTTAATCACAAAGCCTGGTTTCTTAATCCATCATACATTATGGTGTATCTTAATTAAATAGTGAATAGTTGGTATAAATGATTGATATTAAGATCCATTAACAATCAATCATTAAAAAATTAATATTTAATTAAACCCATTTATAAAATTATCTATGCCTTATCCACTACCTTGTCATCAACCTCATTTAATCACTTGTGATAGAGTTCACGAATAAGATATTTCAGAAATAGAGGTTGAATCAGATAATCGGGTTGCTCATTGGATATAATCATATTTGCAACTCAAAAGAATCACTTCAATTTATATATCCATTTTATTTTTTGAATTTATCTATATAAAAAACATTTCAAAATACATACAAAAATTATTTAAATCATTTTGGTAAGTAACATTATATTATTTTCTATTTTTAAAAAACACCAGATAAGACGACAAGTGCTCGAAGATATCTCAATACCATGCTCTCCCTCTAATCTCTGATTTAATAAATTAATAGATTTTAAAGGGTATCTCAATATAACATAATAAAAATTCAAATAAAAATGAAACTTTGTAAATGAATGATTTTATCTTGTATTGTAAGATCAATCTCTCGTCTAATCATTCCTAACTTGAAAATAATGAAACCATAGTTGAAAAGTCTAAGCAGCACACAATTTCGACGGTGGGGATGGGGCCAACTTTATCCATGGCGTTCAAACTTGGACGACTTTCCTCTCCTCGGAATTACCCAAACTCAAAAGCAAGCCCTTTTTTATATCTGAAGTTCAGAGTTGAAAGGAAGGGGCATTTCTAGATTAGAGAGAGAGAGAGAGAGAGAGAGAGAGAGATGAAGAAGATTGCAGCTTTGATGGTTGTTTTGTTGGTTTTAGCTACTGAGATGGAGAAGGCCGAACCTTCTTCCGCCGAGTGCGACGACGCATGCTCCACCGGCTGCGTTAACAGAGATCGTAAGTGCTTTTCACGTCTAATTTTGATTTGATTTTCATCTCCACCTCGTAATTAATCATCCTAATCAGTTTTGGAAGCTAATTTGAACTGATGCAGCTACTTTTCTCAATAAATGATAGATCTAGTCCTTATTGATATTTATGATATAAATATACATCACCGCATACTCTCAAATTTAATTTTATTAGAGTTTTATTAAATAAAGAGTTAATTAAAAGAATTCCTTTTGAAATTTAATGGCAATAAGTTCTCCTGAATTAGAACTGTATTCATCCAATTATGTTCATCGTTAAATTAGGATTCATCTTAAAAAAATTGGCATTAACCATCAACCACTTGAAAACCATAATGTCAAGAGTTAATTAGTCCACTGAATTTCGCAAATTCTCCGCCATTACACCTTTTTAAATTATTTAAAGCTTTTAAAAAATCGAGATTACTATTTGGGATATTAATTACTAATTGTAGTTTGTTTTAATGCTTTTCAGCCCGGCTGTCGTCCCGTTGTGAGCTCAAGTGCCAAATCAAATGCGGTCCAGGTACTCTTCTCACATTCTTCCCTTCCTTTTCCTTTCATTTTTGGTTTGATAAAGCTATCAAACATAGTGGAACTCCCACTAGAGCCCACTTTCTATCAACGTCTAGTCTAATTCTTTCGAATGATTTGGTTATAATACCTATATCTCCGCTCTATTTCGGAGGTGAGATTAATCCTACATATATATTATACATGAAACCAGTTGCAAAGTCTCGTATACGAGGTAAAGGAGTGAACTCAAGACCTCTGGTCTACAAAAACTCAAAAAATTTAGGTGACTCGATCCAAGTTGACTCAAGTCGATAGGACATTGGGTAGAGTACGCTGATAAGTATTATCAAATTTTCCTAAATTGAGTTGGAAAACTCACCTCAGTTACTCAACTCAATAACATTTCAAGTATGAGTTATGTTTCAAAATAGATGGACTCCATGAAGTTCTTGAATTTGACCCATTTCTATATTTGTTTTTGACTGCCACTTTGTCTTAAAGTTTTTGGGCAGAGGTGACAATGGTTGATTATAGATAATAATATAAGTGACTTGACTCTGTTTGAATTTTTTACTGATAGAATCCAACCTAAATTTCTGTTAAAAAAAATGAAAATAATATAAAAAATATATTTTTAATGGAAAATGAAAGATAAGATGATTACTCTTTCATATGGGGTTATTAGGCTATGGAAAATGGAAGCTAACTAAGGTGGAATGACCTAAAACCAATAGGTAAAAAATATTGACCTTAAATAGTGTTTTTAATTTCAGTCAGGTTTGGGTCCAGGACCCCTCAACTTAAACCTGACTCAGATTTGTTTTGTGTCTGATTGAGTCAATTTAATTTTTTTTTCTAGATGTACATGACTTAAACTTGAATATTTAGAGTCGGGTTTGTGGGTCGGGTCAGGAATCACCACCACAACCAACCCAAGCCAAGGAACTTTGTAAAAGTTCAAATATTATTGGACTAATGTGGGTCTGTCTAGGTCTCTCTCTGTCGAGAAGGACCCAATTTAATGTACAGTTATTTTGCTAAAGAAAAGATGTTATTTTCTATTTTTTCTTTTAACCATTGATAACTCTAACAAAATTAAGACTATATAACTATGATATAATAGAATTGACAGCTCATCCTTTCCTTGTTTTGGCCTAACTTGTTGGACTCTCTTCTGCTTTTTCTGGTCGGGTTTGATGATTTTAAAAATTATTGCTCAGAAGCTAAAAATTAGCCAAAACTTATGGCATGTTGTTAACATTTCCTTTCCCGAGCCTAATTGGTTTCTTCACTCTTTCAATTTAAACTGGTTTTTGAGATCAACTGCCAAAACAATTAAAAAAAAAAACATAAGTGGTTGAAGCAGTCAAGACCAGGGGTTCAAAAATCGGGTCGGCCGATATGCGATATGGACGATATTTCGGCCGATAATTTTATCTCTCATACTGATATCGGCATTTTCTCTCTCCTCCGATATCGGAACCGTGAAAAAACCGCAAAAAACAGTGACGAACTGTGAAAAACCGCAAAAAACCGTGAGCACCTGTGAGAACCGTAAACCCTGAACCGCGGAAAACCGTGAAAAACCGTGTAAAAACTGCGAAAAACCGTATCGGTGTTTTAAAAAAATAAATAAATAAATACCGATATTTATGAATATCGGCCGATATTGTGACCAATATTCGGACCGAATATCGGCCATATCGGCCGATATTACTCGGTTTAAAAAAACCGATAAATATCGGCCGATAGGATATGTATCGGCCGATATTTGAACCTTAGGTCAAGACCATCATAAGTCAAAACAAGCAGTCAGATTTGTGTTTTCTTCTTGATTCAACACAAGTTTCATGAATTTTAATCCAACATTTTCATAATCAAAATATACAATTTTTTATGATGTCAGAATTTATATATCATGGTGTACAAGACTAAAAAGCCTAACAAGGTTGGCCTAACAGTTAAGATGTCCACCTCATGAAGCGGAATTTTGAGTTCGATTCATGCTCAACCTCAACGGGCCACTTCCTGTACACTTAACCAGTATGTGTGCCCGTTGGGGTTATGGGCATATTGGGCTTTTTGGCCCTTCGAGCTGACTTTACACTGGAACATTTCCAGCTTTGCTTACCTTATGCCCTCAAAGCCCATCCTGCTGAGCCTATTGGCTGCTACCTTCACACCAATTGAAAATTTTAGAATTGGACAGTGAAGATTTCCTTTGAAATCCCTTCATTTATACATGGGAGGCATCAAATAAATGGTCTGGATCAATTGAAATTATGTCCAAGTTAGTGTAATCATTGGAATGATTAGGAGCAGCTGCACTTAAGTTATTGATGAATGATTATTATTGTATTTTCTATTGTGCAGATGGTCTTGTTGCTGAAACAGGTAGAGGTTAGACATGGTATGTGCTATGATAAACTGCAGAGATGAGTTCCAGCATATTTCTTATCAATAAAATAAATGTTATACAATGTGTTCAACAATAAAATCTCTGTACAATTTGTTCTCTCTTATTCTGGCACAAAAATATGGAAAATCTGCAATCTCTTTCAATCTTATGCATGGACTTTGTTGATGTGTTTCTTCCATGATTTGTAGAAATTCATGGAAAAGAAATTTTCCAGTGGTAGGGCCGTTGTTAGAGCTGGGCTAATTACATCCCCAATCCAACCATTAAACTGCGAGCTTAGATCGGGCTTAGCACATTACAGAATGTGGAGCTTTTCGTGTTGGACTTTACAGGCTGATCTAGCCTTTCGGGCCAATGTTCTCTAGGACTAACCCACTTAACCATCAGTCTTGAGCCTAAAAGAATCACTTAAGTATCCAGATTTACATGTCCAGACGTGGATAGGGGCTTGTCTTATCTGCCTATCTACACAAATCCTATGATTATGATCAATACTATTAAAAGTAATATTTTCTATCTTTTCAAAAAGAAAGGGGAGAAAATTTGTAATGACCGGGCCCGAATACAAAGCTTAGGGTCCAACTCAGCAAGAAATTGTCCACTCTGGGCCTCGCACTCATGCGAGCCCGCACAGATTTAGATTGGGCCTGGCTCACCAGGGATAGGCCCAAAATGCGTCTTGCTAAGTTATCATGGGTGGCTACTTATAAATCCGTGAAGATTTATCTCCACTTCCGATGTAGGACTCCACACCCACATTAGAGCCGCACTACACATCTATTGGACACTCAGGCCCCCCCTTTCACAGGGTAGGGGTATGACAAAATTAGTCCAAAAGTTAAACTTAAAACAATGCTTGTTAGCTTTGGCTCAAAAGGTCCTTACTAGGCCAGGTTGATTATGTGTAAGGCCCAGCAGACCTGGTTAACTTTCAGTTTGAGGCTTTCTCAGTGTATGGGAGAGGGGAAAATGGAGAGAGAGAGAGAGAGATGGTGAAGAACAAAGAGATGACATAGGGTTAGAGGGTTCGGTATCCTCGTAATAAGTTGTCCTAGAATTTTCCAGATGTAGCCTTCGGGTGAACCACATAAAATCTGTGTGTCGTTGTGGTTTGTTTGATCTCTGTGATTGCTATTTTCGATTATTGTTTGATCAATTTTCTTACAATGCTGATGTTATTGGTTATATGAATGGAAAGTGCGACGATGTGGTCATCTCACTTCTAGTCTTGAAAAATTCATGGTTCTCAAGCCGGGTTAGGATGGTAATTTTATTTAGAGGCTGCTTGAGCACAGTGAGAAATTAATATTGCTGGGCTTTAAATTAAAACACAGATTGGCTGTTCTTGGGTCTGAACAGAGAGCCTTTTTACCGTTGGGTAAATCCATCCAATGTTTATTACGTAGATATGTGGAGATCATTTTCTTCGACTTCCTAAATCCTCTAAAGATTCATTACCTGAACACTCTGCAGTAGAAACAGATAGATTGGAAGCGAAAAGGAGGAGAGAGAAACAATAAGTAGAGGAAAAAAAAAAGAGAAAAATAAACGAAAAAAGTTCAGGTGATTCTTCCTTTCTGGTCTCCATAGAATTTGAGATAAAGATCTTATTTCTACTACTATTATCCATTCAAATTCAATACACGTTCATTTCTAATCAGCTCACTGATGCTAACCCAACTGGGTGACTTACAATAACTTTGAGGCCATTGAATGTGTTGGCTTCAACAAGTTTATCCCTACCCATGAATTCCAAGCCTGCTCCACCCCTTACAAGATGTTCTTGGAACAAAAATTTACTCTGAAATTTGATAGTTTCGGACGTTGAAGAATGGTCATGGCATATCTTTTGCCTCTGGGCTCTCTTCATGATCATCGGCTGTAGATTGTTTGATAGTTTGCTCTTTGCTTTTCCCCCACAAAACACTGTAGAGACCTGCAACCATCAATAATCCTCCAAGAACACTGCAATGACAGCATAAATTCAACAAGTGAGTTCTAACTCAGATAAAGAACAGTGATTTTATATGTAAAATGTAACTAGAAAGATATCTATTTAATGATTAAATCACCTTCCCAAAGTAATCAATTCGCCCAAGAAAAATGTTGAACAGATTATAGTGATGACTAGAGCCAATGGAGTGGACATGGCCAAGAAAACAGGGCCCCTCTTCTCAACGCACCAAGCCTGTAAATAGAAGGTTATGCCGGTGACGACAATTCCCTGTCATGAAAGAATTATGTCAATCTTACTTCTTTAGTCATTGTAAAGATACAATAAATTCAACATGTGAGCGTTGGATTGACGGTTTGATTTCATTCAGTGTGTGTAGATTGAGAGGTTTGTACATGTCCTAAGGATTTAATCAGGTATTCTAACAGATCTGAATATTTTAGACTTAAAAAAAAAAATACAATAAATTCGAACCACAATTAGGGATTTTTTTATCATCCTAACTATTTATGTGGGTAGTGTTTAGTTGTAATAACAATCAAAAGAAAGGAAAAGAAGTAGAAAAGATAAAGCTGTATTAGCCTATATGAGTCATGTCTACAGTCTTGAGTCTATCTTAATTTTAGAATAATAAATTTGAATATAATATTAGAATCTTAAAATGACAAATTTAATGAATATGGTTATTTAACTCTTAAATTTCATTATTACAAGGATATCTAGATAAAGAAAAGAACCATTTTAAGAGTACTACAAATTGAAATCAAGACATTATCACGAACTTTTTGGAATTCATAATAGACCCAATTGATCTAATCTCTCTCATATCTAATTTTATCCATTGCAACCATATCTAATTTGAGCCTAATTCAACTTTTACATTTTATTAGTCTAACTTAGGTAAAGTTAAAATTTTAAAGTTCTTAAATAAAGAATTTCTCTCATTTAATCAAAATAAAATTTTATTAACTCATAACAAATCAAGACGTTTTAGACTCAAATATATCCACCAAATTATTACATGAAATCTATAAGATTTTGGACATAAGGATTTCACTGTCACAACCGACATGTAAGATTTAATGGTGATTGTCAGTATTTAGCATGATATATCCCCTGATTTAGTACTTACTTCAGAATTTAGTAGTCTCCAAAAGCAAAATAGAATCCACTTTGAACGCATTTGGGCCGCCCTAATACGTGTCAAGGTCACCACAAGTCACATCAGTTGTGGGTCCCAATAATTTCTAGTTTCCTCCAATTTTGGCCGACGATGAATCCTTAGCTTTATTAATGACGTGATTTGATGAAAATGAAAGAAAAGACAGCTTAAAAAATACATAAAATGTTATGCTCTGATTGTGAGGAAAGATTTGGTGTCCAATACATGGGTGAATTAGAAAATTTCTTGTGTAAAATTTATAATTTAATAAGCAAATTGTTTAAAGTTTATGGAAATTTTAATTAAAATTCTTAAATTATAAATGAGTTTTATTAAATTGAACTTCTTATAAACTGAAAATTTTCTATTGTTTATATTTTTATATTTTTGTTAAATTTAATACTAACAGTAGTTAAGAGTGCTAATATGCTGTGGGTATCAATATCAGTCTTTCAAAAACTATATAGCAGTTAAATAATGGATATAGATTTTAAAACCATGAAAAGAAAGCTATAATTAGACAAAACATTGTAGCAGACGAAAAATTTAAGTGCAGTAGAAAACTCCTTCTCTCAATACCTAAATGGAAGCAAAGAATTATCTAGTGCTGCGTTTGAACGAAGGGTAAATTTTACGGGGGTTATCTTTGACCAAGGTTATTCTGGATATTATGAATATTGGGAAAGGAGGGATAAAAAAAAAAAATTGAATTACAGAATGAAGTTATAGGAGAGGGTAATAAAACTGTCTTAAATATTATTATTTTTTTGAATTTACGTGTGAAAAATGGTGGGAAACTCAGTGTAAAAAAAATAAAAATTATTTTTAAAAACTGCTCCTATATTTTACTATTAGAACCATGGAGAAATATTCTTTGAACAAGACAACTTGTGATAAAAATGAAGAACAATTTATGAAAAGATTAAAAAAAAAAAAAAAGAACACTAACTCAGGGGTATTTTCAATTAATTTAGAGAGAGTCTCGTACAATAAGATCATACAAGTTATCAACAGCAAGAACCATCAATAAGAACTGATGTCTTTCTAGGAATGACTTGACTTTCTTTTTTCTTTTTGAAGTTGATAAACACCAGATTATGCTTTTGACCACTTTTGGTTAAACAAGCTAAAGCGAGCTTATTTTATCATGTTTGAGTGATCGTGGAATGAATGTGACATTCATATCTTCATCACAATATTGATGATTGGACTCAGTTTAACAGTTTTATCAAATACTTGGATTTCAATTCTAATCAAGCCAAGCTCATTTTTTCTTTCATTAAGTGACTCATTTCGACTCAAAATTCAAAAACTCCGAGTTTCTCAAACAAGTTAAAGTACATCGTCACTGATTTTTTCAACACCGGTCTCGATCATCCTTCCAATGTACCCAAAGGAGATTTATCAGCCAAATTAGATAAGTTTACTTTATCTCTATGTATTTGCATCTTTTGGTATCTCTTATGTCTATTAATATATGAATTATTTTAAAAATGAAATAGATAAATTTGCAGATATAAAATTAAAGAAATGGTGAATGATTTGTACTTACGCAGTATGCAACGGCAAGCAATCTAATATCTAAACCCAACTTCCATTGAGAAGGATTCCTCTCTGAGGCAAGAGCCATGAAAAACGATTGAATGCAACTGAGCAGGCACTGGAGAGCTGTGAATAGAAGCTTTGAAGGGTAAAGTTTTAGAACTTGGCCCTGTATCCAAACAAACAAGTAGTGTTTAATACGTTTCTACAAGTTTAGAACATGGTCAAAGATGGATGAAAATGACTAAGAAATTATATGATTGGATAGATTTCATTGTCCAGGTTATCATGTCAAAGTCTTTTCAAACTTAAAAATGGCTCCTAGTTTTCTATTGGATTGCATGGTCAAACAAGTCCAAAGTGGGTAAACTGATTGGCATTGCAGTTTGAGTTGTACTAGATTGTATTATATTATTATTTACAGGTGTTAAACAATTAATAGTTTTAATGATATAATGATAATGATGTTGTGAAGTGGTAAGAAACAAATAACTATACATAATACTCGATGCACCATTCTCTCTAATATTAGCTTTTGAGGGTGGGTTCTACCTCAAAAATGTTATTATATCATGGTTTTCTAATATGGTATCAGAACATGTTCACGTAAAAGAGGGATAAGCAGCTGCTGCACGTAAGGCAGGTGTGAAGTAACGAAAGAGTCTCAGATCGTTTAATTTGAGAAATCAATGACTCTATATAACAGTTAAGACACTTCTAAGATCTATACAAATATATTGTAATGGTATTAGGATGTGTATATATACGAGAGTTACCTGCAAGACCAGCCAGAGTCCCCAGAGTATGTTGGCCGTAAGCATGAGGAACGTTCCTATTATCCAACTTTTGGTAGAATGGACATGATGTCCTCTATCCATATTGTTGCTTGTATTGCTGAAAGGATGACTATGATGATAAGAGAATTTGAAATGAGGCCCTTTGTAGAATGCAATGGTTGCATCACCAGCCAAGCAAGCTGCTATTCCCACCACCTTTGCCATCCCATGCATGCTCTTCATCTTCAGAACTTCCATCCTGTTACATTTGAATCACATTGTTGAAATATGAAAACTTTTATAGAGTTTTTTTTCTTATCGAGTCTAAAAACTCAACCAAATTATTTAATGAAAAACCCACCAGGCGAGTAGTCTAATGGTCTCTCTGGCGTGGGTTTGCTTCCCACATCTCAAGATCAATTCCTGACTACCACCTGACTTAAGTGAGGGGATTAATCCTGTTGGATAAATACTTAGGAATATTCTCGTTATCCAAAAAAAAAAAAAAATACAACTTGAACAGTTCTAAGGACAACTATTTTCGCCTATCCAAAATTGGTACAAAGAAAGATTGATAAAAATAATATGTAGTCATATACTTTATATTAATTTAACAATTTTTGTTTAAACTATAAGTTTTGTTAGGTAAATTTTCAAATTGAATTTGAACCGGATGACACCAGTTTTCAGTCTTACCTTAAGGTTAGGTCAGGTTCAAAATATCTAATTTTTTGAGGTTTTAGATCAAATGTAGCTCCAAAGATGAATCTTGAGAAGATTTGGGCTAATAAAAATACAACCTAATCCTTAAAGGGTGTGAATCCCTCGTCGACATTTCTTCAGTAGTGATTATAGTGTTAGAACCATTGTAGGACCCATGGGTAAACATGCATACGTGGAGAGTCATTAGATTGAAGGGCTCACCTTGAAAGGCCTATGGCCAGATATGGCGATCCTTGGATAATTGTAACCTTTGATTCAAAAGAAATATATACTATGAGATTGGTCATTGTTATTTTGCAGAGATGTAAATAAGTTTCATGCGAGTTGCGAAGTTGACAAAACGTCCTACAGGTGGACTGGAAAATTAATGACTCTATATAATACTCGAGGTACCTTCATTTTTCCAACTCAAGTTCTTTTCCTTATCATAAATTGGATCAAGAGTAATCTACATTTCCCAATATATTCAGAACGTAATTTTGCATCCACATCTCTAATTAGAGTAGGAATGGTTATTTGAGCATTCGGGGGATTGAGAAATTAGCAACATTATTCAATATATATGATGGGTGATCAACTTTAAAGACGAATCTAAATCGATCTAAGTCTAAGTAGAGCTAAACAATGCATATAAACTTATAGATCCTATCCAAATGAATGCTATTCAAAGGAGAAGATAGGTGGATTAAACACAATAATTTTGGTATCTCACTTTGACAATGTGTTGGTTTGATCATTGTAAAATTAGGTCATATGTTGATTTATGAGATAGAGATATGAATCTATTAGCCATTATCAAACATAAATTTTAAAAAATCGAAAGACGATTAAAAAATAATAATTTACCTCAATAGAACAGCCATGAAAAATGTGATGGCTGGAAGTGTATTTGTAGCTGCAGCTGCCAACGTTGATGAAGTGTAACGAAGAGCAACGCCATAGATATTCAAGCTAAAAGAAATCCTACAGTTCAAAGAGCTCATGATTTACTAACTCCTTCCTCTAAATCCACTTGTTTTTGTTTCCAGTAATCTTATATTATTGGCCATTAAGCTTTAATTTCAGGAATTAAAGCACTTCTTTCCCGGAAAACAAATAAACAAAGCTTTCTATTGTTTGGATGGCCATCTTGGAAAGAGAGTTCCAGACACCTCTTTCTTTTTTTATAATCATGAGCTGCATTTGCTCTTTCCTGTTAAAGATGTTAAGGTATGTGCTTTCTCGAAAGCCCCTTTGCTGCATCCAAACAAGACTATAGCTACTTGGGTTTTGCTTAAAATTATTCATGTAACAAAACTTTTCTTGCCTGCCTAGTAGATCATTAAGAGAAGTGATTAGGTGTGCAAAGTCTGATTATAATAAGATTCAGTCCTACTTGTTTTAATGAACAGCGAAGATGAAGCTGGTGTATTGCATACCAATAAAAAATTATATGATATAGAAAATTAGGGTTACCCAAATAATGCGAGCATGAACATCTTGAAGAAGATTGCATAAGTCAGTCGTGGTGCGCCTTTCCTATAGAAATCAACGATAGTATAATGTCATAGTTAGAACATCGTACAACTTATCAACGGAACTACGAAGTGTGAAGTGATAAAAAGTCCAATATTGATTAATTTAGTGAAAACAATGACTCCATATAACATTTGATACACCATTCTATCAATGACTACCTTTTGATAGTGAGTTCTACCTCAAGAATATTATCATGTCTTAATTTTCTAACTTGGTATCAGAGTAAGTTCTACGTGCAGGGACGCAGAAGCATACGATGACAAGTGTAAAGTGACAAAAAGGTCCCACATTGGTTAATTTGTGAAACCAAATAAAATACTCGAGACACTCTTCTCTCAATGACTAGCTTTTGAAAGTGAGTTTTATTTCAAGAATAGTCATGAAATCATAATTTTCTAGCACAAGGCTTTGAACACTGAAGTTTGAATACAAAATCCTTCCCTTTGTAGTTTGTCTAATGTTGGTTGCAAATTTAACCTAGTCAAGAGTCTAAACCTTGTAAATCTTCATAGACAGGCTTTCTACCAATTGGGCTTTTTCTACTTTGTTCTTCTTCTTTAAAGAAAAGGCGATTGCAATACATAAATTTATTGCAATGAATAACGGTGAAGCACCAGGACAAGTCTAGTATCCTGTAAAATAATACAAAAGTGGACTATGTAGAAAGGAAAACTCAAAAAAAAAAAAAAAATAACTGGGAGTATTATAATTATTATTTGAAATACCCATAATGAATCTAGTTCAAATATTTCACTATCTTAGCTCTTTAAGCTGGAAACTTCTACAAATTATAACAGA
This sequence comes from Chimonanthus salicifolius, assembly GCA_013350335.1. NCBI lineage: Eukaryota > Viridiplantae > Streptophyta > Magnoliopsida > Laurales > Calycanthaceae > Chimonanthus > Chimonanthus salicifolius. The sequence continues at coordinate 4,504,812 of CM023535.1, read as the reverse complement.
AGACCTTAAAACAGATCGTATGGAAACAACCCAACAGAGTATAGTGAAGAAGGAGACTGAAATTGAAGATCAATTTACCTTTCCAACGTAAAGGCAATTGGCACCAAGAATACAGAGGCAGCTGCTTGTCTGTAGAAGGTGAAGACAAAGCTGTTCATACCATCATCAAGTACAGCTTTGGAGATGAGAAACATGCCCGCATATATGGCTTGAATGAGAATAGCAGTAAGGTAAGGCTTCCTTTCATCCATTTCCAAGAGGAATTAGATATTGAAGCTATTAGAAAATGAAGATTGGAAACTGATTAATGAAAATCTTCTGAATGTTTCTGCTATTTGTCTATTTGGTGTGACCAAAAGCTTGTATCTAAGTTTCTGCTCTCTACGTGTTCTTATATAAGCAAAGGCACTCACAACAGAGAAGATTGCTTTATATGTAGGCATACTGAAATATTTAAGTGAATGATGGAAGTGGTGCTCCTTTTGGGGCTTTTAGGATTCTTGGTAGCAAGTGCCTTTGATTATTTAATGTCTTCACAGTGTTGCTTTATCTAATAAATAGCTTTTACGTGGTCAAATGATCATGTTAAAGTGAAATAATATGGCTCTTGGATATGTTTTTTAGTGTAAAGTTTGCACCATCACTTAAACAAAAGTCCTGTCTCAATGGAAATTGTTTCTTTTTTCCAAGTGTTTAATGTTGGTACTGTTACCCACATGAGTGTAGTTCAACCGGTTACCTCCCACTTTGGGAAGTGGGAGGTTGCGGGTTCGAGCCCTCATGGCCTAACATTGGATGCCCTAGGGATAGTGGGCTCATCCGTGGGAGTTTTGCGCCTGGGTATCCCACAGTTTTGCACACATAGATTAAAAAAAAAATGTTGGTACTGTTGATATCTAAGATAAGAGTGGGTAGACTTATTTAATAATATAATTATTTTTAATATAAAAGAAATATCTTGTATATCTGTATTCATATCATTCCCTCTATAGATGACAATATATGTATAAAAGATAAATTGAGTGTCTTTTATTATTAAAAATTTCATGATCTTTATACTAATATTTTACCTTTTTTTTCACTCTTAACCTACTTAATTATAAACTCTATGAATGGTTCTATTGGAGTTTGAGAATCATTTATTAAGTGAAAAGAATGGTTATGAACAAGTTATGTGAATTCTTTTTTTTAATATTTGTTCTCTTTAAAGAGAAAGTATTCTTTCATTCTAAATAAATCTATTATAAGAGAAATTTGGAGTACTATTTTTTAGCTAAGTTTATTTCTAAATCTAGAAGGATTACAATGGTAAGAACTATATTGATACATATAAGGCTTCACATGAAGGACAATTTAGATGGTGTGGATTATTACTTATAAATAAATAAAAATTTAAGTATATGAACATACTCACACACGAAACACATTTCCAAAATCAATGACAAAGGAGTTTTGACATGACCATTGATAGAGTGGGACTAAGGAGCATGATTAACAAAAAAGAAATGCATTAGGATTTAAGACCTACGAATATTATCATCATTTCTATTAAAGACGTCCATCTTAACACAGGTAAAATCTATTAGGAAACATGAGAAATGGAAAATTATCATTTTATTTCTATTGGTATACTGCTCATCAAGTACTGGTGTACTGATATATAGAATATATACATACAGTGATGTATTATTGGTATATCGATAATTGATAAACAGTATACCAATAAAAATAAAATAAAAATTTTACTACATCCCATATCACTTAATATATTTTCTCTCTGTTAGAATAATTGGTGGCCTTCTTTTAAACCTTATCTCATGTTCTCATTCGAGGCATGACCTTTGATTGATGGAATGTGGTTAAGACAAAATGCAATAAAACCCATGAATATCATCATTAGTTTTGAAGTCTTATCACAAGTTCTCATCTTTAATCAAAGTATCTAACTGTGGTACATTGTGTTTAATGAGCTTTAATCATTACATAGAATCAAATTTTCTAACGTATGTACGGTCTAATCAATCATTTCTAACTATTTTCCTTCACATCAGGACACCCACTAACTCATGATTGACATGATTTTGGTCTGAGAGTTTGAAATTTCAGTAAAAGAGAAATTATTGATTGAAACTTATGAAACTTTTAGATGTGGGGTGATGACCGTGAATTCAATTCAAATGTAAGAAATTTTATATTCAAATCACGTTTAATATATAAGGTCGTTTTTTCTAAGTTTATCTGATATATGTAGATAGAAATACTTATACATACTTTAAGGATGAAGTTAGACTGAGACGTCTAAATATTTTGATCTTAAATATATAAAAAAGTTTAGATTTTATGAGACAATATTAATAGTTTTGAAACTTTCAGTATTTCCAACAAATTACCAAAGCCACACCGAAATTTCAACCTAAATGGGTGAAATTTCTAAAATTTTGATAGAAAATTATTTTTAAATAAAGCTTTGAAGTCCAAAATGGCTGCAATTTTCAGTCCCACGGGGGCTATAGCCCAATTAGAAAGAACACCCCATTTAAACGCAACCCAATACTTTTTACAGAGTCAAGCATACAATAACAAAATTGATCTGATTGAAAATTGATGTCTTACTTTATGAATTTAAAATAAAAAGAGAATAATCATGTGAAAAATATTTTGTTCAACTCGTATTAGCCACTGTAGAACCCATTATTGGTGCAATCATTGATAAGAGCCCAAATTTCATATATAGAAGAAACATTTACTTTAAAGTGATGGACCACTTCTAAAGGTTGAAGAAGAATATCTTGGGCATTTTTGGTAAGCAGCAAAATCATTTTTTGGTGACCAATGTAAAGAATCTTTTCTTGCATGGATGAAGAATGGTGAAATATGACTAGTTCACGTAAGGGCATCATCCCACATGCCTCCATCTTTTTCTTCACTAAGACCTTTGAATCTTTGATGGAGAAATGAGCCAAAGGCCACGTTCTATCTCCAAATGGTGACCTTCGCCATCAAATTTTAAAAAAATAGTGACATGCATATTGAGTGATTGAAGCTTTTTGGGGCTGACAGATGTGGCTCAGATGTAACAAAAATCCTTTAGAAGTTTAAAGATGGACGGAGATGTTGATTTATCATTCTCTATTTTGGCCATGAGATCACCAAACAGGTGAATAAAATCCATGAAATGATTCTCCGGCCCCACGGATCGATCGCGGTTCAATACGACTACCATGTGTCAACGTCTTTGAAATGGTTTGCATTAAGGGTGAAACTTGGGCCGCATGACTCGACTTGAGATATCAATGGGTTTAGATTATGTATTTCTATATTTCGAGTTGGCTCAGGGGTGGAGAAAGAAAACCATATGAAATTCGAGTCAAGTTGGGTTGGATTGAGAAATTTAAAATTAACCTAACCCATTGTAACCCATCGAAACTTAACCCAATTGCACCAACTTATAAAACAGTAGTGATTAGGGATGAAACTCAAGTCGGGTTGAGTCGGGTCCTGCTCTCAGATTGAGTCGAATCTGAAATTCAAATTGAATTGAGTAATTCGGGTCAGATTCAATAAATTTTTATATGAGTTGAGTTGGATTTATTAAAAATCGACCAGACCTGCCAAATTTCAGCCCTAGTTTGCATGAACTCGTGAATTCCATTTTGAATAATTGTATATGATTAAATCTTACTTAGTAACTATGTTTTGTGATGTAGAAATGACTTTTTTCCTTTGACCCACACCACACGTGACACCACACCACACCACTTTTTGTTGTTTAAGGTGCACAATGTTTTTCATGGATAATACAATAATAGGTCTTTTTGCCCAATCTTGGTTATTTTCCATGGAAACGTGTTTCTTTTCCTCAAGTGAACTTATTTATGCGGAAAGTAAGCTTTTTGACGACGCTGCCTTCTAGCAGGAACGTGGGAATAAGATGTTGGACGGCACGTTTGAGAATGGTTGTCATTTTCATAAAAATGAAGATAGTTTAAACGGGTGAAATTGAAATAGCTGTTAGGTTGTAGATTAGATTATGATAAGTAGGTGAGATTTGAATTATATTCAAATAATGGAGATGACATTAACTTGACTAATCATTCATTAGTGAACCGACGTATTTATTATGTATATTGAAGAGATAAATTCAAGGCATAAGAGAAAAATCTACTATTAATTTATTTGGAAATAAATTCAAATATCGTATATTTTTTATCATCTAACCTAATCTTATATCTTAAGAATACCTTTAAAAAATATTATCGAACTGAAAAGAGAGGTGAAACTCCTAGATACCTTGGTCATAAAAAAAGAATCGGTGAAATAAATAACATATTCTTTTACGTTGTCCTTCCAAGTGGACTTTTTTTTTCTAGTGGAATGGGCTGGGCTAAAGCTTGTACAATCACAGATCTTAAATCCAGTCTAGAACAACAATTAGCAAACTACTTTAAATGCTTGACTTAAATTTCTTGGGCCCAATTGAACATAAGGCAGATCTTCAAGTAGGGGTAGAAGTCAGATGGACTGGGTTGGGCCCTGAGCCATTTTAGATTTGGGCCCTCATTACAATTATTCAGATTAAAGATTATTATTTTTTAAATAAGATATTATAAGAGATTATTTAAGATTTAATACATATTATGAAACGTATATATTGGATATAACGGGCCTACGGGTTCAAATCAGGTTCTAACCTTTGCACCCTGAGTTTCTCTCCAATTTGACAAACACAACTTTGGACTCGGTCCTTTCGAGTCAGACCGAGACCCGACACTTCAAACCTTCCTGAAACTTGATTATTCCTTCTAAAACAATACTGACTTTTTCCTATTAATATCAAAGTCACTTATGCCAACATCCATTTAAAGTTTTTTTTTTTTAGTATATTCCCATTCTCATTAGAAGTGAGATCAATCCCACAAATACAAGAAACCACCCAGGGCCGGCCCTGAGATCCCCTAAAATCTCAGAGGCCCTAGACGGAGTGAAATTTCAGGAGCCCTCTGTGATTGGTATATTAAGGAGTTTAAGTGTGTGGGGGCTCTTTCTGTCTAGGGGCCCTGAAACCACCTACAAACCTCGCGTATAAGATAAGTCCGAAGGAGTCAAACCCAAAACCTCTAGTCTAATCCTAAAATCTTAGACGATTGAACTACTAAGATCATCTATTTAAAAATAGTATTCATAATTAAATTTGATAAATTTTTATTTTTATAGTGAGAACCACGTAACTTAAACTATAACGTTTTCATTACAATAATGAATGGTTTAATCTATGCTATAAGCTTCTATTGACTGACTCTCATCAGATTTTATCTTTAGACTTGAATGACTACCAACCTCAACCAGAAATTATTGGGTCAAATTTTGGATCATATTAGAAATCAATATTTTAACAGCAGGGCCAGACAACCAGTGCCAACCATTTCAGCCAGAATGAGCCACTATTATTCTCGTTTGGGCCTTTGGGGTCCTTGTGGTTCAGGTTAATAACCAATCAAAACTCGAAAGTAAAGGAAAAGTAGAAAACAAGCGAGTATCAATGGTTCGACCACCTGTTAGGTGGTCCAATTGAACTTCTACATTTATCAACCACTTTCATTCTTTTTATTTTTTTGAAATAAACATCATTTCAACCATTTTTTATATTAAATTTTGTATTGGATATGATTTTAAAAAGGTTTAGAAGCAAATTGTTCAAGCGTGAAAAGTATTCATTAATTCAAAACTTTTTCCATTAAAATTTGTCTATCTTTAAGGAGCAAATGTATAGGATTAGTAGAAGCAGATCAAACATAAAAACTGACGAAATAGGGAGCTTTGAGTTGCCGGAAGTGGTGATGATGACCTCCCTTGTACTTGTTCTGAACCGGCCAATACATTACATTGGATGCTGCCACGTGGGGACGAGGAGGAGATCCAAAGTTTCATAATTTGGAAAACAACTGCCGGCATTCAAGTAGCTATAAATGATTCTATTATATTCTATATTATGATTGTATTCACTTTTCTATTCACTAATTTTCGATAACATGTGAGAGTTAGCTTGGCCGTTAAAAACTCCAATAAGCTATGGAGGTTTTGGGTTCAAACGTATAAGGGCTACTCCTCCTAATTTTACTCAGATTTAGTCACCGGATACCTTATACTTAGAAGAAAAAAAATCACTAGTTTTCGATGGAAGACTATTGGAGGAGGCCACCAAATTCTGGAGGAATAAAAGCCTCTCCTCATTCAAACAAGACCAAGCAACCTTTCCCAACTGAGAGTACCGTCTTCTGGTGCAACTCTGCATTTGTGTCTGACGAGTGTTCCAGCGTCGGCAGCAATTCAATCTCCTCTTCTTTCCCCAAGAAGAAGGCAGTGAAGACGACTGTGCACATGAGTGAGGAAGAAATAAAGATAAGGGAGGAGCTGGCAATGGAGATAGAGAAAGAATTGGAGCGTGAGATCATGGAAGGAATCCTCGTTCTCGTTCGCCGTCTCAGCAATTTGAAAGCCAAACAGGTATATCAGAGCTTGTACCCTGGAACTGATCGCCCCCGCTGCATTAAGTCGTTGTCTGCAGATCATTCTCCAACTTTTTATGGGTACAGTTGCAGTAACCGGAAAGGGATGAAGATGAAGGAAAGTATTCCTAGGCGATGATCCAGCAGCACTTTTTATGGAATGCACATGTTAGTGTAGTGGTAGATTCTGAGAGTTTTTCACCATGAAAGCTGAGACATAAAGGGTAGGATCTAGATTGCAGAAATCAGATTATAAAAATTTGGATACTGAATGTAAGATTTAGACTCCAAAATACCAGATTATGGGCAATTTTTGTTTGTCCTGTTTTCTTCTCTTCACCTCTGCTTTAGTCATAAACAGCAAAATCTGCTAGTTTTCTTTATTTCTAGTTTCCACCTCCAAACAGCAAAATCTTCTACATCCCTCAAATATTGGATGAACTACATAGAAAACTTTTTCTGGCTAACAACTCATTTCTCTTTCATGCATCAACCAATTGACGTGAATATTTTCAACATCACAAGTATCAGTCTTGACCCAAGTCTACTGGTGAATTCAAGAAAATCAAGTGCACAATATATTTCTAATATAACCATCAAAGGCTGACTGCTAATTTTTTTTCAATGATGGAGGGGAAATTTCGAACACAGCCTTACTAAACTCTTCCTTCGGATGACATCCCACACCTCCATAGGATAGCCCTAGTCACCAAGTTCTACTACGAGGATTCGAACTCGCACCTATCTCACTTTTTCGAAAAGAATGTTACCCGCTGAGCTATCCCGAGTAAGATGGCTGACTGTCATTTTCCTGATAAAGGAAAATGAAGGACAAGGAATGAATCCTTCCCTTTTCTTACTACAAAATACCAGGAGAACAAATACAGAACCATTCTCTGTTTTTCCTGATAATGAGGAAATTCCATTAATGACCGAGAAGAATGGAAATTCCAATCTCCTCTATTTCTTCAATGTGATCAGCATGATTATCATTACAAGCGTATCCAAACTTAAACCATTTCACTACTGAATCTTCTAAACCATATATGTGGAGTTTGTTCAAGAGAGTAGACTTTTTTTCTTTTTCCAAAAAGTTACAGTAGATAGCAGCCTGGGTTCTTCACTTACCCTCCTAAATTTATATCAGGAGTATAAATATTAACTGATATGTTGATTCTTATCAATTTTTAAGTATATTATTTGTATAGTATTCGTTATGGCTGACAATTTGGCTGACAGTATTGGCCGATAAAACTCTTTTAAATTAAAAGAAACCCATTTGACTATTTTTCGAGTTGATTGTTACATTAAATATAATTTTAAAAATAAATTATTCAAGTGTGAAAGATGATTTGTCAATTCTAAACTTTTTCCTCTAAAAATTGACTTTTTTTACTTATTTTCATCAATTCTTTTGAAATTTTACACTAAGATAATCTCAATTTTAATTTTTTTCTAAATAATTTAAAAAATATATATTGAGTCCTTCTGAAATTGAATGAAGATATCTTAATCTGATTGATACCAGTAAGATGTATGTGATTTTTTACAAATTTTCTATGATACTTTCTGCTTTAGAAGTTCATGTAAAAAAATAATTAAATGATACAGAAGTATCTTTAAAATGAAATAAAAAATCTATAACGTGATTGATATAGTTTTTAAATATTAAAGTGGTTTTTAATATTTTAATAAATATATAAAATTCAATTTATTTTTTTGAAAAAAATTATAAAAAGTAATAGATGATAAACCATTGATAGAATGCTAGAGAATATAAATTTCATATTAGATGTTTTCACCTATTAATCTCCTATTTTCTAAAAATTTTAAATATTTTTCCGCTGATACATAATTTTGAACCCCAGCTTTATGCACATTCCGTTGCTATGAATGGATCACGTTGAGAATCCAATACAACGGAGGAATGTCCCTTACAATCCATCCAAAATTATGCTATATGTTCCTCAGTACAGGAATGTATTTCAGAATCCAATACCATCTGCTTCCATAAAACCCAAAAACATAATTCCTGAATTCAACATGCTACTTCAAAAGTGTATTTTAGATAGAACTACGAAAAACAACTCAAAAGAAATGCCTCTAACACGGGAATAAACATTTTAATTTTTTGTTTACATCACGTAGGAAGTGAGACTAATTTTATAGATAAATATCGATATTATTTTATTATTTCTGAATTAAAAAATAAAAAAAACTGAAAAATAAACTTTTAAAAAAAAAATTTTAAAATGTAAATATTGGTTGATATCAACCGATATGTAAATATCGGTTGATATCAACCGATATTTAAATATCGGCCGATATCAACCGATATTTAAATATCGGCCGATATCTGAGCCCTGGCCCATCACCGTTTTGTTTTTTTTTTTTTTTTTTTTAATACCGATATTAATCATATTGGCCGATATCAAACCGATATGATTACTGTACGACCGATATTATTCAGGGCTTAAAACCCGTATCATATCGGCCGATACAGATATCTCGACCCCTGGATTGGGCCATATGCTTTACCAAGTCAATCAACTGGGCTACTTCAATGGATTCAAATTTACTAATTCTAGCAGTGTCGTGTCTCATCTTTTACATCTTAATGATACAATGGTCTTCTGTGATGATGAAGAAAGCATCAAGAACATGATGGCAGTGTTGATGGTTTGAATTGTGTTCTGGTTTGAAATAAAAATTAATTTCGTTAAAAGTGAATTCAAAGCATATGCATGAACCTTTAGATAACAAATTGAATTATAAAGTTGGAAACCTTCCTTCATCTTATTTGGAGTTTGCCTCTATGTATTGGCTCATCTGAGGATAAGGTTGGTTTCAAGAATAATGAAAATAGAATTAGAATTACATGGATAAACCATTTCAAAATTCCATCCTATTCTCACTACTCTTAAAACCCAAAAAGCCCTACGAAGCATTTATGTTTCATGAAAATACTCATTCATTAGTGATCTTATCACTCATTAAATACGCCCTTGCCAGTGGAAGGCGTTCAGTGGTGGTGTTTCTTTTTGCAGGCAGTTCTGTCTCGTGAATTTTTGCTGTCGTTGACGCATCTTTGTCGTATGCTTCCCTTGGGTGTATTCTTTCTTCATGGTGATGAAGTCACATTTTCCAATAAAAGAAGGTCCTTGCAAATCTCCCTATCTATTTTTTTCGATCTTCAAATGGCCCTATTAGTGTGTGGAAAAGGATAGTCTTACTTGAGAAATGGCTGTGGTGATTGAGAGACGGTGATCCTTCAGAAATGTGGAAATAGATACTGATTCAAAAATATCAACTGAGAACGGATGAATGGGGAAGCAGTTACAATAATCTACAAGCTTCAGTAGGTGAAAAGGAATTTTGTGGTCTTTTAGTGTTTTCAACAATTATTTCTTTTAAGGGGAAAAATGAAGTAAAGTTCACTTTTGGACTACTTCATAGCATGGTGACCATAAATTATGGAGACGTTTCTCTCTTTATTCAATCTTGCCTTCAATGAAGATTTTCTATGGAAGGTTATGTCACGATCTTGGTGGCAATATGTCTTAGTCTCCCTTCTTGTAGTATAATCTTAGAAACGAGGAAAATTACAAATTATGGAAGTGACAGCTTAAAGGTTTTCATAAAAAGCAACTCTTAAAATGCTATTCAATGGATGACAGGGAAGAGGAAGGACCCTTGGAGTACTCAAAACTCGTGAAGGCAGATTTGCAGCCTTAGGTTTTCTTTAGATGTCTCCTTTCGACATGTTAGAAGGTCAGCAAGTGGGTTAGCGAATTTCTTGGCTAAGGATGAGTTGACAGGCAATGTATTCTTGTAGATTTCTCTTTGGACTAGTAATTGTTTTTGTTATTGTTATTGTAGCTGTTCATACACAGGACTGCTCATTGAGCATGAGTCTCTCATAGTGAGAAATTTCAATGCTTAATGCAACTATAGAACAAAGTGGAAGGACTATCTTAATACAGCTAATAGGATAGGATGCATGTAGGGTACACGAAGTGAAGGCAAGTTAGTGGAGTGTTACATCACAGAAGAGTGTCACATAAATTGAGGGAGCATTTGTATAAGATGGTTGTTATACTAGCAACATTAAATGGAGCTTAATATTGGGTAATGAAGAAAAGAATGGTAAATGAAATAATGATGATGGAGCTGTGCATGTTGAGATGCTTGTGTGTTGGAAAAATAAAAGATTTAACTACAAATGAGTGCATTATAGGATTACTTAAAAATTAAAAAAAAAAAAAAAAGGCTTCAAGGTTGCTCAGATAGAAGAAAAGATGAGGTAGATCAGATAATTTGGCACATCCATAAAATACCAAAAATAGATACATTACAAAAATTGAAGATTACAAGTAAATGGTATTAGAAGAAGGGGGAGACTGTACAAGACATGGATTGAAGTGGTAGAACATGACATGATAGAATGTGGGACAATAAAGGACATCATTGTTAATAGAGTTGAGTGGAAAAGTAGTACTTGAAAAGCTAAGCCTCTATAGATAGAGCTTTGATGACGTTGATATAGACATTGTATCCTTTGTTATTAACAAATGAATTATTGAAATTTTCTTGGTCTTTTCTTTTGGTGTGTCAATTTCACCATCTTCTCACTTATTGCTTCTCTCTATCTAAATCTCTTGGGTATGCTCTCTATTATCTACTGTTCTCTTCTCTGCCTTCGCTATAATATTTTGTCTTTCTTCCTTCATATTTCTTTTCAATTTTTTTATTACATACTTCTTTTCTATTCAGTACTTCTATTTGGATTTTCTTGCAGATCACATCACAACCATAAAAAATCCAAATTCATGCTACATCCCAAGAACTGAATCATGATAACATAGGCATGGTTAACTTTGAGTAGTAAAAAAAAACTGTCAATAAAAAATATTAAGATCTAAAACAGGGAGAACATTCTTTGTTTCTTATAACAAACCTTCATTTGAGAAAAGGACATCTACAAAGAGAACATTTTCAAATAAGGAAAACATATAAATGAAAGAGGCATTCATGCATATGCCTTTATTCCCAAGAAGGTAACATTGTATTCTTTCCAAGGAATAATTGATTAAATTAGCTAGGTAAGATATAATTCACATCTTAGTTCCATTATAAACAAGTTGTGAACTCTACTAAGGTGGATGTGTGGAGTTAAGAAGAAATTATAGAAGTAAGAATTAGTGTGTTTACATTTAAAAGAATATAAATGAGTAATACTGATGGAAAAGAAAATGAAGAGACATCGCCCGACATGGTTTGAGAGTGTCCTTGGAATAAGAGACGAGGGCTAACTAGTTCGAGGCACAATGGAGGAAGCAAAAGACCAATAAGGACTTGGAATATGGTACTTAGAACCAACATGTTGCCCCAAATTACCCCACCCCACATAAAAAACATCGGGCCACAAAGTGCATCCCTAGTGGTCAAGTCAAAAGTATGCAGGATATGTACAGAAAGGCACAAACGAGCATAAGAAAGTGTCTGGAAAGAAAAAAGAAAGTTCCCAATTGGAGTTGGACTTTAGTAAGGGTCTGCCTTGAGCCTTTATTTGCTTTATTTGGGATGACTTAACAATAGAAATCAAAAGTTCTTTCAAATGCATTTGGATTTGGAGAAACATTTAAGGATCAAGCGAGTGCAACTCTACCATCCATACAGTAGTAGAAGAGTGCTACACAGAATGGAAGGAAATTTCACATATAGTAATCAGGCTTGCAATGATATAAAATGGGGTTTTCTTTTCCTTAAATGATAATTGAGAGACAGGGCACAAGTTGTGCTCATATAACCAAGAGGGGAATAAAGAAGAAAAACATTATACGGAGTAAAAAGTTGGACAGTGAAAAAGAAAAAAGAAAAGTAGACAACGTAATGGTAACATATGTTGTGCGGAAGCACCCAAATAGATCTACGATCCAGACGATAAACACACAAACAATAATGCAAAAGAGAGAAAGATCAAATCACACACTAGACAAAGATATACGGATTCGGCAAGATTGCCTATGTCCACGGGTGGCAATGATAATTCTTTTGATGAAGAGTCACAAAATTACATCATGATTTTAGGGTTTTGCACAAGAGAAATATATATAGCACCTACGGCTTCTAATGTATATTCCAAGTACCGAAAATACCCCTAACAGTTGTGTGGACGCCAAAATCGTTGCAATAGGGGCCCTGCTTCAGGGGTTCGCATATGTGTCTAGCATACCTCCAAAGATATAACCAAAGTTAGGACCATAACAACAATATAGATGTATATGCTAATATCGATGTGTAGGGTAATATTAAAAGATAGAATTAGGAATGATTGCATTGAGGAACCGTAAAAGGACTCCCAAGAAATAGGAAACGAGGGAATGTTGTTTACATTGGCTATGGCACATACATAGAAGACGAAAAATAGCCCATGTACAAAGAATAAAAGAATTACAAGTAGCATTTGCTAGAAGACAGGTTCCATTAAAGTATGGATTGAGGTGGTACAAAGAGACACAGTAGATTGCAATTTTATATGATTTTTTATATGCTAAATGGAAAAGTAGAACTCAAAAAGCCAACCCTAGAAAGATCAATCAAAAGGTTTTGATGAAGATGATGATGGTGGCTTTGGCTGCAACATGACAAATAGTTTGTAACATGAGGCCGACCTTCATATCCATAATGGTTTAGCCCCTCACAGAAACCAACAGATTTCTAGAACCACACAGTTTTTCCACAAATTTCCACATAGAGCCCAACGAAGTATTTGATTGTACTCTTTCCTGCATTTCAACTCTTTCTTCATCCACTCAATGGTGAATAAGTTTAACGCGAAACCTTTTCAGTTTACAACAATGAGCACTTTCCAACTGTGCTGAAAGCTTTTGTCTCTTTAAACTGCTCAGTTTGATGTTTCTAAATAAGTTCTTTACAATAAAATTCAGCAATAGAATCTAGCAGTGTACACGAAAACAAAACATCATTACTGTCATCACCAAAACTATATCTTATGTATTTGAAATCAGTTTTGTGACCTCTACTTCTCCATACATAGTAGTAAGACATACTATACAATAAGATTTGCAGATAATTCGATAAAATGGTGAGCCACATCATGCATATACACAGTATTGTAGGAGTTCTTACTTTCAGCTCATCTATAAAGCAAAGATAATTTTTTTGGGGGGAAGAAACAGCAAATGCATGAAAACCACAAGAAAATTTCCATGCCCAGAAATTTTACGAAGAAAACTGTATGTATACCTTCAACAAATTAAAGAATTCATATAACTAGGTAGAAACAAAAAGATTCAACAACCTGAAACAATGGAAATTGACAAAGGAGGATTATACAGAGACACAAGCCAAATAACAGAACCATGGATCACAGGAAGGTCCAGTCCAATCAAAACACTTTTTTCTTTACAGAATGTATAACGGTAGGTACAGGGAACACTACCTGCTCAAGCTTATTGGAACTTTTTCTTCTTTTTTCTTGCCATGGATTTCATCCAAAGAATCTGGAGAACAAAAACAAGCGATGCATACAAACAGAAATTTACGTCCAATGCCAGCATCAGTGGCAGGCTGCTCAATACAATTCATTAAGAATTGTGAAATTTTTCCAAGCAGTCAAGGCCCTCAGTTCGGGCTCTCACAATCCTATGGAACACTTCTCTCACCTGGCGTTCAAGCGGATCCAATCCATTTTTAAACGCATCACATACCTGCATTAGCTCTTGCACTGCCTGTCTCACCTCCGATTCCCGCTCCTCCGTCAAAGGAAACTGTATTCCGTCCACCAGATCTGTCAAGTGGCGAGTGCAATGTTCCATCTGATAGATTTCTTTGAGCAATCCACATGAATTCCTCCGGTCCCGCCTCCTTGACTCCTCCACTATCCGATCATGGAGGGAGAGGATCGAACCTGCCCACGAGAAGTGGCGGGGGACAAAGAAATGTGTAGGGAGGCCACGGTCCTGGCATGGGATTGCAGCAACGAGCGCGCACATGGCAAAAAGGAGCACAGAGCTCATTGTGTAAACGGGAACAGCGAGCCCCCCAGTGGCGACAATGTCATTGTTCCGGGGCGGGGTAAGGTTGTGCACAATTGCCTGGAGCTGACGGGCAGCGGACCAGGAGCGGGAGACACTCCAAGAAAGTGAGCGAGAGTGCCCAGGGGGGTGACGGTGGTCCTTATTGTGGCGCCCAAATGAGCGATTGCGCTGAGCGAACAGCGAACCAGCATCCTTGTCATCCAGCATGAGGATGGTGAGGTCTGTGAGCGCCTTCCTGGCACGGCGAACGGGTCCCTCACCTAATCTGCTCTTTGAATTGAGAGCGCAGGTAACGATATCCAGATTCTTGTGCCACAGACGGATCTGCTCGATGCCATCGCGGACGGCGTTGCAGACGTCAAGCACCTTGACACTGCGGTCTAGGAATTCGCTAATCATGCGTTCAAGCGGGGGTTTGGAGAGGGACCCACCACTGCCGGTGTCGAATATGATGGTTCGGAACTCGTCGAGGCAGGAGAGTAAGGCAGCGAGGAGATCCTGGATCCAAGAAAGGGAGAGAGGATGGTCGGCATCAACAGATGAGGCGAGGAGGAGGAAATGGCTGGATACGAGCTTCTGGAAAGAAGCGAGGTGTTGCTCGAGAGCGGACTCCATGGCGTGCACCTGATCGCGGCGAATGCTGAGGATCGAACGGCCCAGAGTTGCCAAAGGTGATGATGGGTCTTGATTATCAGTTGTGCCTCGCATTTTTTTTCCGACTCCTTTTCTCTTCTTCTTGATTTGAATTGAAAGAAAGAGAATAAGAACTTCAAATTTCCATCCAAATCATGGAAATTTGAAGTCCAGAGCTGGAAAGAATCTGAGAGAGGGCAGAAATTGGAAATTCGAGGGATTGATTGGTGAGAAGAGGCGTAAATTAGGGAAGAAAATGGGAAACCCTAGGTCAGCAGTAGTGAGAGGGAGAAGCAAAGAGGTGGAGTGTCGTATCGCTGTAAATCCGTAATGAGAGGAGACTTGAAGACCGGTGGACAGTTTCCAGGGCTCGACCAATCCCGCATTTTCTTCCTTCTCCTCTTTTTCCCATTTCCAATATCCAAACAGAAATAGGAGGAAACAGTGGTGAAACCCTACTAAACAAATGTAACCCACTCACCCCCACTTTAAATAGATCTCAACCATAGTTTTTGAAGTATGCAGCTCCATTAGAAACTAAATTGAACCAATTTCTACCAATACTAATTTAAGACAAAAAGAACATTTAACATGATTGGGGAATTGATCTGGCCCTTTTCCTTTCATTGAAATAAATAAATAGTATTTTTTTTATTCTTTTATTTTTAATAATTTATTATAATAAAATAAAAGATAAAATAGATATGTATTTGTGTTAATAAGTAACAAATACTTAGATCTCAGTATATCATTTTAAAAGGTTTTGAGTTCAAGTCTGCATGTGTCAAAATTGATCTATAAAAAATAATTTAATAAATTTGAATATAAAAATCAACTCTAAATTAATAGAATAAATCATTTAAAGATGCATATAAAAATAAAATTAAGTTAAAAAAGAGATTGAAATTTTTATTGCAAATTAATGGACAAGTGAACCTTAACCCTCAATCAAGTTAAATTAACTTCAATTAAAGTTTAATTTTGATGAATTCATGCATAAAACTTCATTCTTAAGATATATAATCATTTTCACTAACTAGTACTCCCTCTGTCCCAAATTAGTTGTCCTATATGGATTTTGGAATTGTCCCAAAATAGTTGTCTCATTTTTATATGAGTAGTATAAAATGTGTTGAAAATGGATAAGATCACATGAGTGCTAACCTCATATAGAGAGCTCCTTGAAAATACAAATATTTTAAATGAGACAACTAAAATGGGACGGAGGGAGTATCACCCATCGGAAACGATATACTTTGAGTTTATTAGGATTTATAAGGGTGAGATTCAATTTACAAAATATGAATGCACTTGAAACGTACTCCAAGACTGGAGCTTCTTATAAAAAATCAAATTTCTTAAATTTAAAAAATCATTATTTTTAAATGTTTAAAAATGAATGGTCAAAATAAAATCACTTTTAAAAGTAGATTTGGATCGATTCATAATAGGTTGACTTTGGGGGGTGAAGACCTAATTCACGAGAGATAGATAGTTACATGAGAGGGACTGAGATGGCACCCAAGTGAAAAGTTTTTGGTAAACATAATCTTTGACTTCAATTATTGCAATTTGTAGGGATAAGATGGGAAAACTCTAAAAATGGTTCTCATAGATAATGAGTTACATTTTTTGTGGATAGTATTTATTAAAGGTTTTAATTTAAATTATTGATAATTTTTAAAATGAGACATCATATAATATGATTTTGAAGACTTTCTAATTTTCTTTTGATTTTGTCTTTGACAAGTTAAAAAGTAAAATAAATATAGTTTGTGAACCAATTAAATTCATGAAAACAAGACCCACATGATCCAACAGTTTGGTCCTCACTGTAAGATGATTCCACCATTTATCTTGTTTTGTTTGAGGCATTTGTTGTTTACCTCTTCTTCTGGAGCCATCCATAAAGATGAAATAGTACAGTAGGTGATCTAAATCAGCACCGATTATAGTTTAGCTAAAAGGCCTACGATTGTCTACATCACATTTACAAATTAAAAGGACTTGGTTATTGAGAAATTGCTAAATATACATTTAGATTTAGATATATGTTTATACTTTATACCTACGTGACACTGCAAAAGAATTTGTTCATCCTTCAGCTAACCAGTTATTTATATATATTCTTTTTTTTTTTTATAATGAATACCTCACCTGTATTGAGACAAAAGATAATTTTAACTTGATTAGTCCTTAGAGTATTTGCAGTTCTCTCAATCCCACACATACAGGATAAACAACTATGCAGAGTGGTCCGTTAAAATTAAACGTGAATTGAATCAAGACTCTTATTCATATATTCACTAACCCTAGTCACCATTCCCTCCCAGCTCAATTGATTTGAGGTCCAGATCACAGGAGGAGCAGGTTCAAAGAGACTCCAACATGCCGTCCATGTATGAAGACATGCCAGAGAAGTAGTTCAATAACCTAGAGCCTGATCATCATCTACGTCGGATGCCCATCCTCACATGGGCAAAATTTGTTATGAGAGACGGGATAAAGTGAAATTCTCATTTTACCCCTATGGTGTACTGTTCATTAAGTACCGGTGTACCAATAACACGCCGCTCTGCATGTATATGGCATGTTATCGGTATACCGATGCTTGATGAGCAGTACACAAATAGAGGTAAAATGAAAATTTTACTTTATCCCGCGTCTCCTAACCAATTTTGCCCGTATTAAGATGACTGACCATCTACGTCATGGACCCTTAATGCCCTGCTTCATGAATTCTACTTTAACCTACTAAGAGATTCAAATTCTTGACTGTTTGACACTCCACAAACGTATCATATTTCAGTAATTCACAATAAAGTTATCCTGCGCTTTGGAGGTCTTTTCAAAGTCCCATCTTGCAATTTAAGGACTAGAGCACTTGAGCACTCTTGCTTTGTCATCAGAATTTCATCAAATTTAAGTGCAAAACACCAATATATGAGATGTCATGTCACCAAGAGATCCATGTCTAAATGTGTTTCTTAATTAGAAAAAACAAGACATAGGTTTGATCAATCTTTTTTATTCTAAGCAAGAATTCTGCAAATGAATTGGTCGTTGAAAAATGTTTGGATCATCCAAAATAGTATTAGTGAACATGTACCCCACAATGCCATTGGTCTTACTGATCAAATTTCTCTAACAGCATATGGCATGTGGATTCAATAACTACAGATGCACCGCATGCATGGCATAGATTATTCAGCGTCTTCAGTTAACTGTGATGGTGTCGGCAGTAGACCCACAAATCAGACAATGTATCCATCAAGCTAGACCAACCAATTGCAGGTAGCAGGCCACCACATCAATTAAACGATGACCAATACATTTTGTGATTAGAGCATTCTAACCATTCAACATACAGACAATTTCAGAGATCATTACTCTAAAAGATCTTAATTGACTAATCTGTGAGGCATGAAAATGTTAAGAACTCCCAAAAATGAGAAGGGAGAGGGGGTCATATTCTGACACTATCAGTATCTCTTCTGGGCTCACCTACATCCAAAAAGTCGGTCACTGAATTGATGGTCTAGACTGTAGATGATTGTCAGAGTGCACAAACCAAGGTCTGTATGGTTGACACAATTTACAGATTGGCAGATAACAATGGATTCCAGAACCAAAACCAAATGCCTATAGCGAAGAAGATGGTGTGAATCAGTATCCTGTTAATTCAAAAGGTCAAACCATGCAAGCCCTTTGCAGTCTGGGATGATTTCTGTCATGATTCTTAAAGTGGTTGCTTCTAGCTGGAGAGGGGGTGGGGGGGGAGGAACAGCAGTGGTCATTGGTTGTAAGAAGATACTAGTCCATGTCAGTGTGAAACGTTATCATGGAGAGCTTTCAAATGTTCAAATTTTCTTCCATGATGTCAGCAACAAAGATGCTACCGCAATCAGACCACCCAGCCAAAACATCCACATTAGGGCACTGCATTATGAATAATAGTTCACTATATACAATATTTGAAAAATGAATTTGCATTTAAGACAAGATGTTTGACTTTTGTACCTTGCTAAATCCCAGCCAGTTCGAATCACCCCTGAATGAGAAAACTTTTTTGCTTTCTTTCCATTGCCCACAAAAAACCTGCAAAAGCATTATAAGATGGCCGATGATGAACATATAAGATGCTGCATTTTGGAACTTGCCACTCTAGAGCAAGAAAGTCCTTTCATGATTTTCTTTCTTGTTTTTTTTTTTTCACTTCTGTTACATTCAGTGGTAGTTCTAAATTAAAACTGCACAAGTTAATGAAGGAATAGAGCAATCTTCCTATTCAGAATAAACAGAAGCATTTGAGCTGCAAGACAGATCACAGACATGGTGATGGTAACCTTTTGTTTGGTAAAACATATAGACTAGAAAGATCAGAAAAAATGGGAAATAATAAAAATCAATTGGATATTAATATTGCTTCCTTATTGTGAACAATTACTAGCTGGTCTAACAAAAATGTTTTGGGAGTTCTTCCAATAACAACAGAAATGATGATGACGATGATAGCAGTAGCAGCAGCAGCACATAAGAAATACCTCATATGATGGCGAAAGTTTAGTGGCATGAATTTTGTTTAATTGTTTAAGCAGTAAAAAGAATTGTTGATAAAAGAAGAGTACAAATACAGTATAAAAGGAAATAACCCCGTGCATAAACACCTCAATAATTTCCCCAGAAACATCCAGAAAAACTTTTACGCAGCTTGCCCACCCCCTACCCATTTCTCCCATATCAGTTTCACCCTTGATGTCTTTAATCCCCTTCCTATCACCTTTCTAATTCAGGAAAATTAACAGCCAACTATAGGGTTTACCTGAAGTAGACCTTCCATTGAGTTTTCTTCGTTGTGCTTTTGTGTATGATAAAAATAATCCTCCATCCACCTTTACGACCTCGGCCTTCTCATCCTTGAAATGAAAACCCATCAATTTCCCCAGCTTAAGAAACTTAATTGCTTCCTCCTCTGATATCCCTCTTCAACAGTGCCTGAACACCCACCTCCTCCTATAGGTTTCGATCACCAGAAATAGTGATCAGTTGCTTCCTGGTTCTTCTCATTATTAATGCCCCTTATTGAAGGAATTCCTTTAACCAAACCTGGAGAACAGGCCCACATCCACCAGCTTCCTCGGCTAGCCCCATTCACCTGTCCTTGGGCTTGCTCCTCCCCTAAAACCACCCCACCACTATTATAGAAGCCTGATTCTCCTCCCAATAAGTTGTTGACTTGCAAGGAGACTAACAAGAAAATGCATCTTAGGAATCCTTCCCAATCTCGTCTCTTGATGTCCCAAATCTGATGACAAAACCTGTCCCTTTCTCATGGCATATTATCCCTAGTAGATTTTTTTTCTCCAAGTGGGCCTCCTCCCAACCATCCCTTTTGAAGACCACGTTCATGACGCCACACCCCCTGCAAGGATAAATTTGAAATCCAAATTCCTTCCCCCCTAAATGGCGCTTAGAATATTTGCAGTGGATGAATATTTGCAAGTCATTTCTTTTGTCTTTTTTTTTTCTTTCTTGTGTGTTATTCAATTATTTGATCAAACCACGAATCTCAAATGGTGTACCAAAAGGGAGGTGAATATCAAATTGGGAAATATCATTTCAGAAGGGAGAAACCGATGTAAAGCGGTCACTTCACAAGGTATACCAGTAAGGAGATGGTTGCCAAATCGGGACATCTCTCTCTGTGTCATACCTTGTCACATGCAGGTAACCATTCTCCATGTCCACACTAGTGCAATGCTTTTGCGTATATCTGTGCATCAAAGGTGCTATACCAAAAATTGGCATGATTTGATAAATCTAGGTATAGCTTTCTATGCCAGAAAGATTTATGGTAAATCAGTACGTAAAAAATGGTCAGTTTAAATTAAGAATGGGTTAGATTGGGAAAGTGAAAAAATGTGTCTAATGAATGGGGGGATGAGGGTGGTGGTGAGTGGCTCACACTAGGAAGGCCATGCAAGTGTCACCCTTGTTTGGTTGTATGATGGTGGGAACTGTATCAACATTCAACAAAAGCATTTGGATGATGTTTTTCTCTTTACTTTTGGCCAGATGAAAATTTTGGTACAGAAGCAATTTGTTTGCCTAATGTTTAGTGATAATTCAAGAGGCAAACAAAAGCATTTGATCTCACACCAATGCAACCTATTTACCATGATTGATTCTCGAGGCAGATCATCAATTGCATCAGAGAGATTAAAGAAAATTATTCATTATCTAAATATAGTGTATATAATATCATTTTTTTCCTTCTGTCTTCGACCCCAACCAAAGGGGCCCGACTATGGTCCCAATCACACCCTATCCCCCTCATACCCACCTACTCCCCACGAATGGGATCCTCAATCAATTTGACTATGATCTAAGTTAAATAGTTGATTGATCTAACCCGATGACTTTCCACCATCTCAAAGATTCAATTTTATCCAACACTATAAATTGATTAATTTCACAGGGTTATAAAAATATATTTCCAATTTTTTTATTCTTCAGATTTTTATTTATTTTATGATATCTCAAGTTTAGGCCTCCGTTATCAACTCTATGGCATACCAATGAACAGTAACTTCGTATTTCATGTTTCATAATTGTTGAAAAAAGAGTCTTTGCCATCACTTTACGTCGTTTTTGAGTTTTTAAATTTTAATTATTTTATACCATAAAATTTAATAATATGGAATTATTTTTTAATCATTAGAGTTCAATAACTACGAAATCCTCTTTTGTTCAATGTGATAAGTTTATTGGAAATGTTTAAACATGAATATGATACTGGAAAGAGTCTAGCTCATCACATTTTAAGCTCTCCAAAATTTGAAGATTTTAAATTATCCTTTAATTCTTAAACTTTTTTTTCCCAAAATTTTAACCCATTTTGGTCCAATGTGATGGGCTCTTTGGAAAGGTTTACATGCAAAATTAAGAGTAAAAACAATCATCTAGATTGGATAAAAAAATACATGTTTTTAAGCTCTTCAAATTTGAGGGCTTTAAACTACTTTTTAATCCTTAATCTTTCATACTCTTATGTGGGGTTTAGTTTGATCAAATGTGATGGGTTTGTTGCAAAGGTCTCAGCATAAACATGGGAATGGAAGAAATTAAAATGATTGGATCAATAACACTATATTTTTACCTGTCCAAACTTTGATGACTTTAAATTATCCTTTATTCTTTAGACTTTGGCATCCTATGTGGACCCACTTTGGTCCAATGTGATGGGTTTGAATGTAACAAACAGTTTTACCCTCAACATGATTCATAAAATCCAAATGCAATTGAATGTCTACACTTTTAAATAGTGTCAAAAATATTTAAAATAGAGAAAAGTGGAAAACGTAGTAAGGTACTATTTTCTCCTTTTCTTTCATTTGTAATTACTTTATTTTTTTAGTTTATTGAATTATGTGATCGCAGTAAATCCCATGAATAGTGTGCTTGAATTTAATTTACAATTTTGCAGTTAACAAATTTGTAGAACCCAAATGCACTTAACTTGGAGGAGTGGGTCCACCATGTTGAGAAATTAAACTTTTGAACTTTTATATTGTGTGAGGAAAGAAATATTAAAATTTTGAGGAAATAATGAATATTGAAAAACATAGGATCCCGTTTTTCTCCCCTCTTTTCATGTTGTAAATTGCCATTTAGTTATTGTAGCTTGATTAGATGGGCTTTTAAAAATCAATGGTTTCTAATGGTCAAAGATTTAATATCCAAAATTGCAAGGTTACTATTATAAAATGATAGTGAAATGTCATCCATTCCCTATCCATGTTAGTTTATACATATCCCTCTCAAAAATATTTGTCAGTTAGAAAATTAATGGGTATTTTCCCTGTTTGGATTCTCTTTTTAGCCATTTCTACATAAAAGTATTTAAAAAATATATTATGTTGCATGTTTTCATTGATGTGCTCTCTATTTAAAGTAACAAGGGGATTCAACAAGAATACAGATTCTTGCGTGTGTGCACATGTGAATTCTCCTCTAAGACCAAGGCCTGATGAAATTTCATGTTGTCTTAGGTTTGCAGGCCCCCGACTCGAAAGTGTACCCATACACAATTTTACATCAATTCGACTTTTACAACCCAATGAACTAATCCGACTGATTTCCACCATTAGATAAAGTTGAATTTTATCAGTTATCCAATCAAGATGAAACTTTATAGGCACCCTCATGAGCCAAGACCTTTCAAGCCTACCATCCATGTGGGCCCAGATGGGCCAGACAGGGCTGTGTGAACAGAAATCTGTGAGGCCCAACTCTTAGGGGATATCCACTATATATGTATATGGTCTCATATGTGGTAACTGCAAAACCACAACATAGGCCCACACCCAAGCAGAAACATAATCATCAAGAAATATGGCCATAAATTTTATATTAAGAAAAATAAGAAAAAGGAAACTTGTAGCTGTTTACTCTAAACTTACCTCATAATCAACTCCTTGTACATAGATATGATCTGAATCAAGTGAGGAAAAAGAAAGGGCTGTTATCTGTAAATCAATGAGACAGAAGGCACCATTTCAATTCAAAATTCCTTGTCTGGCCAAACACATTGATTATAGAACAAAGAATTATGTCAAGGAAACAACGAAGGATAAACTGATATAAAGTCAAACAGCTTAAGGCACTATTAGCCAATTTCTATTCAAACTTCTGATCGAGAATGAAACAAATGCCCATTTTACTTCTTTTCCGAGGAGACAGAGTTTCATACAAGTGACATCTTTTTTCTTTTTGACTAAGTTTTTCCTGTCCTATTGTTCTCAGAAGTACCATAATACTTACAAAGGGGCATTGAATATATAAACTTTGGATTGCTTCCAGTAAGTCAAAGCAAGTTGTTTGCAAGGAATTCTATTCCTGTGTTCCTTCAAAGCATTTTAGTTACTCAGTGTATGTATTATCTCCATCTTGTTGTAGAGATGTTTTATGAAAGAAAAATATCCTATAGAGAGTAAACAGGAACTCTAAGCTCTAGAGAACTAATTTGGGCAGATTTTGTGGGGCCTTCAAAATTAAAGCATGAAACTTGATAAGCTTTTCCCTGTGACTCCATTTTAATTGCCACAAAAGACAAGGTTCATAGATGCGCAAACTGAATGAGATAATAACAGAGAGAGGGAGTAACCATGGGAATGTAGTTATCTAATTTTGAACAAAGCAAGAAAATTATAGAACTTAAGGATGAAATGAATATATTGGATGATATTCACCTCATATTTTGAGCAATTCACCCAACGTGACAATGCTGACCATCTGCAATCAATATTCGATTGCATCAAATAGTTGTGTTGAAGATAAAAACTATTTTGTTAAATCTAGTATGAAGCAACTAAAAGAAGTGTTAAGGTTTGCGCATATATACATTGGCAGTGGCAAAGGTGAATAATCACTGGCACAACCTATCCAAAGATACTTCTCAGAAATATTTAAGATAATGCAATATTACCAACCTGCGAGGATCATAGATGGTCACAGTACGATCAGATCCACCTACTGCAATAGCCCCATTTAAGTTACTGCAGACAGCATAAAGTGAATTTCCAACAGATCCAGTAACTCTCTGTACACAACCACCATTGTGTTTCGTCCTCAAGTCCCACAAGGTCAGCTGGAAGAAATTCAGAAGTGAGGGTGGAAGCATCACAGTATGAAAATGTAAGATGTAGCTCAGATAATTCAACAGATTAAACTGAAATTTAACTTGAAGCAAATACCTGACAACCTTCAGCAACAGCCAGAATTGAAGAATGCTCATCACTGGATAAAGGGCTTCTTAGAAAGCATAAAGAAGCAGGGTTCCACAAGCTGCTCCATCCCTCGTGTAAATGACAAAGAAAAGATCCCCATAAATGACTTGAGGCTTGAATGTTAAGAAAAAATTGACATATTGAGTTAAATAGTTAGTAGTCCAGAATATTTTAAAAAAAAAATGGAGTCCAAAAAAAAAAAAAATTAAAAATGGACAATAGGGAATAAGGAGCGATAACTTACGTGCATAAACACCGGATATGAATATCTTGGTCATAAACATCAATGCTTTTACAGAAGCTTCGAGCAACTGCTACCTGGAAAAACAAACTGTTGATCTTTTTTTTAAAAGGCAACAATTTTATTGCTAAAGAGAGAATACAAAGAACAGAAAAGCCTCAGCTACAAATAACAGACATCACAACAAAGCAATATATTCAGAGAAACTTCACCCTCAGCCCTCTTCAGATAGACTTAAGGCCTACTTAGAATCAGATCCAAACCCAGCCCCTCTTTTGCAAGCACATCAGCCTCATCATTATTGGATGAACGCAGAACATGAAGCACCTCAAGCCAGTTCCTCTTTATTATAGATAGATCTGACTTCCTTGATCTTGTCCAGATATGCCCATAGACAAAGAAGTCTCCCACTACCTGGTCCCTGCTCAGCCTAATTTTTCCAGCACCTTAAGACCAAACCAAAGTGCATGCAGCCCCACCTCCTTTGTGTGGCAACCCTGAAGAAGACCGGCAAAGGAAAGAATTTCTTCTGCAGCATCATTTCGAGTTACACCTCGAAAGCCAACCTTGACGGTAATTGAACTGCCATCAAATTGAGTTTCAAATGCCCCAATGGAGGGGGAGCTTCGATTGCACTCCCTGAGGTCTAGGATGAGGGATTAGGGACACCTATTAATTTTTTATTTACTATTGCTATTAACTTTTTAAACAAACTGGCTAGAACCTGCAACCTTATGATTGCAATAACAAACAAGAATAAACCATGATTCATTGGTAAAACTTTTTCATGTCATTTATGATCCATCGTGAGATAAGGAGGGGCAAATTTTGAAACTGTGTTCACCACAATGTATAAATTGATAACAGGAGTTTCGACAATCTGAACTCCATCCCCAATCACAGTATAAGTAATAAACTGAAAATATAAACACAGTACAATGATATTTTAGATTTATAATTAGTAATGATACTTTTGCAGTGATTGCCTTTTTAAAAGTGCAGACAAAAACTTCTGTATATAGACCTACCGTGGACCAGTTTCTTGGACTGAAGCAGAGCCCTGCCCAACTACCCTCTCCCACACCACAATCACGAGGCAATACTGAATATGTAGGCCTTTCAACATCTGAAAATTTTGTTAATAAAATAAAAAAAGTATAAGACATTGACACAATCCAAAGAGCACTTGATACACATATAACAACCATCAGCAAAAGGCGTGCAAGCATGTGAATTTAGCCACTACAGCAAAGCCCAACACTTTCTTTTTTCTTTCTTTCTTTTTATTTTGAAATATTAATGTAACTCTTTGCAATGTAATATGACTTGAAACCGTAACCTTAATGACCACAACAAAAAGCACTTGCCCCTGCAACTACAACTCCATGACCACTGATAACTATGCCACGCAGAAACCCAATACACAGTAAAAATGAAATAAGCCTGTTATAGTAATTACAGTTTTAACTTATCAGGAGTAAGAAGATTTTTTTAATAGTGTCCATGGAAAGATCAGATATGAGTTTTTCAACTATCAAAGATAAAAGATTAATATGGGAAATGTAGTGGGTCTAGTTTACCGAGTGTGTTGGTTGTCAAATCAACAAAAACTAAAGTTATTTTGAGCAGCATAGTTACAGAGCATTGGTAAGTGATGCAAACTTGAGTGAAAAGTTAGAAAGACCTGATTTGTAATTATAGCCTCAAAGATATGAATTGAGATTGACAACTCCACGTTCTCAATCAATATTTTTCAGTCAAATTCAAAATTAATTAAAAAAAATTGAGCATAGAAAGAAATCAACCATGAAATCAAACACAAGGTACTCTTAGGAGAAATATCAATAGCAATATCTAAAAACTAACCATAACTCCATTTATGTCGTTTATTAATCCTTGTCACTTAAAAAATAGATTACTGGTTTGGGTATACTTAATCAAGAGTTTCTCAATCCAAACTGACGAGATAAGATGAGAAGAAGAGTAGATGAAAGAATAAAAGAGTGATGTCGAATGAGAAAAGAATGGAATGTACAGACACTGTAGCTGCCAACATACATATAAGATTATTAATATTGAGTTTAATTACAATCACGAATATGCTTTTTAACAAAATAACAATCACCTATCACTCCTGATCAAGTCATTGGCTCCTCTGTGCACACTCTTTTCTGGAAGCAAATCATGTGCGCAACTGCACATACCACTTCAGTGTTTATTTATTAACCAATTCAAGCAATCATCCTTCTTCCCTTCTAGTAAATGAGCCACATACCAAGTTTAAAATTTGATAAGAGCCTCCATCTCTTCTTCCACTGCTTACATCACATCAGATGAGATAGACCCTCTTCTGGCTTTTTTGGAACACATATACCAGCAATGGCAACACAAAAGGACATGTCGATGGTAACAAATGCTTAAAGGGTCAAAGTCAATAGTGGGACAAGTAGTGCTAGAATGTTGCCCTTTTTGGAGTGCACCTGGATAATTGAAACCAAAAGATCCAATTGGAGGATGGAATAACTTCAAGTTGGGGATTAACTGAGATGGAGAAGATAATTGATTGGTATGATTCTGAGCAGATATAGGCTGAATCTTTTGTTCCTCCTTTTAGACACATCGAAGGAGAAATGGCCATTTAGTAGAAGAGTGTGGTCTGAAGTGTTAAGAGTTGATGGGTGCTTCTTGTACTTCCCAAAAAACTTTGACAGGAGTGTTGGAAGCTTGGGTGGGTGGCTGGGGGGCACGCCTTTTAAGAGTAGGGGGAAAGTGGCTGGAGAGACTAACCCAAAGGAAATTTTGTGGTAAATATGGAAGGAAAGAAATCTACTAGTACCTCTGGGTTACAAGCCTAGCCTAAGCATGGCTTTCTGCACCTTTAATCATACAAACACACATCCAATATATCTGAAAGCCACCGCAAAGAATCCTTTAAACATCCAAAGATGTTCTTAGCGAAAAGGAAAAACAATCCATTCTACCATTTAAACCACTAGCCATTGCTGCATTCAATAGTTCATTTGTTTATTTGGGGAAGGGTTTTTTTTCTAACTTGCCCAGAAACAACTCTCTCCCATGCCTTATTCAAAATTCAGTGATTACTCGCCCAATTCTTGCCAGATCACATGATTTTAGGGATAGTAGATGGGTAACTCAATACACAACATCACAGAACTAGTTTTATAGCATGTTGACAACATCATTACCTAAAAGTGACCCTTCAATATTTGAATTATGAAACAGGTATGTGGCTGCAAAATCCAAATTTAACATAAAGAGTACCAACTAACATGTGTTTCCAACTTAAACAAACAACTTAAAGTTAGAAATCCAACAGCAACAAAATGCAAGTGAAAACAAGGTAAGCAAGTGCACTGGATAAGATAAATGAAATTGTGCCCTAAATCACCAAGACCATAATTAGATCTCTTTATATTAGTGCAAGTGTATAGATCTTACAAATTTAGAATGAGAAAGTGATGAGAAATTATCAAAATAAGGAAGGGCACCTTCACCACTTGTATCAAGTCGAGATACTATAAGGTGACCATATGAATCCACTGTCCCCAAGATTACACCTGAATCATCTATATTGCATCAAATAAACAGGTCAACTACAAATAATTTCTCAGTGAAATGGATGCCAAAAACAAGAAGAAATAAAGGTAGTGGACACCTTTAACCTATCAAACTTGCAACAAAAGAATCTGAAAAAAAGTGAAAGGTCCTAATCCAAGATTCTATCCACAAGGAAGGGCACACTTGTTTTATTGAAAAAAAAAAAGGGGGGGGAAATAAACACAACTATCCAGCCATCTTATACTATAACACATTTACAAAGTTTGCAAGACAACCCTAAAAAAAATCCTAATTAATAGACTCAACTGTACAAATTTATTAAAAAGTAAAATTACTAGAATACACTAGTTACTTGATGGACTTCTAAATATATTCTAAATACATAAAATTAACATGAGAGATCAGAATGGGTAGTTCACTCCTTGCACAGCGAAACATGTGGTCTCCTGGCCTTCCTATGGATTTTTCCAAGCCTTTGCATGTCAATAAAAAAAAATTGGTAAATCACCAAAACCCACAGCCTTTATAGTTGCAGATGAGTACTTGTCAACTATGCTACGGACTCTTATTGCCCAAGCTTGAACAGTTTGCCATCTTATTGATAGGACCTCATCCAAGTCGAACTCAATTGTGAAATTTGATTCATCGCCAAATATGAACATCCAATATATTTAGTCTGAGAATCTTGGCCCGGAATTGTTACATAGTGTGAGTTGTGGGCCCACATAAGATGGAGCTAATCCACAGGAGTCGATGGAATGTGCAAGGAACCACATGGGTAAGTGTTATGATGCTTGGGAGAGAGTCGTAAAACTGTGTATGCATTTGAATCTTATGGGTGTATTTCTATATATAACTACAGCACATTTACGCTCAAACATGTATTAGCAGCCAAGCGGGAGCCCAGCTATTTACTATCATTTGATAGAGGTAGGAGAGGTCTCTTCATGGACTAAAGGAAGACCAAAAATCAGCTTGAGTGTATGTATGTGTTTTAAGGCCCAAACGTCATTAGTAAATAAAATGGTAAGGTGAAGCAAGAAGGTGTGAATGGGTTGAATGTGTAGGACAACCCCAAGTGAGCACCACAAGCAAGGTCATATACAGGTTATATGTTTAGTCTTGCTTGTGGGAGAAAATAGATACAAATCTCATAGAATATGACATAACAGATATAGGTTTTCCTAAATATAAGAGATATAGAGAGGCATAAAAAGAAGCTTCAACATAACAGTTGTGCATGCAACTCTGAGAAGCAGGAAGAAGTTACTAACATGACTCTTCATCCTTATTGCATGACTTAAAGAGACAATTTAAGTTAGTCACTTACAGTCCATCTCAGTCAGTGCTACACTCTGAATCTCTGAGCGATGTGGGCAGCAATTAAGCATTGATGCATGCATTACCTTCACAATGCACAAGAAAGCCCATGGAATTAAAATGAACTGAATAATGAAAATTCCATAAATACAAGAATACTTATATTACATTCCAACCATATGTCTAAAAACTTAACGTCACAATTAAGTACATATATACATGCCTTTGCATGAACAGGAATCAACAAGCTCTCCTTTCCCATGGTTACCACAGAATCCTCCATTAATAACTACAAGAGACGAAAATATCAAATTCATTTAAAAGATTAACCATTCCATGAATAAGCCTCACATCCATGTAACATTTAACAAAAAAAAATTGGTTCACAGGATCCACCAACTTCTACTGCAATCTATTGATCTTAATCAGCTCAACCAATAGCTTCAGAAGTTATTTTAAGAAATGAATCCAACATTATAAACCAAAGCCAGTGCTCTAAAGGCATTTGAAGCACACTCCTTGGAGCCCTATAGGGCTAAATTTGCTCTTTACATGAATAGAATTGACACAATCTGCACATTGTAGAAACTAGATAGCCTGTATTGTCATAGGTCCCAGAACACAGTCCTAAAAAAATAGATGAAATTCGGCAAAAACCAAACTAGGGTATCAATCTTTGCATGCAAAGGGGGTCTCAAGGGTGAAAACTGGCCCTGGGAATCTAGGAGACCATCGACAACATTGATCAAGAAAAATTTCAAGATATGCAGGATTGAGACCATTCGCTCCTCATTAATGGAAAAAAGTGTGCTTGGTACTTGGTTTTGATAATTAGATCCATTGTAAATTAATCATGCCTGTATCACCGTTGCCTTCCACTTCCCCAACCATCTGGAATTGGCCCTTCGAGTTATGATATCTTCATTGTCCCTTCAATCCAAGTACTTAAAGGTCTTCCTCTTCTAAGAAACTATCCATCGTGAGCTGATTCATTCTCAGTTGGATAACCAGTTTTTATGGGGCCCACTTTAGATTATGAGGATGAGTTGGTTGAATAAGATTTAATGCTGAATAAGGAGTGTACCAAAAATCAGCTTGAGTAAATCACTATAACTATGGTTTTAAACGCTAGAGTTGTGCTCAACCCAATGGCGAGTGTATCTCAGGATAGGTTCAAATTAGGTAGAGAACAAATTCAGGGGGCGAAATTGGTGTGATGTGAAGAAAAGGATGTAAAGGTAAGTTCTAAGAAAGATGGTCACTTGGTCCACAACAACGTTGTTCACAGTAGAAAAGGATGTAAAGGTAAGTTCTAAGATGGTCACTTGGTACATGCCCAAACTATCTTAAGAGACGTTTCCCTCACCTTCGAGTCTATTGCGGCTACTTCTATAGTCTCTCGAATGCAATCATTTCTAATTCTATCCTACAATCTAATATATCATCATACCTATATCCATGGTCATTAAAACAGTAGCATTTGAAGGATAATCCACATGAAGACATAAAAGCAATGCGAGAGACATATCCAGTGTTTTGTAGAAATAATACCTGAACCTTGTAAACGCGGCATCCGGAAGCCATGTAAACCGAGCAACAGGAATCATCTTCATTAACCTGGTGAAAAGAAGAGAAAAATTAGGAATTGCAGGGAGAAAGAGGGAGAAGGAATGAGTCAGTTAATGGATTAAGTAAGTGCACATGAACGGACGTGAACGGCGAGACGAGTGGTTTGAACGCTTGCCGGAGAAGGATGTTGAAGATGGGGAAGGGATGGAGGAATGGTAGCCTTCCTCAGACTCTTTGCCACAGGCGGCATATCCCTGATGGACCTTCTTCCCACTTCTTACCAGCAAGACTGCAACTCGATTCTTTCCAGAGCATGATTATCAGCTATCCATTTCAAGAACTCAAACAACAGAGAATCTTAATTAATTTTTCAAATAAAATCAATATTTTTATTAAATTAGCTCTAATGCACACCCTCTACCTAACATAAAATCTCTTAAATTGAAAATATATTTGTCAGAACAATAAAAAATTAATAATCAATTTATGTAATTGGGTAGGTAGGATCAACAAATTTTCGGACTTAAAAGTTCAGACGTATTTATTGGATAAGTTATATCAGATTGGTATAATTCACTGTAAAAAATAATAATAAATTATTATAAAAACTATCAAACTCTACATATGGGATTCATTCAATTCAATAGTAATGATGATGTATCACTAAACACTGACTGAAATTAACTTTAAATCTTAAGAGAAAATTTTAACAATTTATATTTATCATACATAAACTTAAATATCAAACATTCAAACCTAAGATGAAGTGCTAAAAGGGATCGACAGTAAATGATTGGGCACCACTTCCCCTAAAAAACCAAAGAAAACAGCTAAAAAAACACCAAAAGACTGAAATGTAAACAACAATCAAAACAAACAAGGTTACAATAGACTTTAGTTTACTCCTTGACAGTTTTAATGTGACCACTTTTATCGGTTTTCCACTTTGTTTATGGTGAAATAGTAACTATACTACTAAGGAATTTTATTATTTTAATAAAATAAACAGTATATATTTGAGTGAAATTACAAAATGCCCGGATAAAGGGTCCTTTATTAACTCACTCAATATTAAATCTAATTCACTGGTTTTTTTATGAAGCATAGATTTTTTTTTTTTTTTTAAGACAGAGTTCCTGCACCTAGAAAAAGATTAAATTTGGGAAAACTGTCAAAAACCCTTGCTGTCATTGGCGAGGACTTCTCCAAAATGTTGGAGAGGGGCTCACCTTAGGAACAGAATCTGAGTACAAAACTTTTGTCTACTGTGAGGGGCTCGCCCTGAGAGCGATTGAAAAATACAGTATTTATCTTTTATCTCTAAGCGAGGGGCTTGCCCGAGTTAGAGACTGTTAGTATTTTTTTTTTAGGTTTTTGGAGTCTAATTCATTCATCATTGATATGGATCACATCTGTTGTCTACTTGAGCATGTGTGACATTTTCTATAGGTTTAAGTGAGTTCAATTGTAAGTTGATGGACTTTTCATAAATAGATTTGTTTTTAAAAAATAATTGCATTCCGGGCCCACAGTAGAGTCGGAGCGTGACGGGGTCCAAGCCTCTTAAAGCACTCAACTGTTTATAATTTTTATTTAATCCATACCCATTGTTGAATTATTTGTGACAAGTCAAAATATTTATCGAATAGGTCATTTTAATCTTAAAAAAATAAAGGGTTAATATAATTCAATTGATTTCATTTTCGAAGATATGATAGACCCATGACTATCTATCCATTTATATAAATTTTGTAATCATCTAATAAGACCTACCATTAGAACACCTAAACTTTTCAGCCCAAGTGTCTGTTGGATTTGCTCTATGTAAAAATATGCAATATATTTTGTGGATTATTGTACTCCAACATATTGATTTAATTTGTATAGTACTACTTTAAAATCAAAACTTAAGGCTGAGAGTTAGTTTCTCATTAGATTTTAATATATCAAATTTATGATAAAATAACTATTAATTTGAATATATTCTGATTGGATGTGTAACAACCATTTTTATTATCATTATTTTTTAATTTTGAGTTGCTCCACAACCATGAGTTTAATATGCTAGGTCCTATAGACCCATTACATACGACATGTCAAAGATTAAAAGTGAAACTTGACTCAGGCTTTTATCCAACTCACATGACCTTAAAACAGAGTTGGACTGGGTCAGGCATGTCTTCAACTTTAGAGTTGTCTTGACTTAAATTTGAGTTAGAAATCCAAAATTTGATTTACCTTGACTTATTAATCTCTAAATGACCATTCTCTCACTCATTCATATAAATTTTCATGAATACATTTTTAAGATTATTATATTTTGATCTTGTATTATATTCAAGCGTAGAACCTTATTTACTTATAGATTATTTGTTAATTTTTTGTAATATTAAATTATTCAAAAGTGTTATTCTTTTAAAAAGTGAACAAGATCAATTAAGATGTTTACCACTCAAGATCCTATAATCCAACTTATTCAATGCTATGCTAAGTAAAGTTAGGGCCGCCAGTTGGGTCACAAACCTTGAATTGTAAAGTTAAATTAGGTTGGATTGGACTTACTCATGGATAAAGTGGGTGAGGCCAACTTTTGGCCAAATCTGGTCCGGCCCATCCGAATTAAATTAATACCCGTGGGCCCCTTTTTCGGTAATCATAATGTGGACCTTAAATTTATAGATGACAGTGCTCATTAAATAAACTTATTACAAACATTTACAATCGGGCCGTCCATAGAATGAGGCCCACATGTACGGACCTGCTCGCTCTAAAAGGCTGTTCGCGTTTCGAGAAAGCGGCAGAACAGATTCCTTACGGAAGCACCTCTTTGGCGTGGCACGGCAATGTCGATAAACCACTGTGCAAACGTAACACATTCGAGTCACGGCCACGATGACACGTGGCAATATGTGACTGATTGCATTGAACCAAATGAAGAAGGCAGGAAAAGAGCTGATCTCATTCTACAAATAAAATCTGTTCATCTAAAAAAAAATTAATTGATGATTAGATTATAATAATATATAAAATTTAAATAGTAAAATTAGATTGTTTAACAAAACCTATTATTTTGTGATAGATAGATTTAAGGTATTTTAATCTGGTGCTAAACTATTCATAATATACCAACTAAATTAATGCTGTAAAGTCAGTATTAAATGTTAATATGAAATTAAGATTTGAGAGTATGACTTGGTGAAATAAATGAAAAACAATTTGAGTGAGAAATTAACTTGAAGTAATAAAGGATGTAATTTTAATATGAGTCATTAAATATTTTTTATCAATAAAATTAAAATTATAAGATATATATATCTTATGACTGAAGTTCAAGTGACGAGGAGTAAAGATATTCATATATCTTTTCTCACACAT
The DNA here is from genome assembly GCA_013350335.1 of Chimonanthus salicifolius. Taxonomy (NCBI): domain Eukaryota; kingdom Viridiplantae; phylum Streptophyta; class Magnoliopsida; order Laurales; family Calycanthaceae; genus Chimonanthus; species Chimonanthus salicifolius. Next base: position 4,469,738 of record CM023535.1, on the reverse strand, counting down.
ATACATATTGAGTTCAAGTAATGAAGAGTTACTCTACAAAGAATGATTCAGATAAATTTAAACGTAGATCAAATTTAAAACCTCGCTTCATGAAAAAAGTTTTTTAACTTTCAATCCAACTCTCTTAAATTAAAATTATAAGATATATTATAATAAAAATTACAATAAAAATCACTATTTTGTCATCAAATTTAATTTATATAAAAAGGATAAAAGTTACATAATTTTTAAAAACTATGATATATTACATAATATAGTTATTAATTAAATAAATTTAAATAATCACCAACAACGATTTAATTATATCTATTTAAAATCAAATCTTTTAGACTCTCTAATACATTAATATGTGATTTACCTACTTTTCATATCTTTTATTATTTATTCTCTAAAAACTTAATCTCTCTTTTAGGTTAATTTATAATATCTTAATTTTACGTACTGAAATTATATCTTATCTTTTAAATAAATTTATATAGAATATAATTTATTTTCCTCGACTAAGGAGCTCATTTATATTAGCCCAGCACTTCCTAACCAAACGCCACCAATGCAACTCCGTCGGTCAGCCTTTCAGCGGCAAACACAGTAAAGCCTCTAGTGGGGCCCACACTGTCATTTTCCATTTATGGCAACTCCCATTCACGTCTGCCACCAAAACCGCTTTCCTTTCCGCTTCCCCGTCCACCTCCCAAAATCAACCCTTCCCTAAATTCAAACCGCTCCAAAACGAGAGCGAAAGGATTTTTTCTTTCCATTTTAAGCAACAAAACGCTCATACACACGCGAAATAAACCCTTGGAATCAGCGCTTGGATGGCATGGTCGAAGGTGATGGCGTCCTCCAATTCAGCAGCAGCGAATTCGGATCTGGGTCGCCACGTGTCGCCTCCACATTCGCTCTCGGCCTCGGGACCCGCCGCGAGTGGCTTCGGGAGCATGAACATGGAAGAGCTCCTTCGCACCATCTACCCAGACAATCCGACGGCTGAGATCATACCCCGCATGATGGACCCCGGATCCGACGGCACAACGATAAAGAGCGTGGACGAGGTGTGGAAGGAGATTGCAGCCGGCGGTGGGACCCCCTACAAGGAGCAGCAGCCCTTGGAGGAGGAGATGACTTTGGAGGATTTTCTGGCAAAGGCAGGAGCAGTTCGGGAAGAGGACGTCAGTGTACCGGCGATGGAAGCCGCTGCTTTTCCGGAAGCGGATTCCGTCCATTTTCAGAGTCATGTACAGCAGCAGCAGCAGCAACAACCACAGGAAGTGACGGTGGCAGTGGCGGAGAGGTCAATTCGGGGGAAGAGGCGGGCGCCTGAGGAGCCTGTGGACAAGGCCACAGCGCAGAGGCAGAGGAGGATGATCAAGAACCGGGAGTCCGCCGCCAGGTCAAGAGAGCGGAAGCAGGTGCGGACCTTTCAACCAATTCTTTTTTCCTCACTTCTTTTGGTTTTCATTTGTTGTAAATTCTCTTTTCTATCGAGTGTTGTTGAATTCTGATAAAATGTGTGTTCTGCGTCCTTCTTTATGTGTTTAAGGCTTATACGGTGGAGCTAGAATCACTGGTGACAAAGTTAGAGGAGGAAAATGCGCGACTGGTGAAGGAGCAGGTATGGCATTTTGATTCAAGTTTCAACTGTTGTATTACTTGTCAGAAACATGCAACAAGTTGTTCAATTCCTCTCGCGTGAAGTCAGGGTATACCCATTTTTTTTAATAAATCCTACAAAAAATGATCATACTTTGATTCCATTGGCTCTTGTGACTCTTGATGCAAATTGGGATAGCGGAGAACTGATAACTCTATGATTTTCAAAATGCAGAATGTTATAAGATGTAGAACATGTGTGTGTGTGTGTGGGGGGGGGGTGGGGGGTGATGAGATATCTTAAGTTCAGTGATGACGATCTCATCTATCTCTCTAAATTTGAAATTGTCAAATAATCTATATTTGTTGCTTATGTAGTCTTGCGACAACTCCAAAATTTGATTAGTTAATTATAGAGTAATTCTGACTCAACTTCTTCACATGTTTAGAGCAGTAGAGCTTTCTGAAACATACAATCCTCCAAAGAGGTTTTTTTATTAGGATAGACACAGCATATAATCTCAATCATGGAGCCATGAACTGGTCTTCAAATCATGCACCATTGTCATGGTCCATGGATTGATATAGGACCCACATGGATGAACGCAATCACATATTGATGGGTGATATGAGTTTAGAAACGGTTTAGAGTTGGATAAATAACCAGCCCCACTAATCACCATTTATTCAGTTTTTTCTGGGGCTCCAAAGACTATCAGTGAAATGGATGCTTGTGGAATGTGATGGGTGTTCCAACCACGGCTGTTCACCAAACATGTCCTTGAAAATTGGGTCAGACAGCGGGGATTGGGCCACTGTTTATGGGAACTTATGGGGTAAGGGTCCAATCGAGCAATGTGAGCCTTATTTGATTTTGTATCTCTTACCTTATGGTGCTCTGTACACTTGATTGATAGTCAAGGAAAAGAGATGCTAAGAAGAGGAGATCTTGTGTAATTCTGTTCTAAATTTACTTGTCTAGTCACCAACAACCAAATGTTAATTAAAGTTCACATAAAGTGAGAGACCTACTTTGCATGGTGCAGGTCGAAATTTTGAGAGGAAAATAGTGACATGGAAGAACCTTAGATCATTAGAGGCTTTGCTTAGAAAGTTTAACGACTCCAATGGGACTTTCTATGGGTTCTGTTTGATAGAAAGGGAAGTCTGACCCAATTGGCCAGGATACATCAGGATAGATAGTAGGGTGGTATGAGCTGGATTGATCTGAGCCCACTCTTTTGGGCTTGATTGGATCCAAGTTTTCACTCTACAGGTTGGAGTTGTGCATTTTCCCCAGTCCTGAAGTGTCACTTAGCTGAGTTTGACGTATTTCTGTCTAAGACACTTTTCAATCTTTTTTTTTTTCGTTTATAATGTGTAGGACTATTAGATGGATATAAAATGTGCTCTATGATTTAATCTTGAGAATCATGGAGTGTTTTGGATACATGCAATTTGGGTGCGTCAGAGAACTGGAAAAGTTTGATTTCCCACGTTTCTCATCTTATGGAGTATCTCAGTTGAATCCTTGAGAACTCTCAAAGAGGCCTGAACAGCAGCTGAATCTCAGATCTTTCACGAGGAGCCCCCATTTTTCTAAAAGAAGTTATTGACAAAGCTGTCGTTTTAATTTGAAATCGATGACAAAGCCCAGTCATCATATCTTAGGGATCCATTTTTCTCCAATTGAAAGGGTTTTTTCCCCACTTTCCTTTTCTTTTCTTTTTCTTTGCTCCTAAGAGTTATATTGATTCAAATGTCACAGTTCAGTTGCCACTTCATAGTTAATGAAATTGTGGGATTTCCTTCTATTTTCTGCTTTTGAAAATTTCCCAATGCTCAACAATTTGGTCTTTTCTGGGAATGTTTTCAACTTTCAAGATCATGGGCTAATGGAAGTTATCTACTGCAGATGGAGCAAACCAGGCAGAGACTTAAGCAGGTATATTTGGATTTTAGGTCCTTTGTTTCATAATGAAATAATCTTTGTTAATTGATGTAGATTTTGTTTATTTAGAAATGATCTTCATTATATAATTAGACGTTTTAGATGTTTTGATTTCTTCTGGTAGTTATATTGTTTTGCGATGCAAATCAAGCCCTAGGAAACCTAATCGTCCTCAAAGTCATTTTTTCAATTAATTGTCTAAAATTGTTCAACCTTTTTGACTTCATAGCATCTCCAATGTAGCATATATCATTGTTTTTGGGATAATAATGAGTTTGCTGTTTCAATCCAAAAATGCCTCAAGCTTGCATTTTGCATTTTGTTAGCTAGCTTTATATATATATATATATATATATATATATATATATATAAACAAAGGCTACCTTGCCTCTGGAGAATGTCCTTTTTAATATTATCATTATAGTCATCAACATCATTATTATCATGAAAATAAAGTCCCAAATTTAGACTTTTTGGAATTTGTAATGTGACTCGAGTTTGCAGCCTTACCAGCAGAGCCACTGTGTTTTTAGGCACTTTTTTAACAAAGTGGAGTTTTCGTGTTTAAATGTGTGAATAAGGTTACACCCCCCTCCCCCCCTCCCAATCCGACCGACCAACCAACCAACCAGTCCTTTCATTACTTTGGGTAGTTAAAGTTTTCAGTTTAAGCATTTTGTATTCAACAAAGACACTGGGAAGAAGAGGGACTGACATAGATAAGGATAATGTGGCAAAGAGTTGGGTCAGGTTTTGGTCAATTTGGCTATGGATATCAACAACCCTACACCTGACATAGTCCAAATTTAATTTGAAACAGTGCAATTGAACCGAATCTGCGAACATCTCTCTGATCTGACCCACTTTAAAAGCAATAATTAAAGAAGAGTTAGAAACCTCACTCCAACTATCCAACTGTTTCAAGGGACTGATTTGTAGCATCTATATCTACAAAATAAAAATATCTATCTCTAACCGTACATAACTACAAATGATCCCATCAATACCTTTTTCACTTTCCCTGTCACATCTCAACTTGCCCCTTTATCAGTAAGTTGCAAGGAAGTCATTTAGTTGGTCTTGCCTCTCTCACTTGTCAGCAATGATTCCTTCCCCCTAAAGAGTAGGGGTAGGAAAGATTATGGGAGCCCTATGGTTTATGATAGGGTCAAATGGAGAAGTAGAACTTGAAAAGCTAACCTTTGATAGACAGGATTTTGTCAAATGATGATTTGTAGGATTTAAGAGAATGAAATGCAATTATCAGTGAAGTGAGAGAATGGGTGTGTATTGTGTGGGTTTTGGGCTGGGCCAAGGAACTTGGGTAGAAATTGCTTGGAAAATGGCTGTAACTACTCATTGGGTTTGCATGGCTCAACTTAAACCCATCCTAAACTTCATTTTCATTGGATCCATTAATCTAATTAGAAATTGGCTCATTGGTCAAATATGCTTACTTCAACCTAGAGAGAAGGTTGGGTTGATGGTGACACTTCTCTTTTATGCAACTGTAGTTTGCCTATGGTATACTTACCTTGCCCATCCTACTAACTATATTGAGACCATATCCTTAATCTTGTTTTGATTATATCATTCCCCCTACTTCGGTATTGTCCTAAAGTTTCACTCCATATATAAATTTTCATATGGAAACTCCATGTGGATTCTCATAGTGAGAACCCTCATACTGAGCCTGTTGTGGCTCCATTTGTGTAATAACCCCTCACCCTACGCAATTGGATCCCCATGTAAGTTACTCCAACATATGGCTTAGAATTTGATAAAATTGCATCCTCATCTACCATTGAATTTCGGGGTCTTAAAAACCATATTGCCATTGTTGGGCCCTCTCAACATGGAGATCTCTCCATGAGAACCCCTTCTAGAGTGTGAAGATGAACACCACACTAAAAGATTGTGTCTTTTTCCTATTATTTTTAAATCATTCACATCAAAGCTTTTCTCAACAATTGTAACTTAATTATTTTGGTTGGGTTTTGTCTCTAATTCTACATCTTCTACAACCAATTTAGAATAGGAAGCTTCATCTTGGATTTCTTGGGTGAAAACATGGATGGAAGGGATAAAGAGGGATATGATGGATTGTTTGGTTATAGAGGGTATGGTTTTTAATAGAATAAAATTAAAAAAAATTAACTTAGAAAACCAACTCCAAGTAGATGGGATTACTGGCTTTGATGATGACGATGATAATAATGATGATGATCTTTGCTATCTTAGGTTGTCCATAATCAATGTGAATAAATAAGGGCTTAAAGCAAACTCTTGGTGAAACCTGATTCCTAATTAAAGCTTTGTGGCTTTACACAATTCTTACACTTGGAGTTGCCCCTCATGTGTATCCTGTATAACCTTAACATATCCACTTAGGGTGCACTTTCATTTTTAGTGTCCGCAAATTAATTAATTTGTACCTTACCATATGCCTTCTCTATACTCTTAAGATTGATAACAATAGTTCTAGTACTAGTAGTAGCAGTAACTGGATCTCATTTGCATCCAAAATAAAAGATTGGAAGTTGGGCATTGAGTAGGACCTGATTAAATATAATTGGAATGGGTCCATGTTCATGTTTTGTCGAGACCTAATACGGATCATCATCATCATCAAAGTCATATATCCCATCTATTATATTGAAAACGAAGAAACAGTGATGTAGCAAACACACAAGCAATCACATAGAAACATATGAGATGTAAGTGGGTTGAGGGTGTGCCTGCCCACAATGAAATGGGTTGCAATGCTCTCTTCTTCAGGAGTCTTTTACTACAGACAAATTCCTACACACAAAAAATTTGGCTCAGTGATTTCTTGCCTAAAACTCCAACTAACATGGAGGTGTTGTGATGCGGAGCAACAGATTTCCCTTTGAATTGAGAGTTTCTTTTTATTGTTTATTTCTATTTTCTATTTGGTTGTAATTAGAAATTAGGATTTACTATTTTCAGTGAGTTATTTTCATTTTGAGTGTATTTAGATGTTTCTAATTTTAGGTGTTACTATTTTCTTGCTTTGAGATTATTATAAATACCTATGTAATCCCGTTTTTGGGAGGAGATGGATTAATGAATAAAAGTTTGAGAAAGTTTTCACAAAATACCTGTGAGTCTTGCGACGATCTTTGGGAGTGATTCCTTAGCGTGAGGCTACGGCGTGAGGCCTTGGTGTGAGACCATAGTTCTTCTTCAGGTACTTCTCTTCCCATCTTCTCTTCTCTTCTCTCTTCTTTTGTTTTCGTTTAGTCCCAGAATCCTTTCCTATAGTTTTCGCCCCTTCCTAATACCCATCTCCGTGCTTTCATCTTCCTTTGTAAGCCCTCTAGCCTTTGCCGCAGCCCTTAATGCCCATTGCCAGCCTTCCCGTGACCTTCTATCCCCTTCCCGTGCTTCCGGAAACCCCTCCCTTCGTCGCCTACCTCCGTAGCCCATATTGTGTTTGCCGCAAGCCCCTTTCCTATTTCCCTCCTTTCACGTGGTTGCCCTAAGCCATCCTTTGATGTAATTCCATCCGTATCCCTTAGTTGCAATTGCCGCGTGGCTTAAGTTCCAGCCCACGTGTCTTTTAAGTCATTTAATTTTACTTTGCATTCACATCTTATTCTTAGTATTTACATATTTATTTGTGGTTAATTTTATATTCATTAGTTACATTTATTACTTGAATTTTAATTTCAGCCCATATTAGTTTTAAGTGCATTATTTTCATCCCTTTTAACTTTTAGGGAACCAATTTAGGCATTTAAGGTCACCCTATTAGTTGTCCTGCATCATGCTGCCCCTTGTTCAGGAAGAAACCTCCCCTGAGAACACTCCTTCCCCCCAATTGGGATCCGCACAAAATACAAGACATTAACACGACATATTTGTGGTTGAGATTTGGCAAATTATTTTCTATGGGCTTCTTGCCTATTTGATTTGAACTGGCAAGCTTTATGGTTGTAGCTTCACAATCATGTTACAAGTTCTTTGCCTAAACCTAATATGGATGGAACCCATTCAAAACCATACACTTTAATAATGAAGTATATGTATGGTTTCCTACTCAATCTCATGCAAGCTAGCCTTTTGCATGGGGGGAATGCAAACCATTGATTTGATTTGCATTTTGACATGGTTGTGGATCAAAGGAGAGGCGAAAAGGGGGCTCGTCCTGAGAGTTAAACGTAGATGGCCCAAACGTGACCATAGTTTGGATGTAACCCACCCCCTTGAGATGGTGCAAATTATGTTGTTCGAAGTTGTTGGATGGCTATGGCTATTCTTCATTCTTTCCCATCTAATGTTGGCTATTAAACCATCTAATGTTGTTTAATAGTGCTACCATTTTTGGTTCCATTATCACTTCTCTTGTTGTTTCCATACTACAATAACTGTTATTAGGAGACCATGTTTTCTTAGGAGGCATGCAACATTGTTCTATGATTTCTAAATCCCCAAAAGATAGGAAAAGGCCAGTTGGTACTAATGAACCCATGTGGGCTCAATGTGATTGTATTAGAACTCTCAATTCATGCATGACCTGCAATTAAAAAAATCCTAAAAACTCAATATTAATAATCTAAATCTGGGCACTTATTTGACCTTTTTTTCTTCCCCCTTGGTTTCCATAATAAAAAATACTTTCTCTGTGAAATTTGATGACTTTCTGTTGGCACTTATTTTCATAGGAGAAGTCTAAAATTTTTCATACCTGTGAAAAGAGGGCCCTCTTTTTCAGTGTTTTCTCCTCACATCCATCCTCTTAGATGTGTGTTAAAATGGATGAAACTGCAGTGGTTATAGTAGTTCCCTCAATGATGTCAGTCTGAGTTAGGGTGCACCCTTTTATGGGAACTAAGGAGGGACCATCAATGTTGAGGATGAGAGCAGGCACACCAACGATTTGAACCACAATGGGTTTGCCTATGATGTAAGGGCTACCTGATTAACTGTGATTGGCTCACCCTCAGTTGTAGATACCACATTGTGAGAAGTGAGCCAACTTTCATGGGGAATGATTCTCCATCACTATTTTCACTTGAATCTTTCATGTGAGAAGTTTCCTTTCTCATCATGTGAAACAAACAAATGTGCCTTGAGGATGAGATACCTCGGTAATTCTTCTCTTAGATGAAAGGGGGGTTGGAATATAGGAAATACTCATTTGCTACTTGTTAGGGTTTGGCTTTTTTTTTTTTTCTTTTTCAGATGCTTAAGGTGAGGGTTGCCTGTGTGCATCCTTTGTCCTCTCTCCTTTGCATGAGGTCTACCAAACTCCCTGTGCTTGATATATGGTATTTTTAAATTATTAGAGTATTTTAGGGTTTTTTGTTTCTAAACATTGGTCATATTTCAGATGTATTTTGATGTCTGGATGATGTGAATTGGATTAATTGGATGGCTTATTCTAATGAGCCCAAGTTTGTGCATTTCTGACACAGAAGTTATGGCCTATTTTCTATGGCTATTTACCAGATTAGGCCTTGGGTGACTTTTGTTTGTTTCAAATGGATGGGATCATGATGCTTAATGGCCCTAATTATCTCTCGAGTTTCCTTTTGTGTTGAAAAACTATCAAGTATTAATCAAAGCCCACCTTTAGAAGTCCTTTTGGCTTGAAGATTAGGCTTTCTTCTCTCTGCGGCTTGTTTAGTGTGAGATCTAGGGAGGTCTTGGGGTGTCAAAATCAAGTCCTGTCCATCAATATCATTGGCACTTTTGATCTGTTTTTCCTTTAACATAAGGGATGAATTTCTTGGAGATCTCTGTTTTTGAAGTTTTTACTTCCTATATAAATTGTTCATGTCATTGTATGAAGGAATGGTAATTGGGAGAAATTACCTGTTGAGAGCTGGTTTATAGTGAAATCAGTGAGCATTTTTTTGGGCTCATATTTACCCTCTTTCTCCACCTTACACTCACGGTCATTGTATCCAACCAGAACCCATTCCCTGTTACACTCACCACTGGATTATAGCCCAAGTCTCCTATGCACTGTTAATTTTTTTTTTTTTAAGACGTATTTAGAGTGATTCATAGAAGTTGATTTTTAATGGTCCCTCCTATCCAAGCCCATGAGCTTTTCAAACCAACTCGAAGTACTTACCTGGTTATCAAGAACTGGTTCTCAATGTATAATTTCTCAGATATCAAACTACTGTTAAAATCAGTGGTCCTTAATATTTGCAATGCTTAGGCTAGTCAGATACACACAGAACAGTTTCTGCAATAGATACAGTTCAGACTTTTGATTTCTTTAGTAATAAACTATGAATTCTTTCTCATGCTAAAGTTAACACTGAATTTTGTGAGAATTGCAGTTCAGCTGCAATTTACTGAATCATCCCATTAAACCAGTTTGCGTGGTAAGATACTATAGAAATAAGCTCCATAGGTCTATTTGTGAAGCAGTTTGCAACTAAAAAAAGATTGTCAATTATGGTGCTGTCTGGCACTACCCCCTCCCTCTTTTCTTTTTTCCTTTTTTAAAAAATGTTGTTTGCTATCACTTTATGCTGCAACATATGCAGTGGTATCAGCGGATCAACAAGCAATTCTTGAATGGAAATGCTTCAGTATAAATGGATTTAAGTTCCTTTAAGATCTTCTTTAAATTAAAATAGGTTCTATTGTAATTTGCAACAGTATAAATTGATAAATCTGCAGGAGGCAATTGATCACCCAGAATGGTCCATTATTAAAAGATCGGGTATGTTTGTGTATTTCATTGAAAGTAGGATTTTCAATGAAAATGGGGCTTTGCACATAAATCAAGGGAGCTTTCACAAAAAGCAAAGTGGTTTTGAAACCCACTTTTTATTTTCCCATGTTTGCTAGAAGATCAGGATTTTCAGTGAAAATGTGCATTGATACAGGCAAAAAGGTGATTTTCCTACCTAAAGGGCCATTTTCAAGGAAGCTAGCTTCCTTTAAGGGAGATGGGAACATTAATTTTTTCTCGCTTGTGTGTGGAAACACACGAACATGCACCTGGAAGTTGTTAATTTCAGAAGGCATTAGAAGTTGATGGAACATGTACTTCTTGGAGTGAAGTAATGAAATTGGTGGAAGTAGTGACTGGACTCTGAGGTATCCCAAGTGAATGTAATAGTTCACTCTCCGGTAAATGCAGAAAGGTGGGCCCTTATTAAACAAAAAATTAGATTCAAGCATTCCACAAAGTACATCTATCCATTCTTAAGAAACAATAAGAGACAGAAGTCAAGTTGGTTGGAGACGATGATATTTCTTCCATGAATGGCTAATATAAGCAGAAGATAAGGTGTGATGTAAAGCTAATGTCCAAATACCATCAAAATAAGAAGAAAAGACTATTGAGTTTCTTTACTCTAGAGTGCTTGTTTGGAGGCCAAAAGTTTGTAATTTGTAGTTTCAAATCTTAAGGTTTTGTGATACATGTCAAAAAGGAAATTCAAGGAGGTGAAGGCAAGGAAGAGTTATTTGGAATGGGAAAATAGGAGACAAAGCTCCATATTTTTATGGCTTCACAAGCTGCTTCCACAAATTTAGGAACAATATCATATTGGACTAAGGTTTCCGTGATGGGGGTACCACTTTCTTATTTTCCTTCTATGATGGAGAAGTTTTTTTTTTATGAGATTCTTATTTTTTGGGGAGGGAATCTATGTCAGTGATGCAGATGATTCGAAGCCTGACCAGATGATGGCCAAGTGTCTGAAGAAGATGGAGCATGGCAAGGCCCAAAATTGATGTCTCACATGGAATGAGGACCAAATCTAGTTTTGGTTTATGGCTGCTCATTTGTCATCACGTTTTAATTTTGTGGCATACCTGGCATGGTTTTGGTTGTTCACATATGGTGATGCCCCATACTGCAATTTTGTGTGGATATTTTTGAAACTCACATTAAATTGTATGTTAATCTGGCATTTCAATAGCTGTTTTCTATATGGCCTGGATTTGTTTAAGGGCTTTTCAATTGAAGCAAGTTATCTAGAATTTGATTTTGTAGAATCCTTTTTCTTGAAGATGCTTACAGAATTTTTTTTTTTTTGAAAGATACACAATTCCATTTTTACTATGCAGATCTCGTCTTTCCATATGTTTTACAAGCTGTCATTTAAAAAAAATTCCCATGCCACTCCTAATTGAAGAATAGGAACTGTTATGCTTCTTTGTGTGTTCTGACTTTTATATTTGTTGTGACATTGCATGTTAGTACTAATCATATTTGAAACGATGAAAGTAACTTTTGGGAATATTATTTTTAAAGCAGTCTTAGTAACGTCTTATGTTTGAATTATTTATATGAATAAACTTCTCTGAGAAAATTGGTCACTATTTTTATTTGCTTTGAACATGGTTTTGTTTTGCCAACTCTATTGAGTGATGAGGATTGGTTAGACAAGTATTTCATTTTGTAATGGGAAAGTTCATTTATACAATCATGAGATTAATGTAATCCTGGTATGGTCAATTAGAACTAATTTAATGGGAGTAATCATTTGCAGCTCATGGAAAACTTGATTCCCGTTGAAGAGAAGCGAAGACCACCACGCATTCTGCGTAAAACCCGCTCTATGAATTGGTAGAATACACTACTAATGAAAGAAATGGATGGTGGTGTCACCCTTGTTTTCCCTAGAAGAGAACAACTATATAAATTAGCAAGTCGCTGGCTGCAACTTTTGGAGATATTTTAGTATCCTGTCGCATGTAAAGCTAAGTAGAGCCAAGATATAAAGGGGAAATTCAAGTAGCTGAAGTTGGGTTTTCATCTAGCTGCTAGTAGTGTTACTGACGTGATTAATGGGTGTTTTTAACTGTTTCCCCTTTAGCAGAAGAGGATACCTCAACATACAGCTATGAATTATTCAAATACATCTTTGATTCAATATAATTCCAGATTCAAATCCTGTCTCCTTGCTGTGTATGTGAGTTCTACAACCGCTGAATTCCCCTCCCCCCCTGACATGACTTTGGACCTGCAGTCTATGTAGCGGCGACATGAGCACCTTCCAAAGAGTTCTTACTTACATGCTCATCATAATTACTTGTGCACTGTCAGAATAATATGTCTATTGTAGTTGTCATTGCTGCAACAAACTGGCTATGTCTTGTTGAAAATTGAAACATGGTTTGTGGCAGAAAGAATTCATTGACCTGCTTTAGGTTATCTGCCCAAAGGTAGGCTTTCTTCGTCTGTAACATTCTGTGTCTATGTTGTGTGGGTGTGTGTTTAAGGGTGTACTTGGTAGAGGTTGTCTATCTTCATTTCCATTGTTTTTCCTCTTATTAGTAATATGTTGTGTGGGTGTGTGTTTAAGATTCAACCTGATCACTACTTATTTGATCCATGACTCAAGCTTCGATTTATGATCTAATCTGCAGCTTGACTATGGCCAATTGTCTAGTCTAACCAAACACATATATGATCTATGGCTGAATCCATGACCAATTCAACCCATATCCCATTGCCTAAATAGCCTCAATTTTATGAACCAACTTGACCCCACCTAGTTTAAAAAATTCTTGATTAAATTGAGATTTGAGATAGATCACGTCAAAACCTGACTAAATTGCACTTTACATAATATCATCACTTTTAGATAATATATGGGCTAAATTAATTATAAAGTGTATATAAGTTCAACTATTATGATCATTAGAATTAGGATGGTAGGTTATAATCTATACCTCACCATGTGTAACTAGAAGAAATTTTATTTATAAATGATTATGAAAACCCTTTGGTATGATTGCGAAAAAATTAAATTTGTAGATTTAGTTTCTTTTAGGAAAAAGGAATAACTAAACAAATTAATTTTCATAAAAACAATTGTGCACAAACACACACTTATGATTTTTCATTTTTATGCATTTCATAAACGGCTTTGATTGATGATAATTAGTTTCTTATTTTTTGAATAAAAAACTTACCTTTCTTTCAAAAAAATTTCAAAGAGGAAAGAATGAATTAAAGCGAAATAACATAAAAAGGACTGAATTCGTTATCTTATATCCAAAGGCTATGAGCTTTAGTATTCAAAACAAGATTACAAAATCATGATTTTTAGTTTTTTTTTAATGCTATTTTAGTTAAAAATTATTATTTTCTACTTACATAATTTAAGATTTATTAAATTTTATCATTTGAATCTCTTTACTATGTTTAATATATAAAAAAGATAGTGTAAGATGACTGTCAAATGAATTTTAACTGTAATAAAAAGAGAAAATTCATTCTAAAACTGATTAAACATAAAAAAAAATAATTTAAGATTTAATTTGGTGAGATTGAAAATTTTGTCTTGTCAGGTATTGAAAATGAGAAGTTTGTGTTAAATATAACTAAAAATAGGAAAAAAAGGATTTTAAAATTAAATTTGATGAGTTGAAAATTTTGGTCTATTCTTATTATATTATCATCTAAAATAGGAGATATTTGTGAAAAAAACTAAGAATTTTAAAAAAGAGCTTATGTGATTGATTTTTTTTATAGCATGGCCCTATCACATTAGAGGTTAGACTACTCCCACCAGCGTGTGTAAACTATCTTAATCCACACACATTGATAAGTAGAAGAAGAGTAATTCTATAGAGAGTGGTCGAGAAGGATTTGAGTGTGAACTAAACTTAAGACTTCCCTTAATGAAGAGAGTTTTTCAGATGGTAAAATTGAATTTGGTGAATATAAATTATACGTTCTACTATTTTAACAATATCAAAAATAAAAAAATTATAAAATTATTTAGATAAAGAATAATCTACAATCAATTTTTTTTTTACTAATATTGCTTGATCAAAGTCTGGGATTTTTCTCTCCTAATTTTTTTTGAAAATCGCAGTGGTTTTTTTTTTAAAAAAATCATTTAAAAAATATAAAATGGGTTTTTTTAAAAAATAAAAAATATATAAATATCAATATTGGCTGATATTTAGTCAAAATTTCGGCCATATCAACTATTTTTTTTTTTCTCTAACGGTATCAGCGAGATTTATACCCTTATTAGTGACTCTAAAAGCCTTAAAAAAGTCAACACATCATAAGGAAATGAATATATGAATAAATTAATATTTATAAAAATCAAAATTCAAGTATTAGCATAAAAAAAATTAAAGATAACAAAAAGTTCAGCCCTCTCTTTTCATGTGGTGGAATTTTATGTAGGGCTGAAACTCGGATCGGGCGGGCTGGGTTTGTCCCATGTCAAAAAATTTTGAACCCGACCCGACTCGACCCGAATTGCAAACCCGAGTATGTCAACCCAACCCAACCCGAATTGCTAATACTCTCAACCCGAGAGTTGACCCGACCCGACCCGAGTTAGCCCAAGTTAGCCCGATTTAGCCCGAGTTAGCCCGATTTTTTAAAGAGGGGAAGAGGAAGAGGAAGAGGAAGAGGTGGATATTGGTTTTCGAAAGAGGAGAAACGGAAGTGGAAGGGGTGTAGGGTTTTATTTAAGTTATGAATTAGGGTCAGATTTTTCCGGGTCGAGTTTTTTCGGGTCGGGTCGGGTTGAAGTTTAAATTCTTCAGTCCAACCCGACCCGAATTTCAGTCGGTTTTTTTTTTCTAACGCAACCCGAGTTTACAATTTCTATAACTCAGCCCATACTATTTTCGAGTCGGGTCAGTCGGGTCGGGCCAAAACCCAACTCAAGTTTCACCCTAATTTTATGAATTGACAGTCCATAGGTCCATGTCAGCGGTGCAGGGTTGACCGAGGGTTCAAGCCCCAAAGCTTTTGGCATCTCCCGCCCCAGCTCCGGCGCCTGCAATCTTCTCCGTTCCTTTCTAACTGCAACTGAAAAGCTGCCGCAGTTAGAAAAAAATAATCTCATTTCTTATTTCAGAAATAAAATCAAGTATGATGACCTTTGTGTTCCGATCCGTTTTTCTCCGATCCTCTGGTGGTGCTTCTTCTTCCTCTTCTCCATATTCTAAGGCTGTATTCCGCCATTCTCCATTCGTATTCTTCCAACTTTCCTCTCTATCTTCTTCCACATCCTCTTCTTCTTCATCTTCTCATTCTTCCACGTGGCGGCACCATGACGAAGAGAGCAAAAACGTTAAAGTCGCAGTCTGGTGGGACTTTGAGAACTGTTCTCTTCCAATCGGCGTAGATGGCTCATGCGTTACGCCACGGATTACTTCTGTTCTTAGAGCCAATGGAATCAAGGGTCCAGTTACAATCACTGCTTTTGGAGATGTATCACAGCTCTCATGCGTCAATCAGGAGGCACTCGCTTCAACGGGCATCCACCTCAACCACGTTCCCAACAGTCAGTTAATTAATTTTTTTTTTCACATTTCTTCATCTATTTTATTTTATTTAATGGATGGTCTTGTTGGATCTCTGTGATTGAACTACTTCTCTTGTTTCCTGTACTAAAACCTTAGGGTTAGTTTGGACGCATGGATTTTAAATATTTGGGTTTTAATTTTTTCTGGAATTCTAGTGACAGAGTGTTTGGATGGACCTGAAACAAATTCTAATACTTATGCAGGAATGTGCGAACCAACTCCGCACTAATTTGTGAGGATTTGAGGACTTTTTTAAATGACAAAAAAGCTACTTAATTGGAAACTGCTTCCAGGACACTAAAAAGCAAAAGATGTGTTTCCATTGAAATTTGTGTTCTTGTTTTTGTTAAAATTTCTGGAAGTCGCATCCATGTAACCATGGTAAAATGGGTGGTCCTTTATTATTTCTTTGGTGGTTGGGGTGTTCTTGAAGAATATTGGAAAATGGACATGCATGAATGTCAATTTTAATTATTTTGAGCCTGTCCAGTCTCACCTTCAATGTACTTTCTGGAAAATATGAATCCTGATTTAAAATCCAGGTACCCAAACGAGCACTGATTAACTAAATGCTTAAAAGAAGAGAATATAAACTATGTTGGCGGCTGGTAGTTAATCCCTGTTTTGTTGAAACCTGGGAATTGGCTAGTAGGAGAATTGGATTTGAATGGGGGAGGAGGTGAGAAGTGTGGAACTTGTGAATTTCTGATTATAGTTCTCCACTTTGAGGAAACTTTGGTTCCTCGGAAATGCAACTCTTCCTCTAGGTGCTGCACCCAGAAAGGGGAACTAGCAGTGGACTAAATAATTTGAATTTACCTCCATTCCTCAAAAGGAGAACATAGCTTGGAAAGGGAAAACAAACTGGGTTGAAGAATAACAATTTGATTTAGCTGGGTGAATACCATGACAGTATAGTTTCAGAGTACAACTCCTAAATTAGATTTTTCATAGAGCTACTCTGCCGAGGGGAAGACTTTAGAAAATGATGCAATGGTTAAAGCAAGAATTTTGACATAATTATCCTTTTGAGAGGCAGTGTGTTCAAGATATTTTATGAGAGAACCATGAGTACGTTTGAGGGGAAATTGATTTGACTTCTACTCAGTATCCCTTCTTATAATCCTTTCAAATAGAACCATTTATATTAAATAAATTGTCAATAAAAACACCTTTTCCTTTTTGTCAGAGGAGATTCCAAACTCCAAGAGTACAAGAAATACTACTGATCCCTTATTGGGAATTAAGGTCCCTCTAACCATGCCTTCTGAGGTAATTTGTCGATACAATCAATGGATTGTGCTAAATGATGAATCCTATCATGTCTAGAGTCTCTCTCTTTCTCTAAAAAAATCTGTCACAATTTTTCCTCATTTGCCTTTAGAGTAAAAAGAAAGAAATCATATTAAACTCTTCTCTGATGTTAGGTATCAATATTGCTATCTATGTATGTAGTACAGATCTACTTTGTAATTTAGAACTAACTAAGCTGATTTTTATGTTCCTAAAACCATTATCTAGACAAGTTGCACTTTGGCTTGTTTTTTCTAAGTTCATGGGAATAAAAAAGATGTTGCTGAGCATATTATGTGATTCTATTGACACTAATTTTACTTGTGTTTGGTTTTTTATATTTGTTTTGGAGTTGAAGTGTGAATTGCGTAGAGTTTTTCACTTCATGTATTTCCAACTTAATCCTAGTTAGCATTAGAGGGTTATTTTTATTTTTACAAATTTTCTTTTCTACGATTACCTTGCCAATATCAACTAAACCTCTTTTACCTTTTTTTTTTTTTTTTTCTTTTATTGCAGGTGGAAAGAACAGTGCTGATAGGTCTCTTCTCCTAGACCTTGTTTTTTGGGTGTCCCAAAAT
This sequence comes from Chimonanthus salicifolius, assembly GCA_013350335.1. Taxonomy (NCBI): domain Eukaryota; kingdom Viridiplantae; phylum Streptophyta; class Magnoliopsida; order Laurales; family Calycanthaceae; genus Chimonanthus; species Chimonanthus salicifolius. The sequence goes on along the minus strand of CM023535.1, from coordinate 4,452,035 downwards.
CCTCCACCAGTACATTTTTTTCTAATATCAGGGGATAAAGATTTTGCAAACACCCTACATCGTATACGGATGCACAACTACAATATATTGCTTGCTAGTACGGGTTGTTCATCGTTTGTTCTTTGCACTGCTGCAAGTATAATGTGGTATTGGAATGGGTTGGTTCGAGGGGATAATCTTGTTGGCAAGCATTTTAACCATCCCCCTGATGGAATGCATGGTTCTTGGTATGGTCACTACAAGGGGCCTCTTGATGACCCCTTAGTAGATAGAGAACAATCTACATGTACTCAGCCTGAGAATTCTCCTGATTCTAGTGTTGATTCCAAGCCTCGTACAATTCCGAAAGCATTAGTCAGTCGTATTCATCAAATATTGTCTACATATCCCAATGGAGTTAGCCTTTCAAAGCTCCGTTCAGAGCTTAGAAGAAGTAATGTCCCTATGGATAAAGATTTTTTTGGACATAAGAAGTTGTCACGCTTTCTTTTATCTATGCCCCATATTATAAAGCTCAAGCGGTCCCCTTCAGGTTGCCAACTGATTTATGGCATCCAGCCAAGAACTGCTAAATCAAATATGTCCAATTCTAAGACATCCACAGGGTCAGATATTGCGACTGGGCAAGAGGAACATTGCCCATCAAGTGAAAGCCTGGAACTGAATGATTTTTCTCAACTGAACCCAAATGTTGTGGGACCCATCAATGCCAAGTTTAAGTCGTCCACTTATGAACCCAAGGATCACACATTAACTACAGAATCAAATGCGGTATCTCTATCTTCATCTACTCATCAAGCAACAGCGGCTCAGGGCCATAAAGAGATAAAGACGAGCAAAGTTGACTCTATTCCTTTGCAGCAACATGATTCCGCTGGTGAAGATGGGTTTTTCCGAAGGATATGGAGAACTTGGTTTGGCCATAAGACTAGTGATAGTAATGAGGAAAATTTTAGCCCAGTGAAGTGTTCCAGAACCACCAATGGTTTCAATGTAGATGTAAATTTGAAAAGTTGCACTAGTTCCAAGAAAAAGAAACTTAAAGAAGCAGCTAGCCTATTGAGTCAGTTCTAGAGGATAGAACTCTCAGGCACTATGAGAAAAATCATGACAAAGCTGACCAAAACTATTGAGTGGGTGAAGTTTTTGAAACCCAGAGAACAACATAGCAATGATTCTGAATTTGCTGATCGGAGCACAAAAACTAATCTTGGAATATCCAATAATGGCGTGAATCAGATTAAGTGTTCACAATCATGATTTATTTTCTAAGCCTAACTTTTGGGATGACATGGAATCATTTTTTCAGACTTTCAGAGGGTTGGCTATTACCACCTGATCAATGACGAGGTATATATTTCTAATTTATATTTCCAATATTGAGTTGTACTTGCTTATTTTGTTTCGTTTCTTTTGTGTCTTATTTATTTTTGTCTGGTCATGCCAGCAATCACGTTTAGCCTTTACACAACCACATATCATCATAATCGTCATCATTATCAAAAGAACTTTGTCCCATGAGGTTGGCTTTTTTAAATTAATACTTTTTTACTCAACTCTTTCAACAAATTTTTTAGAATGCCTATTAACAATCATATTCTTTCTCACTTGAAAACACTTACCTCTCACTCAAAAACAACCACTGGTTCTTTCTCACCCTACATTCTAACCACTTCTATCCATCTCCTTAAGCCTCCTTCCTTCTTGTTCAAAAGTGGTACCTATCTCACTATTATACTTAGTTGGATTTGTGTAGGAAACACTAAATTTATCCAAACTTTGTTAAGTAACATTAAACGTGTTAAAGGGATAAAGTTGAAATTTTACCCAACCTTGTCATGTTCCCCCACTCCCCATGATCAACATGCATCTAGGTGTGCAAGAATTAAATAGAGGACGTGTGTCCATTTTGCAAAATAAAAACGTTGTCTCTCTAGATAATTTTCTCAGATACGCACATGCACATTTGCATTTCTTTTGACCTTGGAGGTGTTGCTGGTATGACCAGCATTCATGTTGGCAAATGGGGCACATCTTCCGAACTCGCAAATTTATGAAACATTTGTAGTGTTTGATTTGTACCCATAACTGGATTATTCAATTTCTTTTTAATCTTAGGTGACTTGAAACCATAACCACAGTACTCCAATCGAGCTAATATTTGGTAGTCCCTTGTTCTTGTATCAATTTTTCAAGCTCATTGATGCCCCTTGTATTTCTAATTTTCCATTCATCTTGGTGGAACCACATGATTCTTGCCCCATAATAGTATTGCTGAATCTGAAATTACCGTGTAAACATGATTGAGAGACATGCAACATCTAATTTAGTGTGGATGACCTTGTGTCACTTTTTTTAATTCTTTTGAAAGGTGACCTTGTGGCTTCCAACCCTCGCATTGAATTGTCTTTCTCATTCTTGTGGAGAGATTAGAGATATTTGAGGCACATGGGGCATTTGCTGTTCATTTTGTGAGGACTACCAGGGTGGAATACAAAACAAGCTTGTTTCTGTACTTTGCTTGAATGTGGCCTATGTAGGCCCCATTTGATGATCAAAATCTAAAATGCTCCTAGGGATGGAAAGTGTTCAAGTTCAGTGGGCCATCTATTGTGCCAAGTCCAAGCCTAAGCCCAAGCCCAAGCCCAAGCCCAAGCCCAAGCATAGGCCCTACATGAGCTTGATAGATGTGATTGGTTTGAGACCGAGCTTGACAAACCCAATGAGAGAAGCCCAAACCCGAAGGGAAGCTTCAAATTTCCCCACACCCCTTAATAAAAAAAGGTGAAATTGAAAGGAGAGGTGAAGAAGAGACTTAGGAAGAGACATTTTGGTGTTGTCCACTTGGCTTGGATGGTTTGAAATTTGTCTCAGTGCTAAGAAAAAGAGAAGTATTGAAATTTGTCTCAGTGTCTTTGCCGTCGCCTGAGCCATAGCCCCGTGCTACCGCTAGATTCTCAGTTTCTTCTCCTCGTTTTGGATCTCAAGTGTCCTTTCCTTCTCTTTATGAATGTGGCATTGCAAGATTTCATGCTTTTGATCAACTTAATGGAGACTTTGACACGACCCTTTTAACAGAATGCACGATCTGGAAACACGAAGAAAGTAGTTGGTGAGAAAAGAAAGATGATGGTCCGTGCTTGTAAAATGCAGACGAGAGATCTCAATGAGAAGAAAGATGTCGAGACAGTGCAGTTGTTTCTCTAGGCTCTTTGTTAATGTGTCTTGAACTGGCGCGCCACCCCTCATCGCTTGCACCATTGTCACGAGCCTCCGTGTCAAAAGAGATTTTGGGATCTGTCGACCACCTGTCTATCTCTGCTGAGTTCTCAGGGGTGTATCCTCAGTTTGCCCCTCAATTCTCTGGCCCTGCAACTTCTGTTTCGTCTGTCAACCACGAAAGAGTGTGGGCACCAGTCAGGTTAGGTTGCAGTTGCAGTAATCGTTCAAGTTATCGGGCTGATGACTGCCCTGCAATCTGCTTATTGCCAATGGACTTTTTTTTCTCCTTTAAATGGTGCCAAATTTACTGCTAGGGGAAGGAGACTCAAGATGGAGCTCCAAACCAAAAAAGAACAGGAAGCTAGAAGCCTAGCAATACAATCTTAAAACAAAACTCAGGCAACCAGCAAATCAAAGCCTCCTAGCAGAAACAAACAGAAGCAGTCAGAAAAAAGAAATAATCAGAACAGCAGGCCAAACTACCAAAAAGAAGGAAAACTAAAAAAAAGCTACTAATGAGAGGAATTCCTTCCAGCTTTTGTTAATTCATCTGCTGAGTGCTAACAATTAACAACTTGAGGAATGTGAAGAATGGAATGTTTTCCAGCTGCTATGAGATCTTTAATCCCCTTTGTAAAAATCTGCTAAAGACCATGGGTAGCCATATGGACTATCCACTGAATAGCAGTGAAAGCCCTCCAGTATAAGCATTAGAACTCCCAATCTTCAGCCAATGGATGTTTTTCAGCTTGTTTTGTTTGTCTTATTTGTTATTATCTTTTTGAACAGTAGGGGACGTGGAAAAGATCAAGAAAGATGCAACACTTAACAATGATGCTGTTAAGAGGAAGGAATTTTCTGAAAACTAGAGGTAGTGAAGAAGCTGATCTTCGTCGTTTGGTTGTGTGATTGATTATTCTTTCTTTATATTTTAACCACTTCATGGTAATTGTGATCTCAGTGAATAATTATAGGTGACTAATTGGAATTTTGAAGTTTCCTTTATTTTCCTCCTTTATGCATAGATATATCTTTTTTTCCAAGTCCAAATTGAAATTCTTGATAAAGCTTGTGAAGAGAATGCTGGTTGAGTCAAAGACACCATTGTTGACAGAAAGAGAGAGGCCTTCGCGGCAGTGCCAAAAGTCTCAACAACTGCAAAGTTGCCTATTTGAATAGCTGGCTGTGAAGTACACGTGTCTCGTAAGTGACTGCATATAACAGCAATGACATTCTCATCTCAATGGTTAGTATTTGAGAGTAAATTCTATCTTTTAAGACTTTAATATGGTGGATACCACATGGATCTGCACAGGGAAGGTGTAAAGTTCACAAGTCTATAATATGATAGTTTTTTAGAGTGGGTTATACTTCAAGACTTTAACACTGACCGAGAATGATTTTACAAAATCACCACACAATTTCAGCCTTTGTTTTTTCATAGATTTTTTCAGATTTTATTTTCAAGACATGAAACAATAAAAACCAAATAATGATAATAATATAATTAATCCTAAACTACTGAAATTAAACCATTTATACATGTATTGTAAATAGTTGGACAGGTAGAGGTTTGTATAAATTGCATCTGGCTGAAAATGGTCTTTGATTTAATGTCATAGTCATAACATAAGAGCCACCAAACAAATAAAAATGTTAAGTCTTTAATTGAATTGTCCAAAATCATTGCTACGGGTTAAATGGTGATGATCATCAACTCAAGATAGAGGATGTTGCATGCAATCAACATCAAATGGGACAAAGGTTTTGTTTCGATGATAATGACATACAATTAATCTATCATATTTTTTGTTATTAAGGAATGATCATATGATATATTCTTTAAATAAAACAGTGTCACTTGAGACGTGTAGCCCAACTCTTAAAAATTTAAATTATTTGTTAATTTTTAAATGTAAATTCATATATATATATATATATATATATATATATATATATATATATTCTTAAGTTTAAAAATTAATAAATATTTAAATTTTAAAGAGATGAACCACACATCTAAAGTGATACAATTTTTTATCATCTTTATTATTAGGACAACATAGGATCATTCCTCGGTGTCTTCATTAAAGGGAGCTATGAAATATCCCCCACTCCATTCTCTTAGTTTTCTCTTTTTGCAATTAAAATGTTCCAAAAAATATAAGGGCAATGCTACAGAACGCCTCAGAGTTTTTATTGGCCGAGCACGAGAGTCTCATGTGGGACCCACTCTGTTAATTGACTTAACTCTAATCTAGTAAAATTATTTTTTCTCTTTGAAATTTACGTCTAACTCTTTATTAGTTTTTATTTGATGTATCATTACCATTGGATTAATCATGATAAGTCAAACTATTTATCAAATGATTCATTTTTAATCTAAAAAATTAAGGGCTAATATGATTCAATGAGCTCCATTTTATTAATCTTAAAAATTAAGGGCTAATATGATTCAATGAGCTCCATTTTTATAGTATGATAGATCTCATGGTAATCTATCCATCCATATAATTTTTGTGATATTTAGATAGAGCCTATATCATTGAGCAAGGGACGGTGGGTACCCTCTTTTGCTGAATTCTGATCTATTAAAATTGTCAGGGATTAAAATGTAAATATGCTACTCTCATGGGCCACTTGATCCATCCATTAATTAAATTATCAAGTTAGGTTCAGATGAGACTAATCAGAGGTGTTATATAAGTTTCAATTTCGAAAGGTCAGTATAATTTTGTGCAAGCAGGGGATATCTTCCCCTGATTTGAAAACTTTCGAAGATTAAATGACTAAATTCTTCGAAAAATTGGAGGTTACACTGAGTGCTTCCCTGCAGAGTTGACACATGATTTTATATTTTATATGGCCATGGGCTTATCAGACAGGTTGTCACATGCCAGGCTGGATCTCTAGAATGAACTTGGATACAAAAATCATTTAAGACTAATGGTACAAGATAAGATAGATACCCCCGTGGAGGCTTACCTCTTTGGTGAGGGAGATTAAGGTGTTGATAGCCGGGATGGAGGTGTCTTTTTCTCTCATCAGTAGATCAGCCAATGGAGTGGCAGATTTTTTCGCTAAAAATGGCATTGATGGAGCTGTTCGGGGATCCTTTTATTTTTAGGAAGGATAGCACTTGTTGGGTTGTTTTTGTATCTTGTTGATTTTAGCTTGCTTTTCTTACATTTTGGTCTATCCCTCTTAGGCCTTTTTCTTTTTCTTTGTTTTTCTGTATTTTGTTCCTTTTATTAATGATATCTTCATTGTCACCGTTCAAAAAAAAACAAGATAAGATAGATAATTTTTAATTTTTTATCATTGATATTTAATAGTAAAATTAAGTAATTTAAGTAAAGTTAAAAAAAAAACTTTATTGCTTAGACAGAAATTCTAAATCAAGTAGAACTTGATAATAGCATCATCAATTTACCAACAATTTAACCCACTTAAATCAAACTTAGTCTCTCTAACTCAGCTTTACTCAGTTGGTTACCTCCCGCCTCAAGAAGCAGGTAGTCACGGGTTCGAGTCCCCATGGCTTAAACTTGGTGTGCTTTAGAGATAAGGGTCCACTCATGGGGGTTTTACGTTGGGTATTCCACGGTTTCTCACGCGTAAATTAAAAAAAGAAATGGAAACTGTTCCTCATGTGACCCCTTGGACATATTTAAAGGCAATTTAAATTCAAACCAAGTTTATGAAATTTTCTCTTTTGATTTTTTTTACTTAAAAAAAATCATTTAATAAATAATTTTACCTATAACTATCAATTCAATGGTAAACATTCATCTAATCGACATCAGTTTAGACTGTATCTAGATGTAAAAAATAAAATAATTTTTTTTATATAATTTAAATTCATCATTATAAATTTTGTACAGATAAGAAATCAACTCACTGGATCATTTTGTAGTTCCGCCTAGGGGTACAAATATCGGCCGATACATATCGTATCGGCCGATATGAAACAGTTTTGGAGAGCCGAATATCGGCCGATATTGGCTATTTTAAAAAAAAAAAAGAGGAGAAGAGAGAAAAATATCGGCCGATATATCAGCCGATAATGATATATCGGTCAATATATCGTATCGGCCGATATATCGGCAGATAACGTTTTTTAAACCCCTGGTTCTGACCATATTTAAATTTGAAACACTTTAATCCACCTGTGAAAAATGTCCAGAACGAGCATCTACTCAAGCTTCTAAAGATTAGACTAGATGTGCTGTATCAGTTGTTTTGATAATTAAGACTTTAAGAGTATATTCTCATTTGCAAAATCTGTAAAGGGGAAGCATAAAGCATCTATGAATGGAAGAATGAATAACTTAATATGGATAGTTGATGCGCTTGACTTATAAAGCGGGGCCCTCCGTTTTCATGAGTAATTGACTTTGAATATGCCTAAAGAAAGAACGTAATCTCACCAAGGAGATTTTCCATGGCCCACTGCATCCAGTGGGGGTGAGGGAATATTGGATAGCATGGGCTCGTTATAAATTTTACAATTGGGGATTTTTTTTTTATCCTTATTTGGAGTATTTTATACCTAACAAAATTTGGCTTAAATTTTAAAATTCATGATTTTTTTTAAGACTAAAATAATCAAGCATCTCATATAATTAATCTTTCAAACATATGTAAACCTTTCAATCCGCATACGTGGTATACAAAACACAAAAAGTGATCCTTTCTATAGTTTGGAGTCATAGCTTCTTAAACAAATGTAAATATTATCTTTCACAATTTTTTTTAGACCAAGGTATCCGATCGTCCCATCTAAATTTCAGAGTGTCCCACTTGACTAATCTTTAGGGCATATGTAAACATCCCAATCTGTACATGTCGAGTACAGAACTAAGGGAAGTGACCCTTTAATCTTTCACAAATTTAAACTAAAGATTAAAAATAAACAAACATATAAGTGGAATCTCAACAAATCCAACACTTAAAAAACATTTTTGACCAATTAAACCAAAATGAAAATTTGAAAACAAACTTGCCATTTCTTTTCGAGCTTCTGAATCCAGATACAAATAGGAATGTACATACAAGGTGAGACGTAGAATAATTCTAGTAATCGTAACCTGTTAATCAAAATGACATTAATGTAAAATGATAGTATTAGATAGTATATATCATAGAACTTCTTCGCCCTCAAAGCGCCCACTGCTGTTATCTCTTCCAGAGTCCAAACTAGAGAAGTAAATGGAATTCAACAATTCACTTACTCCAAATCACTTTCCAAACAGAAACAGGTTAGAATGCAAATTTACTATCGATTAAAGAAGTTCACTAACTCAAAGCAACTTGCATATTTAAGGGGTAAAAAATTAAAAGATTTGAATACAAAAAATTTAATCAATGTAAATTGAATAGTATCTGTGATATTCTTCTCTTACTTTCTTCTTTTTTTTTTTTTTTTAATATAAGAGGCAGGGCTTACTTCATTTTGCACATTTATCCATCACTTGAATGGTGAAAAGTACAAAAATGCCTTCTTAATTACAACTTTTTAAATTCATTAAACATATAAATATGAATCCAAATTGGAAGTTTACATTCATTATTCATGCAAATGCAAATCAAGGTCTTTAAGTTGCTTATAGATCATCCACTCAAAGTAACTCCATACAAGGCGACTTTTGTATATCCGTGAGATTAATCTCACCTCTCCAGTAAAATGAGATAATATATTATTCAAAAAATTGCATGGAGATTATCCAAGACCCAATTTGCATTTGCGTTGGCAGTCAACCCTCTTCACATTACTTACCCAAGATCTCCAGAATCCTCTCTGCATTTGATAAGCACTTATCTGATCTCACCAAAACTGAAGGCCCCAAACCTCTTAAATGATAAAAAGGGACCGCAAGACCTTCTGGAGGGTTCTCACCAATGACCACAAAAACTATTAAAAAACCCGCATTTTTTTTATGTAAACTTCAATAGACGGAAAATCTCATTATAAAAAGCAGAAGATAATGAAATAGGGAAAAAGAAATACAGGGTGGGTGGATTCCCCATTTGGGGATTGCTTTCTCTTTCCCTGTTTTGAAGAAGAAAGCCACATCTCCATCCACCACCCAAGACACTTTCCTCCACTGGTGCCATGTTTTCCCCTCAAATTTTCACCAGTGCTTGGCTTGGAAACCGCCCTTGTTGCGTGCAAAGAAAGAGTTCTTTGGTTTGGGAATATCGTGGAGATCCATCACTTGAATCGTCCGTTGCTTTTTTGCTTCATTTCAAAACGAAAAGACAGAGACAAGAAGTTCCATGAAGTTGCAAAGGAAAAAAAAATCACCAGAGAAACATAGTAGCACCAAAACATTCGGCTAAAATGATATATTGGTGACATTTTTATTAGTCAAGTTGATTTTTTCTTTCCAACAGGTAGGATATGGCAAGACAAAGGATCAACTATGTTCAAAGTATGGACGTAGATGTCCAGTAAAAACCATTATTAGCCTTTTGACTAGACAAATTGAAGTCTGATCAAAATGGAAGTCATTAAATGTGATTTTACTAATGATTCCAAGACATTAGATTAGATAAGATGGCTAATAATGGATTGACCAGTAATATAATCAAGCACTCCACAATCATGCTTTGAACATAGTAGAGTAATCTGACCAGGCACATATCCTTTGGAAAAAAAAAAATCAACTATCAAAAACTTAAATAAAATCACAAAAATATTTTAAAATGTCTATTTTCTTTTTCAAACATTGCCTCAATGTCAATTATCAATTTTTTTTTTTTAAAAAAAAACACTACCATTTTGAGCTTCTTGGTAATTTTCATGGAGTCGCCTTCTAGCAGAGGCGAGCTTCTCCGGATCAATGAGACTCTCCTTAGACTCTTTCTGCCTCTGTTCCATTTAATCAAGAAAATTGTTAAATATAAACAAGGAATTGAAATATCTAAATACAATAAGCTGATCTCATTTACATTGACAGTAGTAGAAACATTGGGAGACTTATTTTGCTTTGCTTGCAGTTCCCGTCGAGGAATTCCAATTCCTTTCCCCTTTGAATCATATTCATGGTTGTGTTTGTCGGAAGCAGAGCTTCCATCTATTGACACAAAAAAAAGTGGATTATGGATTTTATGCAGAGAAATATAACAAAAAAAAGGTCGAGTGGGTGCATATATGCAGTTTATGAAGATAACTATTTTGGTATTTGGTCATCAGAAATGTTCTAATCCATCAGCAGTCCAAAATTTAAAAAGTTGAGCTTTCCTCATTCTTCAAATTAGGATGAGTACCTGATTTAGAATCCAAGAAACGACACTTTATAGGAAAGTGAAAGGCTAGTAGTCTACCAGATATAGGGAAAATGTAATGTGAAAAATGTATTTATATGAAGATATTTTTTAACTGTGTTTTGATACAACTGAGAAGGGGAAAATGGACTTATCCATTAAATCATATCGACCTTTATGCTACATTTGGATGCGTGAAAAAAAAAACATTTCCATTAACATAATGGTTTTGAATTGTTAAAAATAAAAATGAGAAACTATCTTTTACTTAAAGAATATAATTTTTCAGAAATGTACTATTTAATACATCTAGGTGGAACCTCAATTGCATCCCACTTATAACAAGTTATCGAATTGCGTTCCTTTTCTGGGTGTATTTTCCTAGTAATACAAATGTGAAGAAGAAGAAAGCATTACTTACTTGGATGAGGATTTGGAGAGTATCCGAAGTCGGGAACCTGAAATAGCAAGATCAAGAAGTGTGATTGCCTCTCGAGATATGATGGTAAAATGGTTAAATTTCCACGTGGGGAGGGTTAGATTTTTCACCTGGTTGCCGTTATGATTGCCTTTGTTAGTAGGTATTTGCTGAGGAGAGTCTCCACCTGCAATTAATACCTCCATATATAAGCTTCCTATAAATTCTAAAGAATAGAAATAGTAACGGATGGCGAAAATAGATACCTATAATGGTAGTGGCAGCTGCACTTTCACCGGGTGTATTCAATTTCACCCATTCGTCCACGAGATCTTTCCATTTCCTGCAAGCCAAAATCAAGGATTTTACTGTTCCAGATTTCCTTCCAAGTTTATTATCCAATTTCAATGGTTTGAATTCTGTTTGGATTGGGAGAACTCAACTCACCTGACCAGCTGTTTAACCAATCTCCGTACTTCGCTTGAGGTATGCTTCCGCAGGCGATTCACATGTCTTCCAATATCTGTTTCCTGCAGTGATAAAAGAAAACAAAAAGAATAAAAAAACTCAGTTATTGGAATTAATGTAAAAACACAGATAAAGGAAGGAACAGTGATTGCTTCTAAAACTCCTCTTGCTTTTCCCACCTTGAGAGCTTTAAAGGTTATATCCATATCTGCAAGGTTTTGCAGCAGATCCACCAGAGAATCTTCCGACTGTTGTGCAGACATTTACATCAATAATCAAAATGCCAAACACAAGAAAGCAGTAATATCATAAAAGTATAAGAAAAAGTAAGATTTTCTGAAAATTTACCAAAAATAAAAGAGTGAATTTTCTTCTGGAAAGACTTCTCTCAAAATCAATGTAAGCACTGTTTGGAAATTATAAGGACCTTTTTTTCCCACAATTTATATAGAAATGCAACTTAAACTCGTGAAACAGAGAGCGGAAAAAGTAACAATTGAAACTTTCACATTCTCGTGATCCATCTTTTATAAATATGGAAATTTCTTGTTCTTCAAATCTGCAAACCAAGAAAGGTGTTCTTTACGTAATCATGAAAAGAAGATATTTTTCAACGTCGTCTTTTCTCATTTCCGCTCGTCCAAACACAAATTAAAATGAATTTTCAGAGAATAAAAAATTTTGGCTTAAAATTCAGAAAACATGTATACAGATAAGTACTACATGAGTCAAATAATCTTAAAAACGAGTAAACTGAGAAAAATTGCGATTGTAATCAAACCTGATCGGGATCTTCTAGAAACTCCTTGATGGCAAGGATCTTACTCTGCTCGTCGATTGATCTCCCATAGTTCCGATCCCGATCTTCTTCTTCTTCTTCTTCATCAGATTCCCGTTGTTTTTCTTCCTCTTCTTCTTCTTCTTCTTCTTTTTCTCTGTTGTTCGACTGAGGAGTGCACGGAGAAGCTGAAGCTCTCTTCTCAATTTCCACATCTTCCTCCGTTCCGTTCTTCTTCTTCCCTTTCTCTCCCGTTTCCGTACCGTTGGGCCTCGAATCTTCTAGACTGAAGCAGTTCCTGCAACGAGGAGCGGTCGTAGCATAGAGCCGCGCCACGATTTCATCTCTCCGATTCTTCAGCTCCTCCCCGTAATCCGCACAAGCTACCGAAATCGCTGTATCGATGAAACTCCACAAATCCACGCCTGATTCCTTCAAAACCGACCTGAAATCATCTAAATCCATCATCAAGTCTACGATCTTAGCTGATCTCTTCTCAGATCTGATTCTTCGGACTCAGATCTGTCATCCTTGACGAAATTCACGATCTGGAAAATCAAAACCAGGCAAATTCAAGTGGAGGAAGAGGAGAGATTCCTCTGTTTGGGAGAAAGCGTTCAATTACAGAGATCTTACAGGTCGTTGTAGGAATTGAGGAAAGGAATCGGAAATTCCACGATTCGATTTTCTCGCTCGGAGATTATGGAATACGGGATGGGAATTGAAATTCGATCGGTGATTGATTAAAAAAACCGGAAAATGTGGTGAGAAGGGAGGAGATAGAGAGAAAGTAGAGAGAAGGCCGAGAGTAAAAATGCAGTGCGCACGTGCCACGTGATTGTCATGTTAGGGAAGTTCAATAAATCATTGTTCATATTATAGTTGTGAATATTATTAAGTGTATTGAATGAAAATTAATTTTAACATTTATTTATTCTTATAGACTAAGAATTATGGTTATTACGAATTTTTAATTAAATTATTAGATCTTCACAATTAAAAGTTCTGCATAGTATAAATATCTACGGTATTTTAAATTTTAATTCAACTACTTGATTGACCTGATTTAATTTAAACTTTAATCTCTAAGAAACTTACCTAATTTTTATGACATTTCTAATAACACTACAATGAAAAGTAATCCAACATTTTAATTTAATGGATGAATATAATTATACTAATTATAAAAACAATAGTTAAGTTAATATGTTATTATAAATATTAAATATTAATATGTAAAGGAAAAATTACAAACTATTTATGTATTTTTGTGTTCACGAGGAGATTGTATAATATTTGTTTTATTATAAATTTAAATGATTCAAATTATTATTTTATTTTAAATATAAGTAAAATACACATATATTATTAAATTCTATTCAAAATTTTCAATTCCTTTGTCATTTTTTATCAAGATTATGAATACGAACAATGCCGTCACCTATAGTATTCATAATATTGACTTTTTATTATATTATTCAATATATTTATAAATAATATTATTAATTTTGTTGACTTAATTACCATCAGTCTCTTATGTTTGTTGAAATTAAAGGTTAGAAAAGGATTATACTTATTATAGAAAGGCTAATAAATTATGTAAAATAAAAATATTTATTTAATATTTTTTTTTAAATTCAATTTTTTTCAAATTAGTTTAAAAGTCCATTATCACCCTCTAGTTCGACCTTTCGTAGTTAATTAAAAAGAAAAACAAAATGGCCGCCAGACCTCGCCCATCACAAAAGTACTTACTACAGTAAAAATCGTGCAGCACTTGCTTCACTGGATACGGTCGAAAGGCCGAACCATAAAAATCTACGGAAAAAGGCAAAAATCGCTTTTCTGAGTGCTGCCGGGAATCTCACCACTTGTTTTTCTGCAATGTCTTCTCCAAGCGGAGGCTTGAAAGTTGAAAGCTTGGAAATGGAAATTCCATGGAAAATCAGAGCTTTATTTTTTCTTTATATTTGTCCAATCACAAACTTAAAAAATATTTAGATGGAAAGTGATCGATGCACCACCATCTTTATCATTAATGCATAAAAAATAAATAAAAAATTTATTTTATTCAAATTTATTTTAATCCTTCTTATTTCAATCTTTCTATTTATTTAAATAAAATGAGTATTTAACTCATTTTTTGTGCACGAATTACTTCTCTAAATCTCTTTTTTTTTGCTCTCTCACCCTTATTTTAGTGAAAGATGAATACAACTTAACTCTATTTAGATTCATTTTTAAATTTAAATTTGATTTATTTTTAGACATTCAACTCTAAATAATTAAAAGTCTCAAATTTCATATTAAATTTATAATACGATCAAATGATAATCATTTTCATAAAGTAAAATTTATAAGATTTTTCTTTCATTTACAAGGAAAATGACAAAGTAATTAGATGGAATTCGCGTTATAAATTCAAAGAGCTAGTTGTTGATATAATAATTAAAAAATAATAGTTTTAGTAAAAATATAAAATGTTCTGATTTAAATTAAATTAAATAAACGATGAAAGTAGAACATTCTATAGCTTATCATTTTACTTTGTTTAAATTAAATAAATAAGGATATTCAAATTAAATTTGTACAGTTAATATATTGAAAAATTTATATGAATGTGAAAAATAATATGTAAAATAAAATAATTATATTATTAAGAATTAAAGTCAGTGATAAATTTGTCATAAAAAATTTCTGCTGCAAACTCTACAGATGATGGTCAAATACCTCTTATAAGCATAGCTTTCCACTCACAAAACGCATAAGAAAATGGTAGAGCACAGGCCACAGGGGACTTTACCAGTCTCTTTTGCCAATCTTTCAAAGTATCAAACAGGATTAAAATGTATTATCCAACTGAAAAGAAAACTTTTTTTTTTTTTCAAATATTACAAAGAACTTTAAAAATTACTCGTATAAAAAGACAATTCATATATCTGTTAAATGAATTTTGACCGTTCACTTATTGAATATTTGTAATTTACTTTTATATTAGCAATGAAAAAGATATAAACTTCATCCAAAAAATAAGATTTGTGAGTTGGAAAGGTTTCTTTCAACTTTATTATAATATTATTTAAAATAGAGAAAATTTATTTAAAATTTGATTAAAAAAAGATTTTATGATTAAATTTGATAATTTTAGAAGATGCAATCGAGATTCTTTTTATGTGCTTTAAAAGTTACTCGTATAAAAAGACAATTCATTTATCTGTTAAATGAATTTTGACTGTTCACTTATTGAATATTTGTAATTTACTTTTATATTAGCAATGAAAAAAATATAAACTTCATCCAAAAAATAAGATTTGTGAGTTGGAAAGGTTTCTTTCAACTTTATTATATTATTATTTAAAATAGAGAAAATCTATGTAAAAATTGATTGAAAAAAGATTTTCTGATTAAATTTGATGATTTTAAAAGATGCAATCGAGATTCTTTTATATGTGCTTAGGACCTTTTTGGCAAGCTTTCTGACTTATTTCTTCTTACCAAACTTGAACTAAACCCCTATTATTTATGGGCTGGGCTCTTTGGTCAAGAATGTAATAGCTTGTTCCTGTAGTCTGCTCATTGATTTATGACCTCGATAGACCAAATTAGTATTATTTATATAGTCTCTTTCCTCTATTTGGGTTAAAATAGTTTTATAATATTTTAATATTTTCTTCTTGATAGGCCAGAAAACCAAAAGTCCCGTCTCAGCTGAAATCATGAAATTTGTTTTATAATATTAAAATTTTTTCTTCTTGACAGGCCAGAAAACCAAAAGTCCTGTCTCAACTGAAATCATGAAATTTGGTTATGTGAATTTCACACTTCTCCACTCATTTCTCCTTAGGTTATACTCAAATTCCTAATATCTTAGAAATAAATAACTTCTTACTTATTATCATCATCTCACGGCTAACTCATAATTGGTCTAATCTTCTAAGATTAGACTAGAGCTTTTGAATTCGACTCTTCTCAAGTTTTACTTGATACACAGATTTACAGGTGGTTTCGTGTATCTATGGGAATAGTCTTATCTCCTATATAAAATGATGATACCTAGTAAGTAATAAAATTCTCAACTTTATTCAGAATTTGATAACTACAAGGAAAACACAAATTTTGACTTGAATAGAAGCCATTCAGAATTTGATAACTACAAGGAAAATACAAATTTTGACTTGAATAGAAGTCACAAGGCTTTTGTGGCTTCTATTCATGTCCAATCTACTTGTCATCATAGAATAGTTTGATGTCATCGGCGATATTTTGTGCATCCATCGATATTCCGGCCAATCCTCTTCTTGAAAGTCCGGCACAGTAGAGACCATTTGTTCCCTTCCAATGGTTGGGAAAGCTTTGCTTTGGCATTCCATCATTAGTGAGGAGATCATCCTCATCCTATTACCAAAAAATACAAATCAATCAATCTAACAAGATTTGGGATTTGTAGACTAATTTTGAAAGACCATCAGTCTATAATTTTATAAAAATCCAACTTATTTACTTAATCTGCATCATTTAAAAAATATTATTTCGGATTACCTTCAACCAGTTCTTTGCCATGCTTCTATAACCAGTGGCAAAGACAATAACATCGAATTGGTGTTGCTTTCCGTCTGCAAAAGCTGCCTCATTTCCTCTCAAGCTCTTCAATGCAGTTACCACCTGTTACCACAACCAAGGTTCATATTAATTAACTTCAAAAGTAAAAAAACATTTTTATTTTATATTTTAAGATAAAAAATGTCATTTTATTAGTTAAATCTCTGTCTACGTTGACTCTTTAACTGTGATGTCATTTTCTATCTACAAACTATTCCAACTAGAGCTGCAAATGTGTTGCACTTTGCAGTGTAAAATGCTAGACTAGCATCTCACACTGAAGATAAAACTAATTCTACGTATTTATGAAACCACTTGCAAGCCTCGTTTATTAAGTATGTTTAGAAGGAGTCGAATTCAAAACCTCTATAGTTTAATTCTAGAAACTTATAGCGGAGGTATTCAAATTTGTTGATCCATTTATAAGTTAATATCATGTTTGTGATGAATTTCTTTCAAAAACCAAATATCTTAAAGACTTAAACTAGCAAAGCTTCACTTATTTAAACATGGGTTGATCATACAAACCTGAATTTCTCCCGATTTGATCTTCTGCAAGGTCCCAACATCAATGACTGGGGATCTCCCACTGCTTGCCTTGAGAAAGAATGGTCCTTTATCAGGCCTTTGAATCCCATGCTTAGACATGTCTCCAAATGCCAGTTTGCTAAGAATGAGGACCAAGGTGTCCACAATGTTGCATGGCAAATATTTCAATAGGACCATTCCGATGTACACCATTCCTCTTGACAGTACATGAAACTGCAAATTGCAACCCAATAAGCCAAAAATCATTTCCTTCAACAGTAAAAATTGAAGAGTATTAGAGTATGTAACAATGGCTTACCGGGCTCCTAATGACTATAGAAGTCTTTGCACCATAGTTGGATAGATCATAAGCAATCTCCATGCCGGAATTACCACAACCTACCACCAAAACAGCTTTACCATCATATTGCTTCCCTGATTTGTACTGGTTTGAGTGGACGATCTCTCCGTCGAATGATTCCAGCCCTTGAATATTTGGAATGTAAGCCTCACTATTTTCTCCGGTGGCGACGACAAGGAATCTAGCAGTGTACTCTTCGATGGCGCCCGTGACTGTGTTTCTAGCCGTAATGCGCCATTTTCCGATGGTTTTGTCGTATGACGCAGAATCGACTGATCTGTTGCATTGAGGGTTTAGCTTGAAGTATGAGACATAGTCTTCTAGGTATTGAATGAATTGTTTTCTTGGGATGAAGGTGGGAGCATTGGGGTGGTGGGGCTTGTGGGGAAGGTGGCAGAATTGTTTAGCTAAGTGAAGGTGTAGACGATCGTAAGCCTTCTTCTTCCACAGAGAAGCACAACAATCCTGTCTTTCAAGGATTACGTTAGGAATGGAGTGGAGGTTCAGACATGCAGAAGTTGCTAGGCCTGAAGGCCCTGCTCCTACAATCAGCACCTCCTTCTTCATCTCTTCAACCTCACGTTTTGCTGTTTGGCTTGCTTTCTCTCTACTGAATTCATTTCAACTCCACTTTGAACTGAAAAAAAATTAGAAAAGAAGGGTAAAAGAAAATAAAATAGAAAATTGAATAGGAACACTACATAAAATATATGGAATTTCTTTATTGCTGAAATTTAATGAATAACAACTCACTGATTAGAGAAGGAGCACACCTCTTTGCAAATACATGTCCCTTCAGAAAAAAAAAAACACTCGAGAAACTAAAGGTTGCATTGGTCTGCAACTACCAATACTCCCCTTCAAATTTAAATAATGAACTCAATTGAAAAATAAATGGAAAATGAGTTGCTTAGTCACTAGTAAATTGCTTCTACTCTACTTTCAAACCGTAGAAAAACTCACCCATTTAGAAATAGAATCTGCAAGCCGCTGCTGAAATCTGTTCAACTCTACTTGAGACCGTAGAAAAAAACGCACCCATTTAGCAATTAGAATTGTAAATTTGAAAGGAAAACACAGAGTGGACTACACTGGTAAGTAGACTCTTCTCGGCCGTCTCTTTTAATGTAAAGTTGGAAATGAAAGATTTCTTCCAACTATTTACCTTTGGAAAAACGAAAATCTCTCATTTTCCAGTGAGAAAATACTAAATGGGCCTTAACGCGTAGATTAATCTTAATGCATATAAATCTAAATTTTCTTTCGGAATTTTAGAACTGAAGTAAATTCAATAAATTAACAGAAAAATAACACTGAAATAAACTGTAGTAATCGAATTTAGTTTGTAGAAAATAATTCTAATTCAAAACAAAATCCAAAATTAAATTCACCAAGAAATAACTCACCAAAATTTGAAGAGAGAACTTCAAGCCAATGCTTGGAAATAATTTTATTGCAAACGCAAAAATTATACTCCCTCTGTTCCAAATTAGTTGTCCTATATGGATTTTGGAATTGTTCCAAAATAATCATCTCATTTATATTGGAGTAGTATAAGATGTGTTGAAAATGAATGAGATCGCATGGAGTGCCAGGCTATATAGAGAGTTCATTAAAAAAATACAAATATTTCAGTGGCAACTTAAATTTTCTGCGTACGGGCAGAATATTCGTTCGAATGAACCGATGCTACAGTAATACATAGTCCGGATATTTAATTTGAGAAGTTTTGGAAATATATAGTGCTTTAAAAATAACTTTAAAATTTTAAAGGAGATTTTATTACTTAAATAATGTACTATGCATTACTGTAGCATCGGGTCATTCGATCGAATGTTCTGCCCGTTCATTCATTCGTTCAGATGAAGTCGTGTTCTACCCATTCGTTCATTCATTCGGATGACTTCATTCATCCGAACGAATGATGAATGAACTGACAGTTCGTTCGGATGAGTAAAAATGCGGGGGTACAATGGTAATTTTACCTGAAAATCCGAAATTGGATGTGTAGAGGCAGAAAATTCGGATGTACGTAAATCGCGTCATATTTCAAATGAGACAACTAAAATGGGAGGGAGGGAGTATGTCCTTACATAAGTCGACTACCCTTTTTAGGAAATTAATCATCAGGCATCATTTCGTTCCTGTATCAAGCTCTCAGCCGAAGGAAAGGCCGAGGCCCAACTGTGTTAAATAATTGGACTGTACTGTCCAGTTGGGCCTTTAATGGCAGAGGCCTAGTTTTAGAGGGATGTTAGTGGGCTGGATTTTGCTGGAGTTGGCTTGCAGAATCAATTGTGGGTCAGTCTCTTTGTGCTTTCAAGCTTTCAAACTGAATGGCGTCATTACTGGCTTTCCCATCAGTTTGTATCCTGGATTATATGACAATCATCCATCAACAATGCAAACAAGGAGCAAAAGCAAGGATATAAACAGGAAGTTGTTCAGCTTTACTTGGACCTGATCCATATATATTTAAATCAGGCCCTAAATTATAGGATCCATTTACATATCTAATCCGGCGGGAGAAGAGGCTCCTCTTGTGGCAAGCAGGGCATGCAGATTCTCTTGTGGGCAGTGGCACTTTGTTACCATGGATGACTCTCTCTGAATCCCTAATTGCACCTTCTGCACATGACCTCTTTATTATGATCAATCAAAAAGATTAATATGTAATTATATATCATATAATTATAAACATATTAATATCATATTGTTTTTATATAGATAATGTTTTAAGATTTTGTAATGTCTAATTGTTGACATTGTCACTTATTTTATGTAATTCTATGCCTCAAATGCATTCATTGCTCATATACTCTCAACATCATGAAATGTAAGTGCATTGTGGAGAAAAGTAGTGTCTATACTACAAAATTCAATTGCCCTGTATCAAATATGGGTCATTGAGGCTGGGGGTGAGGATACCATGTTAAACCCGTATGAGTAGCTCAATTGGTCTCAAATTTTAGAATTAGATTAAAGATCTTGATATATTGCCCTTTCATTATCAGGCAAGAGTTTACATTTAATTTGAAGTCCATGAATAAAATGTACCTGTTGATATATTTGAATAATTATATTTACCTTCTTTTTGAATGATTACATAGTTATATTGATTTATATTACATTTATTTTGAAAGGCACGAATAAAATGTACATGTTCATGTAAAATATTTATATTAAAGTCCACTTATAAATATACCATATACGTTGTAATGTTGTATTGACCTTTACATCCTCAAGCAAGAGTTTTAACAGTATATGGGACCAACCCATGGGGAGGAGTTCAGGGCTCAATAGGTATTGTACTTCACTACTTCAGGATATCCGATATTGGCTGATTGTAATACCCTGCTTCAGATTAGGCGTGCTTTAGCTCGTTAATTCCTGTTTAACCGATTAATCTCGGAGATTACGGTTAGGGCTTCGAGGAAAGCCCAGGTTTGGCCCGATCTGAGCCCGAAAACTCAGTGATCCGGCTCGTCGAGCTGGAGGGGCATTTTGGTAATTTACCAGTTTTAGTTATTATTTTATGAATATTGTTAATATGTGTATATTATTGGTAAATAATGTTCTCCTAAATAAAGGATTTGTATTTCTGATTTTAAAATGAATTTATTTTCAAAAAATGGTATTTAAATCCCGCCCGTCAAAACCCCGAAAGGGAGTATTAATTATTTTAAAGGGTTTTGAGAATGAAATAAAATTTGATATTAGTATTTTATGGTAGACCATTTTAAGAATGGTCTAGTTATTTTATTTCACCTCAAAATGATGTCTCTAAATTGTTTATTTTAACAATTGTTTATTTAAGTAAATAGTATAAATTTATGATTTTTATTTAAATAAATGATTTTTAATAAGAGATAAATTCCAAAATTTTTATGGTGATTAAGATTTTTAAAACCCAACCTATCTGTAAGGTTGGATTAAATTTTTGAGCTTTTGAATTTTTTTTTTTTGGGTTAAAAATCTAGTTTTTGACAAAAATGGGGCCTTTTTTGCAAAAATGGAAAATGTGGAGGGCTGATTCGCAAAAACCAAAAATTTACTGTAGCAGCGTCAGTGGCGTGCAGCGGCCTGCTCGACCCGATTTTCCGGCGTCGTCCCGTCCCATCACATGCAACGGATTTCCAGGCCAAAAACCTATAAATTCAGGCCTCCTTCAATCGGTTTGAACTCCCAAAACTTCTTCTCTCTCTGTCTCTGTTTCCCTGATTTTTCAACCATAAGCTTTTGGGAAAATTTTTCAAAAATCCGGATTTCAGCCCAGGAATTCAATTCAAGGTAACCACTACATTCCCCTTTCAATTTCGATCGGTTTTGAATCAAAAAATTTTGAATTTGGCTCTGTTTTCAGTGAGAAAAATGATTTCAAAGTTTAGGGAAAATTCTAGGGTTCCTCATATCAGTGAGCTTCCGGTGCTAAGATCGGATGGCTTACTGAGTTTCAAAGCTCCAAACCTCTCCCTATGAAAAGAGGACTCCCAGAGGAATCCATCAGACCGGTCATATGTAAAAACCGAATCCAGAAAATCCCCCATTTTAAAATCCATTTTTCACTGTTCCCGGCCATTCACTGTCTGTTGCAGACAGTGAACGGGAGGAAGAAGAAAGAAAAAAAAAAGAAAAAAAGAAAAAAAAATTATTTGATATTATTGTTGCTTGTGATTTTTAATGTTGGTTCCCATTGAAAAAAAAATAATGAATAAATAAATATTATTATTTTATTCAAAAAAAAATTATTTGATATTATTGTTGCTTGTGATTTGTAATGTTAGTTCCCATTGAAAAAAAAATGAATAAATAATTGAATAAATAAATATTATTATTTTATTTAAAAAAATAAATTATTATTTTGTTAGATTATGTGATGTGATGATTAGTACCCCTTTTTGTTAATTAAAATTGTACTAACTCTCTTCTCTTGTTACTTATAGTGTAAATACTATTGTATCCGTTTCCAGGCCGACCCTATTGGTCGGGCACTGAATGATTCACTTTCAGGCCGACACTATATAGTCGGGCACTGGGTGACCTCGAGGCCTACTCAAAATGTCAGATCTAGTCCTATCCAGAAGACAACCGAGAAGTGATCCGAGGATCTAGACCTAACTCAATAAGTCAATCTAGTCAATGCCCAGAAGACAATATGAGTTTAGACTGAGCCCCTTTTTATTTATTATTATATTGTGGATCATGATAATTTAAAAATGATAGAAACCCAGTAGGAGATTCAATTCCATATACCTCGGATATTTTTGGAAAAACGTGAGATTTCAAAATACTACTCGTGTGTATGTATTTGATCTGTATATTGATTGTGCACTTGTGTGTTGTTTGAATAGAGACCGCGTAAACCACACATCACAGTGAGGGAACTTAACACTGCAGATTTTGTAAAAAGGTTTTATAATGAGATAAGTATTGAGCAATGAGTGGTTTCAGTTTTGATGAACCCACTCATGTGCCTATACATGATGCACTATGGTAAGAGTGCTTATGTTGATTGTAATATTACGATGTTGATCGTATGAGTATGTAAGACTGCTTCCACGTACCTGGGCTATTGAACTAATATCGGCCATATGAGAGATGGTTTATGTCTACCGGACCATGGGCGGATCATGCTGTCGTCAGTTGCTGACTTGAGGGTGTCAGTATCGGCTAAGTCAGAGCCGGAGATGTACTTGCAAGAATGTATTTTGACCGTGTCGGGACTTAATACTGGTCTCAGCGTAGTTGGCAGGCATTATGGTGGAAAATGGCAGTATTTGATGATATTGATGTATTACTTGAGATTATGCTTATTGTTATCGAGCATGTGATATTGAACTATTACTAACCTGTTTTATATTTACTTAATTTGCATTGTTATATTTCTTTCACTGGGCTAGTTAGCTCACACCACTCACCTTTCAGGCTATGAACTCGAGGAGGAGGACCCTCTCTTTCAGGCTTAGGGCGATTAAGCTAAAACAGTGTTTTGGAATTCTCCCGGAGGGGAATGCTCTGATACTTTTCTGTTGGTTCTTGGAATCGTTGACTTTTATTAAGTACCGGATGCGGTACTTAATTTGTGTTAATTTGATGTAATAGGCTATGTTGCCTTTTTAGTGATTTGAGACAATGTTTTGAATGTTGAAATCAATGGTTGATTTTCTTATGCTATGTGTTGATATTGTTAATGTCTATTTTATGGGGTAAGCATATGGTACATGTTTGAGTCCACATGATGGGATCATGTGTGACCTTTGGGCCCAACTGTTGATCCGGCCCAGTGAGAATGCTTGTGGTTTAGTTTATCTTTCAAAAAAGCATCGGGTCGAGGCGTGACACTGATAATGAGATTTCTACCCTGATTTAGATTGGGTAACGATCCTCCACGGGCATTTTTTATAACGAAACACGGGATTTAAGGTATTACCTATTTTACCCTTCCACTGCCGTATGAAATCATTTTAAAAAAAAATTTAGTAATCCGATTTGCTGTTCTGTATGAAAAAAGCAATCTCCCTTAGATAAATTTCAATGATCCGGTCAATGAGCTGATTTATATCGCAGTGATCCGGCGAGCTGATTCGAAGCATTCAGCGAGTCGGTTTGAAGGGCATCCCAGTAAAATCCGTGTCGGATTACACAAAACTCTCGTGGGAGGATTCTTACCCTTTAGGTAATGAATTGTTCTGCTCTTGCAACCTTTTTTCCAAACTTAATTAGATTATTGTACAAAGGTGTTGGGTGTGGGCTTTCAGTCCAAAAGATTAATTTGATAGGTGAGACCCTTGGATATCTTGATCATAAAAAAATACAACTTCATTTATTATCATAAGTCATTTTGATTTTTGAAGAAAAGAAAAAAGAAAATTAGGAGAAAGCGTTGCACTGAGCATAATTCATATGTTGTGTGTAATTCAATTTTTCGTGAACCAATTTATTTATAAATTAATCTACTTTTGTTATGTATTTTTTTAGAGAAAGAATATTCAAAGAATGCCCGAGTTAAAATGAGAAATTGATTAACTCGGTTAAATAAAATTGCACACGACAGTTAATATAGAGCATGACATACATGTCTTAAATATCAATTGAAAAATAATTTTCCCATATTTATCAGATTTAAATAGGTTATTTTTTTAATAAAATTAGCCTGTACTTGTCGGTGTTTAAACACATTCTTTTTAAAATTTAAAAATAATGATAATAATTAAAACTGATTTATATAGTACAGTATATCATCTAAATTTGTAATTTCTTGGGTGATTTAATTGGAGCAAAAGATGAGAATTTTTCATTTAATGCTAATCGAATTAGTAATACTAATCCAATCAGCAATGTTTCAGATCTCACGAGTCACGACAGAGCAAATAGAATATTCTTTACATAATATATCCATTAGTGGGATGTTAGGATTTGAAAACATAATCAAATCTATAATTATTTTTACAATAAAAATCAGTATTAATATTTTCATTCAAAAAAAAGTACTTATAAAGCTTATAAATAATTTTATATATTATACAAATTAGTCTTACTTTCAAATTTAATACGAGATATCTCACAATAAGTAAAAAAACAAATTTAGAGGGTGTTTATTAGTAAAAAAATATCAAACGATCTTGTTCCATTATCGATGATCTTCGTATACACTTTATTATAATTATAAAATAATTTAAAATATTTAACATCAATGGGTGGACCCCATTATGTCCATTTTTTTTAAATCGTTTTATTTTTTTATCTAATAAATACAAAATCTTGTAGGATTTTCTGCTATTTTCTACACATAAATAAAAAAAACTCTCTTGATATTATCTATTAAAAAATATTTTTAATGATTTTAAAAAGGCTTTTTTGTACTTTTTAGAGATCTTTTTGAAAACTCTTCGCGAAAGAAGGAAAATTCTAGAGTAATAATAATCATGTCAAATAAATGGATTATTTTCATTCCACATAAATTTGTCATATATTAATCTAAATAATAAAATAATAACTTTAAATATTTAGATTCAGTATTCGGCACAATATCTTAAAAAATAATTTTTTTTTACTAATTTTGATTTTATTAGATTAAATTTGATTTCAACCGGAAAATCATTGGAATTTCTTGATGCACTAGTCTTTTAATTTCAGTGGTCTATTAGGCCACTGAAGTGAGCTCAATGAAATAAGTGTTATATAGAGGCAAACACTTGTTTCGAAAATTTGGCGTTTTATGACAGTTCGGAAAGCGACAGCTTCTAAGAGAATATCTCGTTCTGTTCTCCCGCACTCCGCACGAAGCTGTCCGGCACCGGCTGTGTTTCCTTTTTCAGGTACATTTCTTATCTGGACGAAGCTTTCTTTTCTTCATTTTTTTTTTCTTTTAAATTCAAGGGAAAGAAATCACTTGAAGAAAGCTTAACCGGTTACTTCCTATATCATAAAGTGAAAGGTTGAGCTTATTTATAGAGTCATAGGTGAATCTCATCAAATTTAATGTTATACTCCCTCCGTCTCATTTTAATTATCTCATTTGAAATATTTGTATTTTTTAAAAACTCTTTATATAAGACTAGCACTTCATGTGATTTAATCAATTTTCAACATACTTTATACTACTGCAATATAAATAAGATTAAGTATTTTGGGATAATTCCAAAATCCATATAAGATAATTAATTTGGGACAGATGGAGTATAAATTTAGGAGAAATTAATTTCATTAAATACACAAAGTTACATGATTTAAATTAAATAAAAATTGGAATATAATCTCAAATACTTTTTCATTTCATTTGATTATATTAAATGGATTAAAAAGTCATATACGCATTTTTTTTATCTTATATTAGACATATGGAATTATATAGTTTTATTTTAATTGAAACAGTGGATCTTAAAAAAATGTCAAATCTCTTGTCAAAATTAAAAGGTAAATGAATTGACTTGATAAAATTCATGATTGAGGTTAATTTTTTTAATATTTGAATGATTTTCTATTTATTTATTTAATTTTGTACTAGTATATGAATAATGAAATAGTGGAATTGAAAAGAATAATAGAAGGTGAAATTTTGAAAGGATATTAAATTTATCTTTTTATCTACTTGTTATTATTTAAATAATAAAAATATATATTACTGTATGTTTTTATTTTTTTTATCTTTTTATTGTTATAACTATTTTTTTTTTTTAATTTACATGTGGGAAACCGCGGGAAACCCAGCGTAAAACCTCCATGAGTGAGCCCACTACCCCTAGGGCACACCAAGGTTAGGTCATGGGGGCTCAAACCCGCAACCTCCCGCTTCCTGAGGTGGGAGGTAACTAGTTGAGCTACACCCATATGGGTTATAACTTATTTATTTATTAATAATTTCTTGAGAATTTAATAAATTTGATTATGTAATTGCAAAATGAAATACCATCCACCGGACCGCAGCTGTACCATAGGAAGGACGTGAGGAATTAAAAATTAAAATGTTAGATCAGAGATTATCGTATTATTGAAGTATGATTCATTAAATAATTTTTAAAAATGACATTTGTAACAAAATACCATTTTTAATACGATAATAAAAAATAGATTCAATAGTGTAAACTCTCAAAACCTGAGATAAATATTGACATCCTTTATTGTAGCCCTAAAAATATAATAAAATAACATCCCCTCAAGATTTTTAATAGAAATAAGAATTATCAAAGAAATTATAGAAAATAATTATTCACAAACATGTAAGGGGCAAATAGTCTGTTATTTAATAGGACACAATATATATTTTTGAAGTTTTGGAGAAAAAAAAAAAGAAATACTTAGCCATGATGGTCAGATATAATATTATCAATATGTATCCTGTCAACCAATATCTTTATATATAAACCATCTGAAATTCTGAACCACAAGGACAATTTTTAGATTTATAGTCTCAAGACTCTCCAAACGGTTGGTTAGAAAGAAATATAAAATGGAATTGAGTAAGCTGATTTTGTGATCTAGTATTAGGGGTGAAAACTTGGGTTGGGTTTTAACCCGACGCATATCACCCGATCTGACCCGAAATATCAATGGGTTTGGGCTATATTTTTGTATATCTCTGGTCAGGTCATATTGGGAAAAAATAAACCCGTATAAGATTTGAGTCGAGTTGGGTTGAGAAATTTAAAAGCAATTCGATCCGATCTGATCCGACGCAAGTGCATCATATTATAAAACAACACTCGGGTTGAGTTGGGTCGGAAATTCGAGTCTGATCGAGTTGAGTAACTTAGGTCAGCAATTCGCGTCGGGTTCTATTGGATTGGGTTTATTGAAACCCGCACCAACCCGACCCGAGTTTCAACCCTATATAGTATCTATCGTGATGAAAATATTCTTTAATGAAAATTGGACTCCATGTATAAAATTTACTTCGCTCTAACTTACAATGAAGGCAAACTCATCTGATCATTCCTCATTTAGTTTTTCAAGTTTTAGCTTTATTTTGAAACTACACTCATAATCAGGGAAATAAATCTCGTCCGATAGAGATATCTCGGTTTTTAAAACCTTGATATCTCGTTGTCCGAGGTTTGAGATATGATTGATAGAGGTGGTTTAAAAAAAATAGGAGAGAAATTTCTCGACTGAGATATCGGCCAATATCTCGACAGATACCGAAATTTAAATCCCTGCTCATAATTATATAAATTTAAATTCTATAATAGTGCCAAATCATTTTTAAGATTTTAATTGGTTGGACCTCTTCCACCAATCCATCTCTAGTTGAAAGTGAACTACGTAAAAATTCTCAACATAATCTAATTTAAAGGTATGAATAGGATTATTTGATGGTGACGAAAGACGATAATTAAGTTAGGACAGACATGAGATAGTACCTTACAAGGGAGATTTATTGCCAAGGACCCGGATTATGGAGGGTGGGTTTGGAAGTTGGACGTGCAGATGCGCTGGACCAGGGGTCAAAATATCGGCCGATACTGTGCGTATCGGCCGATATAATTCGGATTTTCAACCACCGAATTATATCAGCCGATACGTATAGTATCGGCCGTACAAAAAAAAAAACCGGCCGATATGACCGAATTTTTGACCGAATTATCGGTCATCATATCGGCCGAATTTTAAAAATTCGGTTTTTTGTTTTTTTTTTCTAAAAAAAAGGCTTTTTTTTATAATAAATATCGGCCGAGATGACCGATATATCGGTCCAAATCTCGGCTGAATCTGGGCCGAATTTGGGCCGAATCGGCCGTTTTTTCCCCCAAAAACAGTAAAACTCGGGCCTGAGCCCAACTCAAGTCCGGCGATATTTTGACGATATATCGGACGATATCTCATGTCCGATATATCGGGAGAGATCTCGGACGAGATCTCACCTGTCAACTAATTTCTCCCTTTCACATCTCTGTGTACAGCGGACTGCAGGATTCGGCTGGTCCGGCATGCGTGAATATTTTATTATTTTTTTTAAATTTGAAAAATCGACCCGGTCCGATTATTTTCTATAAATACCATTCACCTACATCTCAAATTTCACACCTTATTTGCAAGGAGAAAACCAGATTTTACTATTTCTCTTCCAAAAAAATTTCACTCTTCATTACTTTATTTAACTAAGTTCTAAACGACCCGGATTTGTTTGAAACCGAACGATCCAGACCGTTCAAAGGTTTCTTCATTTATAGATCTACTGCTCTTGTAAGTTTTGTAATTTATTTCGATTTATCTGTATTTTATTTTAATTTTTTTAGCCAAAAATAACATAAAAGTGTTATAAAAAGTTAAAAAATGCTTGAAGTTAAATAAGATATGTAGTAAATAAAAGCTTTATATAGGTATTATAATTTTTTTCCATCTAAATGTATCTGTAGTTAATTTTTTGTGTACTTTGTTAGTTATTATTTTTTTTCATTTATTTATTTCTTTTTGTTAACTATTTCAACATAAAATAGCATAAATGAAAAAAAAGTTAGAAAATGATAATACCTATAAAATAATAGATGAAATTTTTTCATTTGCTCTTAGTTACTGTTACTAACATGTCAAAATTCACAGCAACATTTTTTACATTCACTTACTCTTTATTTTAATTATTTCATCATTAACTATGGATTATGACATATAAATGTTAGTAAATGGTAAAACCTATAAAATAATACATGAAATTTTTTTATTTGCTGTTATTTAATGTATACTAACTTCTTTTACAGTGATGTAATTTTTTCCTTTTATTTTCTTTCTTTTTGTAATTATTTCATTATTATCTATGGACTATGACATATAAATGTTAGAAAATGGTAAAACCTATAAAATAATACATGAATTTTTTTTATTAGCTGTTATTTACTGTATACTAACTTCTTTTACAGGGATACAATTTTTTCCTTTTATTTTCTTTCTTTTTGTAATTATTTCATTATTAACTATGGATTATGACATATAAATGTTAGTAAATGGTAAGACCTATAAAATAACTAATAATTTTTTTTTTGCTGTTATTTACTGTATACTAACTTCTTTTACAGGGATGAAATTTTTTCCTTTTATTTTCTTTCTTTTTGTAATTATTTCATTATTATCTATGGACTATGACATATAAATGTTAGAAAATGGTAAAACCTATAAAATAAGACATGAAATCTTTTTATTTGCTGTTATTTAATGTATACTAATGTCTTTTACAGGGATGAAATTTTTCCTTTTATTTTCTTTCCTTTTGTAATTATTTCATTATTAACTATGGATTATGACATATAAATGTTAGTAAATGGTAAAACCTATAAAATAATAAATGAAATTTTTTTATTTGCTGTTATTTACTATATACTAACTTCTTTTACAGGGATGTAATTTTTTCCTCATTTATATCCTTTTCCTTGTAATTTTCACCATTTTATTACTATTTATATAATTTCCCGCTATCGTAACTTTAAAAATATATTAGAAGATGTAAATGTCCGATATTTTATGAAAAAATTACATATTCAATAAGCTCATAATTATCTGCATTTACTGTAATTTTTTTGAAATTTTTTTTTTTTAAAAAAAAAAAACGGGGAGGAGAGAGAAAAAGTTCGGCCGATATATCGGCCGAACCGATATATCGGCCGGAATATCGGCCCGGCCGATTTTTCTATCCCTGGGCTGGACTGAGTCAGGCCTAAGAGATTGATGGACCTGGTTCGAACAATAGTTCAAAAATCTCAAAACTTGGACTTGTATCAAGTTTCTTTGGTGGATTGGTTTCAGAATTGGACCCTTTATTGGATAGGCACGGTACTTCGTGGATTTTTGACTTTAGGAGAGAACTTCGGACCTTTGAGAGCGATTCCTTAATCGACCTTAAAAGGAATTTGAGAGAGTTCAAGTTAGATGTGGAGAGTGGGGATGAATGGGTGTGGATGGGGGATCCTTCTGGAGTTTTTTCGGTTAAGTCGCTGTCTGAGCTTTCTCAACTTTGTTCGGAGGATCCTTCCTTTTCTCAGGCGATTATTTGGAATAATCTGGCTCCTCCTAGAGTTCAAATGTTCACCTGGTGTGGGGCAAAACGAAGGATTCTGACTAGATTGGAACTTAGTCGTAGGGGACTCTTGGGTCCTGGTGGGGACTCTTCCTGTCCCTTTTGTGAATTGGCTGAAGAGTCGTTGGACCACCTTTTTGTCACTTGCCCAGTGGCTTGGAGATTATGGAGTAGTTTCGTCAACCTGTTCGGAGTTTCGTGGGTCAGCCCTAGTTCGTGGGAGGGCCTGTTGGAATCTTGGCCGTTGGTTCGTTTGCATTGTCGTAAGAAAGTGGTGTGGAATACTATTCCGGCGGCGGTACTGTGGTCAATTTGGAGAGAGAGGAACTCTAGGGTTTTTGAGGGAAGTAGGGTGGAGTTCGACGAGCTTTTTGAAAGTGCAAAGTGGAGGTTGTGTTCATGGATTTGTGCTAATAAGGCTTTCAAGGATTTTAAAGTGGAGTATTTGTGCCTCTCTTGGGACGGTTGTTTGGCACCCACTTATAAGAGAGGTAAGCAGAAGTTAGATTGGATTCCTCCTCCCTTAGGTTTTTGGAAATTTAATGTTGACGGGTCATCTAAAGGAAAACCAGGACCGGCTGGGATTGGGGGTGCGCTTAGGAATCATCTGGGTTTTACTCGTTGCGCGTTCTCGGAGTCTGTTGGAATTAAGGAATCTAATGAGGCAGAACTTCTTGGTATTAGGAGGGCTCTTTCTTTAGGGGTCTTATTAGGGGGGGGGAAGTTAATTATTGAAAGTGACTCATCCAATGCTGTCAAATGGGCAAAGGGTTTGAAACGTCCACCTTGGAGACTGATCACCTTGGTAAGGGAGATCAAGGAATTATCGATGGGCTTGGAAGTATCTTTCTCTCAGATTAGTAGATCAGCAAATGGGGTTGCGGATTTCCTCGCAAAGAATGGTGTAGACGGGGCGATCCGTGGCACTTTCTCTACCCCGGCTGAGTAGTTCTTGGGGGGTGTATGTAGTGTGTTGTTGTTTTTGTTGGGTTTCATTTTTCCTTTATGTTGAGGGGGGGCTTATTTCTCATAGGCGTCCCCCCCCTTTTTCTTTTCTTTTTTTATTTTATTTTTCTCTTGTATTGTATTCTTTTTATTAATGAAAGTCTACTCTTAACTGTTTCAAAAAAAAGAATTGGACCCTTTATGAAAAGATTCATGTCAGAAATAATTATCGTGTAATTATGATAAAAATGTTAGTTAAAGGAATTCTTAATGGATAAGAAAGGTGGATGCAAAAATATTAATTCATAGATGTGGTGAATTAGAAATTAACTTAATTCAATGATATTGCTATAAGTTTGAAAGCATATATTATATATAGTAGTATTTGTTTTGGAATTTCATTCCGGCGCCCATAGCCCACTTTTGCCGCAGGCCTTGTGAGGCCCAACAGGTGAGTCCGAAGCAAGAAATTAGTACTTTTTAGAAGTATTTTTAGAATCACACTTCTCATACAAGTTTAGATTCGTTGAATTTGAAAAACTATATTTTTTATTTTTTTAAAAAGTTAATTGTCAAAATGAGATTAATTTTTAATCCAACAGTGAGATCTGCTTTCTCATTCAAATTTGGTAAGAACAAAATTCATGGGAGAGATATGGTATGAGAAGTTGAGAGTAGGGATGAAAGTCGGGTCCGGTTAAGAAAGTAGTGGGTTTGGATTATGTATTTGTATATTTCGAGTTGAGTGAGATTGGAAAAAAAAATTCGCATGAAATTTAGATCGGATTGGATTGAGAAATTTAAAATCAGCTCGACCTGACCTGACTTAACTGTACCAAGTTATAAAACAACACTTAAGTTGAGTCAGGTCAAAGTTTGAGTTAAGGTAGATTGTGTAATTCGAGTCAGATTTGGTCTAGTTCAATAAATTTTGACATGGTTCCATTGGATTTTTAAAATCCAATCTGATTCAAGTTTCAACCTTAGTTGAGGGTATGACTTTGAGCCTTAATAGGTTCCACGTAGGGGTCCAAATGAAAACGTTGCCCCGCGGATCTAATTGAAAAAAATTATATATTATTATTAAATACCTATATCATATTTGTAGTATCAAGTCATAATTGTGTGATTCAAGAAACAAGCTTCAATTCTCATTTCATTCAAAATCAAAACTCAAAATTCAAAAAAACATAATTATTTCTGATCCACTTTGCTTTCCTTTTTTACTTTCATCAAATCCATTGAAAAATGAAGCGCTTGGATTGAGTGTTGACTCAATAATTTATAAGTGAATTAAATTTTAATTCAAAATTTACTTCGAGGTCACTTAATCTCAATAACAAAAAAAAAAAAAGATCAATATTTTTAAAATATTTAAAATAAATTAGCAGAAACTTCCAAACCCAACAAGATGTGAGTTGGCTCAGGTATTTTTATTTTTATGTTTTTCAAATTAGTAGACGTGTGGATCCCACCAATTAAGAAGAAATGAATGAAGCCAGGCACGTCGAGGAAGACAAGTTTGGGCCGAAAAGTTGCGTCTCCTCCACGACGACGGCCAGCGCCGCTTGTGCATGACAGCTCTTGCCGCCTTTGCCCTTCTCAAGTATTCAACCAATACGCGTCTGTAATTCATGCCATCCATTTCTCCTCTTTAGCTGTACATGTGGAGGATTCACCAATTTATCGAATGCAATTTTGCGATTACTTGTAGAGAAGGCAATTCTCCTCCTCCAAAACTGGAAAGTTCAATGACTTCTATTTTTTCTTTTATATTTTCTATGAAATTTATTAAAAAAAGTCTACCATATAAATTATGATTTTAAGTGGACCAAATATCAACTTAAAACTTAATTAACTATCACCCGATCTTAGTAATTAAATCACTATGCATTCATAAATTTATTTTTAAAAACAACTGGTTCTTTTAACCCCAAGATCAAATGATTCTTTTTTAAGAAAAAAAGGAAAATGGCCCATGTATTATGATGAATACATTTGGGGTTCAAAAGTCTGAAACATCTAATCGAAAATGAATCGGTTTGGGTATAACTCAACTGGTTGCCTCTCACCTTAGGAAGCAGGAAATTACGATTTCGAAGCCCCCATAGCCTAACCTTGGTGTGGCCTAGGGATAGTGGGCTCACCCTTGGGGGTTTATGCTGGGTATCCTGCAGTTTCCTACACGTAAATTCAAAAAAAAAAAATTATTTCCACTTAACCCAAATTTGAATTTAAACATATGTTGATATATATATATATATATAACTATATTCAAATTCGATATAATCAAAATACAATGTATTTATCATTATCATAAGTTCATAACTTATAATAGAGGAACAATTTTAAAAAGTAAAAGAATCAATTATTAAGTCGTCTGTCTTGTATTTTAGGGCGTCTTTGTTGGTTTGATTCTCTTTATAAATGAAGAGCCATTCCCACCAACCTTCCAAGGCATTCCAAAACCTCGGTTTCTACCTTTTAAAAGATACAAACAGAACATTCTTATTCCTTATTGGAGTTGGAATGGCCAATTTTCATCATATTTTCATAGCTCTTATTTCTTCTCTACTTGCATTCAACCAAAATGTGGCTCATGCCAACTTCCTTAAGAGCACTGTCTTCAACTGGGGTGCTCAACACTCTTCTATTTCTGCAAATGGCGAAGATCTTCAGCTTGTACTTGACAGGGTTTCAGGTATCTGTCTTCTCATTGAATCATTCAAAGTTTTGTATTAAGATCTTATCTTTTATATGTTTGCTGATTTTTGTCTTGGTTTCTTAATATTGTATGCATGATTTCATGTCAGTTGCTATCTCCATTGGGCCTTAAGCAGTATGAGTTGTCATACTACTCCTGAACTTTCTGAATTCTGATCATATTCGATGTCAAAAGTTATTATTAAAAGTAAAATCCTGCCGTCTTTCGAAGTTTTGGTCGTTGAACGGAAGAGTGTGGCTCGATATGAATAGTAGCACCATAAGTTATCTAGTGCTATTATAGTGGATGATTTGAAAAGTGCTACATGTGGTTCCTCGACGATAATGCGACATTTGAAAGAAAGTTTCACATGGATATACAATTTGTCTTGCAACACTAAATCCTCTAGTGCTACACTACTAAGAAGATCTAGACTCCCATTTTCTTTATCCATTTAAAGTATTTTTATTCTTTATTTATGTGAAAAAAAATCAGAAAATCCTAAAACCACAAAGATTAGGAAATTAATCATGAGGCATCATTTCGTCCCTGTATCAAGCTCTCAGCAAAAGGAAAGGCCAAGGCCCAACTGTGTTAAATAATTGGACTGTACTGTCCAGTTGGGCCTTTATATGGCGGAGGCCTAGTTTTATAGGGATGTTAATGGGCTGGATTTAGCTGGACTTGGCTTGCAGAAGCTCTACCAATTGTGGGTCAGGCTCTTTGTGCTTTCAAGCTTTCAGAGTGAATGGCGTCATTACTGGCTTGCTCATCAGTTTGTATCCTGGATTATATGACAATCATCCATCAACAATACAAACAAGGACATAAATAGTGAAGCTGTTCAGCTTTACTTGGACCTGATATATATATGGATCGGATCCATTTACATATCTAATCTGGTGGGTCATGTATATTTTCTTAAAAAATATAAAGATCCTAGTGAAATGTACCACATTAGCTATTTAGTTTCAATATAGGTTGGCTTCAGTATCATTGCATTGGGGGTATGTCACTTCTATAATTCATGAGTTCACGTACCTACCCGAGCAATTGGGTTCAAACTTGGACCTATCCTAGCATTATTCAGGGCCCCTATGTGGCCCAAAGAGGAATTGGTACCTGCCTGTTAACTTCACCAATCTCTGGATTTGCCATCTTTTCTTCTTAACAGGTTCTGGGATTCAATCAAAGAAGAAATTCTTATTTGGAAGTATAGAAATGCTAATCAAGTTGGTTCCCGGCAATTCAGCGGGCACTGTGACAGCATATTATGTAAGCTTGAGATTTAGATCAAGAATTGGAGGTGAACTGATCAACCCAGATCAACTAAAATCCATTTCCATTATCATGCAGCTTTCTTCCACAGGTAGCACGCATGACGAAATCGACTTCGAGTTCTTGGGGAATGTCTCTGGTCAACCTTACATTGTTCACACAAATGTCTACACCCAAGGCATTGGAACTAGAGAGCAGCAATTCTACCTCTGGTTTGATCCCACTGCAGATTTCCACAACTACACCATTCACTGGAACCCCAGCCAGATTGTGTAAGCTTATTCTCTCACTGCATAATTAAACAGATAACCATGAACAAAATCAAACATAATCTTCCCTAATACAAATAACCCAAATATAATCTTAATGTATCTCAGCAATGAAAACACCCTCCCAACATTATGAAATTCATGTGCATTGTGGAGAAAAATAGTGTCTATACTACGAAATTCAGTTGCCTCTCATCAAATATGGGTCATTGCCGTCGTCATTGTTATCGTCAACGTTATGATAATTATCTTTGAAGCTGATGATTGTCTTTGCTGTTCTAGGTGGTTCATCGATGGGCTTCCAATTCGAACTTTCCCCAATTATGAAAGCAGAGGAATTCCTTACCCGAACAAGCAAGCAATGAAAATTCATTCAAGCATATGGAATGCCGATAACTGGGCAACTAGAGGGGGGCTTGAAAAGATTGACTGGAGCAGTGCACCCTTCATTGCTAGACTCCGCCAATTAAGGCTTAGAGCTTGCAAGTGGAACGGGCCGGCAAGCACCACCCAATGCTCTTCTATTTCTACAGCTAACTGGTGGAGCTCTCCCACATACAGCAAGTTGAGTTTCAGTCAGTTGGGACAGATGAAATGGGTGAGAGACAACTACATTATCTACGATTACTGTAAAGATACTCTACGATTCAATGGGCAGATCCCTCCGGAGTGTTCCCAAGAACTGTTCTAATAGAATTGAACCAAAGGGGCATGAAGTTTTAGCAAGAAAAGATTCACTGATGCAGTTATTGGAATAAGCCTGCAATCTATATAGTTTTATTGTTTCATTATTTTCCCTTCTTATTCTTATGAGGAAAAACACATTTTCGTGAAGTTCATGTTTTCAGAAAGAGATTAAGATACAATAAATTTGCTTGAATTCTGTACTGAAGGATTGTGATTGAAATTAGTGTTTGTGTTGGACTAGCCGCATGTTAGTATCTCAAATAAACTTCTGAATTTGTTATGCAGTCGAAATATTGTCGACTTAGAGAGTTCAATTAGATGCGATTTTCAGAAATTATGTATGGATTAACTCCAGGCCTTCACTAAATGAAAGGTGTTAAACAGTCTTGAGGTAGAATTCACTATCAAAAGTTGTACGTGCATATCCATACAGTATCCCGCTCTGATTTTGTGCTCAAGAAATGTGGGACTTGTGAACTTCACACCCTCCCTCACTTGCAACTGCGGTACATACATATCACTTTGATATTTGATTCTGATACCATATTAAACAGTGTTGAAGTAAAACTCACTTTCAAACGCTAATTATTGAGAGGAGAATGCTTCTCATATTATATACAGTAGCTCATTTTTGTACCCAAATGATGTGGACTTGTTAACTTCATACCCTCTCTCACTCTTGATATTTTGTGTTATCTAATTTAAGTTTAGGTTAACTAGTATTGCTTGTACTAAGTTGTTTCTTTTTGTCTTGTCATGACATTTCTTTTAAAGCAAGAAATCTCTTTTAAAATAAAATTAATAGTAAAAAGTCTAAATCGCCCGGGAGAAGGCCTTTCCAAATCCGAAATGATTAACTAAATGCTTTATTTAAATTCTTTTTTAATTAGCTTTACCCGATTTTAATCACTAATAAAAATCAAACTTTACAACTTCAACTTTTCTTACACTCTTGTGATGGTTCCCTGAATGATTTTTTTGTGTCCATGAGTATTAGTTTTAAGTAGAGTAAAGATATTCTTTCGTAATTAAAAAAATATAACTTTTAAAATGGTTTTTTTAAGAAAGAAATTTAATTTTATTAAAATACTATAATTCCCATTGAATATAGAAAATAAAACGTTAAATAATTTGTTTTACTTTTTATATAATATTATTTTAATTTTTGTGTAAAAAGTGAGATCACCTTAATTGACTATTCGTGCATGTTGGAATACAATTATATATTATAGTAAAGGCAGTAGGTGGTGGGCAGTGCAGTTGATCAACCGTACATGTAATACTCCATATGAAAGGAGGGGGAGAACAGTACACGTCGTCTTGACTTTTTTAATCGAATGCCAGAGCGAAGGTAGGTGGGCATTGAGATTTGAAAGTCTCAAAATTAATTTATTTTCCTAATTTTTTATATTAATGTATTTTTCACAAAGCACTAAGTTTACAATTTTGACTTGGAGACTGATGTTTAACTAATGTTGAATAACTTCTTTTTTTCATTTTATTTTTAATTTAATAATTAAAATCTGTCTTTATTTGTAGAAACTCTTGAAATCAAGTCTTGGAAGAAACATGTCACCTCTTTATTCATTATCGATTTCTAAAAAAAAAAAAATCTTTTTGGCACTTTGCTTGCTTTACTATACTGTGAATTTGGAAGGATTGTGCTAAATCCTCTTAGGCTTTGTCTCTCGTGGCATTCAGTAACATCTTTATGATCGACATATTACGTGCTTAAAAAAAATGTGTTGATTTAACTTAGCTTTTTTTTTAGTGATTTTACTATGGTTGATCCTGAATCGTGGGCATTTTGCATTGTTCTATCGTCTTTCTTTTCTTTGTATTTGTATATTTGGTGCCCCTTTTTCTTCTAATATATTAATCATTTAAAAAAAATAACCTTGAAATCAAGTCTCTTTCGATACAAAAAGAGTCACTTCTTACTATTTTTTATTCGGCATATATAGATTGGGAGGTTCATACATATTTAAATGATTAGTCAAGTGAGACACTTGAATATTTTATTTTTAATTTTTTTTATCCAATAATGAGAAAAGATAGGTGGCAAAGCATCAAAATTATATATTGAAATGCAGTAATAAATCAAGGAGTTTAGAATTCTATTAGTAACAAATTTGTCTCTGACAGAAAATGAAGACATTTCTTGTAAAGCCAGTGGGACAGCCTATGTACTGTAGAACATTTTCTAGTATAAGTTGAGATCACCACCATTCATTTAATGATGAGTAAAAGGTACAACTGACGCAATTAGAAAAAAAATCTCTCCCATTCCTCTCTCATGCATGAGTAAAACTCAAGATTAAAGTCATTATTTACCCATATAATTGTACTTTAACTAGTTGCCTCCCATTTTAAGAAGTGAGATTACACGTTCAAGTCCTTGTGACTCAACTTTGATGTGCCCTAGAAGTAGTGGGTTCACTTGTGGAGATTTTACACTGAGTATCCCACAATTTTTCACACATAACTTCAAAAAAAAAAAAAAAAACATCATTATGTGTCCAAATCAAAACTTAAGATATTATCTTTATTCATTATCGATTTCTCAAAAAAAAAATTTTCCTTGTGGCTCTTTGCTTGCTTTGTTATATTGTGAATTTTCAAGGATTCTGTTAAATCATCTGAAGTTGTTACTACTAGAGTCTTTACTAAGTTTGCATCATAGCTTCGTCTCTCGTGGAATTCAGGAATATCTCTATGACTGAAATATTGCGTGTTTAAAAATAATGTGTTGATTTAACTTACCTATTTTCTTAGTAATTTTCCTGTGATTGATCCTGAATTATGGGCATTTTACATTACTGTATTGTCTTTCTTTTATTTGTATTTGCAACTCTGGTACTCCTTTTTCTTCTAATATATTAACTATTTCCAAAAAAAGCCTAGAAATCAAGTATCTCTAAATAGAAAAAGAATCATTTTTTACTCGGCATATATAGATTGGGAGGTTTATACATATTTTAATGATTAATCAGGTGAGACACTTGAATACTTAATTTTTATTTTTTTTAATCCAATAATGAGAAAAGATAAGTGGCAAAGCATCAAAATTATTTATTGATATGCAGTAATAAATCAAGGAGTCTAGAATTCTATTAGTAACAAGTTTGTGTCTGACAGAAAATGAAGACATTTCTAATAAAACCAGTGGGACAGCTTATGTACTATAGAACATTTTCTAGTATAAGTTGAGATCACCATCATTCATTTAATGATGAGTAAAGGGTACAACTGCCGCAGTTAGAAAAAAAATCTCTCTCATTCGTCTCTCATGCATGTGTAAAACTCAGGATTAAAGTCATTATTTACCTATATAATTGTAGTTTAACTAGTTGCCTCCCGTTTTAAGAACTGAGATTATACGTTCAAGTCCTCATGACTTAACTTTGGCATGCCTTAGGAGTAGTGAGTTCACTCGTGGAGATTTTACACTGAGTATCCCACAATTTTTCACACATAAATTAAAAAAAAAAAACTCATCATTATGTGTCCAAATCAAAACTTAAGAAATTATCTTTATTTATTATCGATTTCTCAAAAAAAAAAATCCTTGTGGCTCTTTGGATGCTTTACTATATTGTGAATTTTCAAGGATTGTGCTAAATCATCT
The DNA here is from genome assembly GCA_013350335.1 of Chimonanthus salicifolius. NCBI lineage: Eukaryota > Viridiplantae > Streptophyta > Magnoliopsida > Laurales > Calycanthaceae > Chimonanthus > Chimonanthus salicifolius. The sequence goes on along the minus strand of CM023535.1, from coordinate 4,411,377 downwards.
GAAGTTGTTACTAATAGAGTTTTTACTAAGTTTGCATCATAGCTTCGTCTCTCGTGGAATTTAAAAATATCTTTATAACTAACATATTGCGTGTTTAAAAAGAATGTGTTAATTTAACTTATCTATTTTCTTAGTGATTTTACTGTGATTGATCCTGAATTGTGGGCATTTTGCATTTCTATATTGTCTTTTTTTTCTTTGTATTTGCACCTCTGATACTCTTTTTTCTTCTAATATAATAACCATTTCGAAAAAAAGCCTTGAAATCAAGTCTCTCTCAATAGAAAAAGAATAATTTTTTACTATTTTTTACTCGGCATATATAGATTGGGAGGTTTATGCATATTTTAATGATTAATCAGGTGAGACACTTGAATACTTTGTTTTTAATTTTTTTTAATCCAATAATGAGAAAAGATAGGTGGCAAAGCATCAAAATTATATATTGATATGCAGTAATAAATCAAAGAATCTAGAATTCTATTAGTAGCAAGTTTGTGTCTGACAGAAAATGAAGACATTTCTAATAAAACCAGTGGGACAGCTTATGTACTATAGAACATTTTCTAGTATAAGTTGAGATCACCATCATTCATTTAATGATGAGTAAAGGGTACAATTGCAGCAGCTAGAAAAAAATCTCTCTCATTCGTCTCTCATGCATGAGTAAAACTCAGGATTAAAGTCATTATTTACCCATATAATTGTAGTTTAACTAGTTGCCTCCCGTTTTAAAAAGTGAGATTACACGTTCAAGTCCTCATGATTCGACTTTGGTGTGTCCTAGGAGTAGTGAGTTCACTCGTGGAGATTTTACACTGAGTATCTCACAATTTTTCACACATAAATTCAAAAAAGAAAAACTCATCATTATGTGTCCAAATCAAAACTTAAGAAATTATCTTTATTTATTATCGATTTCTCAAAAAAAAAAAATTCCTTGTAGCTCTTTGGTTGTATTACTATATTGTGAAAATTCAAGGATTGTATTAAATCATCTAAAGTTGTTACTAGTAGAGTCTTTACTAAGTTTGCATCATACCTTCGTCTCTCGTGGAATTTAGGAATATCTTTATGACTGACATATTGCGTGTTTAAAAAGAATGTGTTGATTTAACTTACCTATTTTCTTAGTGATTTTTCTGTGGTTGATCATGAATTATGGGCATTTTGCATTACTATATTGTCTTTATTTTCTTTGTGTTTGCACCTCTAGTACTCCTTTTTCTTCTAATATATTAACCACTTCAAAAAAAGCCTTGAAATAAGTCTCTCTCAATAGAAAAAGAATCATTTTTTACTCGGTATATATAGATTAGGAGGTTTATGCATATTTTAATGATTAATTAGGTGAGACACTTGAACACTTTATTTTTAATTTTTATTTTATTTTATCCAATAATGAGAAATGATAGGTGGCAAAACTATCAAAATTATATATTGAGATGCAGCAATAAATCAAGGAGTCTAGAATTCTATTAATAACTGGTGGGAAAGCTTATGTACTGTAGAACATTTTCTAGTGTAAGTTCAATCACCATCATTCATTTAATGATAAGTAAAGGGTACAACTGCCGCAGTTAGGAAAAAAACATCTCTCATTCCTTTCTCATGCATAAGTATAACTCATCATTATTTGTCCAAATCAAAACTTAGGAAATTATCCTTAAAATTATAAAATATGAATCTATAAAAGACAAAGAGCTAGGGATTCTTTCAAACATTATACTATTTACATTTTTTTTTAGATACTTCGAACAGGATACATCTATAATTTCATTGCGGAGTAGTATATTGTTAAGTGTTGAAATATATTTAGATTATCGTAATTATAATGTAATTAGGATTCTAGTTTGGGTTTACATCTAATTAAGAGGTGTATTTGATTTATAATTAATTAAGTGTTTGAGTCTGATTATGATAGCCTGTAGGGTCGGCTAGAGGTTATATATACATGTAATAACATAGGGATATAATATACTCAGATTTATCTTTTCTACATGGTATCAGTCAAAATTCGTTCTTCAGTGGACCGTAAAAGAAAACAGTTTTTTTTTCTCTCCCTCTGCCGGAGAAGATTCATTGGCAGAGGGAGGGAGGGAGAGGGAGAGAAGCACCGAGAAAGATATCTCGTTATTCTTCAGCCTCTGTAATTTTTCTGGCCCACGTCTAGCAGCACCCTCTTCAAGGGAAGAAGAAGATATTATTATGTTTTGGCCGACGTTGTGTGCAATAAGGGGAATTGTTTCCGTTGCCAACCCTGTTTTCCGCTGCCTCTTCTGATTCGCAACCTCTGCAGCGCCAACGCTGCTGCACAATTTTTCAATTTTGTTTGCCACAGTTTCTCCCGGCGCTGTATTCTTCTATTCAGTTGCTGCTACACTACCCAGATCTATAGATCTGATCGTGTCCTACTGAGCAAGCCCTCAATAATCACTGTCTTCTTTTCTGCCTCTGCCAGAGGAAATTATCAGCAGAGGGAGGGAGGGAGATCTTACATGGGTTCCCATTGTGGGACTTGCTCTGTTTTTTCACTGCTGATTGCTGCAGTCTCTTCGTTGCCTCTGCACCAACTCTGATTTACAACTGTCACTATCTGAAGGATCCACGCTCACCGTATCAGCCTGCCAGATCTGTCAAGCAAGCCCTCCCACGAGACCACTAAGTGCTTGAAGAAGAAATATCTCTCAAGAACAGATCTGTGTGCGTGCTCAGGACCAACACTATTGTAGATCTGGGTGAGTTTCTATTGTTGCCTAGATCTATGCAGATCTGCCCCATTGCCGCTCTGCCTGCTTGTGTTGTCTGCTGTTTTTTTGGGTGCAAAACAGGGTCCATCGTTAACTGATCTGATTGTAGAAACCCCGATGCTCTTCAAGGTCCGATCTGATATTAGGGTTGTTTCCTTCAAGAGTCTTTTACTCCCTTGCCAGAGGAGATTGATCGGCAGAGGGAGGGAGAGAGGAGACACTGTTCACGCAAAGCCAAGTTCTCAGATCTAAGATCTGTATTGTGGATCTGCTGCTTGAGTTAGATCTGCTCAGATCAGATTCTTTGCTCTGTTTGCAGCAGATCTGATTTCTGGATTGGTGTGGGCTTAGCACCGGACGAACCACAAACTCTCTCGCTTGTTACAGATCGTCCGTTCCTCTCATCTATTGTTCCCATCAATATGGCCCTCGTCTCCAAACTCATGAGATCTAAATCTCTAGCACATATTGCTTCTTCCTCCTTGGCACAAGTTTCTAATCATCTGAAAACATCAAAGGGTGTACCCTTTTTATCGCAAAGATGGGCAGCTGCTGCAAGAGCTTTCAGTTCAAAACCTGCGGGAGGTGATGTCATTGGGATAGACCTTGGAACGACAAATTCATGTGTTTCAGTCATGAAGGGGAAGAGCTCAAGGGTGATAGAAAATGCAGAAGGTGCGTGAACTGCACCATCTGTAATTGCATTTAACCAGAAGGGGGAACTCTTGGTAGGTACCCCTGCCAAGCGGCAAGCAGTAACAAATCCTACGAACACTTTGTTTGGCACCAAGCACTTGATAGGAAGAAGGTTTGATGATCAACAAACTCAAAAGGAGATGAAGATGGTTCCCTATAAAATTGTCAAGCTCCCAATGGAGATGCTTGGGTTGAAATGAATGGACAGCAATATTCCCCTTGTCAATCGGTGCTTTCGTCCTGACAAAAATGAAAGAAACTACAGAATCTTATCTTGGAAAAACTGTATCAAAAGTTGTCATAACCGTAATCGTTCCTGCATACTTCAATGATGCTCAACGTCAAGCAACAAAGGACGCTGACCATCTTCTTCCTCACGAGTGTTCTACCTTCTTCTCACTATTTTGTTGTTTCTTCTGTCCACAATCCGTGAGATCTGTGCCAAGAAGAAAGGGGGAGAACTGAAGAAAGGGACACAAATTTCCCTTCTCCTCCTACTTAGCTGCCTTTCGGGCAGCCTTGTTTTGCCGTTTCTCTAATATGAGACGGTCTCTTTAGCCGAAGAAAGTGATGGAACTTGTCCTTCGTTCTAGCACGTCTTGTTTTGTCGTTTCTCGAAAATGAGACGGCATGTTTTGGACACATGTCCATTTGTTGTGGAATTCATCCACTCCTTTTATCTGGAGGACTGATTCGTCTCCAATTTTTGCTGGCCTTTATGGCTACAACTTTTGTTGACCTTTTATGGTTTCAGCCCCTTTGTTAGCCTTCATGGCTATAGCCTTTGCTAACCTTTCATGGTTACAGTTTTTGCTGGATTTTCATGGTTACAGCCTCATTTGCTGGCCTTTCATGGTTACAGCCCCATTTGCTGGCCTTTTATGGCTACAGTCCCATTTGCTGGCCTTTTATGGCTACAGCCCCATTTGCTCGTCTTTATGACTTCAGCTTTTATTTGCTGGCCTTTATGGCTACAGCTATTTTTCGCTAGCCTTTACGATCTAATTGATCGATATGATGGCTTCAGCCTTTTTTAACATTTATTATGCCTTTGTTTTGCAGGTCATTCATTGCCTGTGATTATCGCATATTGCGATCACTGTTTTTGCCGGACAACTTTCTTACGGCCACTACCGTCGTCCGTGCCAAGTTCTGTTTTTCAAGCCGCCATCTGTGTTTGCCGCCTATCATTTTGCAGTCAGTCAACGCTGCCTCTTCAACAAATCCCCGTGGCCAGTCGGTGTGCCACTTTTGCAGTTCATCTACCGGTTCTCCACGTTCCAAGCTTCACATTCATCCACGCTTCAGCTTATGGGGGCGTGTTGGAATATATTTATATTATCCTAATTATAATGTAATTAAGATTCTAGTTTGGATTTACCTCTAATTAAGAGGTGTATTTGATTTATAATTAGTTAAGTGTTTGACTCTAATTATGATAGCCCTAGGGTCGGTTAGAGGTTATATATACATGTAATAGCATAGGGATATAATATACTCAGATTTATCTTTTCTACATTAAGTGTTCTTCTGTAAATTTCTTAAATTATGTTCTAATCTTCTACTTTAACACAAGTCCAATCAAAGCTAGCCAAGTTTAGATGAGAGCAGTTTCACTAGCCATATCAAACAATGCATTAGATGTCAACCCAAAAATGTAAACAAGTACAACCATCAAAATTCTTCATTAAAAACTACTACCAACTTCCCACCAAACAACAAACAATTCCCACTCTCCTATCGAGATTACTTTTAAAAGGGCTACTTTCCTGCCTTTCCTATCTATATAAGAACAAGTCAAACAACCAGAGATAAACAGATACAGCAACCCTCTAAATCTTCTTGTTCTCACTTAAGCAGAAAGTAATTGAGAAAGTGACAGAAACCCTTTTTCTAGAAAGTAGAGAACAACTCTTCAAATCATCTTGTTGTGCTGGTTCTATTGAACAGAAGCTGAAGAAACAGAGAGAGAAACAGAGCAACCCTTTTCTTGAAAGTAGAGAAAAAACTCTTTAAATCGTCTTGTTTTGTTGGGTGCTATTGAACATAAACTAAAGAAAGAAAGAGAGAGATGGTGAACTTGGTGGCAGCACAGAAGCCTCTTTTGCATGGGCTGATGAAGCTGGCAGGGTTGAGGCCCACATTGGTGGAGATTGAAGAAGGAACAGTCATGAGCTTCTGGGTCCCATCTCCATCTAAGAAAACGGAGACATCTAAGCCAGCAGTGGTGTTAGTTCATGGATTTGCGGCAGAAGGAATCGTTACGTGGCAGTTCCAGGTCGGAGCACTGACCAGAAAGTACGATGTCTATGTTCCCGACCTTCTCTTCTTCGGTGGCTCCTTCACCTCCAGCAGTGACCGATCTCCGACCTTCCAAGCCAACTGCTTGGCCCGGGCACTGGCCAAGCTAGGGGTGGAGAGTTGCACCATAGTAGGATTCAGCTACGGGGGTATGGTCGCCTTCAAGTTGGCGGAGCTGCGACCGGACCTCGTCTCATCGCTCGTCGTCTCCGGCTCCATCCTCGCCATGACCGACTCCATCAGTGACACCACCCTCCACAGGCTAGGATTCTCATCTTCATCTGAGCTGCTGCTGCCCAGCACGGTCACGGGGCTCAAGGCCCTCCTCTCCGTCGCCGCCCACAAGAAGCTCTGGTTTCCCGATCGCCTCCATCGGGACTACATTGAGGTCCACCCTCCTCCTTCCTCGTCATAAAAACTGTTAGAATCTATTAAGATATTATGATATATTTAGATTTTCTTTAATTAATAATTTCTCTAATTACCAATAAATATATATATATATATATATATATATATATATATATATATATATATATATATATATATATGACACACCATTATTTTACATGGTATTTCTTCGAGGTTTTCCAGTAAATCTTTACGTTGTGCTGTATTGGGATTGCTTTATGAATTTATTACTTTCTAAAAGGACCTTCTTTTATATGATGAAAACCTTTTATAAAATTCATTTTATATGATAAAAAAAGATCTATAGTTGTATAGAAATTACGTGAAAATACAATTCAAACAAGTACTTTGAATGATTTGTGAGTTTATTTCAAAATAAATTTAAGTTGAAAAGCAAATTTAATGTATAAAATAATAATAAACATAAGAGATGTATAAACATGAAGGTAATAAATAATTAGCTATTATAAATCTTATAGCATTCAATAAATATTGAACCTGAAAGTAAAATACTAAATCAATTATAAGTGTTATTTTAAATTAGTAGAATAAATGACAATAATAATGATATCTGATTAGTTATAAACCAGTTAACAACTGATAATTTTCCTCTATCCCGGTGGATTCAATACCTATACCTGATTTAACATGATTTATTTATTTATTTTAAATTGGTTTTTTTTTCATATAAATAGATGCAATAACAGTGTCGTGTTGCAATGGAGATTTGAGTTTTAAATGCATCATCAAGTCAAGGTAGGTGAATTTCGGATTTGGTATCTTGTCTACCGCATCAAATTTTGTCAACCAAATTAATTTTTTTTTGCTTTTTTAGGTACACGTGGTATGACTTTTAGGGCCCACTAATCTTAAAAAACTCCCTACGTTTTCTCCATTAGGGTGAAACTTTCGGATTTGGTATCTTGACTACCGCATCAAATTTTGCCAACCAAATTAATTTTTTTTCATTTTTAGGTACACGTGGTATGACTTTTAGGGCCCACTAATCTTAGGAAACTCTTACGTTTTCTCCAAGAGGGGGAAACTTGAGTCAGGTTTTAAAACGACTTGCATGACTCGACTTTGAAAAATCAGTGGCTTTGAGTTATGTATTTTAATATTGTGAGTTGAATTGGAAAAAAAAGGCACCCACATAGAATTCAGCTCAGGTTACATTGATTTTAATTTGACCCGATGTAATCTGATGTGACTCGAATGGTCGGGTTCAATAAATTTTAATATGAATTGAAATTGATTTATTAAAATCTGAACCGACCTGAGTTTCACCTCTATCCATTCTTAAGATTAATAGTCTAATAAGAAGCACCCTTCACACTTGGTACATTTGGTAAAACAATTATAATAAATAATTCTTTCTCTACTTGATAAATTTTCATAATCTTTTTATTTTAGATCCTAACATAAAAATGTGAACGAACTCCTTCAAAATCACTAAACTTAATAATAAATTAATAAAGTTTAAATAAACTTAAATTAGTTACGAGATTTAATTACAATAAAGTTATATCTTTGCATTTTCACCATTCATTCGTAAAATTTGAAATTTTAAAATTTATATTTTTAAAAATCTCATCATAGTTAATTTTCAGGTGTCTAAATCATAGTGTCAACTATCAAACAACAGATAATGGGTAGGGGTTGGAGTGACGGTCAAGAGCCTGCTTTAGGAAGCGGGGGTCTTGGATTCGATTCACATCCCACTCCAACATGCCACTCTCTATAGTTTAATTAGGTATGTGGATTGAGAGATTTTAACATGCCTCGAAGGACGTTTGGATGTCTTCAATCACAAAAGATATCAAACGTCATACAGAAAGCAAACGTGTCAGTTAGAGATTGTATTCTTCTATATAATTAAGAGTAGATTAGTCTTTTCTACGATGTTCTGGAGATTGTATTCATTCTTTGTATTTTCCAATTAAGGGAATAATCACAAGTTTACAGAGTCAATTATTATTTTTTAGGTAAGAAAGAAAAGAATGTGATTACCCCTTATATATATTCTATATTACTTGTATCATCCATCCATGATATTTTGAATTTTTTTTTAATAAAAATTAGATATTAGTATCTTAAACTATCATTTTTTTCTATTTTCGGTGATTGAAACAATAATTTCAAAGATAAAAAAGTGAATGTCATCATCACCAAAGAGTGGTATGCAATGAATTAGAGATTAGACAAGAAACCATTTTCATTTAAGAAAAAGATATAATTATTGTTGTGAGTCCCAATCAATTTATGAAGGTTGAAGACTCATTACCCATCAAGTAGGAGATGGTTAGGGGTAGCCATCAAATTCAAGCTGCTATTTAAAAGTTTGGTCAAGTGATTATGAGAATTTTGGTATAGAATAAATATTATTGGACAATAAATTGACATGAAAGATGGTTATCTAAAGAATTTTGTACCTCTCATTTTCATTTAGTTACTTAACCATCTCACATTCATCATTTTTCATGTGGATTAGGTATTTTTAGCTTAATTAACCTTTATTAGAGTAACATCACTATCAAATTGACACCCAACTTGATCAAATTAAGTTTGGTTACAAGTTTGACAATGTAAATGTTGCTGGCTAAAAATTAGATAAGGATCTTTAAATCTTCCAATTTAATCTTCTAATGCTTAGATGTGCATGCACTGAGTGATTGCAGGTGATGTTTAACAACAGAAAGGAAAGAGGTGAACTTCTTGAAGCTTTGGTTGTCAGTAACAAGGACACTACCATCCCTAATTTTTCTCAGGTACACATCGTTTGTTGGCCTGGGTTTGGATTTAAACAAAAATATAAGCCATATCAGCCTTTTCCAATTGAAATACAAAAATATAAGCCATATCAGCCTTTTCCAATTGAAATGTATCAATCGAAATATATCAGATTTCAACTGCAAAATTGAAAATTTTGGGCTAATTTTTGCCCAATTTCAGACGACAGGGCTAGAGGTGAAACTTGGGTCGGGTTTTAACTCGATTTGAGTGCACCAAGTTATAAAATAACATGCGAGTTGAATCGGGTCAGAAATTCAGGTTGAATCGGGTTGTGTAACTCGAGTCAATAATTCGAATCGTATTGGTCGAGTTCAATAATTTTTTATATGAGTTGGATTGGATTTATTAAAGCCCGACTTGACCCGAGTTTCAACCTTAATAGGGCCAATAGTATGACGGTAGCTAATATAATCTATACGCATACCCTTCTTTTTAAGACCAAAGTGTTCATACGTCTTAGAGCACCTGACTAATCATTGAAATATACCAAACCTCTTTACCGCTTCAATTTAAAGGGCATACAATGAAATTTTAGATTTTACTATGGAAATGAAAAGATGATCTCCAAACTCGATAGATATGTAGATTTAATATTCATTATTCATCCAATTTATTGGATAGTGAGTATGGGTAAATTTTTTAAATAAATCAATAGAAAATTTTAATATACTACATTTAAATTTACAAAAAGCCCACTTAAATCAATGATGCCAATTATGTGGATGGGCAATATTAAATGCTTACTCATCTAATTCATGTCATAAAATTAATTTACATGATGAAAAGGTATGGTCTTAGCCTTTATTTTCGGGTCTGACATCTTAGGATGTCAGTCACTGTCCATTCTGACTAGGTCCATACCGATCTATAAAGTGTGGACTCCATGAATTCCCTGGTTGGAAGCTGGGAGTGCACACAGGTTTTTAATATCAATAAATATTAATATATATTTTTATTATTTATATAATATTAACAATAAATATGTCTCATATTTGTTTAATATTTAATTGTAATATAACTAATGAGTTTTCTGGTTCAAGACATTATAGACCTGGACCCAGACTTGAAATGCTTGGTCCTGGAATAGGTCCAATCTATAAACAGGTCTGAGATTTACTGCCGAAAACTGTTTCCAAGTCGAGTCTTTCTGGTCTTTGAACTTTATTACCCATCGAAATCCCTAATCTCATACATAAATACATAACAAATTAAGATTTGAGTCTGATTATAAGAGGTTTTAATACAATTATGTAAGTTCTCATTGTTTTTATTAAATTTAATTGATTAAATAAATGATTTTGACGATGATTACTACGAAAAAGAATACTAACCTTTCAGATTTGCAGACTATATTGCTACTGTGGGGTGCAGACGACCAAATATTCAACCTTGAGCTTATTAAATTTAATTGACTAAATAAATAATTTTGATGATGATTACGACGGAAAAAAAAATACTAACCTTTCAGATTTGCAGACTATATTGCTGCTGTGGGGTGAAAACGACCAAATATTCAACCTTGAGCTCGCCAAGAACATGAAAGAGTAAGTTATTAAAGCTTTCTATCAAACTTACTGTTTAAATTTAGGAAATTATTAAAAGGCCCAATATGGTGAAGTTGAGGCAAACATTTCTCTTTTCTAAATGTGATTAGGGGCTTTTATTTAAAAAAAAAACAATTGAGGTGAGACTTAAAAATATGAAGTACCTAATCTTGCTACTAATCACTATTCTTTAACTTCTAACTCAATTAAAATATCAGGCCCAATGTCCAGTAGGAACAGGGCTAGCCAATGGCAATCCATCAAGTGGGACATGGAGAGATCTCATATTGTGCCGTTAATCAACCATATTGCCGATAATACCATAAAGCCTCTATGTTATGGATCTAATCAAAGATTGATGCCTATAAGATGGAACAATTACAGGGTGTAAAAAATATATAATTTTTTTTTATGACAGAGGTGGGAACCTTGAGCACAATCCTACTAATTTGTACTATCTCGTTTTCTGAGGTGGAATGTTAACAATTGAGTTTCGGGTTAAAAAAATATAATTTATGATAGGGTCGAGTATAAAGATGGTACTTGGAGAGCAGAATCATGTATTGATGGAATAAATATTTTGATGATGATCATGAGTTGATCATGGAGCAATTGTTAACTCGAAAAGGTTCGAGTGATGGTTAAGAATCTGCTCTAGGAAATTGAAATCTTGAGCTCAACCTCAAATACCTTGAAGATTAATTGAGTGCTCTAAAAGACTTGGAAACCTTGATGATAAAAAAAATCATATACCGATTCTTATTTTTCTTCTTGTCGTCTAGGGTAAAACTGATATCAAACTTTGGCTCAGTACTTGACCCATTAAGTCTAATCCTGATATCAAACTTTGGCTCAGTACTTGACCCATTAAGTCTAATCTTAGAACCAGATAAATAAACTGCATATAACCAGTTTTATGGATCATAATTGAAACTTTTGTGTTTTCACACAGGCAATTGGGAGATAAGGTAATGTTGAGGAGCATAGAGAATGCTGGGCATCTGGTTCACTTAGAGCGGCCTTGTGTCTACAATAAGTGCCTTAAGGAATTCCTAGACTTCTTCCAGCAAGCTGATAACGCCAAAGTCAAGTGATTTGTCACCTCATTATGTTAAATTCTTTCCTGTTTGGATGTGATTATATTATAATAAGGTTGACCCATATTTCAAGTAACTTAACAATGTGAGGAAAATCTTTTGTGTTATTAATTCATAAGTCCATCTTTACTTTTTTTTTTTGAATTACATATAGAAAATTGGAAAACTTCAGCGTAAAATCTCCACTGGTAATATCCATTGCCCTTAAAGTATATCAAGTTAGACCATAGGGGCTCGAAGTTAGCACCTTCCACTTCTTAAGACAGGAGATTAATCAGTTGAATTACACCCATATGAACAGTATCATCTTCATTTGAGAATCTTCTTCTTTTTAAGATACATTTTTACTCCTAATCTAGCCCAGTGAAACGCCTATTATAACATCTTTTGCTTTCAGAATATTTAAAATTTCATTATTCAAATAGTGAGGACTACCACACATCTGCAGAATTACAGGCTTTAAAAATGCTGGAAACACCATTGAGATAAATACTCTCATTAGTTTTATTTCTCTTACATTTTTATTGCAAAAATATCATTTACTGATAATATCATTTAGTTATTTGGGGTTCAATTCAGATTGAATTTATCCATTCACTTTATTAAAGAGATTTTTTTTTAATGTAGTTAAAGGGTGCAGACTATTATGATTCATGTGTTTTATACGGGTTAGTCAAGTTTATCTATTTATATTTGGGTTTGAATCAGGTATATCTATTTAGGTCGGGTAGATAATGGAGTGATGTCAAATTTTGTTAGGTTTAATTTTTTCATTTTGCTGTGCTTAATTTGGATCCGGATCCCAAACCGAATAGAGTAGAGCTCTAAAAATTCTCAGTCAGTATAATAAAGCAAAAGAAATGTATACTCATCAAACTTGCTACAATGACATGAAAAATAAAATTTTCTTGTGCGAAGAATGATCCTATTTTGTGATCTAATGGTATTTTTGTTTAACTTATGAATAAAAGTGGAAAATGATTCTATATTTCTATCTTAATAGTAACTATAATTTTAAATGGTGTCATGAAACATGTAAAATCTACATTTTAAAAATATAAATTTGTTCATTAATTTCTAAATATAAAGATATATATATATAAATTTTATAAAATTATTGGATTCACTGCTTGAAAGATCAAATGACAAGTACTTCATTAAAAAAATATAAATTTATTAAATCCCTCTCATTTGATCTATTGAATGTTTAAATTTTTAAGATGTGAGTTTTACAACATCATTTAAAATCATTCTTACTATTGAAATTTCAAGTGAAAATTTTGAAGAACAACATACAGCAATGAAAAAAATGTACACTTAAGTGCAGTAGATTGCACGAGTTGTACCTTATTTGTTTTTTAATTATTAATTTATAATATTTTTTTTTTAAGTTCTCTCCATGCTGTAATCTTCTAATTTCTTTTAATTTTTTTCATAAATTTATTATAATCTTCTAAATAACTTTGCATTTTTAAATATTTTTTATTAACCAACAAATTCATTACAATATTTCTAAGCTTTCGATCTTCAAATTATTAAAAGAAAATGTCATACGTGAAGCAGATTTTCATTCTTTGGAAAACCCTTGAAGGCCACAAGCAGTGGCGATTCCTGCGCGAAAAGAGAAGCCAAAATCCATAGGGGGATTTAACTTAATTTTTAAACGATTCTTCATTTCAATCTCCCCATACGAATTGGTGTGGAAATGCAAGTGCCCAGATGGAGAAACCTGTTGACTTTGAGAAATTCCTTCTTCCCATCTGCTCATTTCGCTCTGTTTCATTCCACTCCTGTCTCTCTTGCCAAGTGGAAGAACAAATGGAACACGGTCAGTTTCGCAATTGATTTGATTTTTTTTTTTTTCATCTTTGGTTTTTGATAAAACGAGAAACCAGAGCTCTTTTTCACCAAAAAATGGTGTCTGAGTATGAAAAAAAGGACTGGTGTTTCATTTATTTCAATAAACTTCTTCTTTTCTTTAAATGGGTTCATGTATTTCCAGAGCAAGCTTGGTTGCACAAGACTAGTTGGAAAGATTCAATTTTCCTTGGCTTCATTGAGTAATTCATTTACCCGTCCGTCTAAGTAGCTCATTTTCCCCCATTAGCATTAATACTCAGGTAGGTATTCTTTTTTCTGTGTAGTCGGAAAATTTATCGAAGGCAAATTCATTGTCCCCAGATTGGCCTAGAGTGTTTTTTTTTTTAAAAAAAAAAAATTTAAAACCAATGAAATGTTCTCTAGAAAGCATCTACGGGATCTTGAAACCCGACAGCAGATGTTGAGTCAAGGGTACATGATGCAAGCCGTTTAAAATAACTTAGTTCCTCTGATCCCAGAGAGGTATTTTACTTCTCTTCAAGCCCCTGTCAACTTTTCAGGATTAGGCTGACTATTCTCGATGACAAATAGCTCCCAACTTGATCCGCCGTCCTGCAAAAATGCTGTAGCCAAGAGCATCTCTCTTATCCATTTGACATTCAAGTCTGCATTACAAGAAATCTTTATTATTGAAATGCCCATTTCTTGGTTAAAGCAAACCTTTTCTAGGAGAGAACTTATCCATTTTGGTAAACTGCTCCTAAATGTGGCATGGGAGGAGTACATGAATTTGCTTCCAACTCAAACTGCTTGGGCTGTATGGGTGATATAGGTTATTGCAGTAGCCAGATATATTAATATGTGAACCAGCTTTTGATGATACCCTTACATCTTGACAGGGTTCACCCCCGCCATAGCATGTAAATGATGGTTGCTTGGATGTCAACATCCTAGTTTCTATCAACAAGTCTTAAAGGTTAACACATTTGGATAATGAAATGGCTAGCCTCATGTGTAGAAAGGAGGTTGTGCAGGTCATGTGCTTGGTAAAAAGATTTTGAATGATAAAGGCCAAATTGAGGGTTTGGAACATTTTTTTTAATATGGTGAGAATGATAAGAACGAGTCCTCTACAAAACATTGAGAGATTTGGCAAAGGAAAGTACTTCACAGGCCTTAAGCTACGTTTACATTCTGGTCCCAGTGACTATGTTGCCCATGGAGAAGATAAATGCTTCAAATCTTAAAGTGCTTTAGATATCCAATAGAACTAACTTTGTGAGTGTCAAAAAAGTTTTAGGTTCCATACTCTCTTTCATAAACTCTTCCCTAGTTCATTCTATTATAACATTATATATATATTATTTTGGTAAAGATAGCATCCTAATTTTATGTTGTGAATTCTGCTAATCGTACACAATTATTGGATTTTAGATGTTGCTTCTTAACTTCTGCCAAACCTTAAAATCTATTGTTCTATGTGTGCTATCTGAGTTGTTTCATTTTAAATCACTAAATACTAATAAAAGCTCGAGCCCAATTATTTTTACCAAAGCTGGAGCCTATCCGATTAAAGACTGTTTATTTTGCATATGGTACAGTTTTTTATTCTTAAAAATTGTTATGTAATTTGAAAATATAACCCTATAGATTGGGTATACTTAAATATCTACCATCAATTAAAATTTCAATCCTAAATTCAATTTCTAGTAATTTGATCTTGATAGTCAAAGTAAACAAATGTCCTTGGAAAGATGATGTCTGGTGGTTTTGACCTAAGGTACAAATATCGGCCGATACATATCGTATCGGCCGATATATATCGGTTTTTTAACACCGAGTAATATCGGCCGATATGGCCGATATTCGGTCCGAAATATCGGTCACAATATCGGCCGATATTCATAAATATCGGTATTTAAATTTTTTTATTTTTTTTAAACACCGATACGGTTTTTACATGGTTTTCCGCGGTTTTTCGCAGTTTTTCACGGTTTTTTGCGGTTTAGGGTTTTCACGAGTTCTCACGGCTTTTCGCGGTTTTGGTGGTTTCTCGTGGTTTTTTGCGGTTTTTCGCGGTTTTTTGTGGTTTTTCACGGTTCGTCACCGTTTTTTGCTGTTTTTTCACGGTTCCGATATCGGAGGAGAGAGAAAATGTCGATATCAGTAATAGAGATAAAATTATCGGCCGATATGCATATCGGCCGATATTTGCATATCGGCCGAGCCGATTTTTAAACCCCTGGTTTTGACCACTAAGAGTGGCTAGAGATAGATTTTTGAGATGAAATTTATCATATTTTTATTTTTTAAGTCTTCTTTAAATTTATATGGTTAGACTTTTAAATTATAAAACAAAAAATAAAAATATGTTAAAGAATAAATGGGCCTCGACGGATGGATATTTTTGTCCAAGCTCGTTTATTTAGGCCGAGCTCGTGTTGGGTTCGAACAAATGAACACCCTTACTAAATGTCCAATCTTTTTAGCCGATATTTTTGACATAAAGGTTGTACGAACATTGGTGCAGGCTGCAGGACAAGGCGAGAATCAATCTAAGGTATGATATACTTCTCTTTTTTTATCATTTCATGCTGATATATTTGGATAACCACTTCACAAATACTCTGCATATTTTGTATAGCATATGCAAAGAACAAAACCATTTTTATGAAGGTGATATGATATATGAAAGATGATGTTTGGACATGTAATGGCTAAATAGACAAATTAATACCCTTCTTGGATCTAATCCCTTGAAGTAATCTTGTCAATTAACAATTAAAACAGTGCTGCCATACCCACTTTTCTGTATGTATAGAAAATGATTAACATGATTTCTTTTACATTTATTTGCCATAACTTCTGAACATGTGCTCAAGAAGGCTCTTTTGAGCCTTTAATTGATTTCTTCAAATCATATAAGCAAAAGCTTACAATGAGAAAACCCACTTGAGGTTTTCAACCAGACTGAATTCCTGTGGGTCACATTTCTAGAGTTCTTTTCACCAGGCTTGGCCATATGGTCTTCATGCTGGTGTGGCTTTGCCTGTTTTCATTCTTCTCTGGGCCCTGTTGCCCCTGCAGTTTGATGAATTGAGGTCTCCAGAAAGTTCTGAGGATAAGATGCATGTTTTGACCATTCAAAACAGACGTGAGCATTATAATTACATGATATAAAAAAATTATAGCTATTTCATGAAACTAAAAAAAATAAAATTGGGCATCAACATGTTGAAAAATAGTCTCTTTTTCTCCAAAATACTTCTTCTGTTGTGACCAATGAGTATAATTACTTTGATGTTCTATACCAAAATCATCGAATATGAAGAAAAATATTATGTACTGATCTTTGCCTCTGTCATCAGTCTAAAATATTATTACTCTATATCTGAGTTTTAATTAAATAAAACCAACATTAATTAGATAAAAAAGAATTTTACTGTAGCATGGAAAATCGTGATAAGATGAAATACCTCATCTTTAATTTTCCCTAGACAAATCTATACAACTCAATAAAAGAAGCAGTGTATATCTCTATATCAAAATAATAGGTTTGGGATCCCAAACATCTAACTGGGCTGAAGCAAAAGATAGGAAAAAACTGTTTGAGTGAGCTTAGACAATCGACAAACTTCACACTTTGTTTTATTTATACCATCAAATTTGATTGGAACAAAGTTCTTCAAGACTCAAAGAGAATGATAATCAATATGAGACTGTCATTTAACAGATTGTTTTTGTAAATATATTGCCATTTAAGAAAGTTTTCTAGCTATGTGGGAGGAGTCATGCTTGCTATGATCCTTGTAAATCATGTCCACCACCGGTCATCTTTCCTGTCTAATCTAGTCCTAAAACACATAATATGGTAAAGAGGCCCTTGAACAGTTCAAAGAATGAGAAGGAATTACCTATGGTCTAACTATTCAAGAAAAGAAGACTACTTACAATCTAACAGACCTTAAACTTGTGATTACAAAATTGCATGACTGAGCTGAGTCAAAGAAATAGTTTGAGGAATAATTCCTCTTTCTTTCTATTATATAGGAAACATCACCTTGTCTGCCCATTTCAATTTTACTAGTATTGTGACTCTTAATGGTCTTCTGATAAGTTGCTCATAAATCAATAATTCAGTAGCTTATTGACTTACAGTGGGGTTATATGAAACATGAAATGTGGATTTTGTCATGTAATATTGAAAAAATATAGAGTTTGCTGTGCATAGTGGTCCAGAAACCTGTGATTTGAAATAGCTCTTTGAAAAGGAGTTTAAGATGGGATATAAGATCCTTGTACCCTTTTTTGTTATGTTTCTTTGTGTATTTTTGGCCACTTGCAGAGAAAGGTTATACCTCATGAATGTTGTTTTCCAACAGAGTGATGCTTAGATAGACAATCCTTTTGGATTCAACGGGGCCTAAAATATCCCATCAGTGGTCACATTATTGTTGATTTTTACCTCAATATATGCACTTGTGACCTTGACTTCGTCCTTGTCCACTTCCTCAACCATGTGTCTCAGATGTTGGGACAAGTATTCTCAATTACAAGAGTAGATTGATCAACTCCCTTGACTTCCGTTGTATAACTTGATGATACTGTTCTATGGAGAAAGGAATAAACTGCACTGAGAGAAGACGGTCTTGACTTGGGATTTGAAATAAATGAGACTTGTATTCAGAGTGCAATCTTGCCAACAACATAGATCTTGGTTGAATTTTTTTTATCTAATCATTGATTCTTCTTCATTGTCAGTAATTGGTTCTCCTCCCCTGGGGTACGTGGCCCTGACTGGCCAACTCTTTTAGCAAGGTGTTTTGAGATGAAGTACTGATTGATTGTTGCATGTTAATTGTGATGTTTATGTTCAGCTTCCTTCAGCAATCCCTTTTTTAACCAAGAGACTGTAGAATTTTATAACATCAAATGATCTGGCACCTGTTCCTCAGGTTTGAATTGGCATGATTCTTTGTACACGTGCCCTATTTCTTTGGTATCTAATCAGTTGAGTTGCCTCCACTGTATTTCAAGTTACTTTTTTACTTTTCATTTCTCTCTGTGTTTCTGATTCTTGCTGCTTTGCTGGGAATCCTTCCTCGCTACATTCTTACGTTAAGATATAGAGTGATAGAGGTTCTGCTTAAGCATATAAATTATTTTTATGATGTGGATGGTTTACTATTTTAGGTAGATGCACAGTTAACTAATCTTACAAAAATCACTAGATTGTATATTACTCACTGTGAAGAGGCAGTTGTTACTCCTGCTTTTCAAGCTAATATGAATGCATCAAACCTTGAAATCAGAATTATATCGGATATGCAACACGTCTTATTTTAGGTGGATGCACAGTTAACTGATCTTACAAAAATCACTAGATTGCATATTATTCACTGTGTAGAGGCAGTTGTTATTCCTGCTTTTCGAGCTAATCTGAATGCATCAAACCTTGAAATCAGAAATATATCAGATATGCAACACGTCAAAAGAGGGCAGATGAAAAGAAGGCTTTGAAAGGTCTTCTCTCAAACACATCATGCAAGGTGTCATTTCAGGTACACGCATCTACATTGGCTTGGGAGAAACATTATTCTGTTTAATAGTTGGGATATCTTTTAAATTTTATGATACTTTGACCTGAACATGGTTCTATGTTTAAGCTTCTTGCTTATTTTATTAAGAATTGCTGACTGTTGTGAGTTTTCTGTTGGTTAAGATAAGTATTCTTCAATTTTGAGTAATGGAACCATGTGCTATATCATGCTTTTATGATGTAGGATCAAGACATGACATGGACTGCTGATGGAGATGAAGAAGATATGAGACAGCATGCAAAGAAGTCATCCAGGAAAGCAAGGCCTCATCACAATGGAAACAAGCGTGAGTTTCTTGGCCTCAAAATTTCAGTTTGATTATCATTATTTTTAGCGGTAAAAAGATAATATATAATAAAAAGAGTACAAATACAAGAAGAAAGAAAATGTCTAAAAGAATTAGACCCAAGCAAAAGGAAATAACTACAAGAAAACAAAAAATACAAAAAAGAACAAGAACAAATTTTTGAAAAGATCGGTAGTGCATTGTTGTCTGTGTTGTGGTATGTTTACTGGGAGAAATAATTTTTCAGATTGAGTTGAATTTGGTTAAGAGGATGACGTTAACGTTTTCTTGTTTCTGTCAGTGCTGAAGTGGTGAGGTTTAGGTGTTGGTTGTAAGATTATGTTTCCTTTATAGTTTGTACAGTGCTATCATTGTGCCTTTTCTTCCTTTAATAAACTCAATTACCATTTCCGAAAAAAAGGAGAAGCATGGGCGGTAGCATTAGTAGGGATAAGATCAGACCACTTCCATATACACACACACACAACACAACCAAATAGAGAGTCAATGTTATTGGAATTAGTCTCTGAGGCCGTTGGAAAATTCATATAGGATTCTTGTCCAAAAAGAGTGATGGACCATTACGCAAGTTCAAATACTTGGACTCAATAGTATAAACAAGTGAAGAATTTGATCTGGATATAACCAATAGATCGGGAGTAGGGTGGACAAATGTAGACAAGCTATTGGAGTATTATGTGATAAAATAGAGTCCCACCTCGTCTAAAAGGACAAGTTTATAAGACAGCTATTAGATGCCCCATGCTTTATGGAGTAAAGTACTGGACAATGAAGAAATAGTCAAATAGACAAAGTTAGCGTGGTAGAGATGTGTATGTTATGTTGGATGAGTAGATTAAGTTTGTGAGATAGTGTTAGAAATGACTATCTAAGGAAGACTTTAAACATAGCCCCACTAGATGACAAAATGAGAGAGATTCATTTAAGGTGGTTTGGTCACGTCAGTAGAAGATTAAGAATTTCAAATCAAATAACAAGTAGGAGAGGATGACCATTTAAAATGTGGAGGGAAGGGATAAAGAAAAACATAATAGATGATGAAGTAACAGATATTATGGTTTTTTATAGGTCAAATGGAAAAGTAAAACTCGAAAAGTCAACCCCAGATAGATTGGATAATGGGCTTTTAAAGGAAAACAAAAGGGAGAAAATAGATGCGAATATGGGATAATGGCTTATGTGATGATGATGATTATCATCATCATCAACAACGTCATTATTTGACTAGTGAACTTCCAGTTATAGTCCTCACATGTGATCATCATCATCATCATCATCATTTGATTAGTGAGCTCCCAGTTATAGTCCTCGCATGTTAGTTCTTAGTTCTTACACAATTGAGCTACAGGGTTTAGTTTTCTTAGATTCTGTTGATCACATCTGATGAATTTGGGGATCTATTATTTATGCAGGTAGGAAGAGAAAGGAAAGCTTCTCCACTGATTATGATGTGCATCCAGAGACAATCTTTCAAGCAACATTTGGAAACAGATGTTTCACCTGGACTTTTCGGTCATGGGAAGATTCCAATTTCCAGAACCATACCTATGGATTTGAGTGGAGAGATGACTCTAACCAGACGAGCAACAGGAGAGATTGGGAAACTAGTGAAGCAGATACAGATGATGATGAGGCAGTTGCTGTTGGGTCCTATGCTGATAGAACTACACTTGGGTTGCCTCCCAGAGGACCTCTAAAGATGGAAGATGTTAAAAATGCGTATGTTATTTGGAATTGCTACTGCTTTCTGTATATGAATTCAGTTGCTGCAGTGTGGTCACTATACTATTTTGTTCAACTTAGTGCCACTTTTATTTTGCCTTTCTTTCCTTGCTGATTTGTGCCACATTGCTTCATGTGTTTATTTTACTTGCAGATTCCGTGCATCGGCACTGAAGTGGCACCCTGATAAGCACCAAGGCCCTTCACAGGTCTGTAATAAACGTTTAGTTCACTCCTTCCTTTCAACTGCTGTTTGAATTGTTACTATTGTTTTGTGAATTTGATTCAGAAAACATTGGATTTACCTCAAATACTGACCGCAAATTAGTGGAATTGTGGTGGTGATGTGCCACTATTGTAACTTAGAAGCCTGCTTAATGCCAATGAAGTCAGTTGTAGTGTGTTTCTTCCTTCCTGTGATCACTGAAGAAAAGACTGGAATAGTAATTTAACAGTTAAAGTCGTCACTATCATCTTGGGTCACCTTTCAGTTCTACATCACCACTCAACTGTCAACAATTATGTTCTTTGTCTTCTCAGATTCTATCTTATCAACAAGTTAAAATGCACGTCTAAAATGGCCACCCTCTTCTAGTACCTTATTGTAACCCTTAAACTCTTCATACTGGGGTTACTTTTGGTTTTTAATGGATGTGCGGAGATCATTTTACCAACATTCCCTCTTCTTTTTTTCTATCAGAGCAACTTTTAGGCCTCCTCTACCACACCAATTTCTAATTCAATATTTTCTTGTAAGACCTGCGTATTTCATAAATTTGTCTTTTCTATTTTTCCTATTTTCAGATCTCTCTGTTTCATAAATTCATAACAAATTATGTAGTACCGTCTCTAAAACTTTCAATTACAGCAATTTGGAAAGAATCATTACTCATCTTGCAACTATTTCAAGTAACTTTAGGCTGATAAGGGTTTGCTTGAGCGATATCATTTTCAGAACCATCAAATCATAGTCATTGCAGGTGGCGTCTGTAACAATTTAGCCATATCTGGGTGCTATGTTGTCTTGGGTGTTAGATCCACAGTAACTTGTCTTGCTTGCAGGACTTGTAAGATCTGTCGCGGTTCCATCAATAATGAAAGATTAATTAGTTTTAATTTTTAATTTAAAAGGTTATAGGTGTGAAAATTTGTTTATACATTTCCCGAATCGTTTATATCTTTCTTAAGTATATCTCATCATTGGCATGATTTATGGATCTATAAATTTATTGCTATGTTGATATCAACTCTTGTCTCCACTCGGTTCTGTTGTCCATCTTAACCCTTTGAATGTCTCTTAATCTACTAACACGTGATTTGAAAAATACAGGCAGCAGCAGAGGAGAAATTCAAACTCTGTGTCAATGCCTACAAGTCTTTGTGCAACGCCCTCTCATAGTGTAATCTTTGATTACCTCCTCCAGGAAGAGCGTGGCATAATCAGCTTATTCATTCACAGAAATGTGCAATTCTATATTTTTATTTAATCTCTCGATAGAACTCTTTAATTAATCTTATTTTTATTGCCCACTCTTTAATTATTATTTTTTATTTAGAGCTTGGTGTTCTTTTCTTTAATGAATGGGGCTTTTTAGTTAATATTCTAATTTTGGTATTCAATAT
Source organism: Chimonanthus salicifolius (assembly GCA_013350335.1). Classification (NCBI taxonomy): domain Eukaryota; kingdom Viridiplantae; phylum Streptophyta; class Magnoliopsida; order Laurales; family Calycanthaceae; genus Chimonanthus; species Chimonanthus salicifolius. The sequence continues at coordinate 4,388,712 of CM023535.1, read as the reverse complement.
TTGATCTTTCCTGGTTCATTTGCATTTGATACACTTCAAATTTTCAAGCTACTGATATGGGTTTTGATACCAGTAAAATAAATAATGGTGGGCGTGAGATTTTAGAGTCAGCGGAGGCAAAAATCCGACTTTCACCATCAAATATCAATCTCCAAATAACCATCAACGATGTAGTTTGCTTGAGCTTCTAGAAATAAGACTATGAGGTTTTGGGTATGACTGTACCTCGAGTTAAATATGTGATTTATGGAAAATTACCTTAATTTGATTAATAAAGTATAATTTAAACAATGTAAAGATTCAAATTTAAATATTAATATTCAAACTTGTGCACGATAGTGCACAATATTATCATGTGCTCCTAGGTGTAGAGCCTGTCAAGATGATGGATTAGACGAAAGATTAAGCTATGTTTTTAAAGATCACAGAATTTACAGATTAAAAATAATTAAAAATAATCAAATTTTATCAATTTATTTGTTATAAAAATTACCTTTTCAATAAATTCATTATCATGATATTTGATGAGTTCTACACTTAAATTTGTATCAAAATTATAATCAATTACATGTAAAGCCTCAATCGTAGAGGAATTTCTGTATGTACCGGCACCATAATATCAGAGGGGGAGAAGACCAAACAATACTTTTGTGCTGGCATTAAAAATGCATTTCGATGATATGTACTGGTGTTATATCTGTATTAATGCAATTCACTGTATCGGTTGATATAGTTTCTCTCTCTTCTAAATTTATATTTAAGTATATTACAGATATTTTGTATAATCCGATATGGGTTTTAGAGTATTCTCAATTTTACCCTTCTACTGCTGTATCGAAAAAAAAAAATGTTAGAAACTAAATCTTTCATCTTGGCTAGTCGAATTTGCCATTTCAACTAAACCGAAATTGAATCTGTCATTCTGATTAGTCAAAACCGGATCTGCCATCTTGGCTAGTCCAATATGCCATCTTGACTAGTCAAATATGCCATTTCAGCTAGCCTTAATTCAGTCAGTAATCCAGTGAGTCAATTTATATTGCAGTGAAAGGGTAAATTTGGGAATACTCTAAATCACATCTAGTTACACACAACACGTTACACAAAACACCTGTGTGAGAATCGCTACCACGTGACAGTAGAATCTAAGCTGCAACATTTTGTAATGATTCAATTGATATGTACTGTACCAGCCAAATGCATTATCCAAACTATTGTCTAGATGTGATAAAATACGGATATTCCAATTTCTCTAATGATAGATGAAACAAATGCCCAAGTGAATGATGGAAATACAATATAGGGAACGGTAAAGAAGCAGCCACGTATCCATCTAGAAATGCCACATACATAGCATCATCATCTGAAGCTATTTTCTATTACTGTAAAGATTTTTTTATTTAAAGGACACTTTTATCCTTTATTATTTCTGTCTACGCATGTCATCATTCAATTGCGAAAAGTATAAAAAATTAAAAACACTCCCTTTAGTAAAAATAATATCCCACTCACATTTTTTTAAAATTTGATTTATGTGCCAATTAAACTATGGAGATTCTAGACCCTATTTACAAATCTTTCTGCTCAATAAATATTTGTATTCAACAATCTCATAACCCACCAAAAATCTACAGTGAAATTAAAATTTATTAAAAAAATTCAATATAGTGAGAACATTTTATTTATGTGATTATTTTAAGTAAGATTTTACCATTATAAAATCATCATAAATCTTCTATATGATGGTCTTGTCGTAATGGATTTAAGGAATTGATTAGGCACGGGAGTTTTTTATTTATTTTATCTCTAATCTTTTTAATAAGTTAAAAATAAGAGTAAAATAATTTTTATTTTTTACTTTTATTGATTGAAGTTGAACATTCAATCTTAGCAAAAGTTTACTGATATCCAAATTAATTCTTAATTTAAACTAAATCATTAAATAAGTATTTTTATGTTAATCATTTTCATAACGAATATGCATGAAAGGTTGAAGATTGTATAGGAAATTAGAGAGATTGTGATATCTATTTTAATAGATGATGATACATTCGTTAAGAGAGAAGTTTGCAAAGTTGAGTGATATGAATAGAAGATTTCAAAAATAATACTTCTTCCATTCTATTTTAGTTGTTTCATTTGAAAAATTATATTTTTTAAAGAACTCTCTATAAAGTTAGCACTCTATGTGATCTCATCCATTTTCAACACATTTTATACTATTCCTATATAAATGAGACAACTATTTTGGGACAATTTCAAAATCTATATAAAACAACTAATTTGGAACAGATGGAGTATAAATTAAGAAAAACTCTTCATTTGATTATTATAATTTGGGTGGCCATCCTAACAAGGAAATACTTTTTAGTAAACACGGATTTTTTAGATTTCCCACTTTGCCCCCATCCGTAGAAATCGGCTAACTTTTTCAGTGAATCGGTTCACTCATTGGTGTACTGTCCGGTGTACAGATTCACTGAAAAGTGAACCGATTTATGTGTAAAATAATTCAGTCGGTGCATCGATTTAGATTTCGAAAGGATGATGAGCAAAATGGAAAGTTCACTAAAACCCGTGCCTTATAAAAGAAAACGCCCTTATTAAGATGGGCATCCTATAATTTTATCAGATGTATTATAAAAATTAAAACTTTAAATTTAAAATATAAAGTTTTATAATTAAATTAAATTTAAATATATAGTCCATCTCTTATTGGAAATTTTGAGAATTCCGTATTCGTGCATTCGTTACCGTTTGCTTAAATAACACGTGTCCTTGTTTTAATGGTTCTCGTCGAATGTATCCGTTGTATCAGGCTATCAGTGGTTCTCATTTCGCTTCTCGGAGTCTCACATCTCTCTTTCCAGTCTGCAGAAGTACAGGAGCCGGCTTCCCCTCATTGCATTTTGCATTTTCAACTGGTGTGTACTTCTCAATCCTTCTGTGGTCTGTGGGTGTGTCTAGATCGGAAAAACAAAAAAAAAAAAAAAATCTGGGTGATTCTCTGATAGGAGATAAAAAATCTGGGTGATTCTTTAATAAGAGATTTCAAAAAGGTTGGAGATGATTTGGGCATTACATTTTCTCCCTATCAACTTGGAGGGGGATTCTCCCCTATTGGAGATTGTTGAAAATGATTTCTCCTACCTGCTGTTATTACTACTATTATTATTATTTCTACCACTGCTACTTCATCAAAGTATTAAACAGGGTGAAAACTTTGATGTTTCCCTACAGGAGAAAAACTAATCTCTGTAGCCATTCGTTTTCACCTAAGTTTGTAGGTAAATTCTCCCATCTGGGGCTCTCTTAGCGCAGACAGGAGTGAAAGCAGCTTTGTCCTGGAAAGAAAGTCGTTTTCCTGCTTATCCGAAACAGACCCTCATGAGAGATTTTTCTCATATTTGAGTTGGATATGAATGTCTGGAGTAATCACTTTCTCCTGTTGGGGAATTCTCGGAAGGGGGATCTCCAACTTTTTGTCATGTTAGCCCCCGGTCGGGAGACTTTTCCTCTTTTTCAGGTGAAACAACTGTTAATATAAATCACTTTTCTCCTTCAACAGAATCACTGGAAGGGGATATATACCTTTTCGGAATCACCTGGAGCTTTTATCTCAATCCAAGCACACCGAGGAGATTATGTTCAATTCATTTCTAATTTATGCTTCTGGGCCTCTGGTCCTCGTATGTACATAACTTTGTTGCTGAGTAATCACTGCCCAAAATCCAACTTCGAAAGAGTTGTACCAAGGAGACTGCCCACCAAATTTTCAGGTGGGCCTATACATACAGGCAGGATGTGGTGAGACCACATGGATTAAGGGTGAAGTTTTAGCTCATTCAATATCTCTAGCATTCTGGTTCTGATCCTTAAAATTCTACTTGTAAGTTAGTGATTTTTTATAACTCATCTAGCAAGGCAGGGATGATGATGCTGAATCAGTCTCTCCTTGTCTATGTGGTCAGAACATCGAACTGTAACAGCACTTGATAGTGAGGAAGTAACTTTTGTTTTTATACTAATAGTGTTACCAATGTATTCTGATGACCATATTGCAATCTTCAATATCACCATCTTCAATTGGTTTATTATATATCGGTTTGTGTTTTAGGCTGAAACAAGAGATGATTTCAATGGTATTATGCTTTTCCCCTAATGCGGTCAAACCCTTGTTCCCAACTTCTATCTCTTGTGGGCGATTTCGATGGAAGCACTTAAGTGACAACATCATGAGCAACAACAGATGCACCTATGAGGGGCTTAAACTAAGAAGAGAAGTTGTGTGCAAGGCCCAAAAGGACAAAGAAAAGTTTGTAGAAGAACCAAAAAAACAGGCCCTGGAAATCACCCTTTGGGCTGCTGAAGGAGCCTACATCCTCTGGTTATTCCTCTTACCTTATGCTCCGGTAGTGTCATTTCCCTCACACTTATTCAAATGGCTTGATGAAAAGTTTCTTATTTCCTTTTCTGTTTTCTAAAATTTTAACAGTCAATATATTTTGAATTTTAAAGTGGTTTAGGTAATATCTATGTAGTGCAAAAGAGGAGGATATGAATATGAACTGAGTCAATACTGTTATGTGTCGGAAGTGCTTAATTGAAGATCCAATTTTACCACTATATGTATTTGCTTCTACTAAATTTTAGAGCAACCAGTGACTTGTAAGCATGAAGATGGATAAACACCTTCCCCTCTCATTACATGCATGGATCATGCCAGAATTCCACTTGCCTAATTGAGTAGATTTTAGATCAAGTTGTTATATTAGTGTTAGTGTTGCTTTTTCCTCTTTTTAAATTATACTTCTGTTTCTTCTGAAAAATGGAGTCAGATTTATTGGACATTTGGTTTCATTTCTTGGAGTTCATTTTTATGTTGAACTCTTCCTTTACTTAGAGAAGCAGGATGAAAATTACCATCTGGAGAGTTTTTTTTTTTTGGCAATTTCAAACATACTGCATATGCAGTTGGATGTTAGCTACTTGGATTTGAGCTGGCTACTAATTAATAAGAAACTTGGGCCGTCTATTTTTCTACATAGACCATCCATTGACCCACCTCTCCTTGCACAAATTATCTTCCAAATTCAATCTATTTGATTATATTAATCTTATAAAGATTCATCATTTTATAGATTACATTTTCACCTAAATGTTGACTTGTGACGCAGGGTGATCCTGTATGGGCAATCACATCAGACACCATAAACGCCCTTGTGGACCTTTCCCTCAACTTCTTCTTTTTCTTGCCCTTTGTGAACTCTGGTACGTTGATTACAATTTGTTGTTAGTGGCAATGTTCATTATGATTTTTTCTTTTTCTATCAGAGATGTGCATAAACATAAGGAAAGAAATGAAGAATTATAAAGGGGAAAAAAAAAAAACAAAGGAAAGTCAAGACACATGGTATTTCCACTAATCAAGTGATTAACTTTATTTAATATTGATAATCTTCATGGGGGGGTTTTGGATTGAAGATAGAGTTGAACCGACCTTTGTTTGATATTTGTATGTTTATCACCTTTGTGCTATAGTTCCATTATTTACATTTTGTTTAGTAGTACCATTATTTACATTGACATGGATTATAAGTGCTCAACTGCTCATGAGTTGGTTGGGATAAGAGAGAGAAAGAGAGTGGAGTACTTGTGTGCTCAAGGATGTATTTCATCTGGAAATTTTGATGATGATGTACTGATGTACATGTCATGGGTTGGGTGGGTACAGAATTTTGCAATCTAGGGGCTATCAAAGGCCCATCAGATCATCCCAATCCTTGATCTTAGTGTTCCAAAGTTTCAAAGTTGCATGACGAAAAAACAACTATGAGGATCATTAGGATGGGTGTGCCTAAGGGGTATACTGTATGGCAAAAAGTGGGCCAACTGTCTGACATATTGCCTGAAAGTATTGCACCACTGGTTGATATGAGTTATTTACAGACACATTTCTGGTATTTGGGTACAATTTTAGATTAAAATGGAGGATTGGAGTTGTATATTGCAAATAGGATAAGTATGGTTGGGAAAAATGGAGAGAAACTAGTGGGGTGTAGTGGACAAAGAAACAACAAAAAGTATATGTAGCTGAGATGCTGCATACGTAAAGGTGGATCATTGGAATCAGAAAAAATGGACAAAATTAAGAACTGCTGAATAAAGTACCAATTTTTATAAAGAATGACCTTTCTTTGAGAGGGATCCCATGCCCCATCCAATAAGGAGAGATCCGAAAGACAAGGGAATGGCCCAGAAACAGAAAATAGTTATGGGAGATATGAGTTATTTACAGACACATTTCTGGTATTTGGGTACAATTTTAGATTAAAATGGAGGATTGGAGTTGTATATTGCAAATAGGATAAGTATGGTTGGGAAAAATGGAGAGAAACTAGTGGGGTGTAGTGGACAAAGAAACAACAAAAAGTATATGTAGCTGAGATGCTGCATACGTAAAGGTGGATCATTGGAATCAGAAAAAATGGACAAAATTAAGAACTGCTGAATAAAGTACCAATTTTTATAAAGAATGACCTTTCTTTGAGAGGGATCCCATGCCCCATCCAATAAGGAGAGATCCGAAAGACAAGGGAATGGCCCAGAAACAGAAAATAGTTATGGGAGAAAGGACTACATTTGGAAAACGAATGAACAACGCAGAAATAAGTGGTCCATAGACTCCTCACAATTCTGACAAAGAAAAGAAATATCAGGAAGAGCAAAATTCTTGCTAACTTCACTGTTGTCTAAGTTTTCTGGGTTCGGACCAGAAATCCTCCTTTCTCCTTCTTGCTGTTTTCTCTCTCTTCTTGCTCGGCCTGAGCTGTGAGCATCTGCTCTGGTTTCCCTGTTGTTTCTGATCTTGTTTAAGCCAAATTCCCTTCTGTAATCTTTGGAATGCTTTCCCCCTCTTTTGAAAGAAATATTTACCTGATTCGTTCAAAAAAAATCTCAGATTTCAAATTGTTCAGGGTAAGATTTCATCTGAGGTGGCCTTCCAACAAAAAAGTTTTCACCTTGGAAGGGACCAAACAATGCCACACAGCTTTGTGAGAGAAGGTGGAAAAGAAGTGGGTTTTGAACAGGTCTGAAAAAATGACAACCTATCCTAGGGAATGTATTGACCAAAATCATCTTCTCTAGTGGAGTGAGCAAGTCTAATTTCTCTGTGTTCTCATTTCTGCATAATGTACATGCAATGGAAGTGGACTGGTGATGAACCCAGCACTCAGGAATTTATTACTTCAATGATAATAATTAATATATGCTAGATATTTCATTCTGTTGTTTTTTTACTATTGAAAATCCGACTTTTGTAACCATAGACTTTTGCAACTTTATACAGTGCACCCAAAGAAGAAACACAACCGACTTCAAGAAGGATATAAAACCTCAATCAAGAAATTCAATAAGGCAAAAAAAAAAAATTGCCAATCCAAATGTAACATGTCCAGCAATTTTACAGGCTCTGAATATTTATAGATAATTGCAGGCTTTAAAAGTCAAACTAATCCAAAATTATATATCATTTCAAAATTTATGGCCAAGCACATAACTGCTTCTTCTGTATTTTCCTTGTGTAACTTTCACCTTTGGCATCTTTTGTAATGTGGGCATGTGTTTCTTGGCAGAGTAGTTGGAATTCATTTGATTGAATCCCCAGTCCGTCATCCGGTAAGATCATTCAGAACTGTTCTTTCCATTAATTAATCCTCTTGCATGTGACATCCGTTTATTGTCATTTCTTATTCTTTTGAGAATCAAGTCTTCTCACAATCATTAGAACTTATTAGTAACCATTTTCTGTTATTAGGTATCTGAAGGATTATTCAATTTTGTCATTGGATGGACATTTATGTTTGCTCCATTGTTGTTCACGGATTGTAGACGAGACAGGTACAAAGGGTCACTAGACATTTTATGGGGCCTTCAGATGTTTCTCACAAATGGTAAACTATCACTGCAATACTTTTGCTTCTATCAGACTTCCCTTTTTGTTTCTTGCATTTTTAGTAGCAACACTAATTGACTTGCCTTTGTTTCTTTATGATGTGTGTAGCATTCTTAATACCATACATGGCAATCCGACTTAATGACAATGATGTACCCAATACTCCCAGAGAACAGTCGAACTTAGGTACCATTATGACAAGTGGTGCACCAGTTATAGGACTGATTGGAGGGGCCATTTGTTTCATCTCGGCATGGTGGACCCTTTTTGGCCGTGGAGATGGTGGTTTTGGATCATGGGGTGATCGTTGGGAGTTCTTTGTTAGTTATATTGGATCGGAGAGGCTTGCTTATGCATTCATTTGGGACATATTTCTGTATGCCATTTTTCAACCTTGGCTGATTGGTGACAACCTACAAAATGTGAAAGAAAGCAACATAGAAATAGTGAGTTATTTAAGGTTCATCCCTGTTGTTGGGTTGGTTGCATACTTGCTGTGTTTGAAAGATGACAGAGAGGTCTAACACTTTCACCAAATCTTGTATCTTATAATGGTATAATGGAGGAGAAATTTGTTTTCCCTCTTTTTCTTATTCACAAAGATGAGTCTTCCATACATGCGTGAGATGGTGTATGTGCTATAGACACTAGTTAAGTATATCTCAAGGTTTATTCTAGAAAATTTTCCAGTGTCATTATTGATAATATATTTTGAGTATCAGTTCAAACAATACTCAGCTAGTTTCAAGACTCGGGTGCCAATGCACTTCAGCACCTCGTTTTGCCAACATCTGTAGGTTAATACAGTCTATATCAGCTAGGGCTGAAATCGGGCCGGGTCGGGTCGGGTTTTTTAAAATCCAACCCGACCGATTTATTAATATATAGAACTCGACCCGAACGTTTGACCCGGATATCTTGATTTAACCCGACCCGGATTATAACCCGACTCAAATCCCACCCGACCCTCATTTTGAACCTACTTTAGCCTACTTTTTATCAGGTCAGGTCGGGTTAACTTAAAAATCTCTCAACCTAATCCGATCCGAATTTAAAGCGGGCTTCTAACTTCTCAACCCGACCCAACCCGCATGATCTTCAGGTCGGGTCATGCGGATTTGGGCCAAAACCCGACCCAAGCTTCACACCTAATATCAGCCAAAGACATCTACATTGGCCTACACAGCTGACAAACATTGTCATCCGAGGCTTGGAGCATTTACATCATACTAGACTCTGCACATATTTGCGAGACTTGCAAAAGACATTGACATCCAATGAAGCATAAGTTGATGAAAAAATAAAAATAGAAAAGCTTTACCCATGGAACTTGTGAACAAAAGAAAAAGGGAAAAGCTTCCTGGATTTAAGAACAATAAAGAGCATGATCCTATGGCTCTTTGGGTGTGCTTGGATTATGAGAATATGGAAGAACCAAAGGGAAGAAGTACAATTTTCTCTTGTTCATTTTGTTTGGTATGGAATTATAGTTTAAAACGTCATGTCAAATCATTGAATTCTTCTATTTATTGACCTATATTCTGTACCCCAACTTGGTAGAATTATCCATGAGAAAGTCTCAGCAGTCTTTTTTTCTTTTTTCCTTTTTCCTGGCAATTCAAGTGCCCCATAAGTGTTTATTATGGCAGGGGTCAAAAAATCGGCTCGGCCGATATATCGGCCGATATGTAAATATCGGCCGATATCCGATACGGACGATATATCGGCCGATAATTTTATCTCTCATACCGATATCGACATTTTCTCTCTCCTCCGATATCGGAACCGTGAAAAAACCGCAAAAAACAGTGATGAATAGTGGTGAACCGTGACAAAACCGTAAAAAACCTCAAAAAACCGCAAAAAACCGTGGACACCCTGAGAACCGTAAACCCTGAACCGCAGAAAATCGTGGAAAACCGTGGAAAACCGCGAAAAACCGCGAAAACCGCGAATACCCCTGAGAACCGTAAACCGTGGAAAACCTCGGAAAACCGCGAAAAACCGCGAAAAACAGTGTAAAAACCGCGAAAAACCGTATCGGTGTTTTAAATTTTTTTTTTTTTTTAAAATACCGATATTTTCGAATATCGGCCGATATTAGGGCCGATATTGGGGACCGTTTATCGCCCATATCGGCCGATATTCCAACTGTACGGCCGATACTTATCGTATCGGCCGATATTTCAAGGTTTCAAAAAACCGATATATATCGGCCGATACGATATGTATCAGCCGATACGATATGTATCGGCCGATATTTAAACCTTAGTATTATGGGACTCCAAGAATTTATTTTAGAATTTAGTAGTGATGGCTTAATCATCTTTGGGCAAAATGAAGAAAAACAGCATATCTTAGAAAAATGAGAGAGTCTCATATAAATTACTGTCACTGTGCTTTTTTTTTTTTTTTCTAGCGGTAAAATTACCGTCACTGTCCTAAAAAAATGGATAGATAAGAAAGCGCACTTTCCTCCCCAGCCCAATGAAGTGAAATTTTTTGTGTGAAGACATGCAAGAGAGCTTCCATTCTTCATTTTCACCTGAAACAACACTAAAGTCATGTGGGGGTTTGTTTTCTCCTAAAGAAAGTGAAGCCAAACAGGTAAAAAGCAGCTTCCTCATGGGTAAATAGATAGGTCCCACTTAACTATATTAAAAATGGGTCCACCTTTGAAAGTTTTGGGTTGTGGGGGAAGGAGGTTCTTCTTTGATTCTAACCATTGGTTGGATGGTGCCAATCAGAATTTATAACTGAGATGATCTCTTGTGTGTATTAAAGTATTCATCTTATCAATTCAGGTTGGGATAAGTTTATTGAAAATATTATATATTTGAATATTTGATCTATTAAAAATTAATTAAAGAATGTAAAATTTATAAATAAAAATAATTTAAAGTGATGATGCTAATGGGCCCCTTTGAATGGCCACAAGTTGGCGCTAAAAGTGTGAAGGTAAAAAGTGCGCATATTTGTAGTAGATCATTTTATTTTGAAGATTTAAGATATCGTTATCCGTTTGTATCATTTAAAAAATTATCACTCATTTTTTTTACAATTGTCGTGGAAGGTTTCGGGTTCAATTCTCACTCTCAATAAGTAAGGACCACTCCTCGTAGTTTTATCCAATGTGGATAGAAAGATTTGCATATCTTCTAAACACTTAATCAAGTGCATTAAGAGGTTTAGATACCTTAAACTTTAAAAAAAAAAAGAGTAAAATATTTCAAAACTGCTGATGTTTTTCTATAAAAATCTTTGAAATTTAATTTTTCTAACAAAAAATTATTAAATATGTCTTCACAAAGTAAGAACCATCCAAGTTAAAAAGATTAATTGATCTGTTCCGACTCATCCCATTTAAAAAGAGATTGGTCCAAATTCTCTAAAATTAAACACTTTATATGACTTCTATGGAGAATTACACAAATAGGAGCCGATTTTTTTAAAAGAAAATTCTCAATATTATTTTTTTCTAAGAGAAAATATAATGATTACAGGCATAGTACATGTGGACTAACTAGGCATTGAACCTGACTCCTAATGATTTTAAAATCTCAAAGCCCAAGCCCAATCCATTTAGTTATCAAGCCTTGTACTCGATCCAAAATCAAGGCCATAAACCGAAACTAAGATGACAAAAACCCTTGGGAAGTTGTTGGGAGTACATCTGCATGTCTAAGAAGCTAGAAATATGACCAGCAAGATCAGCAGTTTTATGTAGAGCTGTTCACTAACTGGGCTCAAACCTGAGCCCGTTTGTATTATCAAAGCCCAAAACCACCTGCAGCGTATAGGGCTGTTTAGGCTAAGCCCAAGCCCACATTTGGATAGTTGAAAAGCTCAAGCCCAGACAGTAAAGCCCACTTCTAGATTAACATAATTGGATAAAGAATTTAAAGCCCACTTAAAGGCTCAAGTTATATTTTAATTCAACAGTGTAAAGCCCATGTTAGGGCTTGGTTTAAAATTGCAGTATGATGATTTTGTCTTCTGTGGAGGAGATTATATATGGGCCTAATATAATAGTATATGTAGTAATTGTATTTATATATAAATACCTATGGTTGGTTAAATAGGTTAAAATCCCCAACAGCTTTTCAAGGGCTGTACTCAAAAAGTCTAAGTGAGCCCGAGCGTGGCCCGTTGGTTGAATATAAAAGAATTGTTAAAAAACTAGAAATTCTCTATCGAAGTCAACTGGATTGGATTTTCACACTGAGTGAAAGTTTGCCACATTGGAAGACAAATCCTTAATCTTGGAAGCTTACAAATTCAGGACTGAAATGGATCGTAGAAGAAAGATAAAAGGAAAAATCAAGAGACACAAAAGAACAACAGCTAACAAACAAGAAAAGAGAAGACAGCAAATGGTCAAGAAGACACATATTTGTACCTTGACAACCTCTGTTGCTGATGCAAGGTGATAGAAATCTTACTATTCTTAGCCATGCATAAAATTTTAGCTTAGTCCAGCACCCTCTGTAGGTGGGCCTGCTACTCTGCTAGGTTGCTCTCTGTGAGCAGTCTGCATTTTTAACACCCTCATAGGCCGGCCATTCAAAAATATATTCAAAGAGTTTTAACCCCACAGCTAACTTTGAATGTGAGAAAAATCTTTTGCAGTCACACTTACTGCAAGGAAAAAAGAAGTGAAGTTTATCCGTTGAGGGATCTAGGTAATCATGACCATATTCAAAATTATCAATTGATGCACCAATCAATTTCCACAAGCGATTTACTCGTGATCCAAGCCATTGAATCCTTGTTAATGATGACAATAGCTTTGATTCTAACTGAAATACCTGGTGACAAGTGACAACATAACCTAATGTGAAATGATCAGATAGTGTCTGTAATACCAAACTTCGGGCTGTAAATACCTTCCATTTGAATATATATATATATATTAAACAATTGTGGATATAGTCGACAGTTTGATACTACCAACAATATTAGATCATTGCTCAAACTGAGGTGCTAAAAATTGGTTGGGTCACGATCGTTGGATTAGAGTGAGCTGGGATCAAAATATGTTGAATTTGTTGGGCTATCTATGTCAACACATTTTAAGCACTGCAACTTTGCCGGTCTAGATTACAACGAGGCTTATCTAAGACTCAAAAGACAATATCGCCCACAAGCTAAAATTTTGATCAATGTATTTTGGGTTGAGAGGGGTGATATGTACATATTGAGATTTATCAAGTCTTATTGAGAAACCCCTAAAGATGATAGGCCTAAACTTTTGGTCAAAATAGGTCCAATTTAATGCATAATAGCTAGGTGACTGATTTTATAATTTATAAAAAAAATTAATTAAGATATAATTTTAAAAAATAAAATTTTGACCAACAATGATCGTTATATCTTAACGCTATGATAAAGATTGACAGGTTGAAAACGTGGGCATCTGAGAGGGCATTCAATAGTTGATATCATAGGTTTAAATCTCGTCCGACACATACCGTAGTATCGGCCAAAGCTAGAGAATATTAGATGATATAGCCAAAATCTCAGATGATTTCTTTCCTTTTTTTCGAAAAAAAATAAAATCTTGATCATGGACACAAGCCGATATCTAAGCCGATATTTATATTTTCATTTTTTTTTAAAGAAAAAACAGGCTTTCCTCAATTTTTTTTTTTTTAAAAAAGAAAGCCACTGAGTTCTTTTAAAAAATTGAGGAGAGAGAAAAATATCATTATATCTTAACACTATGATAAATAAAACACAACTCGACTCTTTTAATCTAGCCTTTTAAAATACCAGAATCTTCTCTTCAATTGCCAAAGCTGTTGTGCCACTTCTTTCATTGTTAGCCTCTCTTCCATCTACCACTGGACACACTTCAGAGCAAGCTCTGCACGTACCATGAGTTCCTCCGTGTTGCTGTGTTCTAAAATGTTAGCATCACATACCAAATCCACCAACATGAAGGTGATGCCTTCCCCTGTCATGCCCAACTCAAAAGCCTTCTTCCCACTTAAAAGCTCAAATAGCAGCACCCCGAAACTATAAACATCACTCTTCTCTGTTAACTTTCCAGTACTCTGATACTCAGGATGAATGCTCCCCAGTTCAAAATCAACTACATTTGCAGTGAAGTGTTCATATAGTAAAATATTCGACAACACTATATCTCGATGTACGATGGGTTGGGTTTAGAAGTAGCCGTTTGTAGGCAGGCAAGTGCATCTGCTACTTCATTGGCAATTCTTAGACGATTTTCCCATGAAAGACAACTTGAATCGTCCTTTCCATGAATATGGTGGCAGACTTCCACCTAAGATCTTCAACACATTCCCTATGATTAAGTTGGGACAGCATGACAATTTCATTGAAGGCACAATCTATGTCAAGTTCTTCATGCATTGCTTTGTAAACAGTATATGTATTTTTTGAACCCAAAATCAGTCACACATTAGTTTTCATATGAGAAACACATGAATCATCGAGCATTTGAAGCACGAATTTTACAATGGAAACAAAACACTACAGAATTCATTGTGTATTTTTATATTGCAAAACGCCCAGAAGTCTGCATAATTCTGATTTATGTAAGAAACTCTACACTGCCAACAGGGCCTAAGAGAGTTTTCGATGATCAAAGGCGAAGATCCACAGGTGAGCACAAAATTTTGCAACTAGATGGCAAACTTTCAATTAAAAATCCTCTCCATGTTCTCTGTAGGAAAATGATTGTGGTGGCCACCTGAAGACCGCAGGTGAGGCAAGAGAATAGGATCATTGATCATATCAAACTATTATCCTCTAATAATAGCGGCAACATTGAGAATAGGACCCTCTCCAGATTTTTTTCCCCTTTGTGACAAAGTTTGGTTCTGTGATCATTTATTAAACTCGTTCAAAACCATCCTGAGTTAGTGTTAAGGCACAGACAGGTTTGGGCCTTGAATGCAGTTCAATTTTGATAATATCAGTCCAAATCTTATCTAATATTTCTTATTTCCACCCCTTAAAGCCCATTTCAATATTTTTTCTGATGTAGAACACACAGTAAAACATTAAAGGCTTCCATTTTTTATTTTCCCACTAAGAAAGTTCTTTCAAATAGATTTGAATCTATAGGCTGAAGATCGATATATTAGCTGATACCAAATGGTTTCATTCATGACCAGAATCAGTTCCAAACTTTGTCTTGAACAATGCTTACAACTAACCAGCAGGTGAGGCAAAGAGAATTTACATCTAGAAGCCACCAATGAATTGATTGCCATCTGGGTTCACAATCTCTATTAAAATCGAAATCGAAATCTGCCAAACCATCAATCAGAAATCAGTTTGTGAATGGAAAACACAGAAAAGATGTACAGAGGAATATTGGTAAGATCAATAGTCAGCAGTACCTAATGTAGGACAAGACAAAAGGATGACCCTAAATGCCTAACGCAATTATAAGAGGACTAAAAGATGAACTCTAAATCTAAAATGCAGCTGACATTTAAGAATTAAATTAATAATCACAATTAAATCATACAAATAAGCCACAAATAATAAAGTAATTCTTAAAAATCTAATATAAACAATTATATAACTTACCAGGCGATCTCTCAAAATCACAAGTTTGTCGGGATCCACGAAAGTGCAGTTAGGCAGTAAATAGGCGGTTTTACATGATGATGATAATAAATTGTGGGCTGGGGAGGGTTGTGGCAAAGCTAAATGGGTAGGGAATGAGTTTCTAAGAAGGATTTGGGGGTCTGTGATAGAGAACGGCAAGGGAGGTGTGTCCTAGGAGTGTAAGCGATGGACTTAGGAAGGAGTATGGCCGGCAGCAAAGAGGGGAATGGGCTAATGAAGGACCGGCGATGCCTGTATGGGCAGTGGGAGGACTGGATAAGACCTACAGACATTGGTTGAATGGCTGGACAGCAAAAGGAAGAGGAATGGAAGTGGGCGACAGGGCTAGAGGGCCTAGGAGAGGGCTGCGAAGTGTCTAGGGGAAAAGGGAGGAGATGGTGATGACTGTGGATGCAGGAACAGCATGCCAGCATCGTATGGGTCTGGCAGAAACAAAAGGGGCTGGGTTTGATGTCACGGAAGGTAGGGGATGGGTCAAGGCTTGAGTCACAGTAGATGCCTTGGATTGGATTGGGTAACCAAAAGAAAAGATAAAAAAAAAAGAGAACACGGAGAAAAAAGAAGAGATTAGAGAGAGAAGAGTAACTGGATTTTGGAAGAGGCTTCTCACCTATTTCGGTGGCTTCTCGCCGTCCTCAGCTTCGCACCAAAGGTCCATGGGCTTCTCGTCAACACAACATGCGCAGGAGACAATGTTCCGCAGCAAACATTCGTTTCTTCTCATTCATCATCGAAAATGCCGTAAGGCCACAGAAGGCATTTATAATAAAATCCAATGAAGATGACCAAAATACCCCTTATTACAATATTTACTAAGATGTCCTCAAATAAACAAAAAAATTACATCAACTCAAACTGAATAAAACAAATAAACTGACTAAATAAAACAAATAGATAATCAATCTTCTAATCAAGATTTAGACAATGCTCCGCATCAGTACCTCTCTGGTCCTTCTTTGCCAGAATGTGTCCTTCACCATCTCTCTTTGGCATCACAGGTATGGATGGGTTGGAAAATTTCTGCTGCAAACTTAACATTGGATGATCTTGGTCTAAGCATAGATTCAAATGTCATAATGCCACTGGTGCAGTTGAATACAAAAACAATTTGAGTTAGATGCCCATCCTCATCTTTGTCATTAAATAAATAAACTGGAAGGTTCATGGCCATGTCTGGTTTGAGGAATGGGTGAATATTCATCACAAAAACATTAGTGAAACTTCTGATAGAATAATGGCTTGATTCGGCCCAACCCGATTTGGTTCTATTTGGCCACGCCCAACTTGTAATAGCTCGGCCCAACTTGCATCTCTTTCATGTATTAAAAATATATATAAAGAGAGAAGGTGAGAGACTGGTCGGCTTAGTTTCACATTGTAGCCCCTCTCAAGCAATCGAGAGTTTGGTTTGAGAGAAAGTTGAATGTAAGAAAATGGGTTTGGGAACATTTATAAATTTGCATCTCCCCTTTAATATTAGTGAATCTCTTACCTGTGTTGCCCATGGACGTAGGCATTTGATCAAACCACGTAAATTTGTGTCTTCTCTCCTGATTGTGTGATTGATTTGTGTTTGAATCGCTTTCGTTGTTTTGATTATATCGGGATTTCGCACAACACAACTTAAGATTAACATCTAGATACGTGGCATATGGTCGGGCATTCAGCCCTAATCGCCTTATTGAAGGAAGGAGATTTTTGGATTAGATGTCTTTTGACAATCAGCTATAAAGAACATTCTTAGATTTTTTTTATATCTAAAGATAAATATGTAATCACATGAAGTGCTTACTGTTTTTATTAAACACTGATGAATTGAATCATATGGTCAAGAAAGATAAAAGTGGAGCTGATTTTCGGTGAACATGTGGTCCTATTATATTAATCTGAAACTATCATTCATTGGCTAATGAAGTAAGCTAGTGCTAGTCATTTTATTATGCCTGCAGTGACTTGTATTCAAGAAGAATTGGGAACACTACAAATCCTAGAACCCCATGCAGAACTGCTTATGGTCCAATCCAATCCAACGGTGAAGGCTATTCATATCAAGAAACTAGAGGACCAAGTAATTTAATACAGGATGCAGTGACTTGTATTCAAGAAGAATTGGGAACACTACAAATCCTAGAACCCCATGCAGAACTGCTTATGGTCCAATCCAATCCAACGGTGAAGGCTATTCATATCAAGAAACTAGAGGACCAAGTAATTTAATACAGGATGGTTTCACTGAGCAGTTAGAATTGACGAAAGCTTATAACTTTAAATCCTACATGATAGGCCGAAATGTGTTGAATACTACATGGATGGAGAGGGAATTGTTCTTACTCGGTGATTTGGCCTTTTAGCTTTCGTTGTGAGAGAATAATATTCAAATATAAGCCAATAATTGATGTACCAAATGTCAACCAATGTTCAACACTTCTTTTTCCTTGACCATGGATATCTCCACCCCACATTGGAGGTCAGAATAATCCATTGGTACACAACCACCCATAGAGTCTGGAAGGAGTTGAACTAAAATCTCTAGTTGAACTGTATAAATAAAGCGATGGGTACAAAAAGAGAATGAGACTTTTTAGAAGAAATTGCAAGCTCTTCAAAAGAAATGGAGTGTAACAAGAAAAAGATAGCTTTCAGAAGAACAAGTTCTCTTAGAAGGACCTGAGAGTTACTCAAAAGAGGAGCAATTTTTAGAAGAAAACCAGTGTTTTACAAATAAAAAAAATTGTTAAAATTAGAGACTTAAGATTGAAAGGTTTAACAAGAAAATCAATGTTTTTTAGTAAAAAATGAAACATTTTAGAAGAAATAGCAATCTCTTCGAAGGAAAAAGAGTGTTACAAAGATTTCTTAGAAGGCACTTGAGAGTAAAAAAGAAGAGTTTTTAAGAAGATTACAAGAGTTATAGAAAAAGAAGTGTTAAAATGAGAGACTTAAGATGAAAATGTGAGTGTTTGAAGAAGTGCTTCTAATGAGAAATAGAGTGTTTGAGAAAAAATGGATAATTTCAAAAAATGAAAAAAAAATAGAGCCTTAAAGAAGCATAAGAGAGCTTTTCTAAAGAAAAGAGTGTTTAAAGAAAAAAAAATTAGTTTTCGAGAAGAAAAGGATAACATTCAGAAAAAAATGAGAGTACTTCGAAGAGAAATTTAAGAAGAAAAGTAGAAATTATAGTAGAAAGTGAGAGTTCTTAGAAGAAAATGAGTGATAAAAATGAGAGTTATTTAGAAGAGAAGGAAACCTCCAAAAAAGAAGAGAATTGCTTGACATTCAAACTAATCTAGGATTCTCACACGTGACCAAAACTAATTTTTAATTGACATGCCTTTCCCCAACAAATAAATTCGAAATAAAATTGGACATTAGAACTTCTTTCATATCAACATTCGATAAATAAATTTACAATCCTATACGAAACTCTCATGTCTAGGCCTGACACGAGAGAGCACAATGTTGTTGTTTGGATGCCTATCATAACCAAAATTTGGCATCATTTCGGCATTACACTCAATAATCTAATAAAAATGTATTTAGACCTTATTTGCGATATTGAAATACGATCTTCACAACATGCATGCATGATGTAGCTTGGAAGCCCACCCCCAATCAATTGACCTAAACCAAAAAATAGGCATTTACAAGCTTTTCAACAAAAGTGCTACAGCACATCTAAAGTTGAACTTCATTAAATATCTTTAAACTTAAAATTAAGAACCAAGCCTAAATTTCTTTCAAAGCGGCCTCTTTAAACTAGCAGATTTTATAGCGAAATAGCCATCCCTACATACACCAAATTGATAATGACATTGTGAAAATGCCCATCTCGAACCAATGAACTTAAACCAAAATTCAGCATTTCATTGATTTCCACTTAATAGTACACACATATGGGTTGATGTTTTCATGAATACTTTCTTACAGTCGTAAATTTCATCATTGCATAATGCACATCTCCAACCAATGGAATCGAGCAAAATTGCACATTCTCCAATGGTCATAGACAACATTGGTATTTACATGCCCATCCCAACCAAGATACCAAACCAAAATAAAGCATCAAAACGGTTGTTCACTCAATATCCAATAAACATATATTTCAATCTTATTTAAGATATTGAAATACGGTATTCACAACATATATGTTGTTGATGCTTGTACGCCCTTCCCAATTAATGAACATAAACCAAAAATGGACATTGATAAGCTTTTGAAGAAATATCCTACAACTCATCCAAAATTGAATTTCATAAAAATCACTTTGATCTGAAAATTAAGAGGCAAGCTAAATTTCTTTCAAAGTCGCCCCTATAATCTTTCAGATGTTCGAGCTAAACAACTATCTCTACTTCCACTAGATTGATGATGCCATTGTCGAAATGCCTAACCCAAACCTAAATCAAAACTGGGCATTTCAATGAATTCCACTTAATAGTAGATATTGGCCTAACATCAAAAGACAACGTTGTAGTTTAAATAACAAAGGAACCTAACCAAAATAGGGCATCAATAAGGCTTCTCCACTAAATATCCAATAAAAATATATCTTACTCTTATTTAAGATATTCAAATATGGTCATAACAACATATATGATGTTGTGGATTGTATGCCCCTCCCCAATCAATAGAAGTAAACGAAAAACTGGGCAACGACAAGCTTTTGAACCAACATCATAAAACTCATCTAAAGTTGAATTTCACTAAAATCTCTTTCAACTAACAAAATTAAGAGCTAAGCCAAATTTTTTTCGAATCAAGCACTTCAAACTTTCAGATTTTTTACTTAAACAACCAACTCTACTTCCACCAAATCGATGATATCATTGTCGAAATGTCCGTCCCCAACAAATGAACCTAAACCAAAACTAGAAATTTCATTCATTTCCACTTAATAGTAGATATTTAACAGACACCACATAAACAACTTTGTTGCTTGAATGCCCATCCCAGCCAAGGAGCATAACCAAAATTTGGCATCAATACGGCGTTCCACTCAATTTTCAATAAAAATATGTTTCAATCTTATTTGAGATATTGCAATACGGTGTTCACAACATATATGATGATGTTGCTTATATGCTCTTTCCCAAACAATGGACCTAAACAAAAAAAAAATGGGCATTGACAAACATATGAACCAATATCCTACATCTCAACTGAAGTTGAACTTCATGGAAATCATTTTGAACTCAAAATAAAGAGCTAAGCCAAATTTAATTTGAATCGGGCACTTCAAGCTTTCACATTTTCGAGCTAAATAACTATCTCAACTTCCACGAGATTGATGATGTCATTGTGGTAATGTCAATTCCCAACCAGTGAACTCAAACCAAAATTGGACATTCCATTGATTTCTATTTACATAGACAACGTTGTTGTTTAGATACACATCCTAACCGAGGAACCTAACCAAAATAAGGCATCAATAAGGCTTCTCCACATAATATATATATATATATAATTTAAGAAATTTAAATACGGTCTTCACAACATATATGATATTGTTGCTTGTATGCACTTCCTCAATCAATAGACGTAAACAAAAAAATGAGCATTGACAAGCTTTTGAACCAATATCCTACAACTCATCTAAAGTCTGAAAATCACTTTCAACTCACAAAATTAAGAGCAAAGCCAAATTTCATTCGAATCGGGCTCTACAACCATTCAGAGTTTTGACCAAAACAATCAACTATACTTCCACCAAATTGATGATGTTATTGTCGAATCACCGTCCACAACCAATGAACCAAAACCAAAACTGGGCATTTAATTGATTTCCATTTACATAGACAACGTTGTTGTTTAGATGTCCATCCCAACTGAGTAACCAAAATAGGGCATTAATAAGGCTTCTCAACACAATATCCAATAAAAATACATCTATTTCTTATTTAAGATATTCAAATACAGTCTTCACAACATATATGAAGTTGTTGCTCGTACGCCCTTCCCCAATAAATAGACGTAAATAAAAAATGGGCATTGACAAACTTTTGAACCAATATCCTACAACTCATCTAAAGATAAATTTCATGAAAATCTCTTTCATTCACAAAATTAAAAGCACAGCAAAATTTATTTCGAATCGAGCTCTTCAAGAGTTCAGATTTTTTACCAAAACAACCATATCTATTTCCACCAGATTGATAATGTCATTGTCGAAATGTTCGTCTCCAACCAATGAACCTAAACCAAAACTGGACATTTAATTGATTTCCACTTACATAGACAACATTGGTGTTTAGATGTCTATCCCAACCGAGGAACCTAACCAAAATAAGGGCATCAACAAGGCTTCTCCACACAATATCCAACAAAAATATATCTCAATTTTATTTAAGATATTCAAATACACTCATCATAACATATATGATGTTGTTTCTTGGATGCCCTTCTCCAATCAATAGACATAAA
Source organism: Chimonanthus salicifolius (assembly GCA_013350335.1). Lineage (NCBI taxonomy): Eukaryota > Viridiplantae > Streptophyta > Magnoliopsida > Laurales > Calycanthaceae > Chimonanthus > Chimonanthus salicifolius. Next base: position 4,366,727 of record CM023535.1, on the reverse strand, counting down.
CAAAAAATGGGCATTGATAAGATTTTGAACCAATATCCTACAACTCATTTAAAGTTGAATTTCCTGAAAATCTCTTTCAACTCACAAAATTAAGAGCAAAGCCAAATTTCTTTCGAATCGGGCGCTTCAAGCGTTCAAATTTTTTTACAAAAACAACCATCTATTCTTACACCAAATTGATGATGTTATTGTCGAAATGCCAATCCCCAACCAATGAACCTAAACAAAAACTGGGCATTTCATTTATTCCCACTTAAAAGTACATATTGGCTTGACACCACATAAAAAAGGTTGTTTTTATAGGCATATCACAGCCAAGGAACCTATCCCAAGTCGGACATCAATACGGCTCTCCACTCGATATCCAAGAAAAATTAAAAGCTAAGCAAGATTTAAGATTTTCGAGCTAAACAACCATTTCTACTTCCACCAAATTGATGGTGTTATTGTCGAAATGCATATCCTCAACCAATGAACTTAAACAAAAACTGGGCATTTCAATAATTTCCACTACATAGACAGCGTTGTTGTTTAGATGCACATCCTAACTAAGGAACCGAACAAAAATAGGGCATCATAAGACTTCTCCACACAATATCCAATAAATATATATTTTAATCTAATTTAAGATATTTAAATACAGCCTTCACAACATATACGATCTTGTTGCTTGTATGTCCTTCCACAATCAAAAGACGTAAACAAAAAATGGGCATTCACAAGCTTTTGAGCCAATATCCTACAACTCATCTAAAGTGAGAAAATCTCTTTCAACTCACAAAATTAAGAGCAAAACCAAATTTCTTTCTAATCGGGCTCTTCAAACATTCAGATTTTTTACCCAAACAACCATTCTACTTCCACCAAATTGATGATGTCATTATCGAAATGCCCGTGCCCAACTAATAAACTTAAACAAAACTGGGCATTTCAATTATTTCCACTAACATAGACAATGTTGTTGTTTAGATGTCCATCCCAACCGAGGAACCTAACTAAAATAGGACATCAATAAGGCTTCTCAACACAATATCCAATAAAAATATATCACAATCTTATTTAAGATATTCAAATACAGTCTTCAGAACATATATGTTATAGCTTGTATGCTCTTCCCCAATCAATAGACGAAAACAAAAAATGAGAATTGACAAGCTTCTAAACAAATATCCAATAACTCATATAAAGTTGAATTTCATGAAAATGTCTTTCAACTCACAAAAGTAAAAGCAAAGCCAAATTTCTTTCGAATTGGCCTCTTCAAGCGTTCAAATTTTTTACCAAAACAACAATCTATACTTCCACCAGATTGATGATGTCATTGTCGAAATGTCCGTCCCCAAATAATGAACCAAAACCAAAACTGTGCATTTCAATGATTTCCACTTAATAATTATATATGCCCTGACACCAAAAGACAACGTTGTTTTTATATGCCCATCCCGACCAGGGAACCTACCTAACCAAAATAGGGCATCAATACGGCTCTCCACTCAATATCCAATAAAAATGTATTTCAAACTTATTAGAGATATTGAAATACGGTGTTCACAAAATATATGATGTTGTTGCTTGTATGCTCAATCCCAATCAATGGACCAAAACCAAAAATGGACATCGACAAACTTTTACTCAATTATCGTACAACTCATCTAACGATGAATTTGATGAAAATCTCCTTGAACTAAAAATTAAAAGGCAAGCCAAATAGATAGCCATCTCTACTTCAACAAGATTGATAATGTCATTGTCAAAATGCCCATCCCAAACAATTACGCTAAAACAAAAATTGGAGATTTCATTTATTTCCACTTAATAGTAGATATTGGCTTGACACCAAAAGATAACGTTGTTTTTATATGCCCAACCCCACCAAAAAAGGGCATCAATACGGCTCCCAACTCAATATCCAATAAAAATATATTTCAAACTTATTTGAGATATTGAAATACAGTGTTCACAAAAATATATGATGTTGTTGCTTGTATGCTATTCCCCAATCAATGGATCTAAACCCAAAATGGACATCAACAAGCTTTTAATCAATTATCGTATAACTCATCTAATGATGAATTTGATGAAAATCTCCTTGAACTAAAATTAAAAGGCAAGCCAAATAGATAGCCATCTCTACTTCAACCAGATTGATAATGTCATTGTAGAAATGCCCATCCCAAATAATTAAGCTAAAACAAAAATTAGGCATTTCATTTATTTCCACTTAATAGTAGATAATTATGAATGGTAGTTTTGACAAATTGTTGTCATTCTCACAAAATTCATCATTCCTTAATGCCCATCCCTATCGAATGAACTCTGAACAAAATTGGGACGCTCTCCAACTACTTTCCTACTGATATGCAATAAATATGAAATTCAAACTCTTTAAGGATCCTCACTCGAGGCCATACATCAAATAAACTATATTTTCATCCAGATGCCTTCCCCAACGAATGAACAAAAATAAAATCAGGCATTGATGCTTCTCTCTTATCAACATCTAATGAATAAATTTGCAATCCTATATGAAATTCCCACGTATGACCATAACCACATACACAATGTTGAGTTTTAATAGGTAAATGAGATTTTTTTTTAATATAGAAAATGAAAGTTTTCATAATAAAAGAAGATCTTTAAGAAGAAAATACGAGCTCTCAGTAGAGAAAAGAGTTATTCAAAAGAAAATGGGCCTTTTTTTTTATAAATAAAAGACAACGTTAAGAAGAAACGTAGAGCTTTCATAAAAAGGAAAAGTTCTCGTAGATGAGAAGAAGAGTTTCAACAATAACAACAGAGCATTTAGTCGAAAATGAGAGATTCTTTCAGAAGAAAGGAAGTCTTTCAATTAGAAATTATAACCTTTTAATAAGAAAACAAGAGCATCAAACAGAAGATCAGAGTTTTCAAAAAAGAAAATGATTGTTTTTCAAAAGAAAAGAGAGATTTTCATAAGGATTTGAGATTTTGAAGAAGATAATGAGAGTTTTAAAAATAAAGTGAAAGCATTTCAGGAAAACAAAAAAAAAAAAAAAACTTTATTAAAGAGAGAAAAACTTTTCGTAAGAAATTAGATCTTTATGAAAGACTTTAGAGTCAATCAAAAGAAAACGAGAGTTCTAAGAGGAAAATATGAGTTTTTAGAAAAAAATTGAGGGTTTTAAGAACAAAACCAAAGTTCCACTAAAAACATGAGAGCTTATGAAAAAGAAAAAGTAGAGGATTAGTACAAACTGAGAGTTTTTTTAAGAAAGAAAGATTGTATTTTTTATAAATAAGTTGTCAACTTTTAAGAAGAAAAGCGTAGTCATAAAAATGAAGATGGTGCACTCTCACTAACAACATATAAGTCCATGTATTGCACAAAAGAAATCGAATTTTCTCAAAATATTCATTAGGTCGAAGAATTGTTAATTTGATCAGTTTTTTAGATTAATTGATAAAATAGTGGGCTAAGGTCCAAAAGGGTCCATGGGCTTTTTCACCCAAAATCCATGTGAATCCATGACTTTTGGGCCCTAAAATCTTAGATTCACATGGAATTTGAGTGGAAAACCCCATGGACCTATGTATATGGAACCTTAGCCTGTATTTCATCAACTTTACTTCAAAAAACTCATCAAAATAACAACTTTTTAAGCTAATGAATTTTTTCAAAAAAATCGATTTCTTTTATAAAATATATGAACTTGCGTTTTATAGTTGTGCCAGTGTTTTTAGATGAAAAAATATCTTTAAGAAGAAATATGCGATCTCTTCAAAAGAAAATGAGAGTTTTAGAAAGACAATAAAATTTTTAGACGAAAATGCGAGCTCTTAGTAGGAAAAAGAGTTATTATGAAGAAAATAGGCATTTTATAAAGAAAAGACAGCATCAAGAAGAAAACGTAGAGCTTTAGTAAGAAAGAAAAGTTTATGTAAAGATGAGAAGAAGAGTCTTAACAATAATATGAGAAAAATGCATTTAGTCGAAAACTGAGAAACTTTTTCATACGAAAGGAAGTCCCTTATTAAGAAAGTAGGAGCATCAAAAAGAAAAAATAAAGATTGTTGTTTTCGTAAATTCCTTCCCCCACTCATAAACTTCATCATTCTATATAGCACATCCCACCACTCAATAGACTCTAACAAAATTACTAACTTTCAAACAACTTTCCTTCTAATATGCGATAAATATGAAATTCATACTTATCTATGATTCTCACACGCGGCCAAACATCAAATGAATTATATTTATAATGAGATGCCCTTTCCCAACAAATGAATTGAAACACAATTGGGCATTCGAACTTCTTTCATATCAACATCCGCTGAATAAATTTAAAATATGAAAAATTATCATGACACCAAATACACAACATTGTTGTTTGGACGTCCATCCCAACCAAATAACCTTTCCAAAATTGGACGTCAATACGGCTTCACACTCAATATCTAATAAAAATGAATTTCAATCTTATTTGCGATATTGAAATACATTCTTCAAAACATATATGATGTTGTAGCTTGGATGTCCACCCCCAATCAATTGACGTAGACCAAAAATGGTCATTGAAAAGGTTTTAAACCAATGTCCAACAACTCATCTAAAGTTGAATTTCACTAAATCTATGACTTCAAAATTAAGAGCTCAGCTCCATTTCTTTCAAATCGGATTCTATAAGCTTTCGGATATATGAGCTAATAGCTTGCGATATTGAATTAAGGTCTTCACCACAAGCTTTTCAACGAATGTCCAACAACTCATCTAAAGTTGACTTTGAGGCTTTCTTTTTTTTTTTTTGGCCAAAACTAGGGCACGGCAAGCAATGAGTGTCCTTCAAGCTTTCAGATTTTTCGAGCCAAAAAGCTATCTCAATTTCCACAAGATTAATGATGTCATTGTGGAAATGTCAATTCCAACCAACGAACCAAAACCAAAATTGGATATTTCACTGATTTTCACTTACATAAACAACGTTGTTGTTTAGATGCCCAACCCAACCGATGAACATAACCAAAATAGGGCATCAATAAGGCTTCTCCACACAATATCCAATAAAAATATATCTCAAACTTATTTAAATATTCAAATACGTTCTTCACAACATATATGATGTTGTTGCTTGTATGCCCTTCCCCAATCAATAGACGCAAACATAAAATGGGCATTCACAAGCTTTTTGAACCAATATCCTAATTCATCTAAAGTTGAATTTCAAGAAAATCTTTCAACTCACAAATTTAAGAGCAAAGCCAAATTTATTTCGAATCAGGCGCTTCAAGAGTTCAGATTTTTTACCAAAAAAAAAAAAAAACCATCTATACTTCCATTGATGATGCCATTGTCAAAATGCCCGTCTCCAACCAATGAACCTAAACCAAAACTGGGCATTTCATTGATTTCCACTTAATAGTAGATATTTGCCTTACACCACATAAACAACATTCTTGTTTGCATGCCCATCCCAGCCAAGGAACCTAGGCCAAAACTAGGCATCAACAAGGTGTTTCACTCAATTTCCAATAAAAATATATTTCAATCTTATTTGAGATGATGAAATACGGTGTTCAGCGCCATTTATATTGTTGTTGCTTGTATGTCCTTCCCCAATCAAAGGACTTACACAAAAAAGGGGCATTGATAAGCTTTTGAACCAATATCCTACATCACATCTAAATTTCAATTTCATGAATATCTCTTTGAACTAAAAATTAAGGGTCAAGCCAAATATCTTTCGAATCAGGCTCTTCAAGGTTTCATATTTTCGAGCTTAATGACCATCTCTACTTCCACCAGCTTGATGATGTCGTTGTCGAAATGCCTGTCCCCAACCAATGAACCTAAAATAAAGATAGGCATTTCATTGATTTTCACTTAATAGTAGATATTGGCCCGACACCACATAAACAACGCTGTTTTTATATGCTCATCCGAGCTAAGGAACCTAACCAAAATTGGGCATCAATACTACTCTCCACTCAATATCAATAAAAATTAAGAGCCAATCTAAATTTCTTTTGAATCGGGCTATTCAAGATTTCAGATTTTAGAGCTAAACAAGCATCTCTACTTCCACTAGATTGATAGGTGTCATTGTCGAAATACTTGTCCCCAACCAAATGAACCTAAAAAAAAAAAACTGAGAATTTCAATGATTTCCACTTAATAATAGATATTGCCCCGACACCAAAAGACAATGTTGTGTTTATATACCCTCCCAAACCAAGGAACCTGACCAAAATAGGTCATAATACTGCCTCTCCACTCAATACCAAATAAAAATATAATTTAATCTTATTTAAGATGTTGAAATACAATCTTTAAAACATATATGATGGTTTTGCTTGTATGCCCTTTCCCAATCAATGGACCTAAACCAAAAATGGGCATTGACAAACATAAGAACCAATATCCTACAACTCAACTGAAGTTGAATTTCATGGAAATCATTTTGAACTCAAAATTAAGAGCTAAGCCTAATTTAATTCGAATCGACACTTCAAGCTTTCAGATTTTTCGAGCTAAATAGTTATCTCAAGCTTCCACGAGATTGATGATGTCACTGTAGAATTGCCAATTTCCAACCAATGAAGCAAAACCAAAATTGGACATTTCATTGATTTCCACTTATATAGACAATGTTGTTGTTTAGATGTGCATCCCAACCGAGGAACCTAACCAAAATAGGGCATCAATAAGGCTTCTCCACAATATATCCAATTAAAAAAATATCTCAATCTTATTTAAGATATTCAAATACAGATCTTCACAACATAAATGATGTTGCTTGTATGCCCTTCCCAAATCAATAGACGTAAGCAAAAAATGGGCATTTACAAGCTTTTGAACCAATATCCTACAACTCATCTAAAGTGTGAAAATCTCTTTCAACTCACAAAATTAAGATCAAAGCCAAATTTCTTTCGAATCGGGCTCTTCAAGCGTTCAGATTTTTTACCAAAACAACCATCTATACTTCTACCAGATTGATGATGTCATTGTCGAAATGCCCGTTCCCAACCAATGAACCAAAACCAAAACTGGGCATTTCAATGATTTCCACTCAAGTGTTGTTTAGATGACCATCTCAACCGAGGAACCTAACAAAAATAGGATATCAATAAGGCTTTTCCAAACTATATCCAATAAAAATATATCTCAATCTTATTTAAGATACTCAAGTACAAGTCCTCATAACATATCTGATGTTGTTGCTTGTATGCCCTTCTCAAATAAATCGACGTAAAAAAAAAGGACATCGACAAACTTTTGAACCAACCAATGAACCTAAACCAAAGCAAAGCAAAATTTATTTCGAATCAAGCTCTTCAAGCGTTCAATTTTTTTACCTAAAACAACCATCTCTACTTCCACCAGATTGATAATGTCATTATCGAAATTCTCGTCCCCAACCAATGAACCTAAACCAAAACTGAGCATTGAATTGATGATGTCATTTTCGAAATTCCCGTCCCCAACCAATGAACCTAAACCAAAACTGGGCATTAATTGATTTCCACTTACATAAACAACGTTTTGTTTAGAGGCTCATCCCAACCGCGGAACCTAACCAAAATAGGGCATCAATAAGGGTTCTCCACATAATATCCTACAACTCATCTAAAGTTGAATTTCATGAAATCACTTTCAACTCACAAAATTAAGAGCAAAGCCAAATTTCTTTCGAATCGAGCGCTTCAAGCGTTCAGATTTTAGACCAAAACAACCATCTATACTTCCACCAGATTGATGATATTATTGTCGAAATGTCCGTCCCCAACCAAGAACCTAAACCAAAACTGGGCATTTCATTGATTCCACTTAATAAGAGATATTTGTTTGATACCATATAAACAACATTGTTGTTTGCATGCCATTCCAGCCAAGGAACCTAACCAAAATTGGGCATCAATATGGCGTTCAACTCAAACAGTGTTCCAGCATATATGATGTTTGTTGCCTGTATGCCCTTCCCCAATCAAAGAACCTACACAAAAAATGGCATTGACAAGCTTTTGAACCAATATCTCTTTAAACTCAAAATTAAAAGCCAAGCCAAAAACATCTTTCGAATTGGGCTCTTTAAAGTTTATGATTTTCGAACTTAATAACCATCTCTACTTCCACCAAATTGATGATTTCTTGTCGAAATGTCCGTCCCCCAAACAATTAACCTAAGCCACAACTGGCCATTACATTGATTTCCATTTAATAGAAGAAATTGGCCAGTCACCACATATACAACGTTGTTGTTTGGATGCCCATCCTAGCCAAGGAACTTAACCAATATTGGGCATCAATACGCCGTTCCACTCAATATCCTATAAAAAATTATTGCCAAGCCAAATTTCTTTCGAATCGGGATATTTAAGGTTTTAGATTTTCGAGCTAAACAATCGTCTCTACCTCCACCAGATTGATCGCGTCATTATCAAAATGCTTGTCTCCAACCAATGAACCTAAACCAAAACAAGGCATTTCAATGATTTCCACAAAATAATAGGGAACCAATGAACATAAATCAAAACAAGGCATTTCAATGATTTCCACAAAATAATAGATATTGGCCTGACAACAAAAGACAACGTTGTCCACTCAATATCCAATCAAAATAGGGCATCAATACGGATGTCCACTCAATATCCAATCAAAATAGGGCATCAATACGGATGTCCACTCAATATCCAATCAAAATTAAGAGCCAAGCCAAATATCTTTCGAATCGGGCACTTCAAGGTTTCAGATTTTCGAGCTTAATAACTATCTCTACTTCCACCGATTGATGATGTCGTTGTCGAAATGCCTATTCCCAACAAATGAACCTAAACCAAAACTGGGCAATTCATTGATTTCAACTTAATGCGAAACCACATAAACAATGTTATTTTTCTATGCCCATCCTAACCAATATTGTGCTTAAATACGGCTCTCCACTCATTATTCAATAAAAATAAAGAGCCAATCCAAATTTCTTTTGAATCGGGCTTTTCAAGCGTTCAGATCTTTTACCGACAACCACCATCTCTACTTCCACCAGATTGATGATGTCATCGTCGAAATGCCCGTCCCCAAGCAATGAACCTAAACCAAAACCGGGCATTTCAATAATTTCTACTTACATAGACAACGATGTTGTTTAGATGCCCATCCCAACCGAGGAACCTAACCAAAATAGGGCATCAATAAGGCTTCTCCATACAATATCCAATAAAAAAAATATATCACAATCATGTCTAAGATATTCAAATACAGCCTTCGCAACATATATAAAGTTGTTGCTTGTATGCCCTTCCCCAATCAATAGACATAAAAAAAAAAAAAAATTAGCATGACAAGCCTTTGAACCAATATCATACAACTCATCTAAAGTTGAATTTCTTAAAAAATCTCTCAACTCACAAAACTAAGAGCAAAGCCAAATTTCTTTTGAATCGGGATTCATCAAGCGTTGAGATTTTTATACCAAAACAACCATCTATACTTCCACCAGATTGATGCTGTCATTGTCAAAATATCCATCCCCAATAAATGAACCTAAACCAAAACTGGGCATTTCATTGATTTCCACTTAATAGTAGATATTCGTCTTACACCACATAAACAACGCTCTTGTTTGCATGCCCATCCCAGACAAGGAACCTAACCAAAATTGGGCATCAATAAGGCGTTCCACTCAATTTCCAATAAAAGTATATTTCAATCTTACTTGAGATAATTACATACGGTGTTCACAACATTTATGCAGTTGTTGCTTGTATGCCCTACCCCAATCAAAGGACCAACACAAAAAATGGGCATTGACAAGCTTTTGAACCAATATCCTATAACTCATATAAAGTTGAATTTCATAAATATCTCTTTGAACTCAAAATAAAGAGCCAAGCCAAATATCTTTCGAATTGGCTTCTTCATGGATTCATATTTTCAAGCTTAATAACCATTCTCTACTTCCACCAGATTGATGATGTCGTTGTCGAAATGTTTGTCCCCAACAAATGAACCTAAACCAAAACTGGGCATTTCAATAATTTCCACTTACATAGACAATTTCATTTTTAGATGCCCATCCCAACCGAGGAACCTAGCCAAAATAGGACATCAATAAGGCTTCTCCACACAATATCCAATAAAAATAAATCACAATCTTATTTAAGATATTCAAATACAGTCTTCACAATAAATGATATTGTTGCTTGTATGTCTTTCCCCAATCAATAGACGTAAACAAAAAATGGGCATTGACAAGCTTTTAAACCAATATCCTATAACTCATCTAAAGTTGAATTTCATGAAAATCTCTTTCAATTCACAAAATTAAGAGCAGAGCCAAATTTCTTTCGAATCAAGGCTCTTCAAGCATTCAAATTTTTTATAAAAACAACCACCTATACTATCACCAGATTGATGATGTCATTGTCGAAATACCCGTCTCCAACCAATGAACCTAAACCAAAATTGGGCATTTCATTGATTTCCACCCACTTAATAGTAGATATTTGCCTAACACCACATAGACAACATTGTTGTTTGCATGCCCATCCCAGACAAGGAACCAAACCAAAATTGGGCATCAATACGGCGTTCCACTCAATTTCCAATAAAAATATATTTCAATCTTATTTGAGATATTGAAATACGGTGTTCCAACATATATGATGTTTGTTGATTATATGCCCTTCCCCAATCAAAAGACGTAAACAAAAAATGAGCATTCACAAGCTTTTGAACCAATATCCTACAACTCATCTAAAGTGAGAAAATCTCTTTCAACTCACAAAATTGAGAGCAAATCCAAAATTCTTTCTAATCGGGCTCTTCAAGCATTCAGATTTTTTACCCAAACAACCATTCTACTTCCACCAAATTGATGATATCATTGTCGAAATGCCCATGCCCAACCAATGAACCTAAACCGAAACTAGGGGCATTTCAACGATTTCCACTAACATAGACAATGTTGTTATTTAGATGCCCATCCCAACCGAGGAACCTAACTAAAATAAGGCATCAATAAGGCTTCTCAACACAATATCCAATAGAAATATATCACAATCTTATTTAAGATATTCAAATACAGTCTTCAGAACATATATGTTGTAGCTTGTACGCCCTTTCCCAATCAATAGACGAAAACAAAAAATGGGAATTGACAAGCTTCTGAACAAATATCCAACAACTCATATAAAGTTGAATTTCATGAAAATGTCTTTCAACTCATAAAAGTAAAAGCAAAGCCAAATTTCTTTCGAATTGGGCTCTTCAAGCATTCAGATTTTTTAGCAAAACAACCATCTATACTTCCACCAAATTGATGATGTCATTGTCGAAAGTGCCCGTCCCCAAATAATGAACCAAAACAAAAACTGGACATTTCAATGATTTCCACTTAATAGTAGATAATGGCCTGGACACCAAAAGACAACGTCGTTTTTATATGCCCATCCCAAGCAAGGAACCTAACCAAAATAGGGCATCAATACGGCTGTCCACTCAATATCCAATAAAAATATACTTCAAACTTATTTGAGATATTGAAATACAGGTGTTCACAAAATATATAATGATGTTGCTTGTATGCCCATCCCCAATCAAAGGACCTAAATAAAAAATGGACATCGACAAGCTTTTAATCAATTATCGTACAACTCATCTAACGATGAATTTGATGAAAATCTCCTTGAACTAAAAATTAAAAGGACAAGCCAAATAGATAGCCATCTCTACTTCAACCAGATTGATAATGTCATTGTCGAAATGCCATCCCAAACAATTAAGCTAAAACAAAAATTGGGCATTTCCAACAACTTTCCTACTGATATGCAATAAATATGAAATTCAAACTCTTTAAGGATCCTCACTCGAGGCCATACATCAAATAACTATAACTTGAGGTTGGGGAGTATGATGTAGGCATCAATGAAGGTGGGTCCAAGACCAATTCCCATGAAGTCAGGTCCAAGACCAATTCCGAAGCTTTGGCCCAACAAGCAGCCAAGATCTATGCAATCCAGCTTTGTGGAGCTACACAAGCCAGGCCCAGCAAATGTAGGCCCAGCAAGGCAGGCTCAAAGGCCCAAAAAGCATGCCACGTGAATGTTCAGTAAACAACGTACATGAGATGGATATTGGTGGGGTGTTGGAGTTGTTTACACCTGTTGGAGTCCTAATTAGTATAGAAGTAGGTTCCATAATCGGTCATTGCAGTTAACTTAGAAATTGGATTTGAACAGCATGGAGGTCGGCTCCATATTTAGCATGTAGTCGTGGGTTTTTCCCTATAAAAGGGTTGTAATCAGCGAGTAAAAAGATAAGAGTTGATGATGAATAAAAGTTAATTTTTATCCTAGCAAACAGTGGTTTGTTTTCCAGTTCTGTGGTAGTCGAGCACTGCATTAAGTTGCAGATTTCTACTGGAGTTCCAGTTCAGATCCGACACCTCTGACCCGTCTTGCTAAAGAGGAAAAGTCTTTATTGCAGGCGATTTTTCCAACAATTCTTGCTGGTTTTTGTGTGAAGGAGAGATTGTAGCAATCTGTCCCAGATCCAGCTGTATCAGCTGTTGAATCTGTGGGTTTTCCATCGAGTTGTAGCGTCTGTTGCAGGCATACTTAAAGCCAAGATCATCGGTGCAGGCTGCCTTGGTTGTAGGCAGCAACGTATTGCATGAAATCAGGCCCTACTGTACTAGGTAGGCCAGTTTCGTGCTCATTTTCATAGACCTCAAGTGCAAGCTGTGTTATAATCTTCTCTCCCTTGGTTTCGGTCCAAGACCAGATCTTATTCAGGCCCAAACTTCATTAGTTATTGGCAGCCAGAGTATCATGTTCCATACTGTAATTTGGCCATAGCAAAACTACAAACTGTGGTTTGTGAGTGTTTACATTGTTATTCAGGCTGTTTCAATTCAAGCCCAATATTGTTGGGTTCTCGCTTATTCCCCAAGTTTTTCTCGACCCATTTAATTATTAAGCTTCCGCAATATTTTGAGATTGGGTATTCCTTATCCTACCTAGCCTACATCAATGACCTTCCCCAATCAATAGACGTAAACAAAAAATGGGAATGGACAAGATTTTGAACCAATATCCTACAACAAATATAAAGTTGAATTTCCTGAAAATCTCTTTCAACTCACAAAATTATAACAAAGCCAAATTTCTTTCGAATCGGGCTTCTTCAAGCGTTCAGATTTTTTTACCCAAACAACAATCTATACTTCCACCAGATTGATAATATCATTGTCGAAATGCCCGAACCCAACCAATGAACCTAAACCAAAACTGGGCATTTCATTGATTTCCACTTCATAGTAGATATTTGCTTGATACCACATAAAAAATGTTCTTGTTCGCATGCCCATCCCAGCCAAGGAACCTAACTAAAATTAGACATCAATAAGGCGTTCCACTCAATTACCAATAAAAATATATTTTAATCTTATTTGAGATAATGAAATACGGTGTTCACAACATTTATGCTATTGTTGCTTATATGTCATTCTCCAATCAAAGGACCTACACAAAAATGGGCATTAACAAGCTTTTGAACCAATATCCTATAACTCATCTAAAGTTGAATTTCATGAATATCTCTTTAAACTCAAAATGAAGAGCCAAGCCAAATATCTTTCAAATTGGCTTCTTCACAGTATCATATTTTCGAGCTTAATAACCATCTCTACTTCCACCAGATTGATGATGTCGTCATCGAAATGCCTGTCCCCAATCAATGAACCTAAACCAAAACTAGGCATTTCATTTATTCCCACTAAAAAGTAGATATTGGCTTGACACCCATAAACAACGTTGTTTTTATATGCCTATCACAGCCAAGGAACATAACCAAAATTGGGCATCAATACGGCTCTACACTCGATATCCAATAAAAATTAAAAGCCAAGCAAAATTTCTTTCGAATAGGGCCATTCAAGTTTTAAGATTTTCGAACTAAACAATTATCTCTACTTCAAGACTTAAGATTTTCGAACTAAACAACTATCTCTACTTCCACCAAATTGATGGTGTCATTATCGAAATGCCTATCCCAACCTAAACAAAAACGGGGCATTTCAATAATTTCCACTACATAGACAACGTTGTTGTTAAGATGCCCATCCTAACCGAGGAACCTAACCAAAATAGGGTATCATAAGGCTTTTCCACACAATATCCAATAAATATATATTTTAATCTTATTTAAGATATTCAAATACGGTCTTCACAACATATATGATCTTGTTACTTGTATACCCTTCCCCAATCAATAGACGTAAGCAAAAAATGGACATTCACAAGCTTTTGAACCAATATCCTACAACTCATCTAAAGATAAAATCTCTTTCAACTCACAAAATTAAGAGCAAAGCCAAAATTCTTTCTAATCGGGCTCTTCAAGCATTCAGATTTTTTACCAAAACAGCAATCTCTACTTCCACCAAGTTGATGATGTCATTATCGAAATGCCCGTGCCCTACCTAATGAACCTAAATAAAACTGGGCATTTCAATGATTTCCACTAACATAGGACAATGTTGTTGATTAGATGCCTATCCCTAACCGAGGAACCTAACTAAAATAGAGCATCAGTAAGGCTTCTCCACACAATATCCAATAAAAATATATTACAATCTTATTTAAGATATTCAAATACAGTCTTCAGAACATATATGTTGTAGCTTATATGCCCTTCCCCAATCAATAGGTGTAAACAAAAAATGGGCAATGACAAGCTTCTGAACCAATATCAAACAACTCATATAAAGTTGAATTTCATGAAAATCTCTTTCAACTCACAAAATTAAGAGCAAAGCCAAATTTCTTTCGAATTGGACTCTTCAAGCGTTCATATTTTTTTACCAAAACAATTATCTATACTTCCACCAGATTGATGATGTCATTGTCGAAATGCCCGTCTCCAACTAATGAACTTAAACAACAACTGGGCATTTCATTGATTTCCACTTAATAGTAGATATTTACCTAACACCACATAAACAACAGTGTTGTTTGCATGCCCATCGCAGCTGAGGAACCTAACCAAAATTGGGTATGAATACAGTATTCCACTCAATTTCCAATAAAAATATGTCACTTATATGAGATATTGAAATACGGTGTTCTAATAGATATGATGTTTGTTGCTTGGATACCCTTCCCCAATCAAAGGACCTACACAAAAAATGGGCATCGACAAGCTTTTGAACCAATATCCTACAACTCATCTAAAGTTGAATTGTATTAATATCTCTTTGAACTGAAAATTAAGAACCAAGCCAAAAATGTCTTTCGAATCGGGCTCTTCAAAATTTCAGATTTCGAACTTAATAATCATTATACTTCCACCATCTCTACAAAGAAGTTGTTTGGATGCCCATCCAAGACAAGGAACTCAACCAATATCGGGCATAAATACGGAGTTCCACTCAATATCCTACAGAAATTTATTGCCGAGGCAAATTTCTTTCAAATCAAGATATTGAAGATTTCAGATTTTCAAGCTAAACAACCATCTCTACGATCACCAGATTGATGGCGTCGCTATCGAAATGCTTGTCCCCAACCAATGAACCTAAACCTAAAACAGGGCATTTCAATGATTTCCACAAAATAATCATATTAGCCCGACAACAAAAGACAACGTTGTTTTTATATAACACATCCCAACAAAGGAATCTAACAAAAATAGGACATCAATATGGATGTCCACTCAATATCCAATCAAAATTATGAGCCAAGCCAAATATCTTTCAAATCGGGCTCTTCAAGGTTTCAGATTTTCAAGCTTAATAACCATCTCTACTTCCACTGGATTGATGATGACGTTGTCGAAATGCATGTCCCCAACCAATGAACCTAGACCAAAACTGGGCAATTCATTGATTTCCACTTAATGATAAATATTGTCCTGACACCATATAAACAATGTTGTTTTTCTATGCCCATCCCAACAACGGAACCTAACAAAAATTGGGCATCAATACGGCTCTCCACTCAATATTCAATAAAAATTAAGAGCCAAGCCAAATTTCTTTCGAATCGGGTTCTTCAAGCGTTCAGATTTTTTACCAAAACAATATCTCTACTTCCACCAGATTGAAGATGTCATGGTCGAAATGCCCGTCCCCCCAATGAACCTAAACCAAAACAAGACATTTCAACGATTTCCACTTACACAGATAACGGTGTTGTTTAGATGCACATCCTAACATCGGAACCTAACCAAAATAGGGCATCATCAATAAGGCTTCTCCACACAATATCCAATAAAAATATATCACAATCCAATTTAAGATATTCAAATACAGTCTTCACAACATATATGATGTCGCTTGTATGCCCTTCCCCAATCAATAGACGTAAACAAAAAAAGGGCATGCCACGCTTTTGAACCAATATCATATAACTCATATAAAGTGTGAAAATCTCTTTCAACTCACAAAATTAAGAGCAAAGCCAAATTTCTTTCCAATCGGGCTCTTCAAGCGTTCAGATTTTTTACTAAAACAATCATCTATACTTCCACCAGATTCATGATGCCATTGTCGAAATGCCCGTCCCCAACCAATGAACCTAAACCAAAACTGGACATTTCATGTATTTCCACTTAATAATAGATATTTGCTTTATGACACAAACAACGTTATTATTTTGATGCCCATCCCAGCCAAGGAACCAAACAAAAATTGAGCATCAATATGTCATTCCTCTCAATTTCCAATAAAAATATATTTCAATCTTATTTAAATATTGAAATATAGTGTCCACAACATATATGAAGTTGTTACTTGTATGCCCTTCCCCAATCAAAGGACCTACACAAAAGAAATAGTCATTGACAAGCAGTTGAACCAATATCCTACAACTCATCTAAAGATGAATTTCATGAATATCTCTTTCAACTCAAAATTAAAAGCCAAGCCAAATATATTCTGAGTCCGGCTCTTCAAGGTTTCAGATTTTCGAGCTTAATAACCATCTCTACTTCCACTAGATTGATGATGTCGTTATCGAAATGCATATCTCCAACCAATGAACCAAAACCAAAACTGGGCATTTCAGTGATTTCCACTTAATAATAGATATTGGCCTGACAACAAAAGACAACGTTGTTTTTAAATGCCCATCCCAACCAAGGAATCTAACCAAAATAGGGCATCAATACGGATGTCCACTCAATATCCAATCAAAATTAAGAGCCAATCCAAATATCTTTCGAATTGCGCTCTTCAAAGTTTCAGACTTTCGAGCAAAACAACCATCTCTACTTCTACCAGATTGATGATGTCATTGTCGAAATGGTCGTCCCCAACCAATGAACCAGAACCAAACCAAAACAGGGCATTTCAATGATTTCCACTTAATAGTAGATATTGGACGGACACCCAAAGACAACGTTGTTTTTATATGCCCATCCCGACCAAGGAACCCAACCAAAATAGGGCATAAATACGGCTCTCCACTCAATATCCAATAAAAATATATTTCAAACTTATTTGAAATATTGAAATACGGTGTTCACAAAATATATGATGTTGTTGCTTGGAAGCCCTTCCCCAATCAATGGACCTAAACCAAAAATGGACATCGACAAGCTTTTAATCAATTATCGTACAACTCATCTAACGATGAATTTGATGAAAATCTCCTTGAACTAAAAATTAAGAGGCAAGCCAAATAGATAGACATCTCTACTTCAACCAGATTGATAATGTCACTGTCGAAATGTCCTTCCCAAACAATTACGCTAAAACAAAAATTAGGCATTTCATTTATTTCCACTTAATAGTAGATATTGGCCTGACACCCAAAGACAACGTTGTTTTTATATGCCCATCCCAAGCAAGGAACCTAACCAAAATAGGGCATCAATACAACTCTCCACTCTATATCCAATAAAAATAAAAATATATTTCAGACTTATTTGAGATATTAAAATACGATGTTCACAAAATATATGATGATGTTGCTTGTATGCCATTCCCCAATCAATGGATCTAAACCAAAAATGTACATCGACAAGCTTTTAATCAATTATCGTCCAACTCATCTAACGATGAATTTGATGAAAATCTCCTTGAACCAAAAATTAAGAAGCAAGCCAAATAGATAGCCATCTCTACTTCAACCAGATTGATAATGTCATTGTAGAAATGCCCATCCCAAACAATTAAGCTAAAACAAAAGTTGGGCATTTCATTTATTTCCACTTAATAGTAGATAAATATGAATGGTGGTTTTGACAAATTGTGGTCATTCTCACAAAGTTCATCATTCCTTAAAGCACATCCCTATCGAATGAACTCTGAACAAAATTGGGCACTCTCCAACAACTTTCCTACTGATATGCAATAAATATGAAATTCAAACTCTTTAAGGATCCTCACTCGAGGCCATACATCAAATAAACTATATTTTCATCCAGATGCCTTCCCCAACGAATGAACAAAAATAAAATCAGGCATTGATGCTTCTCTCTTATCAGCATCTAATGAATAAATTTGCAATCCTATATGAAATTCCCACGTATAACCATAATCACATACACAATGTTGAGTTTTAATAGGTAAATGAGAATTTTTTTTATAGAAAATGAAAGTTTCCAAAATAAAAGATCATCTTTAAGAAGAAAATACGAGCTCTTAGTAGTAGAAAAGAGTTATTAGAAGAAAATGGGCCTTTTTTTTTATAAAGAAAAGACAACGTTAAGAAGAAACGTAGAGCTTTCGTAAAAAGGAAAAGTTCTCGTAGATGAGAAGAAGAGTTTCAACAATAACAACAGAGCATTTAGTTGAAAATGAGAGATTCTTTCAGAAGAAAGGAAGTCTTTCAATTAGAAATTATAACTTTTTAATAAGAAAACAAGAGCATCAAAAAGAAGATCAGAGTTTTCAAAAAACAAAATGATTGCTTTTCAAATGAAATTAGAGTTTTTCATAAGGATTTGAGATTTTGAAGATAATGAGATGTTAAAAAGAATACGAGTGTTTTAAAAAAAAAAAATGAAAGCATTTCAGGAAAAAAAAAAACTTAATTAAAGAGAGAAAAAATTTTCGTAGGAAGTTAGATCTTTATGAAAGAGTTTAGAGTCAATCAAAAGAAAACGAGAGTTCTAAGTGGAAAAGATGAGTTTCCAGAAAAAATTGAGGGTTTTAAGAACAAAACGAGAGTTCCGCTAAAAACATGAGAGCTTATGAAAAAAGTCAAAGTTTATAAAAGAAAAAGTAGAGGATTTAGTACAAACTGGGAGTTTTTTTAGGAAAGAAAGATAGTATTTTTCATAAATAAGTTGTCAGCTTTTAAGAAGAAAAATGGGAGAAGAAAAACGTAGTCTCATAAAAATGAAGATGGTGCAGTCTCACCAACAACATATAAGTCCATGTATTGAACAAAAGAAATCGAATTTTCTCAAAATATTCATTAGGTCGAAGAATTGTTAATTTGATCAGTTTTTTAGCTAAAATGATGAAATAGTGGGCTAA
Organism: Chimonanthus salicifolius; assembly: GCA_013350335.1. Classification (NCBI taxonomy): domain Eukaryota; kingdom Viridiplantae; phylum Streptophyta; class Magnoliopsida; order Laurales; family Calycanthaceae; genus Chimonanthus; species Chimonanthus salicifolius. The sequence continues at coordinate 4,347,267 of CM023535.1, read as the reverse complement.
AGCCCAAAAGGGTCCATGGGATTTTTCACCCATAATCCATGTGAATCCATGATTTTTGGGCCCTAAAATCTTACATTCACATGGAATTTGAGTGGAAAACCCCATGGACCTACGTATATGGAACTTTAGCTTGTATTTCATCAACTTTACTTCAAAAAACTCATCAAAATAACAACTTTTTAAGCTAAAGATTTTTTTCAAAAAAATCGATTTCTTTTATAAAATATATGAACCTGCGTTTTATAGGTGTGCCAGTGTTTTTAGATGAAAAAATATCTTTAAGAAGAAATATGAGATCTTTTCAAAAGAAAATGAGAGTTTTAAAAAGACAATAAAAATTTTTAGACGAAAATGCGAGCTCTTAGTAGGAAAAAGAGTTATTATGAAGAAAATAGGCATTTTTATAAAGAAAAGACAGCATCAAGAAGAAAGCGTAGAGCTTTAGTAAGAAAGAAAAGTTTATGTGCATGAGAAGAGTGGTTCTAACAATAATATGAGAAAAATGCATTTAGTCGAAAATGAAAACTTTTTCAGTACGAAAGGAAGTCCCTTAATAAGAAAGCAGGCGCATCAAAAAGAAAAAATAAGGATTGTTATTTTCGTAAATTCCTTCCCACACTCATAAACTTCATCATTCCATATAAGCACATCCCCACTCAATGGACTCGAACAAAATTACTAACTTTCAAACAACTTTCCTTCTAATATGCGATAAATATGAAATTCATACTATCTATGATTCTCACGCGCGGCCAAACATCAAATGAATTATATTTATAATGAGATGCCCTTTCCCAACAAATGAATTGAAATACAATTGGGCATTGGAACTTCTTTCATATCAACATTCGATGAATAAATTTACAATATGAAAAATTCTCATGACACCAAACACACAACGTTGTTGTTTGGACGTCCATCCCAACCAAGAATCTATTCAAAATTGGACGTCAATACGGCTTCACACTCAATATCTAATAAAAATGAATTTCAATCTTATTTGCGATATTGAAATACGGTCTTCAAAACATATATGATGTTGTAGCTTGGATGTCCACCCCCAATCAATCGGCGTAGACCAAAAATGGTCATTGAAAAGGTTTTCAAGCCAACGTCCAAAAACTCATCTAAAGTTGAATTTCACTTAATCTCTGACCTCAAAGTTAAGAGCTCGGCTCAATTTCTTTCAAATCGGATTCTGTAAGCGTTCAGATATATGAGCAAACAGTTTCAATATTGAATTAAGGTCTTCACAACATACATGATGTTGTAGCTAGGATGCCCACCGCCAATCAACTAAACCAAAAATGGGCAACCACAAGCTTTTCAATGAATGTCCAACAACTCATCTAAAGATGACTTTCACTAAATCTCATTAAAGTCACAATTAAGAGCCTAGCCGAATTTCTTTCAAATCGAGTACTTTAGGCATCAACATTTTTTAGCCAAGCAACCATCACTACTTCCACCAGATTGATAGTGACATTGTCGAAATGCCCATGTCCGACCAATGAACATAAACCCAAAACGGGGCATTTCAATGACTTCAACTTAATAGAAGATATTTGCCCCACACCACATAAACAACGTTGTTGTTTGGATGCCCAAGCATCCCAGATAAGGAACATGACCAAAATTGGGTATCAATACGGCGTTAGCACTCGATTTCCATTAAAAATATATTTCAATCTTATTTGAGAGATTGAAATACGGTGTTCACAACATATATATGATGTTGCCTGTATGCCCTTCCCCAATCAAAGGACCTAAAAAAAATGGGTATTGACAAGCTTTTGAACCAATATTCAACAACTCATCTAAAGTTGAATTTCATGAATATCTCTTTGAACTCAAAATTAAGAGTCAAGCCAAAAATCTTTCGAATCGGGCTCTTCAAGGTTTCATATTTTCGAGCTAAACAACCATCTCTAATTCCACCAAATTGATGGTGTCATTGTCGAATTGCATGACCCCAAACAATGAACCTAAACAAAAACTGGGCATTTCAATGATTTCCACTTAATAAAAGATATTGGCCTGACATCAAAAGGCAACGTTGTTTTTATATGCTCATCCCAAGCAAGGAACCTAACCAAAATAGAGCATCAATACAACTCTCCACTCAATATCGAATAAGAATATAATACAATCTCATTTGAGATATTGAAATACAGTCTTCACAGCATATACGATGTTGTTGCTTGTATGCCCTTTCCAATCAATGGACCTAAACCAAAAGCGGCCATTGACATATGAACCAATATCCTACAACTCAACCGAAGTTGAATTTATAGGAAATCATGTTGAACATCAAAATTAAGAGCTAAGCCAAATTTAATTCGAATCGGGCACTTCAAGCTTTCAGATTTTTCGAACTAAATAGCCTATCTCAACTTCGACGAGATTGATGATGTCATTGTGGAAATGCCAATTCCCCAACTAGTGAACCAAAACCTAAATTGGACATTTCAATAATTTCCACTTAGATAGACAACATTGTTGTTTATATGCCCATACCAACTGAGGAATCTAACCAAAATAGGGCATCAATAAGGCTTCTCCACAAAACATCCACTAAAATATATCTCAATCCTATTTAAGATATTCAAATACGGTCTTCACAACATATATGATATTGTTGTTTGTATGCCCTTACCCAATCAATAGACATAAAGAAAGAATGGGCATTGACAACCTTTTGAACTAATATCCTACAACTCATCTAAAGTGTGAAAATCTCTTTCAACTCACAAAATTAATAGCAAAGCTAAATTTCTTTCGAATCAAGCTCTTCAAGCAATTCAGATTTTTTTACAAAAACCACCACCTATACTTCCACCAAATTAATGATGTCATTGTCAAAATGTCGTCCCCAACCAATGAACCTAAACCAAAACTGGGCTTTTCATTGATTTCCACTTTATAGTAGATATTTGTGTGACACCACATAAACAACGTGGTTGTTGCGTGCCCATCCAAGCTGAGGAACCTAACCAAAACTAGGCATCAATAAGGTGTTTCACTCAATTTCCAATAAAAATATATTTCAATCTTATTTGAGATAATGAAATACAGTGTTCACACCATTTATGTTGTTGTTGCTTGTATGCCCTTCCCCAATCAAAGGACTTGCACAACAAATGGGCATTGACAAGCTTTTGAACCAATATCCTACAGCAAATCGAAAGTTGAATTTCCTGAAAATCTCTTTCAACTCACAAAATTAATAGCAACGCCAAATTGGGCTCTTCAAGGAATTCAGATTTTTTACCAAAACAATCATTTCTATTTCCACCAGATTGATGATGTCATTATCGTAATACCTTGTCCCCAACCAATAAACCTACACCAAAACTGGACATTTCATTGACTTCAACTTAATAGTAGATATTTGTCCTGACACCACATAAACAACGTTGTTGCTTAAATGCCCATCCCAGCCAAGGAACCTAACCAAAATGGGGCATCAATACAGCGTTCCTACTTAATTTCCAATAAAAATATATTTCAATTTTTGAGATATTGAAATACGGTGTTCAAAACATATATAATGTTGCTTGTACGCCCTTCCCCAATCAAATGACCTACACAAAAAATGGGCATTGACAAGCTTTTAAACCAATATCGTACAACTCATCCAAAGTTGAAATTCATGAATATCTCTTTAAATTCGAAATTAAGAGCCAAGCCAAATTTCTTTTAAATTGGGCTCTTCAAGGTTTAGATTTTCGATCTTAATAATCATTTCTACTTCCACCCAATTGATGATGTCGATGTCGAAATGCGAGTCTTCAACCAATGAACCTAAACCAAAATTGGGCATTTCAATGAGTTCCACTTAATAGTAGATATTGGCCTGACATGAGATTGATGATGTCATTTTGAAAAAAATGTCAATTCCCAACTAGTGAACCTAAACAAAAATTGGACATTTCATTGATTTCCATTTACATAGACAACATTGTTATTTAGATGCTTATCCCAACCAAGGAACCTAACCAAAATAGAGCATCAATAAGGATTCTCCACTCAATATCCAATAAAAAATATTTCAATCTAATTTAAGATATTGAAATACAGTCCTTCACAACATATATGATGTTGTTTGTATGCCCTTCTCCAATCAATGGACGTAAACAAAAAATTGGGCATTTACAAGCTTTTGAACCAATATCCTACAAGTCATCGAAAGCTGAATTTCATGAAAATCACTTTGAACTCGAAATTAAGAGCAAATCCAATTTTTTTTCAAATCGAGCTCTTCAAGGTTTCAGATTTTCGACCAAAACAACCATCTCCACTTCCACCAAATTGACAAAATCATTGTCGAAATGCCCTTCCCCAACCAATGAACCTAAAGCAAAATTGGGCATTTCATTGATTTCAGCTTAATACTAGATATTGGCCTGACACGACATAAACAACGTTGTTTTTTAGATGTCCATCCCAACAAAGGAACCTAACCCAAACTGGGTATCAATACATTCGTCCTCTCGATATCAATTAAAAATAGATTTCAATCCTATTTGAGATATTAAAATACGGCTTTCACGACGCAGAGATGTTGTCACTTGGATACCCTTCCCCAATCAACTGACCTAAAACCAAAAATAGGGTATTGACAAACTTTTGAACAAATATAATAGAACTCATCTAAACTTGAATTTCATGAAATCTCTCTAAACTCAAAATTAAGAGCCAAGGCCAAATTCTGTCAAATTGGGCTCTTCAAGCATTTAGATTTTCGAGCTAAACAGCCATCACTACTTCGACCAGACTGATGATGACATTGATTTACACTTATATAGAGAACGTTGTTGTTTGGATACCCATCTCAACCAAGAAATCTAACCAAAATTGAACTTAAAATCATCATTATTAAACGCATATCCCTGGCTCTTCAATCATTCAGATTTTCGAGTTAAACAATCATCACTACTTCGACCAGACTGATGATGACATTGATTTACACTTACATAGACAACGTTGTTGTTTGGATACCCACCCCAACCAAAGAACCTAAACAAAATTGAACTTAAAATGATAGTTGTTGCTTGTATGCCCTTCCCGAATCAATGGACCTAAACCAAAAATGGGCATTGACAAGCCTTTTTTATTTTTTTCAAACCAAGGTGCCCAAGCCTCTTAGAGCACCTGACTAATCCTTGGGGCATGTACAAACCTCTCTATCCACACACAAATCGTAAAACTATGGGGAGTAGCCTTGCCTTTTGGAGAGAGTGGGAAATGAACTCAAGACCTCCCACTTCTAGAAGTGGGTTCTTGGCCATCACTCCAACCCCATTGGGTTGGCATTGACAAGCTTTCGAACCAACATCCTACTACTGATCTAAAGTTGAATTTCATGAAAAACTCTTTGAACTTAAAATTAAGTTTTCAAATTTCTAAGCTAAATAAACATCTCTACTTCCACTATATTGATGATGTCATTGTGGAAATGCCCATACCCGACCAATGAACCTAAACCAAAATTGGGCATGTCATTAGTTTCCATTTAATAGTGGATATTGGCTTGACACCAAATAGACAATATTGTTGTTTGGATGCCCGTCCCAACCAAGGAACCTAACCAAAATGGGAATCAATACGGCTTTGCACTCAATATCGGATAAAAGTATATTACAATATTATTTAAGATATTAAAATACAAACTTCACAACATATATGATGTTACTTGTATGCCCTTCCCAATCAATGAACATAAACCAAATAAGAATCTTCAAATGAAAAGAAGAAGTTTCAAGAACAAAACAAGATTTCTAAGAAGAAAATGAGAGCTTTTAACAAGTAAAAAGAAATATTGATAATTAAATGATAAGGTTTAAAAAGAAGATCAATGTTTTTAGTTGAAAATGAGACATTTTTAGAAGAAATTGTCAGCTTCTCAAAAGAAAAGGAGTGCTACAAGAAGAAAGAGATAGCTTTTAGAAGAACAAGGAGTGTTCTTAGAAGGAACTTGATAGTTATTCAAAAGAGGAGCAGCGTTTCTAATAAGGAAACCAAAGTTTTAAAAGAAAAGAAAAATGTAAAAAAGAGAGACTTAAGATGATAAAGTGAGTTTAAAAAATTAAAAAAGTGTTTCTAATGAGAAATAGAGTGTTTTAAGAGTTTTAAAAAGAAATGGGGAATTAAAAAAAAAACTCGAAAAAAAAAATGAGAGTTATTTAGAAGAAAGAGTATAAGAAAATAAGAACAGAAGTTTAAGAAGAAAACGAGAAGTTTTAGAAGAAAACTAGAGATATTCATCCAGAAGAAGGGGATTGTTCCAAGAAGAAACTGAGGCTTTTAAGAAGAAAAATGTGAGTTCTTAGGAAGAAAGGATGGTTTTGAATTAAAAAAAAAAAGTTTCATAACGAAAAGTAGAGTATTAAGAAGCAAACAATGAACTCTTAAGAATCGATTGAGAGATTTTTAAAAATAAAATAAAAAAGAGATACTTGAAGAAGAAAGACAAAGATTAAGAAAAAGGAAAACGAAAGTTTAAAACAAGAAAGTAAAAATTTTCAAGAAACATGGGTCTAATTTCTTAAAAGGACAAAGTTCCAAGGAAAAGGCTAAAATTTTAAAGAAGATGAGAAGAGTATTAAGAAGATTATTTTCGAGAGGGGGAAAAAGGATGACCCTTCGCTGGTGACCTAGAAAGAAAATGAGAACTTTAAAGGGAAATGAGAGTCTTTGAATGAAAAGAAGAGCTTTCACCGATAGCCTTTTAACTCTATAGAGTTTTAGAAAGAAAATAAGAATTTTAGAAGGAAATGAGAGTCTTTGAATGAAACGAAGAGCTTGAAAGAACAAAACAAGTTTTCTAAGAAGAAAACGAGAATTTTTAAGTAAAAGAAAATTTTAGAATTAAAAGATAAGATTTAAAAAAGAAAATCAATGTTTTTAGTCTAAAATGAGACTTTTTAGAAGAAGTCGTCAAAAGAGAAGGAGTGATACAAGAAGAAAGTGATAGCTTCTTGTACAAAAGGGATAGTTCTTAGAAGGCACTTGAGAGTTACTAAAAAGAGGAGTGTTTTTTAGAAAAAAGTCTAGTTTTTAGGAAAAAAAAGTGCTAAAATCAGAGACTTAAGATGAAAATGTGAGTGATTAACAAATAAAGAATGGTTTCTAATAAAAAATGGGGAATTTAAAAATAAATTAAAAAAACTACAGCCTTAAGAAGTATAAGAGAGCTTCTCTAAATAAAAAGAGAGTATTAAGAAGAAAGTTTTCAAGAAGAAACGGAAAGCGTTTAGAAGAAAATGAGAGTTATTCATATTCCAAAGAAAAACGAGAGTTTTTAAGAAGAAAGGAGAATTTTGAAAATAAAAAACAGTTTCATGAAGAAAGGAAGAGTATTAAGAAACAAACGAAGAATTTTTAAGAATCGATTGAGACTTTTTCATAAGAAAAGAAGAGACTTCAAGAAGACAAACAAAGTTTTAGAAAAAGGAAAACGAAAGTTTTGAAGAAGAAAGTAATTCAAAGAAAGTAGAAGTTTTAAGAAGCATAGGAATAATTTCTTAAAAGGACGAAGTTCCAAGGAAAAAGCTAAAAGTATTAAGAAGGACGTGCCTGGATGAGAAAACATTCAACATCATGATTGGTGACAGGTTCAAATCCAATGTTTTTTTTTTTCCTTTTTTGAGGTCCGGATGTTTCTCATCCAAAATCATGATTGGTGACAAGTTCAAATCCAATGTTTTTTTTTCCCTTTTTGGAGGTCCGGATGTGTCCACGCGTCGCACCTGACTAGTCCTCCGGAGTGTGTGAAAACCCCTTTATCCGCACATAACGGATAAGTCGATGGGACCTTACTCTATGCATATTCCTATGGGAAGTGGCCCTTCATTGGGGTTCTCATGGTTTGAACCCAAGACCTCCCTCTAGAGATCTTGCTCCCAAACCAATTGGGATAACCCCTTGGGGTTGGTTCAAATCCAATATTCAATTGGATCCAAGTCATATCAGCCAAGTCAACTAAAACTCCATTGATTTTTATAACAATGCCTACTACAGTGTCTGCAAAATTGCACATTACCCCTTACACCTCCCATGAGGGGAGTTTCTAAATGCATTAGGGAATCTTAGAACCCCTTATAAATACTCGCTGAGTGGCATTTGAGGAGCTTCCTTTCCATTCTAGATGTAGAAAAGGAACCGGGAAAAAAAGGCAAAAAGAATGGAAGAAAGGGAGCCTTAGATTAGAAGCCACCATTGATCTCAATCCGTGGTCGACATGGCAACTCTAATGGATAATGAAACACCATTCACCGCCTCAATCCATGTTTTTAACAACCTATCCTCCAGTACTTTCTACTTGTAGTCTTTTGACTCTTCATACCGGAGTTTCCTTATTTATTGCTTGTGCACAACTTTTTAAGATCATGGTTTGCAACACAATAGCATTTCATAAAGCAAAACTAATCAACAAAATAAAACCTCATTCATGGTGATCTTGTTATCTGAAGCATCAAGGAGAAGGATCTCCTCACTTTTCTAGGTTCAAGAATAAGGATCTTCTCACTTGTCTAGGTTCAAGGAGAAGGAACATTAAGACGCAGGCACAAAATGGGGTAAGCAAGGTGCAAAAGGGGCATGGATCCTAGGTGAGGACCTAGTTGCAACTAAGACACTCCTTCAACTACTATGTTTGTTATTGCTAAAGCAAAATAAACACAAAGATACAGCATGTCACCAATAAACCTGAAAACAAGTGCAATATTCATGCCAACCATTTAGAACAAATTTGGGCTCATTTCAAGGTACCAAATGTTTCATATCATGACAATAAAAAGGGTACGTACAAGAAATAAATTCACACATATGTTTGTTATTGCTAAAGCAAAGTAAACACAAAGATACAGCATGTCACAAATAAACCTAAACCTGAAAACAAGTGCAATATTCATGCTAACCATTTAGAACAAATTTGGGCTCATTTCAAGGTACCAAATGTTTCATATCATGACAAGAAAAAGGCTACGTACAAGAAATAAATTCAAGAAAAATCAGCTAAGTCTGATGCAGCACGTAGAGCATTGGTATCAAGGCATAAACTCCAAACAGCACCCTTATGCCCTTCAAATGTAACAATCCAGTCAAAATGCAGCAAACCTTCAAGAATTCAAGATTCTAGGTGGACAGCTAAGATGCAGCAAACCTTTATGTCACAATTTGATCATATGCTGAAATTCTATATATTTGAATTTTAAAATTTGAGAGGTTCTCACTTTTCAAAAAAAATTGAGAGGTTCTCACTTATAAATGGTACATGACATTTCTTCACTTTAATGCCTCAAGGTAGTGTTCGACTTGATGTCATTTCCAAACTGATTAGTCAGCCGTTTTTATAGTTTGTACGCCTTAAAATGACATCGATTAAAACAACCCTTCAATATTGGACATTGACATGTTTACTTTGGACTATTTCTTCTTCACTATCCATTAGTTCATCATAAATCAAATGATAATACGTCTAATTACATGGTTAGAGTCACATAGTCAATAAATAACCTCTCAACAATGGACCCAAACTGATATATTGGCAATTATTTATCCATGCATACAGCAAATGGATTTACAGTTTTAATTTTGGTAGACGAAAAGAGCAGTCAATACCTTTGCTGGCGCTGATGAGAAAGAAGCCATCGGGCGTAATAGGACTGGAAAACAGATCTAGGTCGCGAATGCCCGTGGCACACGGGGGACGGCCACCTTTCTCTTATCCATTGATCCCAGAAAAAAAAAAAACTAACCCTGGATTCAAATGTTTCAACACAAACAAAAAAAAAACGCTATCAATCTTTCACACGTACCAAGATTCAAGAATCAGAAGAAAAAAAAAGTCAGAAAAAAAAAAAAAAAACAAGATCCTTTAATACCAAACAATACAGAGCTTCTAAGATTTTGTAGAGATCAAATGGAAGAGGGGGGAAAAGCAAGTGACCGAAGGATGAGGAGAGAATTCAAGAACCTAAAACCTTAATTCTAATAGAACAGATCTAGAACGAAACCGTAGACAGGGCCGTCCAGACCCTAAGGCGACCGAGGCGGTCGCCTTAGGCCCCCCTAAAAAACCGATTAACATTAGGCCTCCGAAAAAGAAATCACTCGAATTAGGGGCTCACTGGCAGGCCCCATGTAAAAAGGCCCCAAATTTTTTATACCCATACGGCTGGTTGGAAGGATTGCATTAGGAAAAAGGGAGCGTAGGCGAGATTGAGGGGAGAGAGTAGGGAAAAATTGAAAAGGAGCTTTGAGAGATTTGGGGAAGAAAATCGGATAAGAAATTTAGGGTTTTAGTTCCCACAGTGAGCAGATATAGGGAGGAGAGGTTGGGGAAGCGGAGGAAGGAAGGAGCAGAAAAAGGAGAAAGATAAGAGAGAAGACGCTCGTTCTCTCTTTCGTCCGTGCGTGCACGACGGAAGAGTGGGCCACTCGAATATATAAAAATTTATGACTCACGAACATGGAGCCCGAGCATGGAGCCTTTGAAACAATTGAAACCCACCTCAAAATTTAATTATGCGATTCAAAATATAAATGTGTTAAGATTCAAAATCACATAATTAAATTTGAAATGACGGTCGAATCATTGAATTTCTCTTTTTTTTAAATATTGACTTTTTATTTTCTCTAAACTAAAAAAATAAAATAATAGTATTTTTATAAAAAGAAATCTGAAAACTCAGATATCAGTTGAAATGACGGTCGAATTATTAAATTTCTCTTTTTTTTAAATATTGACTTTTTATTTTCTCTAAACTAAAAAAATAAAATAATAGTATTTTTATAAAAAGAAATCTGAAAACTCAGATATAGGTTTCAATATTATAGCCAACATACACCAGATATGAACTGTATTGTGTGAACCTATATTGATATTTAATTATTTTTTTATAATAACTGATGTTTATTCATATCTAGATATGAATTGAGGTATTGCCTGAGCCCACATTGATATTCAATTATTTTTTTTATAATCACTGATGTTTATTCATATCGGCGATGTTTATTCATATCGACGATATCAATTAATGTATATTAAGTTTTATTATCATTTATTATCAATTAATAATCCAAGCTATACCTCTCAATTGTGATAATATAGACTATTGGTTTTTAAATTTTTAAAATCAATTAATAATATAATTAGATGGAAGTAAAACATCATACATAACTACTCATATATCATATATAACTATGCAAATAATCTATTTGATAGCATATCTTTTCATAGAAAATCTCAACAAAGTTAACAAATTCACAAAACATTTTTTACGAGTTCCTTTATAGTATTTACGATGAGTTTTTTCATTTATAATATATTATCTCATCTTTGCTAAATCGGAATGTGTGTGCGAGACCTATCAAAAATTTGAATTTTTACCCATTCCTTTTGACCAATAAAATCCATTTATTAATAATAATAAAAAATTCATTTGAAGTTTTAAAAAGCATGACAATACCTGTAACAATTGCTCTTGTCGAAAGAAGTTTTTTAAAATTAAAATTAATAAAATTTTACATATAATCAACAATGTCATAAAAAAGATTAAGTGAATTAGTCATAAATTATATATTAGTACAAAATATTAATTAGTAATTTTACATCTCAATAAATTTTAAAAAAAAAAAGAAAAATAATTTTTAAATAATTTTTATTATATAATTAAAATTTTAATTAAATATTATTTATAATAATATCTTAAATATCAAGAATGCCGATTTAAAATTTTTGCTTGAGCCCCATCTTACGTTGAGACGGCCCTGACCCTAGATCGAAAGTGTTGGAGAATCGTTTGTGCAGAAAGAATCGTTTGTGCAGAAAGAGATTTACAGGAAACAAAAAGGAGGAGGAAAATGGAACGTTTTAGACGCAGGAGAAAAATGATGAAGGGAAGAGCACGTACCCTTGCTGGTACTGATGAGAAATAAGCCATCGGCGATGAAAAAGAAGCCATCGGACTGTAAAACAGATCTACGATGGAACGCGAATGCCCACGCACACGAGAGGGACGACCACCTTTTCTCTTATCCATTGATTCCAAAATATCCAGAAAAAAAAAAAAACCTTGGATTCAAATGTTAACACAAAAAGAAAAGACACGCTGCCAATATCTCACGAACCAGATTCAAGAATCAGAAAAAAAATAAAAAAAAATAAAAAAAAATAAGATCCTTTAATACCAAACAATACAGAGCTTCTGAGATTTTGTAGAGATCAAATGGAAGAGAGGAAAAAGCAAGTGATCGAAGAATGAGAAGAGAGAATTAAGAACCCAAAACCCTAATCCTAATAAAGCAGATCTAAACGAAACCCTAGATCGAAAGTGTTGGAGAATCGTTCGAGCAGAAAAAAATTTACAAGAAACAAAAAGAAGGAAAATGGAACGCGTTTTAGACGCAGGAGAAAATGAGAGGGGAAGGAGAAACTGTTGTCCTTATCATACGGTCACTTGTCCAGTTGTCCTCTTCACTTATCCAGTTGTCCTCTTATCGTCCACGTAAACGCACCTGGTCATAGCGTTCGATCAAGGATAAGTACGTCTACACATAAAATTGAAGTTACACATTGCATACATTAGAACTAATTAATTATATTCTAGTCACCTTTGGCCTTTGAAATTTTAATGAATAATCACATGTTTGAAGGTTTATTTTTCAAGCTTAAGTTAAATAAATAATTCAAAAGTTCCATTAGACTTTCTTAACCTATTTAATTATCTATGTATATTTTTTTTTTTCAAATAACTCAAAAACTTCAACTTCAAATATATGCATCCACGAGCATTCGATGACCGAAGGACTCAAACGTGAAATTCCTAGTTCTTCAACCAATATATGTGTATATATACTCAGTCTATTTTTTTTATCAAATGCAATAAAAACAAACTATTCATATTGAAAATAGAATTGAGGAATTATAATTTGATCTTATTTTAATTTAAAATATTTAATTTCCAACAACTTAATTTTAATGGTCAAAGTAAAACAGGTATTAATTATAGTAATGATTTTTTAAATATGTCAAGTGATTTTAATTGTTAAGACCAAATAGTTAAAATTTGATTCATTTATAGTTAATTGTGTCTATTTTCAATTTAAATGATTAAACTTTTGATATTTCAAATTAGAATAAAAAAGTAGATTAGGATAGAATCTAAGAATGCCCATTGTAACTTTTGAGCATTTTTTTAAAGTTTGTCAACTCTGCCATTGAACTGAATAGGATCGTGATTTTCAAATTGTAGTCAAAATGATTTTTTTAAAAAAATAAAAGTCTCTATAAAATGACTAGAATACAGGCATAAATTTTTAGCTCATCACCAAAATTTTAAACATAGATCCAAATCTTTGAATGAAATATGTTAAATAATAAGATTTGGTGTATTTAAAATTCTAGGGAAATTTTAAGATTGTAAAGTCTGCATTGAAAGTCTTTTGATTAAGACCTCATACATTATAATATTATTAGAAATTACCTCTTTTAACAACGTTTACTCCTACTTTAATTAGAAATCCACCCACTTAATAATTGAATAATCTATATAAATTATGAAAATAGACAGTTATAGTTAAATTTTACAAATTTCAAATCTTATCAGAAAATACTATTTTTTAAATAAACCTTTTCATTTTTTGGGTCTGAGCCCAAGTGATGAATGGGCATGGGCCCTGGCCCGGGCCCTATGACACTGTGCATACGTGGCTGGAAAGAGATCTTTCCATTGACCTTAAAACCATTGAATTGTTCTATTTATTGACCTATATTCTGTACCCCAACTTGGTAGAATTATGCATGAGAAAGTCTCAGCAGTCTTTTTTCTTCTTTTTTTTCCTGGCAATTCAAGTGCCCCATAAGTGTTTATTATGGGACTCCGAGAATTTATTTTAGAATTTAGTAGCGATGGCTTAATCATCTTTGGGCAAAATGAAGAAAAACAGCATATTTTTGAAAAATGAGACAGCCTCATATAAATTACTGTCACTGTGCTTTTTTTTTTTTTTCTAGCAGAAAAATTACCGTCACTGTCCTAAAAAAATGGATGGATAAGAAAGCGCACTTTCCTCCCCAGCCCAATGAAGTGAAATTTTTTGTGTGAAGACATGCAAGAGAGAAGTGATTTCTGCCATTCTTCATTTTCACCTGAAACAACAGTAAAGTCATGTGGGGCTTTGTTTTCTCCTAAAGAAAGTGAAGCCAAACAGGTGAAAGCAGCTTCCTCATGGGTAAAGCTGCATGAAATGTATACTTCAAATTTCATGTAATCACCTTAGTTATGTGATATAAAACTCACTCGTCCATACACAGAAGGTATGGTGAGATTCCCACTTTTCAACTTTCTCTAATCCAACCAGACCCTAAAGTCCCTAAAGTGACACAAGATTGAGTCTCAGCTAGCCTGACACAGGTGCCATCCTTTTTCGCCCAAGTACATATTCAAATACAAATAAACTCATCAATAGTACTAGCATCATCGTTTTGGCCCATTTTAGTCATGTATAATATTAAAAAATGATAAATAAATAAAAGAACAACAAGAAGAAGAAGATAATAGAGAATTGACCCTGAATAACCTTAATTACAGTTTCCTACAACAAACTAGGTTATGAATTCCAGACATTAAACTTGTGAATAGAGGTGAATATAATTTTTTTTCTTCTTTTGTAACCAAGGTATTCAGGCGTCTCACAGGAGAGGTGAATATTATTGGACAAGATTGGAGGAAGGAGAACAGTAATATATAGACAACAAGCATGAGACTTGGCAGACTATGCTTTTTTCTCTTCAGCAGCATAGAGTGCTTTGATTTCTTCAACATCATCATAGCTGCCCAGGAAGATAGGAGATCGCTGATGAATCTTTGTCGGAACCAGGTCAAGTGCCTGCAATAAAAAAAAAAAAGCTTGCAATCAGTTTGCATCCATTATAAGCCAAACTCATAGAGGGTAAACTACAAAAGATCAAAAAGATGAACAGCCATGTCATTTGATCATTACCCTTTCCTTGCCTGTGAAAGCTTGACCTCCTGCTTGCTCCATCAAGAATGACATTGGGAAGACTTCATAGAGAACACTGTAGCATACATTAGAACAACAGTTTTAGTAACATTATGAATTGCTTATGATTAGACATGTCACTAAAGGGAAATTTGATCCTCCAACATACCGCAGTTTTCCATTTGGACTCTTTTTATCTGCAGGGTACAAAAAGATTCCCCCGTAGAGCAACGTTCGGTGAACATCAGCTACCATGCTGCAGACAGTAGTTGCAGACAATTAGCGACTAGACATCAAGTTGCAGGGGGGGGAAATAAAAGGTGACTGGACCACTGAGAAGGTTTTTAGGCATTTAGAAATATGATGAGGAAGGAAGGTGGGTCTCCACCCAAGATTACACAAATTCGAGAGGAAAGGACAATGAGTAAATGACTCAGCACAGGGCCAATCCTTTTTCTTCAAACACTGCATTATCACTAAGGTGGAGAACTCATCGAGATTCCAAGGTAATTAACCTTCACAAATATTTTTGATTTATGTGCGGCAAATCCCTTGTTTGTCTTATAGCCAGATTTAAAGAGTGCCAATGCTTAGCTAAAAGTCCTTCAAATGTATAGAACAAACCCTCAGCACACCTTCGATCTTTGCTCAAATAGGCTGTCCATTGGTGTGCTCTGAAGTCACTTCTTTGCCTGTCTGTTCTTCTCTTTATACAACTTTTTGTGTCATGCTCAATGCATGTTTCGGGTATTTATGTATATGTCATATAAGCTTTAATTGGCTTCTCCATTCATGAAGCTTCTAATTAGCCTTCATGCCCTTAAAACACCATCTAAATGAAAAGGATAAAGAGGAGAAAAATACCTTCCAATGTATCTCAAAGACTTTGGAGCATGAACCATCTTTAGGAAACTTGCATGTCTCCACATACCTGTAAGCTGAAGAGCAATGAGAAATTGCGTCTTAAATAGTTAAAGCAAATGGGAAAAAAAACAGTAAATTCAGATGTTCATACTTTGCAGTTGGTTCATCCCAGTTCTTGGCATTTCCTTCATTCACTGAGTATATTTTTCCTTTCTTTGGAATCTACATGATAGGAATTACTTTAGTCTATTAACACAGACAATACCTATAAAGCTTTATACACAACATCTACTCACAAAAAGACAACTGAAATGGAAATCCATTTGCCCGGAAAATTTCTGTTCTTGTTGATACAACAATCAAAAGCCACACTCACCTTTATGTCTGGATGGGTGAGTATAAATTCTCCAAGTGATGGATCAAGAGTGAAACCATTGACACCGCTTCCAGTACTCAGCACCAACTGCAAAATAGAACTTCAGCAATGATGGTTTCATTCGATACAATGCAGAAACAGCCATTAAATTGCAGGTAAATCATAGATGAAAATGGAAAGAGAGGAAGACACAATGCATCCAGGTAACCCCACTGCTCATAGAGCTTGCAACATTTAAAACTTACAATTTAGATGAGAGATGCAGATTTCATATGGTTCAAGACACCATAAAGCACTGAAGAACAAATGAAAAGAAGGTAGAAAAGGAACGAGAAGCTTACTGTGCAAGAGCTTCCATACATGCAATAGCCAGCTGCAAGCATATTCTGCCCAGGTTGCAATACATCATCTAAAGTTGGTTCTTTTGTATCTTTCATCATATAAATCCCAAAAATCTGGAGGGGAAAGGCATGCACAACAGTCATTACTCAGAAGAAATAAGTTTTTTTTTTTTTTTTTAGTAAAACAGAACAAATGTAGATAGTCATCTCAATTACAAATAATTGGCATCACTCAGATCTTTTTTTTTTCTATTTCATATTCCTTATGAACTTGTCAATGAAGCAAATGGCTTTTAAATAAGATGCAAATAATCAACAAAAGATAGAATGAACAATCATGAGTTATGCAACATGGTTGGTTAAGCATTCGGATAAAGGACTTACAGTTCCAATGGAAACACCACAGTCGATGTTAGAGGAGCCATCCAATGGATCAAAAACAACACAATACCTGCATGTTAAAAAGAATCCATGGCGAATATTAATAGTTGAGAGATTTTTAAGAATTTAGGAGTGTTTATATGATTGAACATCAGAAACTAAAAGTGGACACCTTCCGCGCTTTGATGGCTCCACAAATATAGCCTCCTCATCCTCCTCCGAAACAAGAATACACTATAAAAAAGTGATTTAAAACCTTAATCATGACATATTTTTTCTGAAGGCACATTAAAAGAAAATACTAATGCTACTTACTGTTCGGCCACTGCTTACTAAAGCTTTGACAAAAACTTCATTTGAAAGCACATCTAGTTTCTTCTGTTCTTCACCCTGTACTTGAAACAAGCCAGGCAGCATTTATAGTTTGAAAATTCCACAAGAAAATCATAATTGAGACTCTCAAAAGGATCTGTTGTAGCCTAAGTGAACAATAATTCATAACACAAGCTGCTCAGGAAAATCTAAAAATCTGAATTTCCAATTTTATCTTGATGTTGCACTGAGGGATAGACCAGAATAAAGAAGATGAGGCAGTAACATAATTGGCAAATAAACATAATTATCATAATAATAATAATAGAAAAGAGATTAATAACAGGGCATTAGCATAATATAAACAAGGAACTGACCTGAACATTGGTTTCTCCGGCAAGCCCAAGGAGTTTTGCGAGCCCAGCCTGTTCAGTGAGTGGTAGTACACATATAAGCCCAACCATGAAAATGCAAAAAAATGGCAAAGATTATTCAGAAAATAAAACAGATCAACCCAATCAACTATCATTATTAACCTCACCCATTTATTAAAAATTTAAATTACGTCTATATATTCATCTATTTTTAGATTTTTTAAAAGTAATAGACCAAAATCAAATAAAGAGTACTTAATAAAAATTCTATAAGGTTAATCACACTTTACTACTCATTTACTTTATTCAATGGTAAGTTTAACATTTTAACCATCTTTGATGAGTGATATATTTATATGAACATATGTGTAAAAAATGATAAATAATTTTAATTTTCATACATATTATTATGCTTATAATTAAAATGGCACTATTGGATATTTTTCATTTATAAGCTCTCTCATCCGATCACGAAGGAAGTCACATGCGACAGGTGTATCAAGCACTTTAATGGGCAGGCCCTACTTAAAATAAAAATTAAAGAGAGGTCACGTCCAAAATCGTCTGCGTAGAGAGAGAAATGTGAAGCGAACCTTGTTGACGGCCGCGCAGACGAACTTGCAGCCGAGAACGATGTTGCTCAGGAGAATGGTGAAATCTCCCCTCGATTCTGGATACTTCGACTGCTCGTTCAGCACGTAACGAGTTATCGTCATCAGATCCGTCCGATGAGCGTCCGCCGCGTGATCCATCTTTTCCGTCTTCCACCACCGCAAAAACCAATTCCAACGACAGTACTTCCCTCTTCTCTCTCTCGCCTTCCCTTTTCTAATCTCTAATCTCACCCATCCATCTATCCATCTATATAAAAAAAACAATATAAGGAATATGGAAAAGGAAACGAAAGTGAAGAAGAAGAGTTTTCTCTGTCAGCATATCATGAGATTGCTACGAAAACGAACATTAAAAGGGAAGGATAGGATAGGGCTATCTGTTGTCAATGGAAGGTTGGAGGGACACGTGTCGGTTCCGCCGTGAACGCCAGCACTCGTGGTGGCCGTGAAGATAACGTCTTCCTGCCTCCCACAGCCAAATTTTGTCGTCTGGTCTTCAAATGGCAACGAATTTCGGGAAATCGGACCAATGACTTTTCGGTTGTTTGATAAATTCGTGAACGACTCCAAAAGGGGTCTATCCCACCTTCTTTACTCGGGTAGGGTTCTTGGCCCCGCCAACCCGACCCAACTGAAAATTGACGTAAACCTCCGCAAGGGTAGAAGTTTTGATCCGGCTCAGAAATATTTCTTTCTTATAATTACAATTTACAAATATGACATCTCCAAAATAATCGATAGAATAATTGAATATAATTATTAACATAATTTGATAAAAATAAAAGGCCGCCCATTCTAACACAGACATTTTTTGTCACAAGATACAGGATGATGTGAATTTTTTGTTTTACCCTTCGCTGGTCTATATGGGAAGATTTAAAAATACAAATACCAGAAATCGGTGAACCGCTAATTAGTTACAGGTGTACCAATACTTAAATGTATATTACACTCGTGGTTTGGTGTACCGATCTTAAGTGAGCCGAAATTTGTCCGTTCGTACACAGAGCGGTGTACCTCTATTGATACAATCAGTGAACCGGTACTAGTTTTTCGTGATATCAGTGTATCCAAAATCGTGTTTCATATAACTAATTTCAGGCTTACCGAAAATTACAAAGGTATACCGCTAATTTCAAGCTTTATAACTAAACGCTAGGTTAATTTTTTTTTTTTTAACTTTACTCTTTTTCATCCAGCACTACGCTCTCGATTTCCCCTTTTCATCTTCTTATCTGGTGACCTAAACTGCTCTTCTCCTCTCCATCTGACGTCCAAGCTTCAACTTCTTCCACAATTTCTTCGGCTAATCTCGTCTATTTCCTTCTCTCCACTCTCGCATCGCGGCACTCTCTTCTCCCTATTCTTTCGACGTAGAAGCCCTCCACTCTCTCACTAATAACGGTTCACTAATTGTGTCCATAGAGGTACACCGCTCTGTGTATGTACAAACAAATTTCGGCTCACTTAAGATCGATGTACCAAACCACGAGTGTGCTATACATTCAAGTATCGGTACACCTATAACTAATGATCGGTTCACCGATTTCTGGTGTTCGTATTTTTAAATCTTTCCATGCGGACTAGCGAAGGGTAAAATGGAAAATTCACATTATATGGTGTCTATTGACAAAAAATGCCCGTGTTAAAATGGGTAGCCAAAATAAAATTAAAATTCAATTAATAGGTATCCTGTGATTTTTTACACATAAATAAAAAAAAAAAAGTAATGAATGAAAGAAAATTTGTCCTCTGAATATTCGTGGTCACAGCAACGGATAATTGAGATTAAAATGCGAGCCCAACAAGAATCTTGAAATTTGATTTGAATGGCGAATTTCCCAGCAAGAATTTATTCTGTGACAGTTCTTACCCCACAATTTGGGATATAATATTAATCGGGTTGGGTCCGATGTGATGAAAAAATGGCTATTGCTAATAGATGTTAACCGGTCAAATTTAAATTGAAGATTAATGTATTACGCTCTATTGATTAATTATCGATAAGACGTTTTCCAATTATACCGAACTTTCAAATTAAATAGCCTTTCCTACTCACCGTGACAGTACATGTACGTTACAGGAACTCAATGGATCCCCACCACCCATCATGGTGGGCCTCATGAGATGGTCCCCACTCCCTGACAAAATAAAATAGATATTTATAATAGTAAAGAATAATTTCTCTATTTATGGCCTATACATAATATATTGTTAATTAAAAATTACCAAAAATATACCATATTGAAAATTATCAAAGGATGAAAAATGAGATTTCCTGTGAATGAGTAAAAGAAAATGTAGAATAAACAAAAATTGCAATAGTTTTTGACAGATCCAATTATTTTAAAGCTTGAACTATCTCAAGGATTAGTTCACGTCCAATCAGACACTTTTAAGTTTTATTCTTGAAAACACTCATTCTTAAAATGGTAAAAATTTAGAAATATTTGATTGTGTAAAGATAAAATTCTCTTTAGTTTTTATTATTTTAATAGGAAAATATCTGTAAGTAAAAAATGTGAAGTGTCTCTGTCCACAACCTTAGTTTGTCTCTACTTCATTTGAGTAAGTGTGAGATTTATTTTAGAATGTTTTAAATTGATAAAGTTTTTAGAAGTAAAGAAATTCCTAATTTTTAGTGGCACTCTTATTTTTAAATTCATTCTTTAAAAATATATTTACTTAGCATTTTAACTATTTAAAACTCCACTTTTATCATTTGTGGGAATTTACACTAGGTATTCTGCGATTTTAGTTAAATTTTTGAAGGTATATATCGTAAATGGACCAACATACACCGATCCTCACAAGTAAAAGTAAAAAATTCAGCCTTGCTGTTTTAATTTTTTTAGTGGTAGGGCCCAGAATATTTTTTAAGTGGGTATCATTTTTAAAACTTTGGCTGGAACTGAAATTTTGGTATGAATTTGACATGCTAATATGGTATAAAATGTTATTTTTTTTGTATGAATTTGGTATGTATTTTTTTGAAAATCGATTTGACAATATCGGCTTAAATTTGAGCTGAAAATTCGGCTGAAATTTTGGTATGAATTGTTAATACTAAAATGGTATGAATTTAAAGCAAAAAATTAGGTATGAATTTGGCATGCATATATGTTATAAAAGGTTCATTTTTTGTATTATTTGGTATGAATTTTTGTCTCAAATCTAAAACAAAAAAGTTTGGTATGAGTTTTTGTCTAAAACTTAAAGCAAAAATTTTGGTATGAAAGGTTCATTTATTGTTTGAATTTTTGTCTGAAATCTAAACCAAAAATTTTGGTATGAATTTGACATGTTTATACAGTATAAAAGGTTCATTTTTTCAATGTTCACAACAAAAGTGTGAAGCAATTTTCATCAAATAACTACAATTCTTCTGGTTTTTTGGGATTCTTCATATTTTCTAAAATATTTGAAATTTTTTGATTTTATAACATTAAAATCACATTTGAATATCTAAATATCTGTAAAATAATAATACAATACATATCCATGAAACCCATTATATTCCTAATTTTGTGTAAATTTTCTGAATTAAACATATCAGTCTATTGCGGTCGATATGTAAATGCACGTCGATAAAGACTTAACTGCACAACGATTTTTTTTCCCTGAGATTTAGAACCGATTCTTTCTTCCCAACAGTAGAGAGCACCTTCGAAGAAAAGAACAATTGAAACTTGAGAGAATAGTGGTTTGCATTAAAACATTAATAATTAAAGGAGATGAACAAATTAATCTCTTGACATGCATCACAGGCCAGAGAGGTTTCCCATAAATCAAGTATTGCTTCCAATGAGTCAATAGATGAATTAAGAACAATCACAACCCTACATCCAATTTGACAGTGTGGAAACACCTTGAAGTAAGCTGGGCTAAACTGGATTCGAGCTACTGGAGGGGTTCTTTAATAGGATTTGATGGTTTAGTTATCCGAGCTTATTGTCACAGGACTAGGCAAGCGAGTAAGCTTTCAATCAGTTAGGTCACTTGTACAACCAAAATGATACAGTTCATATCAAATCATACACAATTTTTTTTTTAATACATAAAAAGACCTTTGACCCCACTTTACGGTGATTATAAGTAAAACTCTTAATTCATGACACCACTCACAAGCATTATATATCAAGTTAGGCGTCCTAAGAGTTTGAAGTCAATATCTTCCACATAAAATGAGAATATCCAATCATTCAAATAAATAAAGCGATGGATAATACTTCAATATTTTATAAGCATTCACACTCTAAAACACTGGAAACTATCCAACAAGCTTTAAGACTCATGGAGTTGAACTCTTTTCCAAGTTCACCTCTTTAATTTGACTCCTCTCTTAAGCCCTTCTTGGAGGGTTGTCTTTGTAAATGAGACATCCACCTCCTTTTATACTTAAGGCTTAAGACGTGAATAACTAAGAATTGCTAAGCGGCATCAATCCAATAACCATGACTCTTTTTCCTATAAAATATCTTATACTCTCTCCGTTCCAATTTAGTGTCAAAATAGTTGTTCTATTTATATTGGAGTAGTATAAAGAGTGTTAAAATAGACGAGAATTACCTCTCAGCTTCATGGTGGTTTAAAGTTAAATTCAAATTCCTTAAAACATACAAATATTTAAAATAAGACAACTAAAATGAGACGGGACACTTACATAGACTACTCTAGAACATTTTACACAACTATACAAGACTCCATAAACTTTTACAACATTCTATACAATTATTATTAAAAATTAATACTGTAACACCTCGGGGTGTTACAAATACCACTAAAAATTAAGGGTTTTGATATCTGAGGGATGCAAAGGTAACATAAAGAGAAAATGAAGGGGGTCAAATCATATTAAATGTGTAAGTATACAATATTACAAGTTTTTTAATTGAGTTAAAAGTAAATGTTAACTATCAGATTCAAGTGCATTGAAATTAAAATTAATGTAGTTTTTATTTTGATAAATCTAATTTTAATGACTAAAAATATGTTTAAATCTTAAGTTTTAATTTTAAGTGCTTCTTAAGTCTTTAATACAATGGGGCTCATTAACCCACAACATATTGAATAAAATATATAAATTGTTTATCACTTTACTAAAATAATAAGATTTTATTACTTTAGCATTGTTCTACCTGTGTTTTTTAAAACAATGGACACCAAGTTGCAGATATTGAGATATCTCGCAATTGTTTTTCAATATCTCATAATTTCCTTTTTAAAAATAGTTTTCTTTAATATATGCTGAGTCATTGCTGGTGTTAAAAAAAAAAAAATCACTCAGACAAAATTCCTTATTAAAAATTTTGTTTTTAACTATCATAATTTTTTCCCAATTTCATCTGCCACGAACGAGAAATTCTGAGTCCCTGAAGAAACTTTTCTAATTTGCGTAAGTCGTACAGTTGGACCCTCGAATTTGCGTAAAGGCGTCTGCGTAGGAACCGTCTGATTCCGATTTCGTTTCCTCTCTTCTCCCAAATTCAAATCCCAATCACAACGCCATCGTCGCTGCTTTCATCTTGCTTTTCATTTTCTGGTATGTATATGTTTTGTGTACTATTTTCTTCGTTAATCATCTCTCTCTCTCTTTCTCTGCAACTTGGGGATCTAAGACAATTTGCTAGATTTGATAGTCTATTCTGTGGGAACAATATTTCTCCATTAGATCTCGTGATTGGTGTGGGATTACAGTGATCCTAGACCATTGAAGAAATGGTCTACTTTGTTTCCAGAAATTTTATTTCTTTTTTCTTTTCATCATTTCGAGCTCATCGTTTGGTGATCCGCACCATTGAGGGGATAGGCAATCTCGTAGTTTAGCTAAAAAATTCGCGCAAAAAGGTTTTGATCATTGGCTATGAGTTCAGTGATCTAGGCCATTTACTTGATGAAGGACATCTTTTGTAGAAAATACCTCATTATTTATTTATTACCTATTATTTGAATTGATGACACTACTCGAACCAGCAACCTTATAGTTGCAACAAGAAGAAGCTTTCAACTATTTTATAGGCTCTATTATTTGTTGTTGTTATGATCATTGTCGTCATCATCATCATACCTGGAGATGTTTCAGGTAATTAATTAATGATCCATCAAGGCTCAGCTTTGTGGGTGAGTCTATGACCGGATGTGCTACTCTAACTTCCTGTTTGGTAGAGCGAAAACTTTAGGAGGAACTGGAATTTGTGCAATTTAGAAGTCATGAGGAAACCCATGTTTGGTTCAACAAGAATCACACAGTGGGAACTAGCAAAATTTCAATATGATGGCATTAAAATTCACATGTGCAAATTCTATTTTTCGACCGAAAAATAAGGCTAATGGTTGAGGCACCCTCTACTTGAAGTGGTAAAAGTAACAATATATGATTATGCAAAGACAAAATTGCTGTTGTATTTTGCCATTTTAGGTAAGGGGTGCTCCTTTCTATACCAAAAAATAAGTGTTCTTTTATTTATAAATTTCAATAGTTTGCAACTCAATGATTTTTTAATCTTTGATATCTATGGGCCCTGAGAAAAGATAAGACTTTCTTACTACTCAGATTGTGAAGAATTCCTCTGATGTTATCTTTCTGGGATCTTGCCCCATATACATGTAATTGCTTATAATGCAATGGATGGAGAAGGCATTTCTCCTCGACCCTAGACTTATCTAATCCACCCAACTTTATGACAATTCCCAATAATATTTGACATCTTAGAACTTTTAATATGTTTTCAGCCAAAGTCGATAACACAATTCTTGTCATTGTCAAATGAATGGCATCCTTCACATTACTCTTTTTGCTTTAAAAATTTCCTCTCTTATTTCCTCTCAAGTAGACAACAACATTGTGGAAGGAACCGTGGTCCTTATTTACTTCTCTCTTAAAAGGGACTCAAGCTTTTGCCCTTGTATGCAATCTCTTGATTCATTTTGAAGAACCCAAGCCATCTCAGATGATTCTGATTCTTTGGATTTGTTGAACACAATATTGGTGAATTATCCACTGATTCATCAACTATGTCACGTAACAAATGAAGAGTAGATTCACTAGTTATGTAGCTCTTTTAGATGCATCTTTAGTTAAGATTTTGTGTGCTGCCTCCAACTAACAAGTGTCTCAACATTAGAGGAGCAATCCTATTCCAAAGAAGAGGCTAAATGAGTATCTCAATGAGCTCTTGCTACATTGCTTGGTAGAAGTATTTGAGGGTGAAATTTGGAATCACACATTGACACTTGCCAATCCCGTTGTCATCATCATTCCCATGAATATAAACATCCTTTTGGAGACTCAGTAGATCATTGTACTCCAATGATTAATGTAGGCAGTTACAAAATATGGGAGTATGGGATGCCATACTACTTTCCCCTATGAAAGTTTGAAACACACAAGCTTGAGACTCTTTATTGATGACAGCGTTATAAGACTTTGAAAAACTTAATTTCAATGTGCACTTCCCTAACCTAATATCTTCCCAACCTCTATTTGGATCTAACAGTTTATCCCTTTTTCAAGATCAACATGGCTCAATAGTGAAATTAACATCAGCACCTTTTTAATATTCTGTTCCCAGTGATAAAGGTGGAGCCAAGAGGAGCTAAGATGGTTCTGTCCTGCGAGACTCATGAAATGGTACACCTTCAACATGTCCATGCCTCACAAAATTTTAACTTATCTGAAAATATAAAATTTAAATGTTGGTCCCCACTTGGATGTACAACATTATATTGGCCCCTAGAAAATTGTTGTTATTTATTGGTCATCAAAGGAAATATCCTTGGTTCCTCCCTTGGCCCCACCTGCAATGACTAGAGTGAGAATGAGAGGGAGGCACCTTTGAAAATATTATTTTCTATATATTGGTAAATACTCGTTACAAGTTACAATTTCTACACGTGTTTTAATTCTTGAAACGCAATACTAATTAATTCTCAAATGACTAGATTATGATTGGAGCTATTAGTCATATTTGGATGTGGGGATGCCTTAGTGAAGGGCTCACTTAGACCTACGGTTGCTACTTTAATGGAGCAAAGTGGAGCCAACTTGAACACTTTTTTTTCTTTCAATATGTTGGGGCAGCCAAAAGCTCCACGAAGGGTTCACGTATTCACCATTTCTTCTCTCTAATGGCTACAATATTCCCTCTTTCCCAATGGATGCTAAACAATATTAAGCTTGTAAGGAAAGTTTTAATGTTTTATCAATTTAGGTTTTTCAACTACAAGTAGGAACTACTTGTACTTATCCCACATCCTAGCATTAATTTAATTTGTATGCCCTCTTCGCCTTTAAGCTTCTACGAGT
This sequence comes from Chimonanthus salicifolius, assembly GCA_013350335.1. Lineage (NCBI taxonomy): Eukaryota > Viridiplantae > Streptophyta > Magnoliopsida > Laurales > Calycanthaceae > Chimonanthus > Chimonanthus salicifolius. The sequence goes on along the minus strand of CM023535.1, from coordinate 4,320,691 downwards.
CATAATCACCTTCTCGTTGATTGCTTTTCTTTTAAGGTGCGGGGTACATTCCTCTCTCTCTCTCTCTCTCTCTCTCTCTGTGTGTGTCTGTCTGTTTGTCTCTCTTCAGTGTGCAATGGAATATGCTGCATTAGTTGACCAAGCTGTTGTTTTCTTGCTTTATCTGCCATGGCTTCCCCAGATTTGCACTTTAAGGTAGATGGTCCTCTTGGCTATAGTTTGGAGTATTTTGTGGGAGATGATAGGATTTTTAATAACAAATGTGCTCCTCCTGCAATGGTGGTCCTCTGGGCTCAAGATTAATTGCATGTCTTGGGATTCATGCTGAAGGAACTCAGTGGTATTTTTTATACAGACCTGCTCCAGGCTCAGAAGGACCGTCTTAATATTGTTTAAATAATCTTGCATTTCAGTCTTGATTCTTTGTTCCTCTTGTCCTTTTTTGATCCTTTAGGTGCTTTTAGGTCTTTTGTACTGTTCACTCTCTTTGCCTTTTCTTTTTATAAAGTTTAGTTACCACACGAAGTAGGAGGGAGGAGTTGGGGCTTGTTTCACACTACCTAAACCAAAAAAAAAAGTTGCTTAGCATCTGATGATGAAGAGATCATTTTGAGGGGACTAGGAAAGTGAGGGAATACAGGGTCTGCCACTGTGTTGTAACACCAATGACATTTGTCTTAGTTCATGATCTTCTCACATAGAAGGAAGGTACCACTTTGTGGGCATGACGCATACATAGCTTTAAGGAATGGAATGCTTAATTTGTGTAACAAAGTTGAGAGATGTTTGCTGTGAATGCTTGTCGTTTCATTCATTTTATTTTTGGTTACAGGACAGGTAACTGAATGTAGCTATGGAAATAAATCTATAATTGATAAAAATTCTTAAAGTTATAGAACAGTCATAAATGGCTTGCATTCATGAATGCCATTTTTTCACACACACCTCTCTCTCTCTCTCTAACTTTGCCACTCTTTTCCAGGATTTTGGGATACTTGCAATATTGAGATGGCAGCTGTTATTGTCTCCTAAGGATCATAGTAGTGAAAAATAACAAGGCAACACAAGCAATAGATAGAGATGTTCTCACTGTTTTATGGGCTTTGGAACTATATTTTCAGTAAGACGGAGTTCCATGTTCTCATTCTTGGAATTGACAAAGCTGGAAAAACTGTAATCTACTTATCTTTTATTATTTCCATATTTCTTCCATTGGAATTCTTTAATGTTCCTCATACGGTCCTTGAGTACCGCCACCTCTGATAACTAGGGAGGGGGGTTAGGATGTCTTTAAGCTGGCTAGATCTGCACAAGGAAGAGTCCAATCAGAAATTTGTGACCATTGGTTTCACGAGTACAAAGTTTGAAATTTCTTAAACTGTTAGATAAGTAGAAAAATCAGGGTTGTCAAAATCGCGCGATTTGCAAGTCGAATTGATAGGTGATGCGACTCGAGTCGCATCATGTATCGAAATGTCTTAAAAACCTGCGATTTTCCGTTGACTCGCGAATTGCACGATTCGAATCGTGCAATTCGCAGTCTCGGACGATTCACATTAACCTTTGTTTTTTCAAATATTTTTTTTTATTCTTCTTCTTATTTCATAAGCTATTGTTTTGAAAATCTTCTCTTTTTATTCTTCTCTTCGTCTCTAATCCCTTTCTATTTCGTTTTTTCTATTCTTTTTCTTTTTTCTTTTTTCTTATTCTACCACTGTTCTGTTTTCGTTGAGAATGCAAAAAAAATGAATGGAAAAACAAAACCACAGACAATCGCCAGTGGGAATGGGATAACTAGTAAATATCTGACAATCATGCTCCACATACCTAATATAAGTACCCAACATTATTGTACAACATACTATTATTGGACACCATACAATATAACTATATTGTATACTGTTATACAGTATTACAATATAGTATATATTGTATTACAATATATTGTTATACTGTTATACAATATTTACATAATATTGTATTATTATGTATTTATATTTAAATATCATATTAATATATTTTTGTTCTTTTTTTTGGATGATTGTTTGCATATTTACATATATATTTTGAGGAATTGAACAAAATGCTATGAATCTTACGATTCTACGATTTATGATTCACGATTCATGGTTCACACTCCCAGACTGATTCACAATACGATACTTTTTTGACAACCTTGAAAAAAATCCAATGGTTTATAAAGGATGGCTGTGAACTTGGGACATTTAGTGACTCTTGAGGCTAAGTGCTTGTGAGTGGTTATATGGATTTATCACAGCTGGGCCCCACAAACATTTCACTTAGATATTGACAAAAAAGGCTCTCGATAATAAAATATTTCCAGGTTGACATTAAACAGAGACCCTAATGTGGAACCATCCTATGGTTAATCCAAGCTCTTCATAATCACTTACCACCTGGTAATTGCCATGTATCCACTCACCTTCTTCTCATGCATTGTTGGATTCAAGCCAAAACCTGTATATTTAATTTGTCTGTTCTTTACAGAACCATCAAACTTTGATCCCCCAGATCTGTGGCCATGATAAAAAATTAGTGGGTTGAAATTTTGGTCATCCCCAATCCTCACAACTTATCCATTTCCCCGCTCCCATTTTTGTCATGGATCTGGTTGGGCTCCACACTTAGGTCTCATTTGTGGAAGAGTGACCCGGTCTGTCTGGATAAATTTACATCTGTGTGCTGGAACAGACACCCATGTATCTATATATAGAAAGAGGGGTCTCATTATGATATTTTCAACTATTCAGACATTGCTGGAGAGATTGAAGACTTTATACTCAAACTTGGAAGGGCTTCCTCCTGATCGAATTGTTCCTACTGTTGGGCTTAACATTGGCCGTGTTGAAGTATCAACCGCAAAACTTGTTTTCTGGGATCTTGGAGGTCAGGTATGTCAACTATTTTACAAGATGTAATATGTTGCATTTCAGTATCTTAAGTTGGGGCTCAAACTAAGAGCTGAAATGGTTAAGATATTTTTCTCCAGCACATTGTTATTCATTTGTGGCACATTCAGGTCGCAAGTTTTCACCTTTCTTTTGTTGTATCATTTCAAATAGCAGCAAACAATCTGCCTTGAAGATGTTAAGTCATGTGGTGAAGACAAGACTTGTCAAATCCAGTACCACAATTGAGGAAACTTGAAAGACAAAAAAAGTAATAAATTAAAAACCATATCATAACATATATGGACAAGGGCCTGTAGCACAGTTTAAAGGTATTGTTGCAACCACAAAGGTCATGGTTCAAATCACAACACATAGAATGTAAGTTTAGTTCAAATTTGATAGTACTGGTAGATTGATCTTGCATTCATATGAAGATTATCCTTTTCCCAGAACATATCTTTAATATATACTACAAAAGAATAAGGAGTTTACTCATGAAAAAGATGGTTGATGCCCTGTACTTATATAACAAAGTTTTCATTTATGAGCCAGCAGAAATGTGTATGCGATGTGCCCTAGACTGGAAGTGTTGGTGCGAATGAGATTGTTTGCAGGTGTAGCTCAGCAGCAGGAAATACCTATACCCTCTTTCACTTTGACAAGAAACAGAAATTTAACTTCTTTTTTTTTTTTTTTTAAAATGCCTTGGCATCATGTCTGTTTCACTATCATTAAATGTACTGAGTATGATGTAGACGTTTGAGGCTTGTTTTCAGATTGTTTCATTCGTTTCATATCGGGTTCAGTGGTTTTGATGACCATTAAGAAAAAAAGCGTCTACAGTTCGTTATACGTCAAGCCTTGGCTGTATCAAACTGCATGTTTTCTAGCTGATTATACTGGTTGGTTAATCCTTCTATAGAAATAAGCAGTTAACACTGTTTTTATTACCGTACTGCCTATGAACAATATACTGAAGACAGCCCATTCCACCAAAAACCCCATTAAGCCTTGCATAAACCATCTCTAATTCCTGAAACATGCAATCAACGCTATTTATTTATTGGTAATCCTTGAATATTTCTACTCTGGTATGAGAGGAAGCATATACTGCCTTTTACTAGACACTGTTCCTCAGAGGTATTCTCTCCTTGAACCAGCAACAGCTTGCAATTGGTCCCTTTTTTTCCATCCAAAGAAGAGATGTGATGCAGATTTGTAGGGCCTTAAAGTTCATAAAAAGATATTTAAAACTGATGCAGGCCCCACATGTAAACGAACACTTATTCCTTTTCTATAACAAGGTTTGATCAGGAAGTAAACTAAGTCAAACTGCATCTGATGTCTATAAAAACCAGGTAGGACTGGGAAAACTGGGTCTGGCTATGTTAGATAGTAGCAAAAACCTAGTTTTATAAGTTACTGGCCCAGTATGTCACCAGGTTATGTTTACTTCAGTCAGTTCCTAGTCAACCGGCAGTATTTTTGTACTATGACTAACTGCATTGTTATGATTTTTATTGAACATGATATATGTTTAGAGTAAGTTGGATGGCAATATCATAATTTTCTCGGTCTTTGATATATGTATAAGATATTTGTACTCACTTGAAATTGGCTCAATGTCTCGCTGGGCCTTTTTGTCTCTTGTATGTTGTTTTTGCCATTAATGGAAGTTATTGTTTTTTCTCCCCAAAAAGAAGTTTGTTGACTTAATTTTCATTAGTTAATACATAAATTTCTATTGACAGGCTGGTCTCCGCACAATTTGGGAAAAATATTATGAGGAGGCGCATGCTGTAATATATGTGATTGATGCAGCATGTCCATCCCGCTTTGAAGATTCAAAGTCTGCTTTGGGTCAGTAATGTCTTCTTTCAGGGAAATTTGGCTCTGAATATTGCTTTTGCCTAGTTTTGGTTGAGGCATGTTTTTAAAATAAGCATTCCAATTAGAGAAGAAAGTAAGATTGTTATAGTGATGTTGTATTTACACTTTGAATTTTCTTACCAGAGAAAGTAATTCGGCATGAGGACTTGCAAGGAGCCCCACTTCTGATATTGGCAAACAAGCAGGTCTTACTGTTAAACGCTATTATTGCTTTTTTTCCAAATAAAATGTTGTCTCTTAATCAGGGTTGAGGTGGAGTTTGGATGTGGGGAATTTTTACAAAACATTAATATTATTTAAGATTCCTATAGGCTGAGAAATTGAGAGAAACTTGGAGGTCCACTTTCGACTTCATTTTTATTTTTTTTGTATTTACTGAAGACAGAACCTTGTAATCATCTTCTTCTTTTTATGAGGGGGAAGAGGGGGTGGTTTGGGGAGCGAGTTGGTTGAAATGGTGATCATTGTTAAGCAGTCTCCACTTTTCTCAACTATCGGCAAATATAAGGGGTAAACAGCTTTTCTATGGGAGCAACTGTTTTCCCTGCAACCAAGCACCTGCTGAGCATTGGTATGTAAGTGGGGAAGAAGGATTGGGGTTTGCAGGGTTGGTTGATGGGAATGGTGATCAGTGTGAAGCAGTTGCCACTTTTCTCAACCATTGACAAATAACAGGGCAGCAACCTTTTATGGGAGCGACTGTTTTTTCTGCAACCAAGCACCAGCAAGTGTTCATATGTGAGGAGGTTGGGGGGAGTGAGTGGGTTGGAATAGTGATCATTGTGAATCAGTCTCCACTTTCCTCAGCGTAAATGTCCTTTATATCGGTGCAACTGTTTTCCCTGCAACAAGCACCAGCTGAGTGTTATTAAGGAGGGAGGGGTCATTGGGGTTTGGGGAGTTGGTTGGTTGGAATGGTGATACGAAGTGAAGCAGCCTCCATTTTTCTCAACCATGGGTAAATAACATGGGTAAACAGCCTTTCTATGGGACTGACTGTTTTCCCTGCAACCAAGCACCAGATGAGTGTTTGTATGTAAGGAGGGAGGGTGGGGACCCTCAAGAATTGTGTTGAAGAAGGCACTGAAGCATGATTGTGATTATTTTGCTGTACTTGGATGAGAACTTAAAAGAAAGGAATTATAATTTTTCTATTATGTTGTGATTGGGTCAGTAGGCTGAACATAGAGTTTTAAAGAACCCTAATAGATGAAAACTTAAATCAGAGGACATTTTGTGTCATAAGATTTAGATCCATCAAAATCAACGGTGAGGTAGTTATTAATTTCAATGCAATCCGATTGGATGACTAATAATCACTTTTGACCTCATTTTTTACTCTGACATATCTTTCCAAAAAAAGAAAAAAAACTTAGATACTCCACAACCTGTGTTTAATATGATTGGATCCACGGGCCTATTACATGCCACAATTCAAAAGTGTGGGTATCATGACATATTCTGGTATCTGAGCATGGTGCATTGGGAACCTTGTGGGATAAAAAAGCATGCTCCAGTGGGAAACTTAGTGAAGATGGAGTAGATGACTGTTGAAAATATTCAGTGACGATTGGTGGAGGTGGTCATTGTGGAGCGCAACCACTGGAGGTGCTTATTTGGAGGTAGAGGCAGTTGGCAAGGAGAATGATGGGAAAGTGATTGAGAAGATTGATGGGGACGATGAGGTTCTCTAGGTTTGGGTGGAGAATATCAAGTTTCCATTTAGAACTTTCTTCTTTGTGGGTGTCACACTTCTACAATCACTTATCCCAACAGGGTGAGTTGGTGTTCTCCAGGAGGTACTTCCAAGTTTCTCATCGAAACAGCCTTGTTGTCTGCAGTATTGCGATACTTGGGTTACGTCATGGATGATCTGCTTTCGAAAATCTGGAATACCTTATTGTCTTTATGGATGTCTGTCAACCGTGCAGGATCTTTCTGGAGCTGTTTCAGCAGAAGAACTTGCAAGATACTTGGATCTCAAAGAATTGGATGAAAGGCTATACATGTTTGAAGCTGTTTCTACTTATGATGGGTATGTGCAAGCTCTAAAATTCCTTCATATTGTGTATCAAACACTGGTATAGCCCATTACATTGATTTACCTTTGCCAAGCAATGGGAACTTGAAATTTTGCTGGAAATATTGCCAGTGGTTTGCTGATATCATAATTAGTTTTCACCAAGCCTACCAACCCATGGTTACATAGACTCTCATGTTGATGTGGTACATGTATTCAAGTCATGCATTTGGTGGTATATTTAGACCACTTGACCTAAGAAATCAGGCTCGTCACACTTTCAGGCAAACCTTGTATTTGTATTAAGGGGACTAATGTTAAACTTGAATCTATGGGTGCGTGTGCTTGTGTTATACTGAAACGGTCCATTGTTTTTCTGTGTCCGGCACAACTAATAAAGTGATCTGCCCAAATTTTGGGCAATGTGATCCAGTGATGGACCATACATGACATGGTGGAAATTGAAGTGGTCAGTTCTGTGGTACTCAACGCACCTCACAGTGCACTCAACTGAGTGACAGAGAATGTATAAGCTGTTGAAAATTGTAGTAGAAACAGCCATATGTAATTTTAACATTCTGTTCCCTGCCAAACTAGTAAATGAGTATAAATTCCAAATATTCTCATGATTTCTATGCCATTCATCAGTATCTTCTTCTTGATTGCACCGTAATTCCTCAATTCAAGTGTTGGGTTTTGCAGGTTGGGGATTAAAGATGCAGTAGATTGGTTAGTGGGGGTTATGGATAGAAGTAAACGAACAGAAACATTGAGGGCTCGTGCTGGCGCAGGGGGCCATATATCGGCGTAGGGGACTTCTGATTTACATTCATAGTCTTTTTTTTCAGCAATTCAGAAGCCACCATCTACTTCAGATCTATCTTGAAGAGAAGCACTTGGATGTGGAAATAAGTTGGTCATATATGGCAAATTAGGTTTTGGGCTGCTTGCTGTGACCTCATATACCTCATTTGAGTGAAAGAGAGTTGTTTTGACTGCGGGGTTGGCTTGTATAATTTAGTAGTTGGTGTTGTAACTTGGAAAGATTAGTGATTTCTCTGAGCAAATTCTTTTTGTTTGACTCGCTTATTCCTTTTCACAATTATGTAGCTACATTTCTAATCACCCTTTGAAGCAGTTGCATCAGAAGGTGTAGAAACCATCTCTATGTTGATTAATGTTAGCACATAAATAGGAAATCTATGTTATTTAAGTGGTGGTGGAGAATTCATGAATATTATGCATAGAAGCTCTGAATTCTTAAATCATGCTCTTGTTATGATACTTGGATTGTTCAGTTCTCACAAACCTATTTATTTGGTTAATGGATATTGGGCAATCCATGGACTGAACTTTTATGGCCATTTGATCGATCAAGCTACATGAAATAGGTAATGGAAAATCAATTATTTATAATGTTCAAAATTTGAGGATCAAAATTAAGGTTAGGATGGTTTGTTTGTTCTTCAGGCTCTCTATCTCCAAATGACCCTACTGCATTGTATGTTAAGATGGTCAATCTTGCTGGTTCAAATTGCTTACAAAGAAGGAAAAAATGAAGGGAAAAAAAAAAACGAAGTCTTGGTAACCAATGTCCATGCAGTTGTATAAGCCCATCAGGTGGGCCTTGTATTATTTTATTTTACATTTTCAAATGATCTTTTTTTTTTATGATTAAAATGTCTAACTCTCTTAAAGTACCCAACTAATTCTTGAAGTAGGTACAAGTCTTCCTATCTACACATATACTGAATAAATCTAGGGAAAATGACCCTTTGAAGAAAATATTTTGAAATCTTTTCAATAATTCTTTGAGAATTTGACTTTGACTTTTATTATCCTTTCTCCTCCGTACTCATCACCATTGCCTGAATTGAATGCATGTCCAATTTAAACTTGCAATCAACCTAGATTTTTATTCACATGATCCAAAACTCTAAAGTGGGCTCTAAAAATGCTTATTTGATTCAAATCATTGATTCTCGACTGATGCAATTGGCAATTTACTGGGGCACATGTTATTGCAAGCCTCCCATTCAAATAATATAGAATTAAAGAACAAATTTATCCTTACGATCCAAAATAGATGCTAAAAAAGTGCTGATCTAATTCACCACTTCTTATTGTCAACTGATTTTCAATTTACTTAAAGATTGTTTGTCGGTATTTTGAAGGAAATAAAGTCTTTATAAAGAATTATGCTTGTCATCCAAAAAGCAGTCTGGAATCATGTTGGCCGTAAAAACCTTTATTTTTATTGAAAATAAAGAACTATTTTACCATCAGATTTTCTAATTTTCTCCATAGAAAATGGGTTCCTTGAAAGAAGAGAGAATATCTTCTTCTTGGTGTTCTCGACAAAAACTCTTATTCAATAGAAGAAAAAAAAGTCTCATTTTCTATACTTTTCAATTTCCATTATTAAAAAAAAAAAAATTTGACAAATAGCTCATAAAACAGTCTTCTATCCAAACCTAGTTAAAGTATTCTCATAATACAAAGTGGAGTCATATAATGCTTATCAAAGTCAAAACTCACTGACTATCAACTGATAATTTCCCTGCCTAAGGAAGTTCACTGGGTGCATGTTACTGTTGAGCCCATTACAAGCTGATGATGGATAAAAACAGAGAAAACAACTTTCCTGGATTCTAGAAAGGATTCTTTAATTTGGAATCCCTGTCAAATGAAAGCATGTCGCCATTAAGTTGGTGGCAGTCGTGTGTAATGCACACTTCCCTCCCATTTCTATTCTTATCCTGACCATCAAAGCAGTGCCCGTCTATTCAGCAATCCACCACCTCCAATACCATTCCTTATTTTTACTATTCAAATATCATTCTCATTCATAATATGATTCCCCCCAAAAGGAACAAGTTAGAATATTAAAAACTTTTATACATAGATAGTAGCCCAGAAATCAGTATCTTGACTATCTTCTTATACGTATAAAATACACTTGTTCTGATGATCTGAAATGGAAGTCAAATCAACAACGAAAACACGAAGAGATTGCTTTATTCTCTTATTCCCTGGTGTTTGTCATTTTCTGTATCATACGCTTAGGCATTTCCTCCTTTCTATTTTTAACTTAATTTTCCTTCTTATTTTTTAACTAATGGTTACATGGCCAAGTTTTCAATTTCTGTTGAAGCCGAAATATCAAAATTCCTAAAAAATCAGCTGGTATATCGGATACATTTGAGCATATTGACCCACCTCCATTTTGAAAAATGTCAGACTAAATTTCAGATTTTCATGGATATTCTATACTTAGAAGAAGAGGGTCCTTCGTAACCTCAAGGGGTTGGAGTAATGGTAAAGAACCCACTTTAAAAAGTAAAAGTCTTGAGTTTGATTCTCACTCCACCTCAAAGAACCACTTTCTTAGAGTTATCCGATGTGTATGGGTAGAGAGACTTGCACATACCACGAGACTAATCGAGTGCTCTAAAAAACTTGAACATCTTAGTCATAAAAAAGTTCTTTTATTCTTCTACTTTCTATATTAAAAAATGGATAGAAATATAGAATTACCCACTACTTATAAATTGATTTACAGTGAACTAAATCAACATCTTCATCATCTAAGGTTGGGCTTCACAAAAATCACTAATTCTATTTACAATAAGTCAATTTTCAACACGTAATTTCTTGTAAACTTAAGTGTCTAGTTTGTGGCACGATTCGAATGTTGTACTAATTGAAGGAAAAATTTAAGAATCTTCTTTTATTCATCTGTTTGATATTTAATAAATCGGAGAAAAAATAAAATTTACTTTTCTCTCCTTTTCTTCATTCAAATAATATATATATATATATATATATATATATATATATATACCCAAAAATTTTGTCCCAATACACCCAATTTCTAAATTTCCGGGTGTCTATAATTTTTTTCCCTTCCTAAACAGGGATGGTTGTTTCTCCTCATCCTCATCCTCCCTTGTCCCTCTTTTCCGTCTCATGCATTTTTACTTTAAATGACTAAACAAGATGTAAAAGAATTCTTTCATTTATTAAAAAATTCCGTATGTAAAAGAATTTTCAGAAAAAAAACTTTCTCCTTATCAAAATGCAGTTTAGGATTGGAACTTAAATGGCTAAGAGCCAAACCAATTTTTGTCCAAAGTAGCTGGTTCAGTACTTTCAATGCAAATTTCTTTATTTTGATAATTGAGTAAACCCAAACAACGGCAAGCCCCATTCCTACATTTAATCACATTGAACATACAAGGATTGATTTTTTTTATTTTAAATTAAGGTGTTCAGATGTCTCACCTAATTAATCTTTGAAGTCTCTTAATAAATGTAAAAGTCTCTTAATATGGAGGATTTTGTCTGACGATCAAGAATCCACCTCAAAAACAAAGGTGTTGTATTCGAGGGTTTTGCACTCGCCAAAGATGGATAGTATGTGAGGATCACTTTCATTATTACTCCATTATCTTAGCCAAATGAATCAGATTGGCAAGTATTTGTGAATTGTGATTGCATCACAAGATTAAATTTTTTAATGAAATTGATAGATATCTCACAAGATAATATCTATATGGTCTCTAAACATCTAATCCACCTAAAGGACTTTATATAAAGATTCATGCTTTGATGGTGTGGTTATCATCAAGGAATGGGATATGGGTAACCTCCCTCTTTGTACTTAGTGGCCTGTCCCATCAATGTAGTTTATAGTTGCAAGCATCAATTGAATTTTGTTGTGAAAATTTGTGGCATGACGGCACTGCCTTGACCATTGAATTTTTGTTAAACTTTTCTCTCTCTCTCCCACTCATTAAATAATAAAAAAATATAGTAACAAAATTATTACTAATGACCCCTCCCAAGATGCGAAGTTTTTATATTCTCAATTGGTTTCCTTGATTGCTGCTAGGATGATATATTACTGACAAGTGGCAATTAAAAAGATTTTATTAAAGTAAAAGATGTAGTAAGGCATTCCAAACTACATTATAGAAAGAGAAGTGTGCCCCAACTCATTAACAGAAATAATAGCTATTGTATACTGCTACGACTATCCATTATAATCCTATGAAAATGGACTATCAAAACAAGAATTATAAATGATAGTATTATGGTTTTAGATTTAATGATTAGTAAAAGTTAATGATAGTGTTATGGTTTTAGGTTTAATGCAAATACCTTATAGTGTGTCAATATCAGTGATGCAGAATAGATAATGTCCTTTTTCATCTCACTTTTTTTTTTTAAGGTACACCAAAATTAGGTCATGGGAAAATTGGATAAGAAAGGAGAAAATGGGGTGTGAAACGTAAAAGTGAGAATAAACAGTGTCCTTTTCAATTTTTCTTTCTTTCTAAACAGATAAAAATTAGAAAAAAATATAGAAAATGGGAAGTGGATGTGAAGTGTGGGTAGAAAATTGGGAAGGACGTTACAGTGAATAGAGAATTTGGGGTATAGAGGAAAAAAAAATAGAAAAAGAGGAAAACAGAAATGGATAAAAACTGGGTAAATGGTAGAAAATAGAAATAGAGAAATTTAAATATGGGTAGCAATGCGGATAATGGAAAGAGATGGGAATAATAGAAATAAAATGGATAAAATGGTAGTAATTGAGAAAAAGGGAAAACGCGTCATGTTTACAAACTATTCTCATTTTTACAAATTTTCCATCATTTTCTCTATTATTTTTCTCATTAAAACATGATTGATGTAGATAGATAACGTTGCATACTCTGTAATGGTGTCACCAATTCTCAGAAAATATGAAAGATTACCTGTTTGGTTATAGAGAACTTTCTTATTACAATAATAGACACATTTAACCCTTTTCTTTTAAAAAAAATTGTGAAGAAAAACTTTGTTCAAAGATTCAAAGGTGAAAGATATGCAAGTACCCATATTATCTTCAACCTTTTATTGAATATGGTCTCACCCTCCTAATAAAAGTAGAACTTAAATACATGAAAAATGCAAAAAAAACTAAACTCATTCTTAGATCTGAATCTTGTTGCACTCTAATATTATATGAATTCAGTACTTCTGCATCCACATGGATAAAGATGGCTCATGAGAGAGAGAAAGAGATGGATTGGAGCCAACAGTTTTGTTATACTCTAAAATATGAAAAAAATAACGTATGTATATAGCCATGCAATGATTCAACCATAAATATGAAAAAAATAACCTATGTATATAGCCATGCAATGATTCAACCATGCTAAGTATCACGACAGGCATGTGTTAAGTCCTACATATAAGTGAAGGAAAGACTTGGCATATAAATGGGGTAGAAATCATTCATAGTGGTTAACTATTTTGTGACGGGAAGTACATCTATGACAATGGTATCAGAGCCAACTCGGGGCACTACACCGAGGATCCCCTTGATACATGGGCTCTATGCAAAGAGTTGTGGTCCACCTAGCGAGGGCATCAAAGATTGGGCTGGAGAGTATGTCCCAGGCATGTGTTGAATCCCACATCGAATATGTGTTGGAAAGACTTCCGTTTATAAGTGGGGATATACACCACTCATACTAATTAACCATTTTGAGACGAGAAACACTTCGATGTAGAAATCCTGATACAAGGAAGGTATAGGATTTTTAGTTCTACCAATATTAAAGCCGGTTTACCCTTCTAAAGCATCTCCTAAAGAAGTCATTATACTCGCAACAGCCAACATCATTTTCAATTTCCCAAATGAACCCATATTTATTAGGAGTAAGAATTTGCAACATTTATACTCTCTACCTACATAAAATGCAGATGAAGCATTTGCAACATCTATGCTCTTTCCCTCCATTTGTACAGGTCTCCCAAACTTTTTTCCTGACCGAAGTGAACAACCTGAGTGACAGAAAAACAGTAAAAAAGAAAAATAAATAAATAGGGACGCTGGCTTTAGTCAGGAAACTGTCTTAATTTTCAAGTAGAGTCTAGTTACTAGACTGCATGTCTGCTTAGGATATAAAGTTGATAAAACTTTAATCCATTAGAAAATGCTAGTTTTATATTTTGAATCTTAAACATTTAACCAATAAAAACCATTAGTCTTTCTTATCTTATCTCTCCAAGTTATGATTATTAGATGAATTGATTCTTCAAAATCCTCCAACCTTTATATTTCTCTTTTTCTCCATGGTTTTTCGATTTTATGCTATAATGTTGTACATGGTATTTCTTAGTTCACGTTTGACCAATGTGATAAGTGGATCATAACCCATAATCCATTACCCATCAAGGTGGGTTCCACATTCACATTAATGGAATTGTTTGCTGGGATCCCCTCACACTTACTTCATTTTTGTTCAATTTTTGGGTGGAGTCACCTTCAATACTTTCCTAATGATATCAAAGCAAAGCAAATGTATCCATTCATGTATTCATGTTCATGTCCACAATACCTCTCTCTCTCTCTCCTCAACAGTTAAAAATTTTCATTATAAATATCTCCCAAAGTCGCGTGTCTTCCACACTCCTTGAATCACCATCTCCTCCATTTTCATTTTCATTCACAGCCTCTGTTACCATTATTCTTCTTCCCATCTCGTCATGGCTGTGAACACAGACGTCGAACAACCGGCCGACCAAGAGAAGGAATTCGACTACTCCCAGAGGGCACAATGGCTGCGAGCTGCAGTCCTCGGAGCGAACTGACGGGTTACTCTCCACAGCCTCATTGATGATGGGAGTAGGAGCAGTGAAAGAAGACTGCCAAGGCCATGATCATATCTGGCTTTGCCGGATTAGTGGCCGGCGCTTGCAGCATGGCGATAGGTGAGTTCGTATCAGTCTACTCTCAGTTGGATATAGAGGTGGCACAGATGAAAAGAGAGAAGATGATGATGAAGGAGAGTGAAGAGAGTGAGGTAGTCAGTAAGGATGATCAGCTCCCAAACCCGATGCAGGCCGCTGCGGCATCGGCCCTCGCATTTTCAGTCGGAGCCATCGTTCCCCTTCTCGCGGCCGCATTTATAAGGCGGCATGCGGTGAGATTAGGGGTGGTTGCTGGGGCTGCAAGCTTGGCTTTGCTGGTATTTGGAGTGGTAGGAGCTAAGCTGGGGAAGGCACCGGTGGCAAAGTCTTGTGCTAGGGTTTTGTTAGGGGGCTGGTTAGCCATGCTTGTTACTTTTGGGTTGATGAAATTATTTGGGTCTCATGGTCTGTAGCTCCTAGGGTCTCTTCCTGTTTCTTCTTCCTTCTCTTCTTCTTCTTCTTCTTTTTGTATTTTTATTTCAGTGTCTGGTCATGTAATGGTGGAAATGGAGCATACTTTGTATGAAAAAAATAAAAATAAAAATAAAAGATGCTTTGTAAAAACAAGCATGCAATAATGAATTTCTCTTCCTTTTTTCACTTAAACACCAAAACATTTCGTGTTTAAACAGCCTAATTAGTGTTTATGTTGATTGAAAAGAGAGAGTTTGAGTTGACGCTGTAATTCATACGACACATAATAAAAGTCTCTCTTTCTCATGTAGTTTTTTCACGTAAATTTCGGTCTCTTACTATGATTGTTTTTTTAGGGTTTATCATTTTCTCCCGTTTAAGAATTCAACGTGGCATCTAATTCATGCTTTTCTTATGCTTTCCAATCTAAAGTTTGCACAGACTTTAGAACTGTCAAATTGCGTATGATATAGCTCTCCTCTTGAATACCCTTTGCTACTTTTGACTGGTATTCAAAAGAGTCAAGAAAGAGATAAAGAGGTAACAAACAAGAGCCATTTTTTTTTTTTTAATAATGATCTTTAAACCTTTAGGTGTTGGCTAGTGTGATTGAGCGTTTCTTCTTCCTCTTTTTATCTTCCGCTTTGATTGATTCAGATGTGACTTTTGAGCAAAAAAGATATTGTCTGCCATCAGAATTGAGATGCAATAACAAATTATTGATGAGATTTATTGATATGGATTGATCTGGGGGCCATCAGGTAGATGGGCCATTCCTTATCATCTTACTTTTATTTATTTTTAAGGTAGAAGGGGCTTGGCTTTTTAGTATAGAGATGTAAAGAATAGAATGAAGAGTTTGATCTTATAAAAAAGGTAAAATGTAAAGAATTTTTATTTTTTTAATATGGGTATTCTCACTTTTTATATTGGATGTAAGACTAATACCACTGGTAGGTTTGAACTTTTCAATACACACAACGGTTAAGGATATAGGAAGTGGCCCTTTAGGATTGAAGGTGAATCGAACTTAAGATCCCACTTCATGAGGTGGACATCTTAACCGTTAGACCAACCTGTTGAAGGATAAAATATAAAGAAGTTAGTAAAATGATATACGACAAATGTCACATCTTTTTATTTTATGGGAAATATTCATTATTTGATGATTAGGTTTGTAACATTACAGGGCACTTACATATTATAGGTTGAGTCAGGGGTCCAAATATTGGCCGATATCTCGGCCATATCATAATATTGGCCAATATCGGCCTTTTTTTTTTTAAAAAAAAAGAGGAGAGAGAAAAATATAGGCCAATACTGAATTTTACACCTCTGTGTTGAGTTTTAAATGTTGTCCAAAATTGATATCTCAGTTTCTAAGGGATTTGAAATTCTTAGGCTGAAATGGATGTACATTTCAAGCCTCCTCTTTATTTTTTGAAAAACCCAAAAATCTGAACTTCAGAAATATCAGATGAAATTTTAGAAATATTGATCAATATTTTGGCACATGTTAATTTCATTGGAATTTCAAAAAAAAAAAAACCCAATATTTACAGATATTCTCATTTTGGTAGAAGTTTAGACTGCAAAATATTGATTAAAATTTCGAGTAACAGTTGAAGCTGAAGATTACACAGCATAACCATACATGTTAGAATGGATTATGTAAAATAATAGGAATTTTTTTTTCCATAAATAGTATGATTGCACAAGAAGATACTCCATTAGCAGAGATGATCAAGTGATTTTACATAATAGATTTGGACGTTGCAGTTTGGACAATTATCAGTGTCAATATTGGTACAAATTCTTGTGATTACCATTTTTCTTCAACAATATATTTTATTAGAAAGAATGCAGAAATTATAACATAGATTGTTCCATGGTTTCAAAAATTTGTCTTTCGACTCTTTGGAAATAGATGTGCTATGTTTCTATAAGCTTATCTCAGTTTTTTTTTAATTTCTTTAATGCCATTAAAACATAGTTATTTTATGCTATACTTATGTTTTAATAATTTTTTTGAATTAACATACGGAAAATTCTGAAACAGTTCTGCTAAAACTCTCGCAGATGAGACAAAGTACACCAAACTTAAGCCTGAGCTCAAACCCAACAAAAAAATATATTCTCTGATACTCTAGAAGTTTATAGGTTATTTAACTACTTCTCTAAAAAATCAACAAAGCTATGTTTAACTGTGATCTCTATGATTTGACCACATGTTCAGATATAGAAATTCAGATTTTTAGCTGTTTGTCTTAAAAAAATTGCCAGACATCAATAACCTTTATACTACAATATATCAAATTTGTTTTTTTTATCTATTTATTATCGTTTATATGATAAAAAATATTAATATTTTTATTAATTCTATTTTTAGAAACTTTATTTACGTGAATGAAACTATTTTATAAAGCAAAGATGGAAAATGTAAAAGGGGCAAAGCCATTTAAGAAGTACAGGCAGTAGAGATGAGAGACAAAACGAGTGCACGACTCTCAGTGTGTCAGGTTCTGTCTATCAGAAACGGCTGAAATTTAGAAATGAGCTGTTTTGCCACGACAATGAATTACATTTTTTCGTGCAAAAAATTATGGGATACTCAGCCTAATATTAGTAATATTAGTGAGAGATTGTTATAATAATTATAAATTTTATAAATTTAAATTTATTTAATAAATGATTATATAAATATAGAATTTATTTTATTATTAATTGATGATCTAATTCATATAATTTTAACCTCTAAGTTTTGATGAATATAATTTATTAATTTTTAAAAATTTAAATTAAATGATAGAATCATGAAATGGAGGTGAACTCTGTGCAAGAACTATTTATATAGTACTTTTTACATAGATCCAACAAAGTGAGTTCTGAAAATCTATTTTTATTAAGTGTCTCACTAAAGTTTTTTTTATCAAAATAGTTGGGAGAAAAGAACAAGTCAATTTTGTAACAAATTTAATTGAGATGAGAAAACTTATTTGCACGCGTGAAAAGGGTGATGTGAAATTAATATTAAATTTTAAATAAATAAATTATATCATTTGTTATGTTTAATCATAAAATCAAAGTAAGTATGCTCTAATAAACATTTATAAAACTATGGAATTTACATAGGTGTCGTTCAACTACTTATCTCTTATTTCAGGAATCAGAAAGTTATGGGTTCGAACCCCATGATCTAACCTTAGTATGACTTAAAGATAATGGGTTCATTGAGCTCAACTGTGGGAAAAGAAGATATTGTCGTCCTGAGATGCACAAATTATTGTCAACATGGAATGATTTGGGGACTATCATGTAAATAGATCCAAAATTTTCAGCCCATTCCAGGCCAATATTACACACTGACATTGTTTTATCAAAATAATCGTTGATGTCTCCTCTCTTGAATACCCTTTGCTACTTTTGACTGGCATTCAAAAGAGTCAAGAAAGAGATAAAGACGTAACAAACAAGAGCAATTTTTTTTAATAATGATCTTTAAACCTTTAGGTGTTGGCAAGTGTGGTTGAGCTTCTCTTCTTCCTCTTCTTATCTGCCTCTTTGATTGATTCAGATGTGACTTTTGAGCACACAAGATATTGTCTGCCATCAGAATTGAGATGCACAAATTATTGGTATGGATTGATCTGGGGACCATCAGGTAGATGGGCCATTCCTTGTCATCTCACTTAATTTATTTATTTTTGAGCTTGAGGGTTTTGGCTTTTTAGTATATAGATGTAAAGAATAGGACGAAGAGTTCGATTATATGGGAAGGTAAAAATGTAAAGAGTTTCTGTTTTTTTTTAATATGGGTATTCTCGTCTTATATTGAAAGTGAGACAAATCTCACTAGCACGGCTAAATCTTCCAATACACACACCGGTTAAGTATATGAAGAGTGACATGTTAGAGGTAAGGGTAAATCGAACTCAAAATCTCACTTCATGAGAAAGGCATCTTAACCGTTAGGTCAACCTTTTGAGATTAAAATGTAAAGAAGTTAGTAAAATGATATATGACGAATGTCACACCATTTTATTTTATGGGAAATATTCATTATTTGATGATTAGGTTTGTAACATTACTGTTGTCAAAAATTGATATCTCAGTTTCTAAGGGATTTGAAATTCTTAGGCTGAAATGTGTGTCCATTTCAAGCCTCTTTATTTTTTGAAAAACCTAAAAATTAGAACTTTAGAAATATCAGATGAAATTTTAGAAATATTGATCAATATTTTGGCACATGTTAATTTCATTGGAATTCCAAAAAAAAAAAAACCCCAATATTTACTGATATTCTCATTTTGGTAGAAGTTTAGATTGCATAATATTGATTAAAATTTCCAGTAATATTTGAAGCTGAAGATTACACAGCATAACCATACATGTTACAATGGATTATGTAAAATAATAGGAATTTTTTCTCCATAAATAGTATGATTGCACAAGAAGATACTCCATTAGCAGAGATGATCAAGTGATTTTACATAATAGATTTGGACTTTGCAGTTTGGACAATTATCAGTGTCAATATTGGTACAAATTCTTGTGATTACCATTTTTCTTCAACAATAGATTTTATTAGAAAGTGCAGAAATTATAACATAGATTGGTCCATGGTTTCAAAAATTTATCTTTCGACTCTTTGGAAATAGATGTGCTATGTTTCTATGAGCTTATCTCAGTTTTTTTTTTTTTAATTTCTTTAATGCCATTAAAATATAGTTATTTTATACTATGCTTATGTTTTAATAATTTTTTAAATTAACATGTGAAAAATTTAAATATAGTTTTACTAAAACTCTTACGAATGAGTCTACTGCTCTCAAGATACACCAAAGTTAACTCATACTAGCTCAAACCTAAAAAAAAAAAAATGTACCATCTGAACTCTAGAGGTCTATAGGTTATTTGACTACTTCTCCAAAGAAATCAACTCCTCTGAAAAACTATATTTACGTGTGATCTCTATCATTTGGCCACTCTCATGTCCAAATATAAAAATTCAGATTTTTAGCTGTTTGTGTTAAAAAATTGCCACACATCAATAACCTTTATACTATAATTTATTAAATTTGTCTTTTTATCTATTTATTATCGTTTACATGATAAAATTTTTTAATATTTTTATTAATTCTATTTTTAGAAACTTTATTTACATGAATGAAACTATTTTATAAAGCAAAGATGGAAAATGTAAAAGGGAAAACTAAAAAGGCGTTTAAGAAGTATAGACAGAACAGATGAGAGACAAAACGGGTGCACGACTCTCTGCATGTCAGCTTCTGTCTATCAGAAACGGCTGAAATTCAGAAATGAACGGTTTTGCCGTGACCATGAAATACAATTATTTATTTATTTATTTATGTGCTAAAAATCATGGGATACTCGGTGTAATATTAGCGAGAGATTGTTATAATAATTATAGATTTTATAAATTTAAATTTATTTAATAGATGATTATATAAATATAGAATTTATAAAGTTTTATTATTAATTGATGATCTAATTCATATAATTTTAACCTTTAACTTTTGATGAATATAATTTATTAATTTTTAAAAATTTAAAATTAAATGATAGAATTATGAAATGGAGGTGAAACTCTATGCAATAACTATTTATATGGTACTTTTTACATCGGATCTAACAAAGTGAGTTTTAAAAATCTATTTTTACTAAGTGTCTAACTAAAGTTTTTTTTATCAAAATGGTTGGGAAAAAAGAACAAGTCAATTTTGTAGCAAATTTAATTGAGATGAGAAAACTTATTTGCACGTGTGAAAAGGGAGATGCACGTGTGATAGGCCTTTCCTTATCATCTTAGTATCTTCCTAGTCTGATTGACTTGAAAGAGAAAACTTAATTGGTAATTACGTTTGTAACATTCTATGACTTAGTTAGTAATTATATCTGTAGCATCTTATGATGCTTAAATATTATTATTATTATTAAAGTGCCAATGCATCTGTAGCTCTCATAATCTCTACGATCCTATGATACTTCGGCCGAAATGGGCCCAAAATTTTCAGCCCATTCCGGCCAACATTACACACTGAAATTGTTTTCTCAAAATAATCGTTGATATTTCGTCCAATTTTTTTTGGCCCAGTAAGGGCCCAATAAAATTATTTCGGCCTAGCATATTAATCTTAGCCCCTATTTTAATGGGCTCAATTCATAATAATCTGAAACCCGTACATGATGAAGATTCATGAGACAAGCAAGTTTAGTAGGGGAAGTTTGCAGAAATCTAATGCATGTCTCTGTGAATTTTCTTTCATGGGAAATCGGCATCTAAAAAACTGGACAGCTAAAATTAGCAACAATGGAAAAAAACCCCAGCAGTCAATCACTATTTTCCACTGTCTGATCTGATTGCTCATGTCTGCCAACATTCCATTCCACTAATTTTAAGAGTCTCATTACTAGTTGGTAGAACAATAGTGTCAATCAATTATAATGTTAGTGATCCATTCACTCGCCACGGTTGTCACTCTTTTGATCCTGACTTTCAACAGTCAGAACACACTGAAAGTCGAATCAGTTGAGGGAGGATATCTGAAAAAGGTGAGATAAACGGAAGAGTAGCTAGCTAGCGCGCTACTCTGCCTCGCTTCGCTTTTCAAGCCCAACTCTAGCCTTACCATATAGGGCTTGCTAAATAGGTCTTTCTTTATCTTACTAGATGGGGCGGAGTCAATGCTGAAAAGCCGTAATGCACGGGAGCAGCAAGTTACTAGACTCTAAGGGAGCCGCAACGCGCAGTATGTTGTAATGGTTGCTCCGCTCGCTACTTTTTGGCCTACTCTTGGGGCTTGCTGGCTTCAAAAAAGCCGTAGCGTGCTAGTGGACATTATTTCTCTTGAAAAACTACATCGTCGTGCCCTAGCTCGCCTGCCTTAATAATGTGCGTTGCGGCGACCCAAACCCTTTGGGTCGCCTACACTTGTTGGGGCGTTCTAGGCTTAGGATTATGGAAATGCCATGCAAATCAATGTTTCTTTAAAAACACCCAATATGTATTATCTGAAAGGCCACACCCATTTCTGTATCTGTCAAATTGCAACTCAGATAATATTTTTTTCTGCATGAACACCATTGTAATGTGAATTCGCATTCACAAATCCGGAGATTCATACGAGCCCACAGCCAAATGGACACGCAGCCTTCCAAGGTTTAACCTACCAAAATAAAATTCCGGGCCTCATCATAGTTTTTATGTGCTCACCATATTTTTGGACAATATTCTCAACAATTTTGATTAGCAATATCAAAACATGCAGATCATTTCCTTCCTCACCAAAGTCATCTTTGTTTTTAAACCAGAATCCAAGTATTTACTGCAAGTTGCTAACCAAATTTCAACTTGCAACAGGCTTGAATGCAGAAAAAGGATAGCAAATTCCAAATATACAACAGAAGCACTCCGGTAGAAATGAGCGTCGAGATAAAAATAGCTACAACTGGAATAAATTTCATTATAAAGTTATGGTTGTTCTTCTGTGCCTCACATACAACTATACGAAATTGCCTATGAAAGTTAGAAACAGGTAAACGGTGATAATACATACACAAGTAGACAGTTTATAGACTCATCTGACTTAGCATGAGACCCCTTGATGACACTAATGATAACCGATAGATAGATTTAGTCTTTAGATATTAACCAGATGTCGAACCATGAGAGTATGAACATTTTGCAACTGTTGATGACTGAGGATTAGGTGGTTGTTTTCCCTTCTCACTGAGTCGCGGGCTGTGGTCTCTCATGGCAGTGATGTATGCTGGACTCTCTGTTGTTTTCAAGCTATGTTGTGGAGTTGGCGTCGAACTAGTTATCTTAGAACTGAGAGTTCGTCGGATCTCACCACGGCTTCGGGTAAAAATCCCATCTAGAATTTCACCATCATCTCCATGAACACCTCCTGGATGCATCCCAATTGTGTTTAGATGCCCTTCCTGTCACATATTGATTACAAACTAGTGAAAATTCAAAAGACAAGGTCTCACCCAAATCACAAGCAATGTGTAACAATTCGGAAGAATGAAATATGTTGGTTAGTATAGCCTTTCAGGAAGTATTTTTGCTAGAAAAGACATCAGCATTCAGGAAGCATTTGAATGATCGTCCATTTGAAAAGTAACCATCATTCCTATGTGACATATTGAGAAGGAAGTGACTAGCCAATCAACTTACATTCATTGAACGATTAAAGGACACAGCTGGTGCTTCTTCATATTCTGCAGCATCCAAGTCTTGGAGATGAGCTCCTTTGAAAACTTTGGAGAGCACATACTGTCGCACCGGAACTAGAAGCATGATCAACAACGGGAAAAGAAGCCCAGCAATAGGAATCCATGTTATGCCAAAACATACTAGCAAGTATGCCGTCTGAAATATGGTGAAGGTGGCAATTGCCTTGAAAGGAACCGTCTCAACAAATGTCGCATGGCAATTCTCAAGCACTCTGTTAGAAGTTAGAAACAATTATTTTGAAGAAACAATAAAGGACTGATTGCAATATTTTCTCAAACCATTTTCTTGGCCTGAGAAATATATAACATAGAAGTAATGGAAAATCCAATTCTTTGAAAGAACTATCTCATAATTAAGGAATGAGGTGAAGTTTACTTGTATCTCCGACTTGGGGTAGTGAAGAGCAACAATATCCGCTCCCAGAACTGGTTGCCAGGCAAGCTTTCAATGGCCATGAAAGCAAAGTAGCCCCAGAGAACTGATGTCGGGATCTTCTTCAAAAGAGGCATGGCAGCAACACAACAACCAACCATCATAGCTTGAAGCAAATTGCTGAGACGTTGCTCTTTGACCTCAACAGGCAGAAGGTCATCTATTTCCTTCTCCACATCAAATACGGATTCGTCAACGGGGGCATCTATGAAACCAGTACTTGAAGCTAATTGGATCGTCGATTCCTTCAACTCCCTTAGTCCCTGCTCAATAGAGGAATATATTATATGTATTTGAAAAGGAGAATCTCTTTTAACTGTAAAACATTATAACCCAAAATCCAATGTGATGCGGGCATCCAGAGACGTAGACAAAATTTTAATTTTGACCCGGGCCGGTGCATTATCAAATTAGCAAGTTGGGGCCCCGAGTCAAAAGATCAAAATTATATCTTCGATCCAGGTGGGTATCCGAGTCAGAAGATTTGGTGTAGTGGATCCAAAGCAAGTCTAAGAACAGGCCCAGCAGAGCAGACCCAATGGCTAAAGAGGTGCTGACAGTTGTGAATTAGAATCCTAAATCAGCTAGGATTTTAATTAAATTAGGAAAGTTTCTTTGTGTTATTTTCTAGATTTAGAATTTGTTATTTTCATAATTGGAGGGTCGGCTCCTTGTTACTTGTTAAGATAGCACTCTCTTTCCTTGTTAAGATACGACTCTCTTTCCTTGTTAAGGTAGAACTCTCTTTCCTTATTTCAGGTTAGGATTTCTTATAAATAAGATTGTAATCAACCCCTTGGGGGAGGGAGTTTTAATGAATAAAATTAGAGTTTTATTTTCCAGCAATTGATAATTGTGTGGAGTTTATCTGGTGCATTGGTCAGCGTTTTGGTGGATTTGTTCGGCTCTGTTTGCAGCCTAAGCAAAGACGAAGGACTGTTTTGTGAAGATTCAGGTGCAAAACGAAGGACTGTTTTGTGAAGATTCAAGTACAAAACGAAGGACTGTTTTGTGAAGATTCAAGTGCAAAACGAAGGACTGTTTTGTGAAGATTGAAGGGTTATTCAAGATATTATTCAAGCTTCCGCTATAATTTGAGGTTGGGTATTCTTAATCCTACCTAGCCTGCATCACAATGTGACCATCTATATTGTAATTATGTTAAAATGTCCATTGTTATATAATTTTTGTCCATAAATGCAGAAGATATGGAAATAGAAGTTCGAAAAATATAACCAGATAGAGAAGTGCTAGACAAATCTTATTTTCCTCTGATGGAAGACTTAAAATCACATTTCCCTGATACATCATCAGCTTTTGTTTGAATCTCTTAATAGAACAGTGATGAATAACTCAAAACTTTGAGAAAGTATAACATCATTCCGCAAGAGCATAATCTATAATCATTTAATATGGATAATATTGGGCTTCACTAATTTACCAGAGAAGATGAAGCTTGAAAAACCAATGGTGTCTGCATTTGATTATAAGCCTCTTTCATGCTTCCATACAATTGACTCAAGCTTGCATTTTTGCTGATACTGTGGCGAGCAGTTGATACAAGCTTATTGCGCAATATCTGTTGCAGATTGTTTGTAATCCTTGTTAATTGAATGTCGAAGAGTTTAAAAAAAAAAAACAATAACCTAGGATTGTAGATACCTGCTGTTTCAAAGTAGCCAAGCTCTTTGTATGCATAGGGGATTGTGGAATAACACCATTGGAAGGAGGGATGCCAATAAGACCACATAGGATTACCTGCTCAATAGGTAAAAAAGAATCACCAAATGTGAATCAAATTCAATAGAATATTTGTTGCCTGATGTTAGAAATAGTTGGTTAGACATGCAAGTGGATGGCAATTTTTTCTAGAGAAGAGAGATCTACCCCTTTTATCATAGAAAAGCATTTTCCTTTAACAAGAAAATGCCAAACACAGTCTGAGTGTCAAAATTAGCACTTCCTATGGAAAAAGGAAAATGTTTTGCCATAAACAAATGTTGTAGAGTGCGAAGCCCTTTGCACTTCACCCTTTTTCCTCGTCCACAAGTTGCCGAGCATGCCCTTACCATGTTCTTGCTCTAAGAATCTATATGGCTAGGCATCTATGGGTATGAATGCAGAGTACAGATCTTGCGGCTAAATATTTATTAACCAAAAATAGAGGATTAGTACATAAAATGCAGTACCAATTTCATTAGCTAAATTGTTCAATACAATCTCATATTATAGTGGACGACACTAAGGTAGCTGCAATGAGTCATAAGTCTGATGGCAAAATTTTCATATGAAATATTTCTACCGAAAGGGCTAGAAGTGCTGTCAGAATCAACGAGCATGGTTAATTTCCTTACTTAAATTAACAGAGATTTCAGTATTACTTTCTTACCAAGAAACCCAAAAGAAGAAGGTCATAGTGAAAAGAAGGTGGTTTCTTCAGATTGAACTCCTTTTGTTGTGCAAGTTGAGATGCAACACTGTGGTCGAAGTAATACAACACTGCTACCATAGTTGCCGGTATGAATGCTCCAACAATGTATATCAATGGCACATTCAACATTTCCTGCTCAATCAAGAGATATCTATTATTATTGGTTTTTATTATATCAATTCAAGTATCCAATGCTTGATTTGGACAGGCATCACATGAGATGCAACATACAGGTACCTAAAAGGCCGAACATTTCTGCATGCTTGCTCAAATACTCATAAATATTAACATATATAAATGCATACTAGATATAAGTGCATAAGGTTAGAAAAGAGAGAGAACCTAAAAACTCTCTACAATACTAAACTATACATAAGAGTACAAGGATATCATTTTGACGTATCCCGATGGATACTATTCAATCTAAGTTAACATAAGAGGAAGAGCTATATCTAGATACATTAGTACAGAGCTAACCAGCATGGAATTTTCATGAAAATCAAGTTTTCTTTTGTGTATTTTTGCTAGATGTCATGAAAAGAATACA
The DNA here is from genome assembly GCA_013350335.1 of Chimonanthus salicifolius. Classification (NCBI taxonomy): domain Eukaryota; kingdom Viridiplantae; phylum Streptophyta; class Magnoliopsida; order Laurales; family Calycanthaceae; genus Chimonanthus; species Chimonanthus salicifolius. The sequence goes on along the minus strand of CM023535.1, from coordinate 4,294,036 downwards.
ATATTTGTGAAAGGTGAAGAAATGGAAGAACTACTAAAACGGGATAGAAAGCATAGGTGTACCTTGATGACCATCCAGTTAGAGTAAGCATTAGGTGACCATGGATTTGGGCTGAAAAGGCGCCTCGGGATCCCATGTGGAACATTGTTAATTGGAATATATGATACAGCAGTCCACAGAAGTACCAATGATGGTACTCCATAATCTGCTATGAATCCTCGTAAGCAGCCTACAAGTTTTCTATCCATGTTTAGTAGTGACATAAATGATAAACAGAAAATAATGATAACACCTCTAGTATAGCATGAGACAATACTAGACATTTTTATAGTAACACTGAAGTTTTTAGCCTTTAAAGTGTTAAAACATGAACTATCTATGGAAGAATTAGTGAAGAGATTTTGAATGATGTTTATATACCCATGTAGGCATGTTACGTAAATAGAATTGTACCTGTACCATAAAGCCATGACCTTGCTTTTCGGCTTTTTAATGCAGTAAGAAGAAGCCCAAAGGATAGAACTAGTGCAAACATTCCATTTCCAAACCTCCATGATGGCTGAAATGCAGTTAGATTTATGTTCTCCCTCTCAGGAATGCGGAACTCATCAATGGCTCCCTACAGAATGTAATCATCCTTTAGTGTAATTTGAAGTACACAAGAAGTCTTGAGCAAAACTCAGTGACCATCTAAAGAAGATCAACTGAAGAAAAAAAATTCCTCACACGGATGGCTTGTTGCATGAAAAGCATTGCTATGAGCAGACCAAACAGTTCACCAGCAACACGGGTAAATCTATTGATAATGGAGCATGCACCCAAAATAGCCAGCAAGAAAAGCAAGAACGCTGTCCACACACAAACCCTATGTACCATAAATACAAAATAAAAAAAATAATTAGGAATCTATTCTCATTTCTCCCTTGTAAATTAGAAAAAGTAATGATGATTAATTGATATGTTTGTAGTATACCACCCAGTCCATGGTAGGAACAGGTTTTGCCCCAAATCTTTTCGATCCTTGGCAAAGTTAAACATGAAGGTGTACATTAGTACTGTTGGCTCAGCAACTCCAAGTATAAGTAAAGGTTGCCCTCCAATAATGGAGTGTATGATACCACAAATTGCCGTGGAGGCAAGAGTTTGAACTGCAGTTAGAGTCCCATCTGTAGCAATTCAGAAGGATCATCCAATAAATACCAAAGATCATTTAAAGTATTATGTTGAAGTAATGGTGACAAAAAAATATCGAGAGTAGAAATTGGTCCTTAATCTGTTTCCTACTTGTGTTTCTCTCCAACTGCTCCCCAAATGATATGACCGGAATTGCTGAAGCGAAGAATATGTATGTCGTGGGAGCAAGGATCCTGAATTCATTGAATTTCATATATTTCAACACAAAATAGTAAATCTGATGAACAGCAAAATATAAATCCCAATGTCCTGATTTTTTTATACACATGAAAGAAAGAAGAAAGAAAGAAAGAAAGAAATTATATTTTAATACGAAAAATGAGTGGAAAGGGGGAGGAAAAAAGAAAAATTACCTAAAACCTGCCCGAAAACCACCAGTCCAATCTTGTTTGTAGCACAGCAACCGCCCTTCCAAATCGTTCTTAATTCCATGGAAAGGCACAAAATTCTCCTCCATGGAACTCGATTAAGTAGTGAGAAGTGTAAACAATGTATGACGGTACTGGAATATCTCACTAATTAAAACAACAGGTGGATAATAGACCAGACAAAAATACAGAGAATGCAAACACAGCTTAGAGAATTCAAGGGGTCTCGACTCTATACAATATCTAATGTCCCATCATGGACTTCTGAATTTCATATTTTCCCACTGAAATTAGAAGAAAATAACTATACTTGAATGGAATCTTCATCATCAATGACTATGGAGAAAATTTGTGTAACTGATTTGTACAATTACGAGGTACTACATATCAAAGAATACGAAAGATCTTTTCAGTTCTGCTAACTACGAGCTGGAATAAGTCAGAAGTGAATGAAGAATCAATAGAATGAAACTTGTTATTCAATTACTTGAATTCCATGGCCGAAGAAATCAAGAATGCTAGACACAAAATGACATGAGGATGTCAGATTGTCCAAACTAACGTAATTGAAGAACACTCCCCATCCAATCAGTAGCTGATTATCTAATTGTCTGTACAACCTTTGAACCCATTTCCTCTTCAATTCTTGAAGCAATTACCACAAACAAATCCAATTTTCTCAAAAGAAAAAGCCATCCATCAGGGTCCAACAAATAAGTTACATGGTCTAACTACAAAATCCCCTCAGGCTCGAAATATCACAGTAAACGAAACTGACTTCACAAAATTAGCGAATGCCCATGATCATGGACTGATTCATATGTTATAGAATAGATTTGAATAATTCAAACAGAGATAGCATCAACTTGACAAAAGGAAGAGAACTAACCAAGAACTGGGATCTTACATGTTTGGAAGAAAATCCTTTTCCAACAAACAAGACAATTTCAAAACAAGTGAAGCAAATTATACGAACTGGCTATACAGAATTAGCGTAGAGCCATGACTTTAGACTGATGTAACATGGTCGAGAACAGAAACAGAGAAATGGGTAATTCACAACTAGAACGAGAACACCTGTTATAGATTTTTTTATGAAAGGGTCTCACAGAATTAGCGTAGAGCCATAATTTTAAACGAATGTAACATTGTCTAGAACAGAATCAGACAAATGGGTAATTCACAATTAGAAACAGAGGACTTGAAATCCAATTTGGGCATTACCCCAAGAAAGTACCAACTTCTGGATTCATACTTATCTGAAAAGAAGACCCTTCTCAGAGAAACAATAAACTGAGAATCAATGAGCATGAAAAGCAGTCAATTAGCTTCAGTTACATGATCTGGACACTTGAGAACCAAAAACTTCCTTGCATTTAACAGCAACAAAGAAGATTCACAAAACCAGGAAGGATTGTAACTTTGTCAGGCTTCCCGATGAGCTTCTAGGCTTAGAAATGCTGAGAGAAGGAGCAGTTTTTAGAGCATGAATCTGCAAAATGGGAGTTTTCTGTGTTAGAGGAGATGAAACAAGTAAGCATAAATATAATTTTTTTTGTGCAATTAAGAACAAAAACTGTCATATAGTTGCAGTAAAAATGTAGTATCACTAAAATTTTATGATAAATTTGCAAAGAGAGACAAGGAAAAGCGTAATGGCAGTCAAAAAAAGATGCCCCATTTAATTAGAAAAGAAAGATGATCACCGACTCACCTTGTGCACATACGCATAGAATTCACTAACTGATAAGGTGAATTGGTGATGAAAGGTTAGAAAGGTTTGGTTGAATATATAGCCCACTAAATGTCATTTTTATTTAAAATAATAAAATTATAATTTTAAACTCTTTAAAATTTATTTATTTTTAATTTTTTAATCAACTCAATTGTTCTTTTATGTAGTACATATTCAGATTTTTAATAAATCCATACTACTAAACAAAAGCTGGGATCATGGATCATGCGACCTCACTGAAAAGCCTAACTTTCTGAAAAGATTCAAAAGCAAAATTCAGGTTTTTAAGGGGCTTCCACTTTCCTGTGCATAACTAGCAGAATATGTAACGCACCCAGTTAGGGGAGTAACTTCAGGCCAACACGCCTCCGGTGCATGGGTTAGTTGATACTTGATAGCATATTTTATTTTTTATAAGATTTATCAATATAAAGAACCAATTTCATTTATAATTTTTTATCTATTTTATCTTTTTGTACCGATGCCTCTGATGTCTCTTTATATATTAATATACGAAGCGATTAAAAAAAAAAAAGACTTTATAACGTGACTCAAATTTCTCAAATTAACTCGACCTTTAGAATGAGATTATGGGTCTGAAGTTAAAAGAGCACAATAAATAAGAATTAAAATTATTCTTAAGAGACCACTTTATCACATAATCCGGCGAATCTTTCATTAATTTAAGAGATAACTAGTATTTCAGGAATCCAAATATTTGACAAACCATCCCTTATGAAAAATGGGTTGAAATTTCAAAACAAATAATGGATTTACAGCCTCACCACTAAATCATTAGATTAAAATCATTTTAATTTTGAGTGAGCAATTTAAAAGTTTATGAAGGATATAATCATTCTTAGTATTCAAATGATGGGTGAAATGACTAGAACTCACGCCAGATTTCGACTAATTAATAGATGAGAATCATGAAATGACTGCCACCTAATGATAATTAACAGAGGTAAAATTCCAATCAATGTAATAGTTAAAAAGTAATCATTGTAATCATGTCCAAGATAATTCATCTTTTTTACTTTTCCAAACATTCTTCTAAAGTAACCCTCGACCCAATTGAAGACATGCTTCAGATTTATATTAAGCTTCCTTCTAATCACAGCCAAATTTCGATCATTTCAAGTCACATTTATCATTTGATTAAATCACATCAAGCTTAATGAAAAGTGTCATTAAGGCCTCCAATAGGAGTCCTTTTGGCTCCATCCTCTTCTGTCAATGAGGAGACTTCCCATCATACCAAGGTTCCACACTTCCACTAATAGTGACTTCTGCCTGCCCCACTTGCCACTATTACTACTCCTTTAGGACCCACAAGCAGCTTACAATGAGGGGAAAAGCATTACAGAAATTAGAAAATATCAAATCTCCAAGAAAATATAATTTCAAAAGTAAGAAAAAATCAAAATATTTCTCTCTTCCTATTTTTGACAACTTGATGTAAGTGCATAATTTGACTTGATTAAATTTTAAGTGAGTCTCGAGAAATCATCGATTCTGAATTGGTCGTAGAAATTTGTGTGAACTTTCAATCTAAACTCTTGAATCAAGAAAAAGTTCTGAGGACATGTTGTATATTACCCAATGAGCTTAATTTTGCAAAAGTTTAGCACAAATTATTTTCTTTATTACATCCAACAAGACCGTATTGGCAATCAGCTAAAATGTATTCACCCCTTTCAAAATAGGGGAAATTACAAAATGCCTCAGCATTTCCCTTGGACCTATTTTGATAAATTGAAATCTTTGAAAGTATTATTTTCTTTTTTAAACTTACATTCAATCTTTTATAATGTTCATTTGACGCATCATTTATTCAATGATTTATCTTTAATCTAAAATAGAAAGAGCTAAGATAATTTAGTGAGTCACATTTTAACTAGTAATAATATCTTCCATGATAATCTATCTATTCATATAATTATTTTTTTATTATTGAATTAGATCCACTCTATGGCATAGACTGTCAAAGTACCCACACTTTTTAGCCCAATAGTCCCGTAAACCTATTTTTATTATTTTTTTGAAAATAATATCGCCCAGTAAGTTGTTACAATAATACAATTACTTATATCTGTATCAGAATGATATCATACTTATCAATCAATACGATATGTATGGACCAATTTTTCGACCTCTTCCATCAAGCCCAAGTTATACTGGACTCAACCCACATGATTTATTAGAGGACTCTTTCTCACCATTTGATTTTGTCGACATGGGTGTATCTCAACTGGTTAACCTCTTGCCTCAAGAAGTGAGAGGTGGCAGATTTGATCCCCCATGATCTAAGCTGGTGTAAACTAAGGACAGTGGATATTATCCGTAGAGGTTTTACGTTAAACTTCCCTTGATTTTCCACACATAAATTAAAAAAATATATATATTTAGATATTCAATGAGATCCCGCAACAAACCAGCTATCCTCTTATCATCTTATGGGAAGATGATATCTTCTAAGAATCAATCCTGCCTTTAAAGGGTTCAAAAGCATTATCTTTAGATTTGGACTGGGCTTCCACTTTCATGTGCACATCTACGTAAGACTGCACGCACCCACCACTCCTAAGCTCACTTCTCCCACTCTTAATATTTACTTCAATAATAGTTATGTTTTTTATAAGAATGAATTTAATTTATCATCTATAAAATAATTAAACAGTTATTCATTGACACCTTTTTTTTTTTGCAATTGTTTCAAAATAAATGGTATAATATATTAATTCATTAAAAGATCATTTCTCTTTACATAAATCATTTAACAAAAAATGATTGAAGACATGTTAATATATTCACATAAAGTGTTTCTAATAAATTCATTACTACTCTATTAATAGATCTCACATAAAAAATTATATAATATTGAACCTACTAATCCAAAGGGGGTGGCTATCTTAACACAGGAAAACTGTTTCAGGAGACACGAGTTTTAGTGAAATTTTCATTTTACCTCCATCCGTCCGTACAGAAAAATAAAAAAATAAATAAACATTCAGAAATCGGTTTCACTTTCCACTGAATCGGTGCACCGACTGGATCACTGAAAAACAGGAATTTAAGGAAAGTGATCTAGTCGATGCACCAATTTCTTTAGATGTGAAAGTGGTAAATTGATTTTTGAATCTCCGATTTTTAAAATTTTTCGTACAGACAAATAGTTACAAAGTGAAAGTCCAAAAAATCCGTGTCTCATAAAAGGATGTTCGTGTGTTACGATAGACACCCAATCCAAATATGAGTATTTGACCATCTTCTCTATGAATGACTAATTAATCTAAATAAAATAAAATAATTGAATTAAAATTTCCTAACAAATGTCTATTCCTATTAAAGTAGCTAATGACGGCCTAGGCTTACCTTATTTTGATCGTCCTTGTACGACCCACATTTCTCCAATTATAATTTTGATGGGACAATGATTTATGTCATCTTGTGAGTGGGACCCACATGCGTGCTCATTCAAATAATGTGATGTAGCCTTGTTGGTGCGTGACTTGACAATCCACTAGCCTTAACCATTCTCCGTGCTGAACCAAGTGGCCAGACCCTTTGTCTATGGTGTGACATGCTCTGGACCACACATGTCGACGGGCACCACATGTGGCCAAAGAGATGTTTAGGCCACACCAACTTTTAGTCCTTTCAGATGAGGTGGCCCAATCATCCGCTGATTCCCCAAATCATCAGATGGGTACACTTGTTCATTGAAAAAGAGGCAGGTGCATTTGTGTAAATTTCTAATGCCATCTAGGCATCCAACTCAATTTAAAAAAAAAAAAAAATTAAATAGTGACGCCCATGTTCAGTTGGGCGTATGATAAAAGTCTCGTATTGCTCAAAGAGCTGAGTTTGATAGTAGTTTTAAGAGGGGAAACCTCTTCTTCCAACAAGATGCCTTTTTGGTCTATAAGTTGAGCTGGGTCCAAAGTAAAAAATCATGTAAGTTCAAGTAGAGCTCAAAGTAAACAACATCTTGTTGAGCGAGTTAGGTCGTCATAAATGATATCAGAGTGGGGGTTCAACCCTCTGATTGTGTGCCTCATATTGTAGCTGAATCGAAGATAACTCTAAGCTTAAGAGGAGTGGATTGTGATTCCCCTACTCAGTTGAAGATGGGAAGCCTTTTGGGTCTGGAAGAGGCCTAAACCCTAAACTCCCTCTTTCAACAAGAGGCCTTTTGGACCTGGAAGTTAAGCAGGGTCCAAAATAAAATATGCAAGGTTCATGTGGAGCCTAAAACAGACTATCTCACTGGAGAATCAGATCGTTACATTTTTTATTAAAAAAAGTAAATCTCATTTTTTTAATTTTTTATAAAAGTTTAGGTCAACTTGCATCTATTTAATAAATTTGAATTTGATTGAGTCGAATCACCTTACAATCCAACTCAGCCTATGCGCATCTGTATGGAGAAGCAACCCTTGGACGAAAAAGTCAAGGTGCTTGTCGGAGGGTGACTCATTTTGACGGGACCATACCAGGCCCAGAGTCTGCTCGGGAATTTTGTAAACCGATCAATAATTTGGTCGTGCTAATGGTACATTATACTAAAAACAACGGTATAAATGATCTATTTTATTGGTTCAGTGATTGAATGGCTAAAGATGTGATATTACCTTTGGACGCCCATCTTAACACTGGTAAAATTTGTTAGGAGATACGAGATTGAGTGAATTCTCATTTTATTCCTATCGGTGTACCGCTCATCAAGTAGTTGTTTACCGATAACACACTATATACATGTAGATGTTGTGTTATCGGTACACCACTACTTGATGAACGGTACACCGGTAAAAATTACTTCATTCTGTGTCTCCTAACAAATTTTATCCGTGATAGAATGGCTAGCCCTTATCTTTTATGGATACACAATTCTTAAATTCCTTGCTTCATCTTATAATGCGATTAAATCCCATTTACAATAGGTGATTCACAGCTGACATAGTTACCACTTACCAAGAGCTTTTGAGAGTTGTGTTCAATCCTAGGGGTCAAAATATCGGCCGATATATATCGGTTTTAGAGATGTGAATATTGGCCGATATCAAAATATCGGCCGATATTTAAAAAAACGAGGAGGAAAGAGAAAAATATCGGCCGATATATCAGCCGATACCGTTATTTGTACCCCTGGTTCAATCATATTAGGCAGTTTATCTAATTCATAAGCTTATTATTATGAAAAATCAATTTTAATTCATTAAAATTTAAGATTTCATTAGAAGCCATTTTCTTCACTACAGAGAATGTCCAACTCAGGAAAACAAATCTCGGCCAATATGATATCGGCGATATCGATTGATTAAAGGTGGTTTTAAAAAATATAGCAGAGAGAAATTTCTCAGCCGAAATATCGACAGATACCGAGATTTAAATCCTTGCTAGTTGGACTCCAACTAGTATCAAATAGCTCTCTTTCTAAATTGTTTTATAAAAGTTCAAAATGAGAGATAATAGCATGCATTGTAAAACAACCACACAAACTAAATCACAAATCAAACACACACAAAAGAACACAAAGAATACGTGGTTCGGCAAAATCACCTACATCCACAAAGCGTGTATCACACTATTCCACTATGAAGAAAATACTTAACATATTACAAGGATTACTCAACCCTTCCCCTCCCTTCTCTAGAGTCTCTCCTTCGTCTCTAGTTTTTTCTCCTCTCTTCTCACACCCCAAGAGAAAAAAATGCATCTGCTAGAAAACCCTACAAGAGAAAGAATCCTTATATGTTTGTTGGGCATCACAAGTTACAACTGGGTTTGGTGGACCTTACAGAGACACAGCCCAGACTCAAAAGACTTTGAGGCAAAAAGCCCAACAACATGCTATAATATTAAATGTTAAGTACATAATCAATACGTAAATGAGTCAAAACTGATAAAATATGAAAAATCAGGCCAAACGCAACATGACTCTTATGCTCCAGGCTGAATCCCACAAGGTTAAAATCAAAATAAATATATTTTGGTGTATGTAAGGTCCATTTCTTTTAATAAAACAATAATTTCTCACATAAATCAAACTGAAGAAAAGAAATATTATTCTTTTGAACTTTGTCGTATCTTCTTTTGAGTGCTTTTGCCCTTTAAAAAGAAAGGGTGAAGGAGTTGAGGATAAAGCATTCTTTTTAGAGTAAGTGATTTTAGATTCCCTTGCAATTCCAAACTTTCTACCCCATCAATAAGACAAAGTTAATTTGATAGTCAATGAATTCTGCTTAACAGCTAGTGAATTTTTAAATTGCACAGCATTGAAATGATGAAAAAAGTCATATGAACATAGGTAGAGCTTCAACATGTTAATATAATATTATTAGATATACATAAGAAATTGACATATTTCAATGGACTTATTACTCTATCCTCAACTTCATTCATCTTTGATTTTCATAATTTAGTTGAGTAACACTGTCCTCAGAAACTTTCTCAAATAACTATTGTTTAAAAACTCAAAACCATATCATGTCTAGTAACGTGACTAAGTATAATCAAACAACTCATTAAACTAAATTAAGTCGAGTAAAATTGAACCATGACCATTGTCGAATAGATTGAAATTGAAAATTAAAATGTGAGAATATGTGTACTTATTGCACATTTGCACTTACCAACAAACATAGAGTAGGTAAAATAGGGGTTGATTGGATGGCAATGAGACGTAAGTTGCATGGAAAATGGTCGCACAGGCTTTAACCAGAGAGAGATTGTAGTGGAGCAGTTGATGAACAAGTTTCTTTCCCAATGGACTGGACAAAAACAACAGCTGAAGACATTGATAGCTGGATAGAGTTGTACTTCATTCATTGTTCTCACTTTCTATTATTGCAAGAGCCATCACATATGGTACTAACTTTCGGTGTGGTATTATCATTCACCCACTAAAAATATCTGCAACTAGGCCTTATCTTGGAGAATAAAATAATGGTCGACTGACTAAAACACTTACACAATACGTTAATAAAAATATGTCTACTTTTGGTTTTTTTTCCCTTTTAAATAATAAGAAATTCTCTTTGATTGGATGGTGAAGTTTGTTCTGTTTGGAAAGTCACATTAATGGACATTTTTCCTCTCTAAACAGCCGGTTTTTAAAGATGGGTCTTGTTTCACATGGTATCAGAGCAGAGCAGAGGTACTAAAAAAATTAATCGGGTTCATATCTCCAACCCTCTATAGAGGAAGAGAGTGTTTTTTACATGTTCAAATTTATTGCTCGGCTCCATTAAATTTCCTCTAATCAATGTATATATATACAAGTTAGTTGAAACATATCGTATTGTCATTTGCATTTATTGTAAACATTGTTGTGCAAATAACCCATATTTTGCTCTTCTTTTTTACATATCGATTTGCTTTTTGCATTCTTTTTCACATAATATGTATGTTTGCATTTTACCATGTAAACTACTCTCTACTTTATTAAAATAATGAACTTTCTAAAATACAAAATAGCGACGTAGCATATTTTGATTACAAAGAATTTTTTTTATACATTTAAAAGTATCAAATTAACGTATACCAATTGAATTTAAAAGAAGTTAAAAATCTTATAAACTATGATGTACAAGAAAATACCTTCTTTTTATAGGAAGATAACTTTGCGTACATGCATCTAAAGAATCTAAATTTGCTCTTAGAGGTTTGGATTGTACTGGGTTATTAAGAATCAAATCTTTTTGGAAATCAGGTTTCTTACGTTATCCTACGTATTTAATTTTATGACGCTTCAATTTAGAACCTGAAAGGTTGATTATTGGAACTTACACTGAAAAAATATAAGTAGAGGCCCGAACATAAATGTTATCAAATTGACTTTTAAAGTAATCACAAATCAAAATACATGAAAGAAAGAACCCCCAATTGTCCAAACTCTTTCAGTGTAAGTTTGTTGGATATGAACGAGTCCTACATCGGTGAGAGAGAGAGAAAAAAAGGAAATTATATGAGACTGGAGAACTCCACCTATCATTAGTCTTTTAGGCTGGAAGTCCAAACCCAACAAATGGTAACAGAGTCAGGGCCCAAGCCACCGATGGAACCCTTAGCTGGACGGGATGGCCAGCGATGTTTATCTGTCAGATAGCTTCGTTCGAGAGTGGTGATTGTTGGATACAAACGATTCCCACGCTGGTGAAAGGGAGAGGAAAAGAGGGAGTTATATGGGGCTGAGGAACTCCACCTATTACTAGTCTTTTGGGATGGAAGCCCAAACCCTACAAAGTTTAGCTATAAAAAATTTGGCCCAAAAATTACATAATTTGATGGGCCTTGTACAAAATAATAATGCACAGGTCTAAAATATCATCATGTCCTTTGAATTACTGAAAGCCCAAAAGAGTGAGCTATAGTATTGGAGATTAGTTGATATAATATTCTTCTATCATCTTAATATAACTGTCTTGATTACCTTTAAAAAAAAAAATCCAACATTCCAAGTTCCAACCATCTTCTTAGCACCTAAACTCGCTTCAAAACAAAAACAAAACTTCTTCCTAGTTACTATTTATAAGCATTTTTTTTTCTTCCTTGCCATGGCGTGTGCTCTGGTTTCTTTCAATACTTAACTTCCATCACCATATGGCATTTATTCTTTTTTTTTTTTGTGCTCCATCTACTGTTAATCCTTACTTTGATGCTTCGGTTGGCCATTTAACTCCATTGTGGATTTTTTTTTAATGATGGTTAGTTTTTCATTCAAAAGCAAGGCCCAAATAATTATATAAGAAGTCCACAGCCCGAGCCAGACAGAGAACAGGAAACTCCATTCTGAGTCTTTAAACTTTTAACTTCACACTTGTATTCTAGTTATGAGCAACATCTACATTTATTTGTTTTAAAATGACGGTTAGTAACAGAAGTTCAAAATTCAGTATCGGCCGATATTATTCTCTCTTCTTTTTTTTTTTTTTTAAAAAAAATGGCCGATATGATACAGTCGAGATATCGACGTATCGGCCGATATTTGGACCCCTAGTTAGTAATTTCATTCAAAAGAATAGCCTAATTTAGAATCTATAATTTTGAACTAAAATATACCACCTGCATTACCGATGCAATTTGAGCCGGACCTAGCTCAAGTTGATATGGGCTCAAGTTGGAATCATTTTTTAATCCAAAATATCAATCTCGAGTTAGTATCGAGGCCAGATCACGCCTTGTAGATGAAAGACCAAATTTGAATCATAGGCTATAAAATCTGATTTTATTCATTTGATATTGAGCAAAAATATAAAATTTAGGCAAAAAAAGCTTGAGCTTAATAAGCCTATTTATATTTTGTATTTGAAATCAAGCTCGGGCCCTACAGATACATTTTAGGTGGGCCTCGAGTTTAAATAATTCATATTTAACTCAAGTCTACGCTTGGGAGACCCTAAAGTCCAGCTTGACTAAAAAAGCTACCAAAAATAGATGAACGGTAATACCTACTATCGAGAGCAGGGTTACAAAAATCGCCAGTTTCGAATATCAGCGTCTCAGTCGATATCTCGGTATCTCATATCTCGGCCGATCTCTCTCTCTCTCCTAAAATTTTTTGGACAAATATCGGCCGTAAAAATGTGTATCGGCAAGATCTCGACCATATTGGCCAATATCTTGCCAGTACGGTTGATACTGTGCGTATTGCGGGAGATATCTGTGTGTATCGGCCGATTCGAGAGCATCTAGATAGAACCGTGATGGCCCTATCTAATTAGGAACTCATTATGGAACCCATCCAATTAGGACTTAGGACTTTCCATCATGGACCTATCTTTTTAGTTATGGCCCTAATAGTTTAGCCCCAATAATTTTATAAATGTGTAGCCCTTCCACTTATGCAATCTTATATGTTACCAATCTGCCACTAAGATCCATTGTGGGGCTCTTGAACTTAGCAAAGTGGATCACAAACCACATATAGATTGAAATTGTGGGGCCCATCTACTAACAGGTTGTCCCAGCTAGGGCCACTTTGTCATCTTCTTTTGTGTTAACATCTGGGCCGGCTCTTATTGTTTTGATACGCGATGGTTAAATAGATGAGGCTATACATAAGGGCTAGCTGTGTGGCCTGGCCGTACCAACTCAACTGGAATAAGACTAATAATCTTCAAAAGCCACACTGGGCCTACTGTTTACACCAGTGGGATGCATCCAGGCCCAATAATTAGGCCTGACAAAAAATAGGCTTTACCCAACCTAGTTTGGGCCAAGTTCGGATAGATTACATATCAAAACTCACATGGAAGTGTTTTAGGTGATTTTGGATCCCTGGTAGAGTACTTCCATGCAATTTGGGCCTCACTTCCACACCAAGTCATTAACAGGAATGGAAAAGTTGAACATATTCTGATATAATAGAAATCAACTGTACCAAAAGTAATTACCCATCTAATTTAAAGTAATAATTATGAAACATTTTTAACAGTGATGGCCTAGTATCATCAGCTGAGATAGATGATATGCACCATTGACTCTGGATATAAAAAAACTGTCAAATCTTCTCAAAGGGTTGGCCTGACAGCCAAGAATTTGTTTAAAAAAGAAGGGGTCTTAAGTTCGATTCATGCTCAACCCTAAAAGGCCACTCTCCCATCGTTACTTACTCAGTATGTGTGGAATTGAAAAGTCTTCACATGCTCTAAGAATTAGTCAGGTAAAATTTCTTACGGGTGAGACATCTGGACACCTTAGTCATTAAAAAAATCATCGAACTTCTCACCATTTATGTTAAATTTATGGCCTTTTTAGATTGAGAAAAAGAAAGAAGGAGCTTTTCTTTTAAGTAATCTTTCAGCCGATACGATATGTATAGACTTAGATTTGAGATATCGATAGAAATCGGTTCTTCATCAATAAGTGCATCACCGGGATGTCTCTAATGAGTAAAAATCTTGATGTCTCCATCATTACTCTTTTTAAAATGCCATCCTCTATTTTTCAAGGAGTGGACTAAGTCCAACGTATATATGATGCAACACAATTAGGGCCTCAAAATTGATACTAGGTTTGGTTCTAGATATGACAAAAACATTCCTTATAAGCATCGATGATTCTGTATTATCAGACAAAATATTGGGTTAATAGTGAGCAAATCCATTAATGATAACAATGACAACAACAGTAAAAAAAATATGTGGAGCAAAAATCCAATTGCATTCTGGCTTGCAGGTAAAGGTATGGTGAAGCCTCACTTTCATGATTGACACCCACAACATTATGTTTACTTAGAACTTAGAACAACAAACAGTTAAGGTACACTGTTGGGTGGCACTGAATTATTATAAAAATCTATACAGTTCTACAAAATTCTAATTCCATTGGAAAATTCAGGGTATAAAGTAGATGCATGTGACATTTTAAGAGTAATCAGTCATTTGAAAGGAGTGAGCTCCTCAGAAGAGTGAGAAGCGTTTGAAGGTGTTCAGGTCTCTTAGAGCAGCTGATTAATCTTCAGAACATGTGAAAGACTCTTTACCCACATTAATTGGGTAACTCTAAAATGAGTAACCCTTCAAAGTGGAGTGAGAATCGAACTCAAGACTCTCACTTCCTAATAGAGGTTCGTGATTGTTACTGCAACCCCTTTGAGTTGAGAAGTGCTTGTGTTTGCATGCCCTTAAATCCTCAAACGGCTTCATCACACCCAAAGTATTTCCTTCTTAACAATGAACCCACAGAAGTGTCCCAAAAAAAAAAATTCACCAGGGTGTGTAGGAGGCTCGAGAATAGCAACCTTTAGGCGAAAACAGAGATTTTTGCTGAGCAATTCGATTGCCAAACGCACAGTTCCGGTCTCTTCTAGTTAAGGCATTTTGTGGTACCAATGAAGATTTTTAAAAACCTGTTTAGTAGTCTAAAATTCTTTGATGGATCGAAATCTTGTACAATTGCCATACAAAGTACCCAACACCTGAAAAAAATTTCACTAGCATGTGTCAGCTGGTGGTTTCTCCCCTCGGGAAAGGAAAGGTCACAAGTTTGAGTCCCAATGGCCCTTACCCGAGAGCATGGGCATCTATGGTGCTTCTACCCAAGAGTTTTTTAACCAAATGGGTGTAGCTCTGCCTCCCGCCTCAAGAAGCATGAAGTCATAGATTCGAGCCCCCACGGCCTAACTTTGGTGTGCCTTAAGGGTAGGGATCCACCCGTGGGGGTTTTAAGCTGAGTATCTCCCAATTTTCCACACGTAAATTCAAAAAAAGTACCCAACACCGAATAAAAATTCAACAAATTCCACATAATTTCAATTTTTTCAAGGAATAACACAGAGCCAAACGGACTTTGATGTGAGAGTTCATTGATAATATCTTGAATATTTTTTTGGGAAGTCCATGTTAGTGTACTCCTCTCCACTAAATTCAAACCCCCAGCAACACAGTTCACTGGAATTTCATCTCTTCAGATTTAAACACTTTGCCTGTGAACAGCTCCAAGGAGGACTGGGTTACCCATCTTGAACGGGGGAGACAGCACGCTTTATCATGTCATGGCTCACAGGATAGGGGAATTTTGGGATAAGATAATTCAAGAGAAACTCTTCAATCTGATTATCATGACTTTGTAAGATAGACTATGAAAAATCAGTAATAAAATTTTCAATGTTTAAAATCAAAATGTTTTTATGATCAGATGAAGCTCAAATTTTACATAGTCAATGTTGATATCATTCTCCACTTATTCTATCAGAAAATATATAACCCACTTCAATATTTTAAAAACAGCTTTTGTGGAGACTTGAGAAATCTCTCTAGAATTTTCCTTTGCCCATCTGATTAGAACACCCTTGTAACTGGGCCCTATATTCTTTGCTGGAATTAGAATATCATAAAATCCTACATGATTTTGATGGGTAAGGATTGAGTCAACAATCATTTTGGTAATGAGTGATGTTCAGCCCATTTGAATTTTAATAAATAGTGAAAATGGAATAAAAGGGCTTTAAAAACAGTCAGAAAATTCACTAATTTTATTCTATTTCAGCTATCCTTGAAACCAAATATAACATATATCACATACCACCATCTACTGCCAAAAGTTGATCAGCATCCCTTATTATTAAAATTTAATGTTTCAAAGATAATATTCACTCTTATTTTCCTAAAAATGTATCAAGGGAATCCTATGCCACAAGTTTGAATCGTAGGTTCAGAACAGGTCCCTTTGGATTGGAACAGAAATCAAAATTGAAAATTTCTTTAAATAAACTTGTTTAGTAATTTATTCAATTAGAGAAAAATATTGGGATAAGAGATCCTTCGACTTTCTCGTCATCCAAAGAAAATTACCTACTTCAAAAGTAAAGAGGGAATAAAGTCAAAAAGGAAGAGTGGAGAAAAAACACAGAAGTGAAAACTTTTAGAATTCCATGTCTTACCCTTTATCATCAATGATCTTCCGTAAAAACCGTAAACCCAATCTGGAAGAAGATAACCCACCACCCACAAACCAAAAGGCCCAAGTGAGAGGAATCCCTGCTCTTTTTCCTTTCTGATCTATGATCTTTTGCAAAACTACAAAACCATCTAAAAGATAAGAAAAGCCACAACCCCCAAAGCAAAAGGAAGAAACAAGAGTCCAAAGAAGAGATGGAAAAAGCTAAAAAGAAAATTTCTAGAGTTTTATCCCCAATCTGAAAGAAGAAGAAAAACCAAAACCCATAAAGTAAAATGAAGCAGCAGCAACAGTCTTAAATAAAAAGCTAAAAATGAAAACTTAAGGAACCAGTTCTTTCCCTTTCTCATCAGTGACTTTTTAACATATAAAAATAAATAATAAAAAAACTAAAGCTACAAACAATCTGAAAAAAAGGGAAGAGAATCCAAAACCCACATCAAAATGAGGCAGCAACAGTGTTAAAAATTAAAAAGAGAAGCTAAAATGAAACTTCAGAATCTCATCTCTATACCTTTCTCATCAGCGACATTTTCTGTAAGAAACTACAAAACCAAAACTAGAAGAAAACCCATCACCCAAAAAGAAAAATGAAGCAGAATCAACAGCAGTCAGCAGTCTGAAATTGAAAATCTAAAAATGAGAACTTTAGTATCCCAGCTCTTTCCATTTTACATCAATGACATTTTCTGTAAAAAGAAGTAGGGGGGACTACAAAGCCAATCTCAGAGAAGAAGAAAACCCACAACCAACAAAGAAATAGCAGGCAGAAAAGCAACACCATCATCATAATTCTCACATTCCTAATCTAACATAAATGGCACAGACTAGAGAGAGAGAGAAGAGAGAGAATAGTCAGAAGCAGAGCAAGACAACAGAAGCGGAGACCATGAAGGCGTAAACAAGAATCAAGAATCCAAAATAGAGAGCCCAGTTCCTCTTGAACTTACCAAAATAGCTCTCAGGTGGTTCTTGGTAATGAATCTCAAAATCCTCATCTTCCCCTCCCACACCATTCCTCATCTTAATCTGCTTCAGCTTCTCAGTAGCCAATCCAAGCGTAAGCTTGTGGCACCTCCTCTGGTACTTGAATCCATTGATGCATCTCAAGGTCTGAGCCACAGATACATAGAAAATGAGGTGACCCAGAGTCAGAAGCCCTATTGGGACCCAGCAATGCCGGCATTGGAGCCTTGGAGACATCACCAGAGCTGCAAAAACAACGGCTAGGAAGAGGAAGAAGATTTGGAAAAACTTCCAAAGCTCCTTCTTTTGAAGGTCGACGGCTCTCTTCTTCTCAAGGGTCTTCTCAAAATGGAGTTGGATAATGGTGTTCAGCGCTTGAAGAGCTGTTTCTTTGGGAACTAGTGGGTGGTGCTCCAGATCTGCCATTTCTTCTCTCTGTCTCTAGTCTCCTTCGTCGATGGTGATAATTTTTCCTTGAATCTTTTTTTTTTCCTTCCTGTTTCTGCTTCTTGTTGGGAAAATTGTTTCTGCACTTTAATGGATGGATTTGTCAGTGTCGGAGTCTTTTATTTATTTTTTGTCGTTTTGACTGTCAAATGGCCGTTGAATCTGAAAACACGCGATACTACCGGACGTCTGGCTCCTCTTATGTGTTGCAGGCTTACCTTCAAAAGTATTTTTAGATTATTTCTTAAAATTTACTGGTTAGAGAATTGTACAACGTTTTTATTAAATAAATAATAGAGATTCTTTTTTAATATTTAAAACCTGTAAATTTTGGTGATAACTGCCTCCAAATTTGTTAGTAACTCATAGTACTCATAGTGTGTCATGATAAGCTTAGTATAAAAATATCCTTCAACGTATTACTTCCCTTCCACAAGTAAGAGGAAAATTCAAATTTCCTTTAATTTTAGTGGATTATGAGTAAAATTTATGTGTAAAAATCACTATCTTAATTTAAGAATAAGTAGATTGAAATACTTCAACATATCATCGAATGTAAATCGGGTAGGATAAGACACCCAACTTTAAGTGGAAGCTTGATATAATCTGAATACTATGATTGTGAAAGTTAAATAACCAATAGGTACTACACAACCCATATATTTTAAATAGTAAAATCCAATGCAAATAATCATAAAATTAATTGAATCAAATTATCGAATAAAGCTTAATGCAGTGGATCTCAAAACTATGCCCAAACAATCTTAACAAAACCCTTTTCGAAATTTCACCTAACTTGAATTCCCAATTCCTTGGATCAAAAATTATTTTTTGTTTGAAAACTGATTGATTTCGTCAAACTCAAAGGCCCAAAACACCCAAAACTATGATTGACACACGGACCCTTGAACAGGGCTGAAAATAAAAAAATCAGGCCTGCAAGCAGGACTACCTCAGCCTCAGCAGCGTTGCATGCCCTCCTATGGAACACCTAACTGGGTTTGATCTAGGGGCTTAACCAGTCCCAAAGTACGTTCTAAGACTGGGTTTTTAAGTCCTCAAAATCCCTACAAATTACTGTTTCAAAACCCCACACACGGTCCAAGTCTCAAGTATTAACTCGACAATTTTCCCTGGGCTTAAAATCCAGATTAAATCAACGGTCAATGAAACCCATGTTCAGGCTGCAGATGAGTTTTACATTGGAAGTGTAAAAAGATATTTAGAAATTTATAAGGACTTAAGGTCACTTCACTTAACAGGCTAGTCTTTTGGGTTGAATACCTACAGTTCTAACAAGTAGTATCAAAGTTAGGTCTGAGACTACTTTATGTGGATGGAATGACTAGCCTCGTTCGAAGGGTGATTGTTAGATCTGCGAATGAGTCTCACGGAAGTGTAAAAGGAAGACTTAGGGATTTATAAGGGACTTAAAACTTAAGAGGCTAGTCTTTTGGGCTAGATACCCAAGGTCCTAATAACTCTTATCAAACCCTCAGTGCTTAATTAAATCCAACAGTAATTTCACTGAGGTTGGCGCTTAATTAACCCCATGATCTGATTCAATTCCATTGTAGGATGAGTATGGGCTTACCGGGGAGGGAGGTTGATTCACACTTCATTCACCACTCGTCCTCACCCGTTCTGATTCTTCAGACCTCAGAAATCAGATGTATTCTGGATTGCTTAGCTTTCACCAAAATTTGCTTGGAAAAATAAAATAATATTGATCTCATTGGTCCCCCTAATTCCTCATTATATACATGTATATACTAGATAAAAAAAATCAAAACCTAATTTACATGAGCCCACCCTCATGTTTTCTAAATCAAAACCAACAATTAATTTGAATTCAAAAATTAAATGCTAATCCTAAAACACTACTACCTAGTGCCTTTGAAACCAATCCCCACGTTGATGCATTTGCATAATCCCAACTGATGTTGCCTTGCTGGCCTAAGTAAACTAGGAATCATGTTGTGGATGGACCAAGGGTCAAAAATTCGGCTGATACTGTCCGTATCGACCGAGATGTATCGGGTTTTCGAACGTCGATATATCTCGGCCGATACGTATAGTATAGGCTAGAGAGAGAAAAGTTCGGCCGATACAGTCGATTTTTATTTTTTATTAAAAAAAACAAATATCAACGTGGGCCCAATCGATATCTCGGCCGATATTCATTTGATACGGGCAAATATCGGCCGATATTTATATTTTTAATTTTTTTTAAAAAAACAGCCTTTTTTATTTATTTAAATGATTTTTTTCAAAAAAAAAAAAAACCACCTAGATTTTCAAAAAAAAAAATGAGGAGAGAGAAAAATCTTGGCCAAGATCAAAGTTCGGCTGGGCGAACTTTCGTCCCTTGGACAAGCTTGTTGGGCTTTGTCTTTGGGCCCGTCGTCGAATGGCTCAGCTTAGGTTGCACATTGAGGACTGAATGTATCTAATTTCAAGTGGGCCTTGGCCCATATATGAGTCCAATTTTCCAACTCGAAACCCAAACTAGTTAATTTGCTTGTGCACTCGTTTAGATCAAAATTAAAATTTTGTTCATGTCCACATATGATCATCATCTAAAATAAATCAAGCTTTACCAATTAAATTCAACATCTTCACCATTAATTGTCGGAATTGATTGGTGCACCAAAATGAAGTGAAATACCTATTTTATCTAAATAAATGGGAAATGGAAAAGAGGAGGGATTTGAGGCAAAATGATTATTTCACTTTATTTTAGTGTACCTACACTAAAAGTGTTGGTGCACTAATCACTTTCCTTGTTAATATTCCATTCATTTAAAGTCGATTTTTTGAATTTTTCTCCTTCATTTGATTCTATTATAAATTGTAATTTCAGAATCTATTACATGTTTCTTTATCTATTCCTTCTACATTTTTAATGGCTTATTACTCAACTTTATAATTGAAATTGTATCTAATCAATTATTTACAGGACCTAATCACTTTAAAATATTTTTTCATTTTATAATCTATTAAAACTATTTTTTTCTGAGAGGTAACATAAAGTTCATTAATAATGTAAAATAATTACAATAGCAAAAGAGGATCATAAGATCTCTTAGCTATATTAGAAACTCCTTGAATTACAACAAACGGATAACTCTTTCCACTGTTGAAGAAACCCCTTCTTTAGCCAATTCAGAGTTTGCTGACTGAGGAAACCAAATAAGTTGATAGTTGTAGGTGGAGATAGAGTGACGAATCATTTCGATTTTATCCAAGAAAGTCTAAGGACAATTGGAACCGCTTGCCCACCCCACTATTACTTTGGAGTCTCCTTCTACAATGCTTCCATGAACCTCCAAAGAATTCAATTCTAAAATATCCCTCCATAAGGCAAATAATTCTACTTCTAAGACGGATCTGTGGTCTAAGCACGGAAGATACAGAGTTGTTGCGAATAATCCCACCATATCCAGCAACTCTATTATTGCAATTATAGTTGCCATCAAAATTAAGTTTCAGAATTCAATTGGGAGGAGGCTCCCAGGGAATTTGAATTTTTGTATTTTTCGATGGATGAGTTGCATTGATATAAGTCCAATTTCTACATAGATCTGTAATTGAGAGGCCCCGATATTTATTTGAGTTTGAAATCCACCAAGCAATCCTGACTTTTACTAGATCTTGCAGATAAGATATAGAAGAAGCTTTGTCCTGAAAAATTCTCTTAGTTACGTTCCAACCAAATAGACCATCCAATACTCAATACTGTTGAAGTCCAAAGTGTGCGGCGAAAGGTGCTTCCCGACATCATTTCTGTTTCATTATGAATCTGAGACCATGACCTTGGCATGCAGTAAGAGAGTCTGAATAAGTTCAAAAAATAGTCTCAAATCTGTTTTGAGGAAGGGCAATGAAGGAGAAAGTGATTGACTCTCTCAGCATTCGAAAGACAAAGAGGGCAACCATTTATGATAATCATCTTCCGCCGACGTAGATTATCCATAGTTAAGATTCTCTCTCAACCCATTATCCAACCAAACATCTTCACTTTTAATGGAGCGATACTTGTCCAGACTGATGGATTAATTGTAGAGATCTCGCTTGATTATATCAATTCGTGACAAAAGGATTTTACTGTGAAGGTCTAATTCCCAAATACGTTTATCTTGTCCTCTCCCCATTACATAGATGTCTTTCGATTGAGTTAACAGGGAGATCCAATCTTCCACCATCCAGTCTTCTAGTTGACGTCGAAAAGTTGGTCCTCAGATGATTTTACCATGAATTATCTCAAAAGAGTCCTTTATCGTAACCTCCTTATTTTTTGCAAAGGCAAAAAGAGTTGGGTATAAGGAAGCCAAAGGTGTCTCATCCAACCATTTTCAATATATTAAAACTATTTTCAATATATTTTAAATTATCACTCTTGAACTCCAAACTCGACCAATTAATAATTTAGAATACATGTTGAATAGTAAATTTCAAATTTACATAAAAATTATTCAAAATAATTAGTATTTTATACATTACCCCACATTTTGTTCCACCAATAACACCACGTATTTATGTTATTTTAATTCACATGTATATTATAGGAAATTTTTTTATGCATGCGAAGAATCCACCAAATCATAAAACCAAATATATGTACTAGGATAAAGATTCAACAAATCTCATTTTAAAAGATCTCAAACGGTTCATTTAGCCTCAAAACCTTTTTCGAACCAAACGAGGATCTTTTGAGCCTTCGCTTAATCCCATCCACATTCCTTTTCTTCCCCTTGTTCTTTTTCGGGTTTTTAAATTTTTTTCCAACCTCCAATAGAAAGTCTTTCTCTTCTAGAGGAGGCTGACGGTCTGACACCTAATCTGTTTTTTCCTCTTAAAATCTCTTCTTCTGCTCCTGATTCATAGTTTTGGAAAAAACTGAGTTTTTTCCCATCCCAAATTCATCCCCTTTCCAGATTTCATAGAAAAGGAGGACTTACTGATATTCAAATTCCCTTCAAAGTTCAAAACCCCGATAAAGCACTTTCTGGGTAAGCCATTTTCCACATTCCCTTTCCTGTTTTTTTGCTCCACACTCATCATTTGCAAAGAAATCTACTTCTCAGTTTCTATCGCATAATTCTACGATTTTATCTTTTTCTTTTCTGTGGAGTGTTTGGAGCACTAGTAAGTGTTGAGTTCAGCTGCTTTTACCTTTTTGTTCCTTTCTTCAGTGAAATAAGAGTGAATTCCATGTATTCTAGTTTCCAAGAAATCATTACCCATATCGTATAAATCTTGTCGAAACGTTGTAGAGGATTGGAAGGGTTCCAGCTGCTTACTTCTTTTTTTTTTTCTTATTTCTCCTGTGGATGACAGTGAATTCCTTGGATTCTAGTTTCCGAGAAAATCATACCCATATTTGATAAATCGTCTGGAAACGTTGTAGAGGGTTGGAAAGATTCCAGTTGCTTAACTCTTTTCTTCTACCTTTTGTGGATAACAGTGAGTTCCATGGATTTTAGTTTCCAAGAAAATCTTACCCATATTCTATGAGGATCAAGAAAAATTGAAGAGGTTTGGAAGAACTTCAGACGCTGACCTTTTTTATTCATTCTCCCCTGGGTAGCAATGAATTCCATGGTATCAAGTTTCCAGGAAAATTATACACATTTTCTGTAGATCTTGTGGAAAAGTCGGAGAGGTTGGAAGAATTTTGTTTTGGGTTGGGTGTTCCGTTTTTGCTTCCTTGTTTCCTCTGTAAAGAAAAAAAATGGCATTTTCGCCAAGCAACCACCAATCAGAACCCGCAAAAATTGAACAGATAATCACTGAATTCTTTGCAAAGAGTCTACACATTATACATGAATCACGTTATCCCTATGTCTCTTCACGGAATTACAGTGGAGAGCAAGCGGTGTCATCACCGTCTTCTTCGTCCTCATCATCTAGTGCTAGACATAGGGATAAGTGGTTCAATCTAGCACTCCGTGAATGCGCAGCATCTTTAGAGAATTTGGTCTGGCGTCAAAGCAATTTTGATCCATTGGTTATTGATGTGATTCTTGTTCAGGGATCACAAAAGCCAGACACAGTGCACCACTCTCCAGTGTCCAAAGGAAGTCCTTTGAGAAATCCCTTATTGAAAGATCGGTTCTTGGGTGGGTGGAATGCCGGACAGGAAGAGTTTATTTCAGAAACAAAGCATGAAAAAATTATAGAGAGATGGGTTGTCCAGTATGACAGTCGGAAGAATAGTGGAATTTTGAGGGATTTGAGTTCAGCCAGCAAGAAATTGGGTAGTAGTACTAGTTTTAATTCATCAGAGACGCCTGCTTCATTTTATAAGAAGACATACAAAAAAGCAATTATATTGCTAAGGTCATTGTATGTGACTGTTAGGCTCTTGCCTGCTTATAAGCTCTTTCGAGACCTCAACTCATCAGGGCAGATCCGTCCATTTAGCCTCACTTGCAAGGTCAATACCTTCGTTCAGCCTTTCACGCGTAGAGAGGAGGCTGAAATGCAACAATTTAGTTTTGCTCCAGTGGATACATATTGTGGCAGGCTTTGTTTGTCGGTTTCATATCGTCCCAGTCTGTTGGATGTGAGTTCAGAACCTTCTACACCAATATCCACACAATTCATATCTGATTATGTTGGTAGCCCCACAACTGATCCTCTTCGGAGGTTACCTTCTCTTCCTTCAACAAGATCTCCTACATCTCTTTCACCTGCTACAATTACGAGATGGCACAGCTGGAATGACCTTCGTAGGGCTGCACCATCACTGTCTCCCTCACCTTCTCCTACGTACTCAGATTCTCGCACTTTTGCTTCCAATCCAAATTCTCATCACCTCCCACCTCGTGGTCATATGAACTTGGATTATTCGCCTCCTGTGAGATCCCCTTATCATGTTCTGCCTGAAACTCCATGCTCGAGCAATGCATCCTTGGTTCACAAGAAGAATGTGAGTTTTGATGAGTATTTTCCATCACCTCCGTTTTCACCATCTCCTTCACCTTCTCCACCAACCCATTTGCCTGGTGGCCATTTATCAAATTTGCTTATGCGTTCAGAAAGTGCTCCAGTCAACATACCTTCTGCTAGGCCTGGCAGGAGTCGGGGATTACCCAACTCAGTGTTGCCTCCATCCCCGTCACCTAAGGGCACAGGGCATGGTTGTTCTTTACGCTCTTATAATGTTGGATCTCAGGCTTCTAGGACCTCTTTACGTCACAGTTCTCCACCTGAAAGTAAATACCAGACGAAACATGATCCATTGGGATCGGGGGGGCTCCAATCTGGCATTGCAGTTCAGAAGGTACTGTTTCTCTGTGTTTTTATTACTTATCTACTTATATATATACATATTTATGTATTTTTGCATATGTATGTGTGTATATATTGATGTACTGCCATAAAATCTGTAATGATACCTGATGAGCTACCTGTCAGGCTGTAAATTCAGGCTAGGTTGGGCAGTTAGTCTCGATAAGTAGATGGGTTTGGGTATGATGGCAGGTGCCTTATGGGTAATGTTCGTCATGGCAGGTAGCTAATTCATTGGCACTACCCCCCAGAACCCACCCATCTGCATTCATATCTGTAGAAATCAGTTTTCAGTTATCCTCTTGTCTGCTTTGTTGACTCCTGCTTTTCTTCTTTAGATGCTATCCTTTGGGAAAGATGAGGTTGGAAATTTCCCTGGGGCAAAGAGGCCATTTTCAAGGAGTTCAAGCAGGCTTTCTTTCCCAGATGAGTTTGAAGATTCTGAGTTTGCCTGCCCATTTGCTGTGGATGATGATGATTTAACAGATCCATGTAACCGGTGAAGTTCTCTCTCTCTGTCTCTCTCTGTCAACACACACACATCTTTTTTTGGTGGACTGACTTTTCAGCACGGTAGTGGATGTTACTTGTTCTTCTAAACAACGGAAGTGGACATGTTGGTGAGCCTGGTCGAATGTTTAAATCACAAAATGCTAAAAAGTTGTGGTATGCACATATGACTTTTTATATCACAATGGTTTAATCACAAAATGCAAAAAAGTTAAGTTATGCATGTATTGGTGAGGCTGGTTGAATGTTTGTCTATTATTGCTTGCTTTTGTATTCTCATCTTTATGGGAAACATTCTTGTATGTGTACATTTAGGGCAACAGAAACTCTTATATGTACTTTTTCTTCAAGAAAATAACCAAAATTTAAGAAATTCTACATATAATGAAGTACTGGGGCACCCCGGTCATTTGGTTTTGTTTACTCGATTAGTTGCCATATATTCGTCTTTTGTGTGTTTGTAAGTGTGTATGTGAAGCATGTTAAATCAATGATCATTGAAGGTTGGTGTTACATAATTGGCTTGATTTCCTGTCTAAGTTTGCATCCCCTTCTGGGCATTTTGGTTATCTTGTATATTAGACGTTTGATATGTGAATTTTTTGGGAATCATCTTTTGGTATCAAAGCATGAGTTCATGTCAAGAGTGCAAATTGATTTGTCATTTTCATTGTATAAAGGAAGATATTGAAGTGCAAAAAGTTTGGCAAAGTATGCCTTGAGAGGCTAGAAAAGTGAGTTGAGATTCTCACCCATGCCTTTCTTTGTATAAAGGCAAGGTATGAACTTCTATCATGGAAAAAATGACCATGGATTTCTTTTTTTGGGAGAGAGGTGGATAAGATGGGTATCCACCCTGCATTGGAGGTGAAACTAATCCTACAGATACACAAAACCACCCATGATGTAGAACCAATCCCAAGGCACGATATTTGTCTGCTTTAACCAACCAGAAATCCACCAGGTCGGGTTCACGACTTTGATTTTTAGCACATGAAAACGCGTCATGCCTAAGGGAGAGGAGCTCCACCATTTTAGCTAGGACTCTGGACACTTACTCTTCCAATGTGGGACTGATGCCCATCCCAGAATCCACCAGGCTAACAAGCGGGACTCCTCACCGTCAGGGCGACCTAGAATGGCCCCGCATCATTCACCCCACCTTTAAAGCAAAGGTGTCCTCGGCTCTGATGCCACCTGATGTAGAACCGACCCCGAGACACGATATTGCCCGCTTTGACTGATCGAGAATCCACCAGGTTGGGCTCACAACTTTGTTTTTCAACACATGAAAATGCGTCATGCCTAAGGGGGAGGAGCTCCACCATTTTAACAAGGACCCTAGACATTTATTCTTCCGATGTGGGACTTATGTCCATCCCAGAATCCACTAGGTTGACAAGCGGGACTCCTCACCACCAGGGCGACGTGGAATCCACCAGGCCCCTCATCAACCTGCATACCACATGTACCAGGTAAGTCCGAGAGGAGTCAAATCCCAAGACCTCTAATCTCATCCTGGAAGTTTAGACCAACTGAGCTACATGTGCAGGTTGGAAAGAGATTTCTTGACTATATTTACTGAATGTGCCACCGCCAAGAGTGCCTCATGACTTGGTTGAACTTATCAATGACATGCTTGATATAGGTATCCAAAAGCTTATCAATTAAATATTCTGCATAGAAAGGCATACATGAATTTCATGTAGCTCATCTTTTTTGCACTCATTCCTGAGTTTCTCTTTATTGTCTCCGGCTCTCCGCACATCGGTCGTCACATCTGTATCCTGAATTCCTGATCATAATCATGTTTTTCATCAATCCAATCTATCGTCTTTGCAACCTCAGTAATACTAGTCATTAATGGTCTTCCTATTCTCTCAGTAACTTCTACTTGTAACCCATGTGTGTGTCCTGTGTATTTTTTTCTAATATATTTTCTAGGGTTATTTATGTGCCAAGACCATTTTAAAAAAAAAAAACATTCTCTTATCTTTCCTCTTATTTGGAGAACCTTCAATTTTTCTTTAATGCACCAATTTCTAATTCCATCTTCTTTACTTTGCCAAACCATATACTATAATCTCCATCACTATTATTTGTAACTTCTTGTTTTGCCTTCATTGCGAAACATTTAGCTTCATAGAACATTGCATGTCTGATAGCCATCTATAGAAATGCCCTTTAAATTATTGTTGTTGCACTTGTCAATTAAAATCTGAGATCTCATCCATCTTGGACTGCTCTATGCATCTTGAATTGCTTTTTTTTTTTTTCTTTCAAAAGAGCTTTTCAACTTGCAGGTTTAGTATGTTTTAATCAGGGTTATGGATCAATCCTTCATTGCGCTTCTGCCCTTTTGTATCCTATCTATTTTGTAATGAAATTTTCATAACCTTTGAAAAAGACCTGCTCTAAACCTTTATGTCGTCACCATTGTAATCATCATAGAGGCCTTACCCCATCTATATGGGATCATTTTTGTAAATTCTACTCCACTTGTCCTTGTTTAGAGCCAATTTCTATGTCACTTCACAGCCTAACAAGTCATTTCTTTATTCCACATCCTGTTTGGGCTTCCTCTTCTTCTAGCACCTTGAACTGGCAAGCTTTAGTTTTTCGAACATGAGATGCTGAAGTCTTCTATGCACATGCTAAAACTCTTTTAGATGCCATTCATTCATTTTCTTCTCTATTGGAACCGCCTGGATATCTGTACTCTCTACCAGGCCTCGTCTATTGTTCCTCCAGCATGTACCCCTGCATCATGTGCTTCTTCTTTCTTTTATATTTGTTGCTCAACTCCATGTAAGGATGCAGGTTTGATTATCATTGTAGAAAAAGTCCCATAATTTCCTTTATTCCTTTAAATTGAAAAAAAAAATCACTTTAATCAATATAGGCACTTTACCGCTCAAAAAAAAATATAGGCACTTGAGGATCAAATAAAATTTCGCCTCTCATCTCCACTTTGCTGAAACTTTTTTAATCCCATTTGTAAATATCCATATCTATCTCTCCATTTTGTTTTATGGATGCACTGGAATAATAGAACCTATTGCAATATGGCAATAGCTGGTCTTCAGTTTTGACTAGTGGCACCAGTCACTAGATCCACTTCCTTTTTTATCAGTAACAAAGAATGCATAGGAGAGGAAACAAAAAGCAGGATGAGCGAACAAAGGTGCAAACCTCCATTAGAAGGTTGTCTCAGATTTAGGTTAAGCAAACCTAGAGGGAGTGGTGAGTATTGCATGAAAATGAAGGTGCAGTGCTACTCTACTCCAAGCTAGTAAGAGAGGAGTCAAATGAAGAAGAGTGGATATCTATCAAGGAAGCTTTAAAAATTTTCAAGGGAAGCTTCATAGGGGGGTTGATAATTTAGCGTGATTCTTCCAATGCACTCACTTGGGCTTTGGGGTTAAGAGGACTGCCTTGGAGACTTTTTAATGATTTTCAAGAGAAGTGAGAGATCTTGCTAGGGATTTAGAGGTATTAATTTTGTCATGTAAGGAGATTGGTTAATATAGTTGTTTTTGGCAGAAACAAGGAGTGGACAGATAAGATATGTATGTGGGTTTTTGCACTTGATTGTGGGTAATACCATAGGGGTTAGTCAAGGTAATCTTTATGGTACTTCATATTTCATATGTATACAGTTTTTTTTTTTAAGTAATAAATTTTTATTTTTTGAAATATTAACGAGGGATTAGAGGTTTTTTTTTTAATGGGTATTGAAGAAGTAGAAGAAAAGAATACAGCCAGGCAGCTGACAAGGTATAGAAACCCCAAAAAGGATATGATGAAACCACGAAGAAACCACCCAAGCAACGCAGAGCAACTACAACTGAGAGATCGCGACTGCCTTATATATCTAGCCTGCTGCAGATGAACTCCCTCTTAACCCGCTCTTTAGCCAGCTGGTCTGCTCTATGATTAGCAGATCTTGGGATTTGAAGAACCTCAAACTTGCATCTATCTATTATATTCCCGATTTCCTCAACCATATCTAAGTAAAACCAAGGACATGGCTGCCTCTAAAGAGGGGCTACGTTGGAAGAGAAGAGAAACAAGGCAAGAAAAGCTTCTATTTTGAGAACAAGAAGTAGAGAAAAAATGTAAATGTACATAAACATAACTATGAAAGAGAAGAAGACACCGTTCCTATTTGAGCAAGATGATCTACCTCTTCATTTGGCTGGGTGATGGATCTTCATGCTTGTACATTTGATCTTACTTTTATGCTCAAAGTAATTTTACTATTCCAACAAAAAAGGGTTCTCCCTACTTCCATAACTGCTAAGCTTGTACTCTATGTATTCATTTTTGTTTAGCTATGAACAACTAGCTTCAAATAAGCTTTCTTGGAACTCCTGACTTATCATTTACTTGGTCTATATGGCTAATCAACACCATATGCAAACAACTTACATCAAAGAACTTCATTTTGTACTTTTGCTACTGTTTAGCAGCCCATAACTAATGCAAATTAGAGTAGGGTCCTAAAATTAGCCCTTGATTCCAACAACTAGGAATCTTCGGCAGTGTTTGGGTGAGAACATAAAACAAGAGTTCCCTTGGGGAACTTGTAAGTAGGGGGTTCTCTGAACAAGTAGGGAATGCCCACTTTTATTTTCTGTTAATTATTGTTGTGAATCTCCTATCAGTAGGCCCATGTATGAGTATGGCTGCATTGAAATGGATGGGGAAGTTTAGGTGAGGGGACCTGGGTAAGGAGTTGATTTCCCCACTTTCTTGCTAAAGAATGCAACTCACCCCCTTCTGGTGCAAGTTTCTTTCCCTAGGCGCCCAAGTTCCAGTGTTTTTGGTTGATTCAAACAGGGCGAGTTGAAGTTCCCTACTCCAACTCTCCCTAATCCAAAGATGCCTTTCATCTCTCCACGAACATTCCTGCTTATATGTCTTATATTATCGTAATATATCTAATATGATCATAAAGGGTGGCTATTTCCTTCCATACGAATTTAACTAACTTGGAATCTATCACTCGTACACACTAAAATTATTAGAGATGCTTTGAGGTTTTTTTCAATGTAACATTTTGTTAAAAAGAAAAATTATTATATGGAAAAGCAGATTGCCATGTTGGTATGCCCAGATCAAGAAGAACAAAATGAAAAGCCTAAAAGAACTCACAGCATAAACAAAAAACTCCAACCCTGTTAATTATGAACAGATAAAGAATTTCAAAATTAAATTCTTAAATAAATTATCCCAAAGTTTCCTTTCTTTTTTGACTCAGCCATCTGTAATGGTTTGTTGTACAATATAACTTTTCTTGAATTTTTATTGGAAACGTGTGTTCTTGTATGCAAAATTATTCTCCAACTTATGGTGGTCTTAATTCTTTGAACCTTGATCTTGACTGTGAGGAAAAATATTCCAGTTGACTTAGTTATCTCTGATAGCTGAAAACTTGTGCTGAATGGATAAATGCAAGAGTGATTTTGTTGTTTAAGGTTGACTGGTTACTATGTCATTCACAAGCATCTGATTGACAACATACTGAATGCTTGGATCAATGTGATTTTTCAACTTTACTGTCTCCAAAGTGGAGTTTAGATTCAAATTATTTATTTCAACTGTATTCCTTTCAAAATAGAGATTAGGACTGGGTATTTTTATTGTTGATTTTCTATTTCTTTTTTATTACATCATCACCTCTTCATTTATTGTCACTCTTAAGAGTCAGTTTTATACCTTTTGAAAAGATTGTGTTTTGAACTGAATCTTCATTAAAAAATCAAAATTATGATTGGAATTATAATTCTTGGATTGTTAGAACAGAAAGAACTACCGTATTCAGTCCAGTATATTTCAAACACTGTAGGCCTTTTTTTTTTTTGAATGATAAGCATTAAACAATGTAGGTCTTTCAAGGATGTTGGGTGGTTTTTGGCAATAGGAAAGTGAAGGTGAAGAAAGAAGGGACACTGGAGCAGGTTTCCACCATTCCTCATTGCCTTTGTGGTATTTGTGGTTGGTGTGCTATTAATCCAACTTGAGGGTTCATGGAATGGTGCCAAACCAATCTCATCATCATCAGGGTTTCCATGTTGCAGGGTTCAATAGACCAGTGTGTGTGGACAAATATGAAGGATAGTGTGATCTGTGACAGACATTATCCTGTGTTCCATTCCAAATCCAGCACCAACTCTCTCTCTCTGTCCCGCACCCATCACCCCCCCCACCCCACACAAACACACACACACACACAGGTGTGCATAAAAGCATGCAAAGGCATATTTGTAACGTTACAATTTGTGTAGCACTTACTAACCCGCCTATTGTTTTTCCTACTTGTAGATCTGAATCTTATGAGGGAAAAAGGCATATTGGTGAGACCCTGGAACCTGGAGGTTTATTGCCGGTGAGAAAGTCCCAAGATGCTGCCATTGGTTCTCTCGTTCGCATGCTACAGACTGCACAACCCCTCCGGCAAGATTTGTCCAATTCAGCAAAGTTTTCAGAAGTCTCCAGAGCAGAATCCTGCAGTAGTAGGATTCAGCACTACCAAAACACAGAATTTGCAGGGGGTTCGATCCAAGCTGCTGCTTCCAATACGGGTATCACAGGTTCAGGGCTTCTCGCGTTGAAGACAACAGCAGATGCATTTGAAGATTTGAGGAGTTACCGTGAAATGAAAGAGTTGCTGCTTCGACAAGGTGGTTATCAATCACTGGATCCTGCCCAGACTTCCAAAACTCCAGACAAAGGCACTTAAGAATTTTGATTTTGTTGGTTACTAAACGTACATATGTACAGTCCTTTCTCTACTAGCAACCCCTGGAACTTCACACTACAGCCATACATAAAGTGCCATGTTTAGGCAAGTGCTAATTACAGCATATGTAAAGCTCTTTGTTTTCCCCTTTTCTTTATTTTGAATGATGCTCTTTGTTTACCTCAGAGTGTGAATCTGAAGGGTGCTTTTGGTTCTTTCTGTAGTTCCAATTGTTTTTGAGGTTGTATTGACTAATTCCAGTTTGGTGGTTGTGTTTCTTTATTCTTATGTAATTCGGAAACAAGTCGTGCACCAACAATGGGTTATTTGAAGATAGGTTCATGGTTCAGCAGCTTGGTTTCCTTTCTTGGAGGCTTCTTTTCTGCAGCGACTTGTTCCTGTAGAAATACATTTTATTATCTAAACAGTACCTTCTTGGATTGAAGCCTTCTGCTGGATTGCAGTGTGCTGACAATGTAATTTACTCAAACCACATTGGTAGGAGTTACTTATTCTGAACCTGGACGCTGCGTTTGAGGTGAAAGAGATGATCATTAATTCATGCAACTTTGTTCGCTCAATTTGGGATATAATTTTGCAGATGTTTCGGGTTGGAATGAGCATCTGCATTGTGCTTTTCCGGGAATTCTGAGAGTTGGGTTATATCTGTTCTAGGATTGAAAAAAAATTGTGAGAAAAATATCCATTACCATATCATCAATCAAATTCATATAATGGCCCAAGCAGGGCAAGATGGGTCTCCCCCACCATGGTTTTACCACTTTTCAATTACCGAACTTGTGGCTTGAGGGGCAGCTCTCACTTTCACCCAATCCAAACAAATCTTTAGAGAAATACAGAAGCAACTATAATGCTTTCTCAGGCCCCATGGAAGAACAGCTTCAAGTGAAAGTGAAACCCTCACAATTTGGAAGCCATGAGGGTGAAAGAACTGGGGTCACGTTAAAACTATTTTGGAAGGGACTCCTCCAAATGCTTTTATACTTAGATAAGGCAGATAACAATATAAAATGAAGGAGAAAGCAAATTGCATGTCTTGTGAAGTTCAACTTCTTCAGCTTTTGAGGCACCATTCTGCTTCCCTCTCATTGTATGGTTCAAAAGTCCGCAAAATGAACACTTTCCCATTCTTCCCATCCAATATTGGACTTGGACTTGGCCTGAAAACCCACCGGAGACCATGTCCGAAGTTGCCCCTGCAATAGTAACTCTTGTTGATCTATCTATAATTGTCTGCAAATCACAAATAAAGCCCCCTTCCAATTGAAATAAGCCATTCATCACAACGATCGAGCATATGGGGTATGAAGCTGTGGATCAAATTCTGGTTTGTTAGACATCTTATCACAGTTTAGGACGATCTTATTATGTCTAGTAAATCAATCTGCGGGGGTTGCAAGGCATTTTACGGAATGAAGGGTTGTTTGGTTAAAGTTAATGGGTGAAAATGTACTTTATTTTCAAGAAATTTGAAGTTGAGATGTTTGGATATCTAGTCTACATAATGTACTTCTCTCTCTTCTTGTTAGATACCCTTTACACCTTATTTCAAGGTTTCAATTTCATTACCATTTAATCACCTACGCCTCAAGAAGTGTACTTATTTGAAGAAAACGTGCTCAAAAGAAAATATAATTTATTTTATGTTTCCATTGAACTTCATATAGACAAACAACCCCTTAGTGTAGTAGGATTCAATTGAAATTGCTATAGATGGCACAACCTAAGTGCAATGATCTTCAACCCCAATTAAGGGCCACTCCCTGTACATTTATCCGATGTGTATGAATTGAGAGGTTTTCACATGCCCAAAAGAACTAGTCGGGCGAAACGTCTGGACACGTTTGGTCACTAAAAGAAAGTGCAATGATCCTGATTCTATGTGCGCAACTAGCACCTGGCATTTTCCACAGAAAAAAGGAAAATAATTTCTCATGGTTCAATGGATGACTAATTATCATAGGAAAAGGATCTCAATACCTCTAAAAATTTAAATGCAAGCATATCTATACCCTTAGCGCCATCCCGTACGAAACCATATGGAAATTGCAACAAGGCCTTCCAGGATACCGAACCTCAGATCTGTGAGGTGAATCACTTTGAAGCTATAAGCTATATTCAGTTCTGCTGAATAAATTGGTAATCATCTCCATCAACCATTGGTCTAGGTTAACAAGTCCATATTATACTATTCTTATCCACAACATTGAACTGGAAACTTTTAAGTCTACAAGTTAATATAATTATTAAAAAGGAAAAAAATAACTTTTCATCATCTCCTCTACCTTGATATGCGGAGCTTGTGGGTGGCTTTGTGTATCCATGAGGATTAGTCTCACCTCCAACGTAGGGTGGGAGATATCCTACACTAATCCCCAAAAAAATAAATCTGGATCCCATTTCCGACTTTCAGATAATCATATCATGCATTTCTTAATTTAGCAACTCACCCACAAATACAAGTTAAACAATTTTACATAATTCAAAATGCTTAATGCTGGCTGAGTGTGATCTAGAATTCATTTAGAAGCTACTGTCATAAACATCAGATTTACCCTTGAACTATGAATGCTGATACATTTCCCATTCATTTTGTCTCTGTGTATGTCTTTTGCGTGCTTCTTTTGTATCACAGAAATTAGAAGTTGGAAACCAGTGTGTCTACACACGATTGTAACTTTGTAAGTGCCAATGTGACACATGAAAGGTCTAGGATGTCGATAAGGTGGCCTGGCTCAAAGATCAAGCTCATCCAATCATTCTAGGCAATGTCTGAAAAAGAAAAAACATTAAAAGATTAAAAAAAAAAACAGAGAGAAAGAAACCACCAAACTTCATCATGCAATGAACAAGCATAGCTAAGGCACTTGGGCTGCACAGCCAGGGATTCACGACAATGAAGGATTATAAAAAAAAAATTATGTTGAACGGTCCATGACAGGATTTTTAGGTACAACATTTTCTCAAGTTGCTGGGCCATGTCATCTGTTATTTTATGGGTTAAATGAACTCATCAGCTTGAAATCTGTAATCTTACTCCTCAAGAATCTATTTGAAATCCAGCCTTTTGAAAATCCATGTAAACCCAAGGAGCCAAATAGCCATAATAATTATAGTGGAAAGCATATTTACCTCTTTAAACTATTTGATTATTAACGGTTGCACTGTGCAACAAGGTCTTCCAATTCATCAGCAATAGCATTATAGCAAAAGTGGAACTGCTCCTGATAACCATTAAGCAAAGATAACCAGAAGAAATTAGTCAATTTTGCCAATCAAAGCACTCACACAATAATGATGGTAGCACAATGACGAGACAAGATGTTCTGATTTCTGGTCTATGACAAAGTTCCCGTTTGGTTTTGGCAGGAATGGCTCAAAACGCTGACACCAGGGGTGAAGATATCGGGCGATACGTATTGTATCGGCCATACGCAATAGTTCTCGGCCGATATATCAGCGAGATATATCGGTCTGATATCGGCCGATATACATAATATCGGCCTTTTTAAAAAAAAATCAAAACGGCGGTGGGCCCGAGTTGATATCTCGTCCGATATCGGCCAATATTATTGTTTTCAATTTTTTTTTAAAAAAAAAATCAGCTTTCTTTTGGATTTTTTATTTATTTTTTAATTCAGAAAAAATAAAATAATAAAAAAATCCAATATTATAAAAAAAACACAAAAGAGGAGAGAGCCGATATCTCGGCCCGGGCGAATTTTTTACCCCTGGCTGACACATTATATGGTAAAGAATATTATCAGCAATATATGAACCACCTTACTGGCAATGAACATATAAGTATCAAATAAAGTAGAAGATACCTCAGTTTGAACCATTCCATTGCGCTGAGACCTGAAATTGGCAACAGTATTGACTAGATCTAAAGCAGACATGTCTCCAGTAAGGATTCTCTGTATTGTATGATGTATCGTACAAAATGTACCAGTTCTCCCAATACCTGCACTGAGAAAAATACCAGACCCAATTCAGATACAGTGAAAAAACTAAAACGCTGAAAAAACAGGATCCACCATGGATTGACAATTTTGAGCTAAACCTGCAATGCACTACTATAGGACCAAGATTAGGTGGCAGATGATACATCCTTTTCAGAATCTCACGAACAGCGACTGTGTCCCCAGGAACTCCATGATCAGGCCATTCAGGGTACTGAATATGCAAAACTGAGAGAGGTGGTTCCTTTGACTGCAAATACATGACCAGAATTAGAAAAATATGTGTTTTTCCAGCAGAACGAAGTACCTACTTGGCACAAATACATAGATATACACAAAAAAAAAAAAAAATAACTAAAATGGTAATATTAGTAACAATAATCAAGTTTCCACTACCTACTATCAAAGGAGAAGCTTGGTGTATTAGGCATAAAATTCAACGCAGAAATATTTGTCCAAAAATGTAAGTAGATCCCTCAATTTCTCCACTAAGAACTGCATGTCACTAGAAAATGGGTTTGTGAAATTAATAACTGTAACTCCTTACAGAGTGGTATGGCCACAGGGCCAGGTTTTGGTGCGAAGAGATGTAATTTAAGTGACAAATGTAGCTTACAGAGATCAGTGGTGCACCAGATAATTAGTACACTTCTATCAATTTATCTAATAGCATAAGAGAATTGCCATTACCATGCAACTATGCAAAAGGAGCTTCCAACAATGATGATCCGGTGCATTAATCAAACTCATTTAAAGATGTCAGTAAAGAAAAATATCACTTATACCGAGATATAGATATCCCTTTTACCATTTAAACAGAAACAGAAAATATGATTTCAAAATAGAATTTTTATTTTGAAAGAAATTTGATATTTCAACAAAACTAGTTTCCAAGCCCAAAACTAGTTTCCAAGCCTATAAAACACCATACAGTGATGTGATGCCTTCTAAAACCCACATGAAAGAGGACACATGAATTTGCTCAAATCAAATCTCCCTCTCTTTTATTTTTCTCTTTTTCATTTATAATAATTGCTTTAATTACAAATAGAAACTAAAATATTTGCTATCCAAACATACTAATTACAAATATTCCTTAATCTCTATACATACTGACTTTTTAAGGACATAACTTACTAAAACTAATTCTTCTAAATAAAAACAAAACCAAATTAAACAAATTAATAATAATTTCGCAACCAAAATAAATCCTATCAGAAATTGGCCATAACTTCTCCAATTAGTGTCAAAATAGCATAATTCGGGGCTCCTTGGAAAGGTAATCCAATAATCCATCCAAATGATCCAATTTTATGTAATTTAGACATACATTGGGTTCAAAATATGACCATTATTAAAAATCACGAAAATAGGCCTAAGCTATTCTACATTAAAGATAAAAATAATAGCTCATGCATTATTCTCCCCTAGTGGGAGAAAACTCAACCTCAAGTTTGTCTCGTTCATTTTCTTGTGCTTTCTCTTTGGTTTCTTCTGCACACCTGACTTTGCCCACTTTTGGCAATTCTAAATTGATGTTTGTCACAAATAACTTGATTAAAATACCTCTTTGAAATGGCCAGACTTGGTCTTAAATGTAACTCAGATTTTGTACCTAGAGCTTTGTAAATTTTTTTGTGGGTGTGGGGGTGGTGGGCTTTGGGCCCCGTTTTGCGGTCCCTAAATTCCTATTGTAAAGCTTCTCCTTTTTGTGAATAATATAGTTAACTTAAAAAAAAAAAAAAAACCTCTTTAAAGATCTTGTAACAACAATGAGATCAATGAATTGTTGAAACCTATATGGACGTCGAGATTTGCAAAGAAAGCTCTTGGTAAAAATATGGCCAATGAGATCAATGAATTGTTGAAACCCAATTTTATGTATTTTAGAAATTATATTGGACTCAAAATATGATCATGATTAAAAATATTGTGAATAGGCCTAAATTATTCTAAATTCAAAAAATAATAATAATAATAATAGTTCCTTCATCATAAAGTTATCCAAGTTATATACAATATTTACCTCTTATAATGGGTTGTTTGTCCGTTTTTACTTACTGTAGTAAAATAATTTCTATTGTTACTGCTTACAGAAAAAAATGTTAAAAAGTTACTCACCAAGATATTAAAAAGACAACTGCCTCTATCATCTCAACCTTTCAAGTGGACTTCGTTCAAGGAAGACAAATCCTAGACCATGTTCTCATTTCAAATATATGCTTGGACTCAATGACAAGGTCAGACAACAACGGTCTAGTATGCAAATTGACAACAATGGTCTAGTATTTACTTCATGTGCATGCTCCATTAGATGGGTTTTGGAGAAAAAAAAATGTACCCATTAGTTTGAGACGGTAAACATTCATTGCAGTGTAGGTTTTGAGCAGTTTGGATTCAAGAACAGTGTACCCATATGCAAAACACCTCTCAAATAAGTTTCACTTTTCCTGTTTAAAACCCAATTTCTTATCTCCCACGTCGATCCCAATTTCACCTCTTCCCAACCACAGACAGAGGAAACAGAACTCGGACACATTTACATCCTAACTGATCAGGTTTATTGTCCAGAACATGCAATCATGGTCAGTTCCTCTCACCATGTTCCTATACTGGCAAGGGAAATGATCACCTATAAATGTACACTGTGAGACCCACCTTTTATGAACCAAACCTTTCAATAAAGCCCTTTTTTCCAATGAAGAGGCAGGCATTGACCATTACTCTGATTGGTGTAAAATAACATAAGAGGGACTACACATCCATATATATAACTGTTTTTTTTTTAAAGAACACAAACTGTTTTAGGCTCAAGACCTTGTAATTCTTCAAATTTTAACATTAGTGCCTTCTCCCAAGAGGATAAAACATAATAGAAAATACATAGACCTTTGTACATTAAACAACAGCAGCCAAACATATCATAGAAAAGTATGCAATACTTTCAAGAATGAGGAGCACAAAAACCATAAGGTTAACACACCTCTTTGTATTTCACCTCCAAGTGACGAAACACTAATGACGAAGCACTTCTTTTCACGCATTTGGTGGTTAGGCAGATTCTTCCAAATTCTCTAGGCCCATTGTCTGTTTGAAAATAATCATCACATTTCACCACCTGCAATCATCAACACACAAAGAACTCATTGTACCAAAATAGATGTTAAAATGAATATCAGATGAAGTTGAGAAGGAAAGATTCCCAACATCATCTCTAATAAAAACAAGCACCAAATACGCTATGCTTTCTTAGCTCAGCTCAAGCTCTAATTGATACACTTGGGAGCAATCAGCAGAGCACTTGCGATTTGGTATAGGTTTGGGACCGGCAACCTTATTGTTGAAGGTGATTCGACTAACGCCATCTCTTGGACTAGCAATAGGAAATCCCCCCGTGGAGGTTGGTAAGCATTTCTAGGGACATTAAGAGGTTGTGTAGGATGGGTAATATCACTTTCGTACACATACCTCATTCAGCAAACAACGTGGCGGACTTCCTCGTGAAAGTGGGTGTACACAAACAAAGTTCTGCTATGGAATTGTTTTGATCATGTCTACCCTGGGAGTACGGGAGTTGGGACTCCTTAATGTATCTTTTGTTGGGCTTGGACTCTTGGAGTATTGTACATAATCCTATAGCATGCATGAGGTCCTTTCTTGCTGAAATACATTCAGAAGAATGACAAAAGTTGTAGACTAATATATTCCATACATCAGATACCACCGAATACAAGGTGAATGGACTGTGGGGTTATTGTTGATAGTGGTAGTATCACTTAAAAATTATCGATAGTGGGAATTGTGAGTACCTTTCCTTTTAATGGGTTGTGACTTGTGAGTGCATGGTGTCACAAGAGATGGTCAACAGGCTACAATTAACAGTGATGAGACATCAAGCATTTTACGTGGCCTTTTGTTGTTTAAAAAAGGCAAGGAGGTAACATCTCCTTATTTTCACCTTCAATTGGTCTGCATATAGTGAAACCGTCAGTTGCAATGGTATTAACATGGATATGCACCATATGTTGTTGCCTTGACAATACAATCATAGTTTTGACCATCACGAATGCAACAAAATCTACAACTCCAAAGGAGATAAGATGGTCCTTGCTCCCAGCAAGGGGAGACAAACCAACTACAAGGTGGGGGTGGAAAGGTTTCATCTTGATGAAGTTCACTTGGAGGACATATGAAAGCAGCGAACATAGTTCATGGGTAAATAGGGACTGAGGACGCTTCAGTTAAGCCTCTTACTGAGACAAGTTTGCAACCTGTTATGTAAGTTTAAAGATGAACGTCCTAAAGATCTCCCATCAAGTTTACCACCAAAAAGATATGATTCCGAAGGTCCAAAAAATGGCTACAGCTATTGTGGCAACATAAGAGGAGATTTTAATATCATCATCACCAGTCGCTGTTTTTCTAATGTATAGCAAAGGGAAGCTACCATGAAGTCTTAAGAAGTGAAGTACCTTGTTGTTGTCAACCAGCCGAGTAAGCATCACAATTGCAGGACAGCAATACTGGATTACCATCTCCCAAAAGTCTTCAAAGGTATTTGGCAATGGACCTTGGGTGGCTATGTACTGTGAAAGGTTTTCAGCACCTGGCTACAATCATAAAGGCATTGCAAACAGTCCAGTCAATCCACAGATACATAAATACCTATATAGAAGTAACAAGATCCTACAGCAGTTTAAGCAAACTCATTAACGTTTTAACAATATATGAAGAGCGGACAAACGAATGAGTTTTCTCTACCTTAATAAAGCTTGCATTAATATAACCAGAGACCTTGGATCTCCCATCCCTAGTTGAGTTGAGAATAACTCTAGAGTCATCAACTGAAAACAAATAACAAGAGAATCATGTGCAAGTCAGAAACAGTTTTTGATCTTTTTGATGCTAAGAGCACTCTTGGCAACATTAGGCATCTCTAATCAATTAAAAAAAAATTTAAATGTGTGATAATAGGGTTTTATTTTGATAGGCCAAGCCTGAAGTCATGGCCATCAAACTTCACAAATGGATGGCAAAGTATCCATGAAAATTGATAAATCTTTTCCTTTTCCAAAATTAAAAAAAACGAAAACTCTTGTCAAACATGGCCAACAGGTCTTTGGTACATTTGGCATTTTCTATGTAAAAAAAAAGAAAGACTTCCTGTAACCAAAGGGGTTAGAAGGGTCAAGATTGAAGTAACCAAGTGGACATCAATTTTGCAAGTTTATTGCAAATTCTCCATAGAAAGTGGATCACCACCCCTTACTAGGGAAAATAGAATCCAGACATATTGCATAAAATTGATGGCCACTTGTGATCTTCAGCACTGACCCTTCACATTTCACAACAATTGCCATTTCCACAAAAAAAATGACTAACATTTTCTCCACTAATGGTAACATAACATGCAGCCTTCATTGTTGCAACAGTGAACACTTGCGAATTGTGCTATATGTTCTTGTCCTGGAAATTCCAAATATAGAATAAACTCTAAGAGCACGTAAAAGGAAAAAATGGTATCCAAAGATCATCAAAGGATTGAAGTGTGAAGGGGTCAAGCATGATGAACTAAACATGATCCCTCAAAATCTACAGGAAATGGATCACCACCCACCCTCTAAGAAATTAAAAAAAAAAAAATAGTATTGCATAACAATAGATGGAAGAGGTAAAACAATCGATCAAATGGAAAATAAGAGTAAAGAGTGGGTACAAGGCAAGACATCAGTGAATCGATTTTTCCTCAAATTGACATCTGAAACAGCCACACTGTAACTTCTCATCATATCAGACTTTCTAACACGCCTGCCCTGGAAACAAGCAAAGAAGAAGAATAAAAATATTAGAGGGGTGTTTGGCAAATGGGTGCATCTGGATTAGGAGAATACTTCAAGTGCATTTGTATATGGAGAACTTTTTTGGGGATTTTACTGAATATGGGATTCTCTTGTTAAGAGATTCTCCGAACAAATGAAAGATGAGAGTAGAAATCAGTTTCTAATTTTACCAAAGGTGACTCAGATGTGCGTTTGGATTGGGAGATAATTTTTAGGGGCTCTCCTGTGTTTGGATTGAAGTGATAGTTTTGGTTGTACACAATATATTACCAATTGAGTAAGATGAGTAAACTCCTCCGCTTTCTACTCATTTCACCTCATCCAAACATACCCATGCATTCCACCCAAGGAATGAAAAATGGAGTTAAGTGAGGCCCACTTTGCTACTGCATAAGAGATTAGCAAACCAATGTAGAATCCCCTGCCTTCTGCTCATTTTACCTCATCCGAAGCACCCTTCGAGTATAAAAAGTAGAGAAACACTGGATTTTATAAATGTGGGTGCAAATACAGAAGCAGAGCTGCCTCGATGTCATTCACTACAATTTCTCTGAGAAACATGAGGAACAGTACGTTTTCCATGCTTCTCGTACATTCTCCCAATCCGAACGCACCCAGAAAGCGTCCATAATTTTTATTTTTTGGGTTGGGGGGAGGGGGGTCCGAGGACACCAAGGAAAACAGAAAAGGGTAAAGGGTTAGAGAAAAGTAAGGACCTGTAAGGAGTCGAATTCCATGAGAATGGCATGGGGCGTCTGAAGCTTCTTTTTGAGGAATTGAAGGGCTTTGGCACAGTACTGTAGCTGTTCGGGGGAGAGTCGCATTTTCGGAGGTGGATCCAAGAAGAGACCTGAAATAGGATTTGACGGAGAGGAGGTGGCCATGGCCGACCCGCTGCTGCTCCGACGCGGACTCCGACTACTCTTTGCGTTCCCCGTCTCTGCGGATCCGAATTCCTTCAAAATTCGAAAGAAATTTCTGAAATACGCATACTCCTTCCAATTTCCAAATACACAGTATGCCCGTTTTTTAGAAGTGAGGATATTACGTCGCAAACTGCCACGTGTCACTTTCTCACATTTTCAAATAAACTATTTAAACATAAAAAGCGCTCTCAATGAAATAGACTGATTTTTAAATTCTATTAATTTTGAGTTAATTGGGCCAAAAAAAATTATCATTTGATCCTAAGTATAAAATTAGTATTTAAATCTAAAAATATTCTTTAATCAAACGGTCCATTTTTTCCCATAAATTGAATTGTTATAAATTCTATATGCATTAACTTTATTAAAAAAAAAACTGAGTTAAAATATTTAGAAATTGATTAGTGCACCGAAACTTTTTAATCTTATTGCACAAAAATGACGGAAAAAGAGAAATAAGACAGAATGAATATTTCATTCATTTTTGACACATCAATCACTTCCCAAAATCTTTTCATATAACAGATTTGATTGTTTGTCTTAATTGTTGCGTTGATTGGAAATCTAATTTAATTTACTATAATTATAAAATGAAAATAATTTCCTTTTAGAAAAATAGCTTAATATCCACTCTTAGACTCATGTTTAGAGTATAAAAGGTGTACTAGGTTGTTCTCACTTTAAGATTAAAAATTCATCTGAATCTAACCTCGTTGGATCATTAAAACTTATGATTTTTCAAACTTAAATGAATATATTTTTTTATAAGAAGCGTCTTACTTAGAATACCTTTTCAAATGCATTAATGTTCTTGCATATGAACATAGAGCCTAAGACAAACTATCACTCATGAATGACATCTTTCAGTGAAAAAACTTTCCCTAGTCTTCTTAACATTCCTATTTATTAGAAAGGATATGATTTGCATTCTTATATTATTTCACACTGAATTTCCAAAGTCTTTGGAGAGTCATCACTGGATATGGCCTCTCTCTCTCTCTCTTATTTTATGTGCTCTACTGCAGTATTTACACCAGCAAAAGTAGAACTCCCAAGTGATAAAAATGGAAAGTCATGAGAAAAGATTGATTCCAATTGATTGAAGAAGATTGCCAACAATCATGGGTCCTTTCTATTTTTCAAAAAAAAAAAAAAAATGAGTAAGCGAAATTCGGGTTATGATTATCATAACCAGCTTACAGTAAGTTGCAATTTGTCATGAAATCAGATGGTTGGATTTTTTTCAAGGGGCCTCATTGCAATTCATGCTTTGATCCGTTTGAGCGCGAAGTAGGCCAAAAGCCTGTATCCAACAAACATAAGAAGAAGGGCACACACACTCATCACAGGGCTGATGTCGTCATCTTCGACGAATTCGCAGG
This sequence comes from Chimonanthus salicifolius, assembly GCA_013350335.1. NCBI lineage: Eukaryota > Viridiplantae > Streptophyta > Magnoliopsida > Laurales > Calycanthaceae > Chimonanthus > Chimonanthus salicifolius. The sequence continues at coordinate 4,249,240 of CM023535.1, read as the reverse complement.
CATGTATCTTCCCTTTCTCATGGTTGGAGCAGCCCAACATTGCCAAGACCTGACTATTTCCATATTGTACATGGATCAACAATTTGTAACAATAATAGGTGAAGGAGGTGTACTTGAGCCATGACATACAAGCCGGAACTTTGTGTACGTAAAATCCCCCAGTAAGAAGGAATGCCAACATAGTTACAGTGACCACTGTTGAGGCCTGTTTTGCATCCATGATTGCCCCACCAAGTGCAAGGCCCAAGCCCTGAGCCACGAGCACATATCCCAGCAGCACAAGCATTGTTAACACAAAGGCGGTCACATCGGGCCTAAGGCCCGCCATCCAATAGCATACTAGTGTGAATGCCGATGGAAGTATGAGCTCCATCGGAAGGTCACCGACCAAGCGGGCCATGAAGTAAGAGGAAAGAGTGTACATCCCAGAAGCCCTCTCCTTCGTGAAGATGGCGCGTTCTTGCGGAAAAGTGAAGACGGCGTTGAAAGCAGGGAAGACACCCCAGAAGATGGCGATGAAGAAGAGGAGGCCTAGACGGTCATGGACATTGTGTATGTCCGAGCGCCACCACATGGAGCCCGCTAAAAATGCCGCCGCCACCACTTGAAAAACTCTTAGAGAGTTGAAGGATTCATGCCTTCTCTCTTTGAGGCTTCTGTGGAGGAGGATGGTGAATTGACTGAACCAACAATTACTTCTTCTCTCTCCCTCTCTTGATCTCAAGCTCCCTAACAACAAAACAACAACAACAATTATTATTTTTAAAAATAAAAAAACGATACAATTAGGCCAATCTTACAGTAAGCCCAACAAAGTTTTTTCCAAAAATTTGTACAAAAGGGACCAACTTTTCAATAAGAAACCTTCTAAATTCTCATATCAATGTAGCTAAAATCCAAGAGCACCCAGAATAGAAAATTAGCACCATATGATAAGATTGACCTCGTATCATCTTCCTTAAATAAATAACAGTTCTAGATATGAAAAATGTCGAGCTTATCTTATAATAATAATAATAATAAGTTATTGTGAAGTTTTTAATTACCCTTGTGGAGTCTATCTGTGGCAATAGAGTCAGCATCCAAGCATTCTTTCACTCTGGGAGCTAGCAAATTGTTGTAGGCAGAGACAAGGGTTTGCTTTACATTGGACTTCTCAGTATCTCCTTGACAATAATCTGCTTGAGCAATTCCTGCAAAAATTACATGATTCATTTAAATTAACATGTATTAATCAACCAATTATAGATAAACAAACATTTGGGTAGATTATTATATTTAAATTAAAAAACCAATTCCACAAAACCATCTGAATGGCTGATTATTTTGTCCAAATTCTGCCACCATAAATATCAATTACAACAACATTAGGTCATCATCACTATCCCAATATATCCAATATAATTGGAGTTGGCTTGGATAATTCTTAATGTTTTAAAAATGCAAATTATCTATGACTGGTGTAAGGAGCTTAATAATTTTAAGCTGCAACCAAAGTAATGTGTCACCCACAGAAATTTAGGAAGATGAAGTTACATGTGGGTCCAGAATTCCACTTTACTGAGCCCCACCAAGCACCAAAAGGGCCAATGGTTGGCTGCCTTTGCCATCTGATTGGTGGTTTTCACATGAAGGATGCATGGTCAGCCACCAATGTTACATGTGTGTGTTTGATTACTGTGAATCTTTAGATATTAAAAATTTTAATCTTTTAAAAATTAAAAACTTCAATTTACATGTTTGATAGATAATAGACAAAAAGAAAATACATAGAAAAATAAAAGACTCTGAGGTATGTCAGCATCTTAAACAAGTGGTTCTCCATCTTTTAAGTTTCATGAATATCAAAAGCCATTACCCCAAGTTTATATAGGTCACTATTGAATCTATTTGGCTCTATTATATCTCTTGAATGTAAATATTCAATTAAAATATCCTCTAACTTTTGATACTTTTTTCTCTATTAGTTCTAAATAAATCTATTATGATATGAAAGCATTAAAAACTTCTTTTAACTCTACCCTCCATCTCTGTGTAAGTTTTTTTTTCTAAAGTTTACTGGTCAAAAAAGTTCATGAAAGTGAACTGAAAAGGGTTGGAGTGATTGGCCAGAAACCCACCTCAGAAAATGAGAATTTTTAATTCGATTTTCATTCTACCCCAAAGAACAATTTTCCACGGAGTTACGTGGTGTGTGGATAAGAAGGCTTTTACATGCTCTGAGGACTAGTTGAATGCTTTAAAAATATTGAACACTTAGTTACAAAAATTTCTCCCTCTCCCAAATTAGTTATCTTATATGGATTTTGAAATTGTCTCAAAATAATTGTCTAATTTTATTGGAGTAGTATAAAGTATATTGAAAATGAATGAGATCACATAGACGGCTAGCTTTACACAGAGAGTTCCTTAAAAAATACAAATCTTTCAAATGAGACAGAGAGAATATTATTTAAAAAATGGTCGGAGAAGATCAGAATAAAGCTAAAAGAAGGTGAAGTTAGAGTGTGGGACATTGACATTGATTTGAGTAAAATAGAAAGAGACACAGGTGCGCCACATCCAGTGTCATCTCTTTCAAAAATGGAAATGGATGCTCTTAGACGTAACCCATTTCGTCATCTTCTCCACACCTGCTATCATGGTGTCAAAGTAAAAAAGCAGACCCATTAACACTCTAAAGTGAGCCAAAGTTTGCGTTGGAATGCAATTATAAATAATGGAAAGCCACCAGTCAATTGCATCCCACCACCAAGCTCTTCATTTCTTATTTATAATTTCAAATTAAGTAAATCTACCCATCTAGGGATGCCCTTAGCTCTCTTAAAAGGGTATCAATCCTATAAACACTCGAATTTTATAATGCATTGTGATCGCCCAACTGGTGGACACTCTCATTAACGGTTAAGATATACAATTTTCCTGATTAATCCGATATTCCATGTCGTAAAAGATTATGAGCTTGCGTATACGTCTCATATTGGCTTTTCTTCGTTAAAAACACGTGTTGATATGAAGTTTATATTTAAAAATATTAAAAATCTATATCAATTATTAGATAAACTCGTTTGATGTGATTTGGACACGTAAGATTATAAGTGAAAGAATAAAAGCAACACTTATATATAGAGTTGGGAGGCTAAAAAAGGGGAGACCATTAAAAAAGTGAAGGGACATAGATAAAAAAAAAGTATACTAAAAGATAGAGTTGATTAAATAGAGAAATAAAAGTTAGCAAATCACTCATAAATGAGTTTTGAGTGTTGTGTGATGATAATGATATTCATAATAATGATGAACATACTTTACATTATACAATGTTACTATTGCAACATATATCAATCGGCTAACACAAATTGACAATGAGCAGATGAAAATGACAAGTGAACATGGAATTCAACCTTGTTTATTCGAGTGCAACTATGTCCTAACATTTAGGGTTTCAAAGTCATTAGGAAATTATAGTGTCCTTGAAAGACATGCCCTAGTAATAATTTACTCATAAGGGTGTCAAGACACGTGGCCTTGTTTGATGTAATCTACACCAGTTCATCTTTGAGATGAATAATATTATGTAGCCATCTATTAATCATTTTGGAGCATGAATGCATATTCTCTCGCATTTTAGTTAGACCAGTGATCCTTTCAAAAATATTTTGTGTAATTCGACACAGATTTTATTGTATTATCAATTTTGTCCTTCAAATCGGTTCACTGAACTTTTCAAATTTGTTCACTGAACTTTTTATTGTAAGTGATTCAAAAGATTTGATGAGCCAAATCAAATGATAAAATAGATAATATAATAAAATCTGTGTCAAATTAAATGAAAGTGTATGGATCACTGCCTTTACTTAGAGTTCATTTGAATAACATTGATTGGCTGACATATTTTTATTTGAAAAATGGTCGATAGTTGGTAGTATAGACTATAGAACAATAATGGTAGACGAAAATGGCAGGGAAATAGTTTGACTGAAGCCACGTGTTCGGTGGAGTGTGGAGAACATCATTCCTTCTCCTTAATTCTCCTTTTAAAGTGAACTACTTTTGGGAGTGGGAAGGAGGGGATGGATCTGCCACTGTCTGTTTGAAGAAAATAATCATTTCCAACTTAGATTTAGACTGTATGGTAGTTTAATCTTATAAATAATTTTGAAAAGAAATTAGAAGAATTTAAGTTTCACTAAAATATCAAAATATCAATTAATATACAAATTATTATCTAAACCTTTTATCCAACATTGAACATGTGTGTAAATAGGATATTAGACTTTCAACAGATCATTTGAGTAGACTCAGAAATTCTTTAAATTATTTTAAAAAAAGAGCATCTTGAACGACTAAAAGACATGGTCGGGTCCGACCACTGTAGGATTTATGTTTGTGAGTGAATAAAGTCAATATTCATCAAAATAAATAAAAAATAATTAATATGTAAATTATTATTTGAGTTTTCTTTTTTTTTATCCAACCATTGAACATGTGTGTAAACAAGGTACATGATGGGTTGGCCTACCAGCACTTAAAAAAAATAGCTAACTTTAGTCGAGTTGTTGGACTTGGATTAAGATTTAAAAAGTAGACAATAGAGACCATCCTTTCAACAGTGTAATAGAATATAAAATCTTGAATTCCATGAAAGTGATGGGTGGAGGAAGGGGAAGAAAAAGAGACGAGAGACAGGAAAAAAGTAAGTAATCTTGAGGCCATCCAAATAGAGTTGAGAAGGACACGTGGAGAGCAACAGAGCATCAGAACGCACTAAACTTGAAGTCTCACGATTCAAGGTACGTGATGTATTGATATTGATTTTATCCACTACATGGAAGAGTCCCAACTCACCACCTTTCTTCTCTCTTCTTCCCTTCCGCCATTAAATAATAAAGCACTGAGCTTCAACCCACTATAAAAGGAATTAGGTCCAGCTATTTTGTTTATATATCTTTTAATGTATATTGAGTCTAAAATCCTCCATTGAATTGACTCAGACCCAGTCTGACTCACCCAGTTAGCACTTTTTCTAGTAGTCAGTCAACCAAGTAAGCATTTAGAGTCCTTATTATAAGTTAAAGAGTTCCTCAAGTAGCCTAGTGTATTTTGTTTGTCAAAAATCAAAGTTATGAATTCAACCTAGTAATTTCAGATTTCAGGTTGATCAAAGCAAACAATATCGTGCTTCGATGTCTAATTCTACCTTAGACATCTACCTTGATTGAATCAATTAAATTTTAAAGAGTTTAAAAATATGATATAGGTAGTTTATCTAAATAATTTTCATTGACTAGTGCAAAATAAAATAAAAACTTTTGAAATGGATCATCACCCCTCCATGTATATGCTAAAGTGTGGGGCAACATTTGACCTACTTTTATGATCTGATATATTTTGTTAGGCAGGAAATGAGTAAGTGTTATTTTATGATTTTTGGTGAGTGAGTGAAGTGAGTTGAGCAATAGAGAGAGAAAATGGAGGAATTGATTGATGGACTAACCATTTGCAAGGTCGAGCATGAAATCGGCCGGGTTCATGGGGAAGGAAGGGAAGAAGCTAACAGAAGCCAAGTAGTCCATGGCATCAGATCCCTTGCCAAAGTAGAGGCACTGCCCTTCAGAGAGGAGGAGGATTGAGTCGAACATCTGGTAGACTCGACTCGACGGCTGGTGCATTGATGTCACAACCGTCTTCCCCTTCTTTGCAAGTGAGCCCAATATCGAGACGAGCCTGTACGCCGACGTTGAGTCCAAACCCGAGGTGGGCTCATCTAAGAGGAGCAGACTCGGGTTCACAAGCAACTCATGTCCAATACAAACTCGCTTCCTCTCTCCCCCCGACACTCCTCTGATAAACGTGTTGCCAATGATTGTGTTCTCACATTTTCCGAGCCCCAGTTCTTTAATCACAGATTCTGCAACTTGGGTTTTCTCCTTGTTGGATAGGGTGTTGGGCAGACGAAGCAAAGAGCAGAAGAGCAACGTCTCCTTGACAGTGAGATGGGGGTAAAGGATGTCGTCTTGGGTGACGAATCCAGTTCTTCTCAGCACGTGTTTGGTGAGAGGGGAGCCATTGGCGAGAACAGAGCCGGTGTAGTTGCCTCTCAATCTTCCAGCTAGTGAGTTGAGGAGTGTGGATTTGCCGCTCCCCGACGGGCCTAGAATGGCCAGCATTTCTCCTGGTCTCACCATTCCTGTTATTCCTTTCAATATCGTCCGCTCTTCTGTCACCATCTTCACGGGCTTCCGACCGGGCAAGACCCGATTGAATACACCTCTGTTCTGTCCGGATCTGGCATGCCACTTCACCCGATAACATATGTCTATAAACTGCAAAAACCCACAAAACAATTTTCAAAAAAAAAAAAAATTGTCAGTGGGCTGTGATTCAAATGAACTCCAAAGAATAGCATCGCTTTTCATTTGAATTGAATTTCTCAGAGAAACACAGAGAAAGAGAGAGAGAGATTCAAGCAGCCTTGTAGTTTGAGTTTCAAATCACAGGCAAGTTATGGGTCTAACTCAGAGACTCGGATCCAAAGGAAGTGATGCGAGTGATGTGACAAAGACACACTGCATCTATTAACAGGCACAATTGACTTTTCATAATTCTATTTTTCATTACTGTTAGTTTTTTTAATCGTAGAATTGTAATTTAATTCTTGATTAATTTCCTCAGAGGCCTGTATTTTCTTTATAAACTAATTTCAACGAGAAAGGCATTAAGTCATTTTACTGAATTCTTCATGATATCAGAGGTAGACGATCAAACCAAGTCGAAAAGCAGAGGAGTGAAAAACAGAGTTGTTTAGTGAGTTTAGAAAAAACAGAGTTGTTTAGTGAGTTTAGAAAAAACAGAGTTGTTTAGTGAGTTTATATTTCCTACCTTGAGTGTGATGGGAAAGGAACAAGATGAAGAGATCAGTGAGTCTACATTCCTCTCTTGAGACCTTCCTGTATCCACTGCCACTCCTCCATTTGGAGTCTCTCCTTCAATGAACAAAGGCATTATTCTTCTCTCTCTCTCTCTCACTCTCTCAGGGCAGAGAAACAAGTGAGAAAACTAAACAAAACAGCTGTAAAAATGGAGTAAAACAAGTAGAAAGAAGAAAGGAAGAAGAAAGAAGAAGGTAAGAATGGGGAGATTGATCTCTTCTTCCCCCGAGCCTTTATTTATATCCAACAAGCTTCAATGCTCACCACGTCAAACTGAAGCGGCCACAGTATGAGATGCTACGTGGCAGCTTCTGATGACAGTTGGCTGTTGCCGAAAGACGTTTAGGGAAATAACAAAATTTTCTTCTCATCTTAAAGCTCTCTTTTCTTCAAGTGTGACCTCTTACACTGATTGTGCTGCCCTCTCTTTATCAAAACAACTAAAAAAATTATTTATATAAAATTGAAGAATTATTTCTTTTTTATGCTTGGGCTACGTCACTTGGGGTTAAAAAAATGACTGCACCAGTGAAGTTTGTAAAGATCGCACGAGGGGGGAAAAAAAGCTATAAAATTAAATGGGTGAAAAAGTTTCTACTCACTTGTTCAAATTTCTTGTATTTTATTCCGAGAGCACTTACACATCTAGAAATTCTATCTCTACACACTTAAAATCAGATTTTTGGATAAAATTATGATTTTACCCCTACGTTTCAATCATTCGAATGAATGTCCAGTTCATTTTGGCATTCATTTGAATAAATAGACTGAACAGTAATACGGAATACTGCTCAATCCCATTCATTCGAATGAATATTAATAAAATGAACAATATTCCTTCTATTCATTCGAATGAACCGATCATTCATTCGAAGGAATGTTGATTCGAATGAGCAGAACGTTAATTCATTCATTCTCGAGCAGAACGCTGATTCGTTCATTCGAATGAACGTTCAGCTGAGTAGAATCATTCAATTACATAATAATTTTTTTTAAAAAAAAGTTTAAACTTATTTTTTAAGCACTGTGTATTTCTAAAAGTTTTCAAATTGAATATCCAGACTAATTACGATAATCTGATAAAAATACTTTAAGACTTCAAAGTCTTTTGACACTCCTAAATATTTAAAACACAGTATTTTACAAATAAGGGTATCCCTAGGGTGTGCCGAAAATACATTTAGGAGTGTCAAAAGACCTTAAAGTCTTAAAGTATTTTTATCAGATTATCGTAATTAGTCCGGATATTTAATTTGAGAAATTTTGGAAATACACAGTGCTTAAAAAATAATGTGCATAGTGTATTAAATAAAATCTCCTTTAAAACTTTAAAGTTGTTTTTTAAGCACTGTGTATTTTCAAAATTTCTCAAATTGAATATCCGGACTAATTACGATAACCTGATAAAAATACTTTAAGGCTTCAAGGTCTTTTGACACTCCTAAATGTATTTTCGGCACACCCTAGGGATACCCTTATTTGTAAAATACTGTGTTTTAAATATTTAGGAGTGTCAAAAGACCTTAAAGTCTTAAAGTATTTTTATCAGATTATCATAATTAGTCTGGATATTCAATTTGAAAAATTTTAGAAATAAACAATGCTTAAAAGATAAGTTTAAAGTTAAAAAAAAAAAATTATTATGTAATGAATGATTCTACTGAACAACTGAACGTTCATTCGAATGAACGAATCAACGTTCCGCTCGAATGAATGAATCAATGTACACTCATTCGAATCAACGTTCATTCGAATGAATGATCGGTTCATTTGAATAAATAGAAGGAATGGTGTTCATTTTATTACTATTCATTCGAATGAATCATCCATTCATTCGAATGAATCAGGCTGAGCAGTATTCCGTGTTACTGTTCAGCCTATTCATTCGAATGAATGCCAAAATGAACTGGGCATTCATTCGAATGATTGGAAACGCGGGGGTAAAATTGTAATTTCATCTGAAAATCCGATTTCGGGTGTCTAGATGCAGAATTTCCGGGTGTCTGCAAGTGCTCCCTTTATTTGGGGTACATATTTTTTCTAATGGAGATTTTTTTTTTATCTCATATAGGAATTTTTTTTTTTTTAAATTCTCATTTGACCTTTTCAAGTTCTAACCAACACTGGAAGTATAAAACGGAAGTGAAGGGATAAAATGGAAATTTTAAAAAATAAAATGTATTCTCACGTGAAATAAAAGAATTCTCTCTTGTGAAAATATTTATCCTTTATTTATGATCAACATTTTCTGACCTTTTTAGAAAATCTAATTAATTTTTGAAATGTATGTAAACTTTTTATTTATATATACTGAATAATTGTATAGAAAGTTGTTCTTTAGAATGAAATAAAAATCAATAAATTCTTGAATATTACTACAACTTTTTTTAGATTTCAAATTCCTTTTATTTGTTTCAATAACTTTAAACATTGAGTTGAAAATTTAAAATTAAGGTAAAAATGTTAGACTTTTCCTATTAAATAAAAAATATGTGGTTGGATAATACATTGTGCGTGATGATTTTTCAAAGGGCTTTGGATCATGTGCTGCAACAGTACTAGAGTTTTTCTCGATATTAACCATGATATAATACATTGTTTTATTGATTTTGTCACTGATAAAATTTAATTAAATAATTACATTATTGTAGAAAAATAAACTCAATTTTAGACCTTATATTAAACGCATGAAAAGAAATGGAAATAAATGATAGAGATCCGCCACTGAATGATAATAGAAAAGAGACGTCTTAAAAACTACTCTCTCCGTCCTATTTTAGTTGTCTCATTTGAAATATTTGTATTTCTTAATGAACTCTCTATATAAGACTGACTAGCACTTTATGTGCTCTCATCCATTTTCAACACATTTCATGCTACTCCAATGTGAATGGGATAACTATTTTGAAACAATTTCAAAATCTATATAAGACAACTAAATTGGGACAAAGAGAATATTTAATTAGAATATTTGATAGAATTAAATCAAATTTAAAAACAAACTTTATATAAATAAAAATGATATAATAAAAATGATAATATTAAAAATAGTATTGATGATGGTGAAGGTATTTTATCTATAAATCTAAGTTGAGTAACTACAATGTTTGATCCATTAACATTTTTGATAATCTTATAAAAAGTTAAAAGAATAGACCACTCATAAAACTGAAATTGAAGATTTCTAACTCTAACCCCAACTCCAACCCACATGCTTTGTAGGGTAACTTTAATTTTCTCTTCTTTATGTTGGAGTCATGGAAGACTTTTTTTGAAAGTTTTTTTAAAAAAAATCATCTCGATATTTTTATTTTTATTTTCATTTCATATTGATAGTGGCTTGAATTCAAAATCTCTCGCATCACAAGTAAATTTTTGACCGTTAAACTAACCTTGACAAGTCAAAAGTCATCTCAATTTGATCAAGTATTGAGAAAATCGTAATTTATTTCATTCAATAGAATTCTGGCTCAAATTGCATAATCAAAGGTTTTAACCCTGGTTGTTTATGGATGTGAAAAATCAATTTTAACTTAAAATTTGGTTAAGTTGAATTATTTAGTCAAAATTTTGCCTTTCTTTTTTAAATTATGAGTGAAACTCAATTTAAAACAAATTAAATTAAATTAAGTATTTAAATAGACTTTTTTTCCCAATTTTAAAGGAAGGTTGTGTATTGGTGTTTGAGTATCTATAGAGTATAAACTACCCCTCATGCGGAGGTGGTAGCCAATGTCACCAAGCATGTGTTTTGTTTTGTTTTATTTTCAACAGGAAACCTTATTGATAGGGAAGGAGACAGATGCTGTGTCACGACTCACCAACTTTATCTTTATTTCCGTGCAGGTCGGCTCACAGTAAGCTGGTGTTTTTTAAATTTTAAATAATAAAATAAAATAAAAAGTAATTTGATGAGGTTTTTAACGTGAGGGTAAATATTCATTCAAAAGCGGGAATTTAATGATTTCACGTATATGTCTCAAATGTTGTATAGAGTTATAGATTTTTTAGTTGACTTTATACTCTCTCACGTGCAGTTATTATACGTGAAAATATATATACAAAATTTACTTTGATTTCATAAAGAAAAGCATATTGACATTTTTGAGGTAGAATGAGAGGAGGATGTCTTGGAATAGTATATAGAATTACTGATTTTTCAGTTCAAAAGATTTGGAACTTTTTTACCAACTTCACACATACTTTATTTCTCTACCTCTTAATAGTCTCAATTATTTCAAGATCTATGATTAGAGTTTTCAATTTTGTGCTTTTTTTTCCTCCTTCTCAACCTCCTCTTTCAATTTCTTTTTTTTTAATTGATGGCTTGAATATCATCTGACGCTTACAATTTAATAATGTTTATGAGAGAAGTTTTGTCGAACTAGAAAATTACTCACTCTGTCCCAATTTAATTATCTTATATGGATTTTGAAATTGTCTCAAAATAGTTGTCTCATTTATATTGAAATATCATAAAATGTATTGAAAATTGATGAGATCACATGGAGTACTATTAGCTTTATCTAGAGAGTTTCTTAAAAATATAAATACTTCAAATGAGACAACTAAAGTAGGACGGATGAAATATTAAAATAAAAGAAGAGAAAAAATGATTGAATGATATATATTATACATGTGTGTGACCGGTAGAAAATCCAATCACTAAAATAACTTAACAAGATCAACAATATAGTAATTCTAAATGTAGATATTTCATCTCATATTGGAGGTAAGACTAATCTTACAAATACACAAAATTATTTTAAAAAATTTAACATTCACAAACTCGTGAAAGAGTAGTTAGGTTAGACGAAAAGATACTTTCAGATATTAAAAAAATAAAGCAATTAATTAGTGTTGATGCCAGAAAGCTTTGAAAAGTGACACATCAAATGTGTAGCCTCATGAAGAAGTCATTTAGGTATCAATTAAAATTGGTGAGAGGAATCCACCTGTAGCTCAATTGGTTGTCTCTTGATTTAGAAAATGAGAGGTTATGGGTTAGAGAATGTTTTAGTAAGCCTGTTTCTGAGTTTTCCAGCTTAATCCAAAAAAAAAAATTGATTAGATAAATTGCTCTTGGAACATGCTAACCTAACCGTTGTGGACTTATACCTGACCTTTATATCACAAGGAGTATGGTGTCTGTAATCTTCAGTACTTAATTAGAAAGTGATATTATTATTATTTTAATAACAACGAATAAATATAAATTTATCATTCATCAAATTTTTGAATAATTTTATTATTAATAATTGAATTTACGGAAAATAAATTCATTCTCGATCTCAACAATTTAGAAAGTTAAATTGGATAAGGTTAAATAAATTAGATAAGGTTGACCAAATTTTAAGTGACCTAACTTTCTCAAGTGTCTGACACATGCAGGATGCAGTTATTTTTGACTCCTTGACTACTGACAAGGTCCATATCACTAAAATGAGCGTCGGGATTATTACACTGATTCACATTAATTTCTTTAAATATGTATCTGTCAAAAAAAAAATGTTAAACGATACAAACAATAATTTTAAAAGTCAAAAGTTTAAAGATTAATATAAAATATAATTTTTTTTCAAGATAGGATGTTTGATCCGCCGGAGAAGCCTCGTTTGAAGAGGGGATTATTGGGGCTGCAAACGAGTCCTACATCGGTTGAGAAAGGAGGGAATAGAGAGTTATAAAGGGTTGGACAACTCCATCTATCAGGTTAGTCTTTTGCACTGAAAGCTCAAGCCCAACAACTCCCTCTCTTCAAATATGAGAGTGTTTGGTAAAATTTTAAATACACGTATTCCTTCACAAACCACAATCATCGAGTGACTATAGAATTTGAAATCTCTGATTCCTCAGCCAAATTGTCTGGAAGTTGAGCCACTCGTGAGAGATTTGTAATTTATTTTAATCTTTTTTACATATGCTCGAACTCAAAACCTCCCTTCATAAGGGAAACGTCTTGACCTTGAGATTAATCCCTTTTGAATTTTACCCTTTTATGTTTTCCATCTTATCTCTCCTCCTTATACTTGCAATTTGTAACTTATGAACTCTATGTATCGAAGTTGTTTCTAATTTTCTATTTATATAACCAAACCACGTTAGACAAGTTTCTCTCGTTTCATCATCTCTATATGCTATTTTTAAATTATCTTAATGTGTCTATTTCTAACTCTATCTTATAGAGTCAAACCAGAAAAGATTTGTAATTATTTCCTCCAATATATTAGATTATGCCATTGTAGTATATCGGTGAGTTGATCATGCTTATAAAAAATGCTTATCTATTATCTAGGTGGGAAGCACATAAGAATGAATTTATTATAGGTTTGGATTTTATCAACAAATTTTAAATTTTACACATTGCCCTGATGAGAAGACAAAACTCTTATCTCTTTCCTCTTACTCTTTATCATTCTTTGAAAATTGAAAGTCAAAGGCGTGGCAACAAATTTATGCAATGGTCATGGTTTGACTTTGAAATTGTTGGGTGCGAGCACTTTGAATCAGTGGAGACTTTTGAAGTCAAAGCGTGAGGTGACCACTTTCGATTTGGTTGCTTTCAAAGCAACTGTGAATGCCATTTTAGGAGAAGTGCTGTTAATGATATCATCTTAATGGTTAATCCATCAAAAGTCCACTACATTTGAGGCAACTTAATTCTAATTAACTTGCCTTGATTCAGATTTCACAAATTGAACCTTCTCTCAAAGTGGACTGATGCAAAAAGTACTTTGAAAAATATAAATAGGTTGACTTTTTTTTTTTTTTCTTTTTTAATTTAGGAGGTGAGATATATAAAATTATTAATATCGTAGAATCTTGTTTAAATTTTTTTTTAAAGAAGGAACTTAAATCTTATTCCATTTCTGTCGATATTTCACAATATATTCATCTTTAGCTTTTTTGAAAAAATAATGCAAGTTTTTTTTAATTTATGTTCGGGAAATCCAGCGTAAAATCTCTACAGATGATACACACTGTCTTTAGGACACATCAGGTGAAGCCATGAAGGCTCGAATTTAACACCCCGCTTCTCATTTTAATTATAATATACTTTCATATATGATGGATTAAGAGACTCTACAGTATATCTTAATTCATTGAGAATTAAGTTTTATAAGTTGTTGATTGTCTATCATAATGATATGTTGAGATTAGATAAAAAAAATTATTTAAAATGAGTCTCACGTATGAGCTTTATTATGTCTTTATCTTAATTTTCAACAAAATAAATCTCATTTTATCATTTACCAAATATACGAGTAATATGATGTAAAAATATTCGTTGAGATATAAAGCTATTGAGTTCTTAACGTAAGTGATACAAAATAATATTGTTTATGTGTTTAATTTACGAGTAATTTACCAAGATATGCTAATCACATCGATAAGCTATCATTAGGTCAAATTTCATGAATTTAAGATCTAACATCCCACCTTCTTCATCAACTTTTTACCTTTTTTTTTTTTTTTTTTAAGGCAAGCTTATTGTAAATTATTCCACCCATTTATCAATCTATGCTGCTATAAAAATATTAAGCTAAGCCGATTCTTCAAAATAAATAAATAAATAAAGATCTATATCACAATCATTGGACTAACACTATTCTCTCTCAATTATTCACATAATATTGGACTTTATATTTGAAGAGTGAAGTCATCCCAGTAATTATTTTCAAAACACAAAGTTTCTGGTAGATCTGACAATGGGTCGGGTCAGATCAGGTCTGTTTCAGGTTAGGTTTTATTTAGATTTGGGTTGATCATCTACAACCCATTATTTACTTGTTTATTGAATAAGTTAATCAATTCGGATCTATTTCAGGTTTGGCTAACAAATTCTAAACTCATAGCCATTTAAAATACTCAAGTTGGTTCGGGTAATCTAATTTTGTCAAGTCTAATTTAAGATAGACTTGGCAACTGATTAATTGAATCAAGTCAATTTCAAATTGAAGTCAACAACTCTTAACCCATTACTTACTTGTTCATTAAATGGGTTAGCCAATTTGAGTTTATTTCAGATTCGGATCAACAAATCTCAATCAATTACTTATTTATTAAATAGGTTAGTCACTTCGAGTCTATTTCAGATTCAAGTCACAAAACTTTAGACCATACCATTTAAAATGCTCAGATTTCATTTAAATAATTGGACCAAATCAAATTTTATCAGATCTAATTTCAATCAATAGGCTCGATTTTTTATTAAATCAGAGAAGTTAACTCGGCTTAATCTAATTTTGTCAAGTCTAGCTTAAGATATTGGGTTGAGCAGTATTCCGTGTTACTGCTCAGCCCATTCATTCGAATGAATTGAAATTACACATGGGCATTCATTCGAATGAATGGAAATCGGGAGGTAAAATCGTAATTTCACCCGAAATTTCAAAAAGGGGTGTGTAGAGGCAGGAAATCCGGGTGTGTATAAGTGCTCCCTAATTCTAAATTTCCAATCAATTGAATCAGATTAAGCTTTAAAAAAATTAGAATTAAATCGGGTGAGGTCGAACAAAGTATTCATCAACATCAAACTAAGCTAATCCATTATCACCGGCATGAATAAACTGTTACAATATAGAATTGAAAAACTTAACTCATGAATAGTCATGTCATACAAACTTGCTCAATAGTCAATACATAGTTTATTTTTTTTTTTTTTTGAATGAAAAAAAAAAATACATAGTTAACAAGTAAGATTGCAATTTTGATAGAATAATACAAAACAAAGACATTGTGGGACCAAACAAGCCCAAGCCTAGAGAAGACCATATATGCATTTTGGGCTTGGGTTTTAAAAATGCAATTCAAGCAAACATCAGATTGAATTTAGGTCACACGGGCCTAGACTTAGACTAAGGCCCTTTAATTGCATAATGGGGCTCGACTCGGATAGGCCTAGGGCTGACTTTTGGGTGCTACCAAGTCTGGGCCCAAATTGCAATTAAAGGGCTCGATCTTGATCCCTGCTAGGGGTATAAATCTCGGCCGATATTATGCGTATCGGCCGAGATATCTCGGGTTTTTGACGGCCTGAGTACATCTCTGCCGATATGCACAGTATCAGCCGTACTAGCGAGATATCGGCCAATACACATCTATACGGCCGATATTTATCCAAAAAAATTGAGGAGAGAGAGAGAGTGTGTCGGCCGAGATCGGTTGAAATGCAGATATCATGGTAAAGACAATTTTTATACCGCTGATCCCTGCCCAAATTGCATTTGTAGGACCCAATGTCCTATTCCAAGTTCAAAATATATACTCCCTCTGTCTCAATTTAGTTATCTAATTTGTATTTTGGGACTGTCCCAAAATAGTTGTCTGATATATCATTTTGATTCTCTCTCTCTATCTACTTTGACTATCTCTCTCTTCTTTAGTAGAAGAGTTATAGAATGTTGAAGATAAATTCATAAGCCTTTTGAGAGTCTTTCTTTAAAAAATTAATCCTTTTTAAAATCGAACAACTAAAATGGGACGGATGGAGTATGTAAGTTTATTTGGACGTGGGCTTATTAGTCTAGAATGGAAAGTTTTAGTATTATTCTATTAAAATATAATTCATACTTAAATAAAGTTTGTAAATATACAAATATTTTATATATTATTACTAAAAACAAGCTCAAAGTTGGCCCAAATTCCATTCGAGCCCTTTAATTGCCTGACCTGACCCAAAATTCTAATTCAGACTTAAATGTTAGACTAAAAAATAAACCCAAGTTAGGCTTGGGTCAACCCAAATACAAAACTTTTAGGTCTTCATATGAGCTAAGATTATATCTAGCCTTAATTGCATTCCAAAGTAGACCCAAAACCTGATCCAGCTAACCCAAGTTGTAGCCTAAGACTGATGAGTTGACACATGAAGCCAGATACCCACAAGTTGATATAAAGCTATGGTCTTTGGCCTTTTTCATTTTAAAAGTTCTTAGAATTAAAAATCAAAAAAGTATTTCAAGTCAGTGGAGGTGACTTCAGTCACACTCCAATGTTCCCCACGCTGAAGAACGCAAGGGTAATCCCAGTCTAACATGAGCTCTCACATTTAATATATTTAATATATTTATTTTTATTTTATTTAAAAGGGAATGGATCAACCATTGATTGACAATGTGCCTTTTGATATGACAATTAATTCTTTAACCTAAATAAAATTAAACATATAAGAGACATGATCAATCAAATAGTGTGACCCACTTCAATCAAGGAAAATGGGGGCTAAAGCCATCTTGAGGTGCAATTTGGGTGTATGGGACTCGTTAACCCGATTTAGGGTCAGGTTGGGTCATGTGAATTGGGTCAGCGGGTTAGGTTGGGTTGAGAAGATAAAAGTACGTATGCAATTCGAGTCAGGTCGAGTTGAGAAATTTCAAGTTAACGCGACCCAACCAACTCGATCTAACTCAGGTTAAAATTAGGACTAAATGGGTTCAGAACAGGGGTTGAGTCAGAATTGGGGTTCAGTCAGGTCAGAATTCGTGTCGGGTCTGGTCAGGTTGAGAATTTTAGATAAATATTTTAGCTTTGGTTCCATAAATATTAACTCGGATTGGGTTAAGTTTTTAAGAAACCCGACCTGCCCCAATTTCAACCTAGTCCGATTTGTAATTACAGGGCACAACGTGGGTCTTGGCTCAATTTGAGCCCGACCCAAAAATAGGGTCTAGGGCCCATTTGAGGTCCAATTTCTGTAGGCAGGAGTAGATTTTGGGCTACTCTTAAGCCCATGTCCACTAACAGGGTGAGACTCGGCCTGGACTCAAATTTAAACCCAAACTGGACCATGTTCAATTGTCTATCACTCTATCATGTTCCTTATATAAATGACTAACTATACTTTCTTTGAAAATAAAATTTAGTATCTAAATAATTTATACGCCATCTTTCATTTATTCTCATATGATTTGTGAACATTTAAATTGCTATAATGAAAATCATGAGATCGACGTCCACCCACCTAATTGACTTCTGGATACCAAGATAATTAGACTCATAGAACTTGCATATTGAAATTAATAATCCAACCACATAATAAAACGTTTTTATAATTTTAAAAGAAATTTAAATTATTATTTTAATGACCAATGTATCTAGGCAATTAAATCCTCAGAGATTGAATTGATACTTAAAACCTTCCTTTATTTCTAAAAAGTTTTGAGATCAAGTCTCCTGAACACAAGAAAAGAGTCACTCTTTATTACTTTGTATCAGACATAAAAAACACAAAATATGTGCATCCACACACACCGAATAAATCTAACGGATTCAAATTATTTGAATTTCAAAAGATACCAAAACCTTCAGCATTTCATCAAGCCACCTGAGTTAGTATTTTGGACAAGAATCTATGGTTTGTAGGCGTTTGACAGTCCAATCTAAGTAGGTTACGATCCTCATAAATATATTTTTAATATTATGTTTACCTGTCGCTTTCTGCTCTACCCTCTTGCTCATTGACATGAGTTTTTCTTGTGTTAATAAATGAATTAAAACGAAAGGAACAGACAAACCTTCAAAAGGTCAGAGTCTCTTTGTACAATCAGGTTTTTCCAGTTGTCCCAAAAAAGAAAAGTAGGAGAAGAGAACTAAAAGAAAAAAGAAAAGAAAAGAAAAGAAAATTTTGTTAGACTACTTGACCTCACCACCACAGACAGAAGCAGGTCTTATGAAATAGAGTTGAACTTTAGTATTTACCAATTATTTATCTAATGAATTTATGATGGATAATTTTACATTTTCTTTTAATTTATATATAGTAAACTGTAGGATACCCAATGTAAAATCTAGAGATTAGCCCTTTATTTTGCAACCTATTATATCTATGTGTTTTATTTTAATATGTCAAAAATGAAAATATTATAGCACAAATCACGATCTTATGTGGACAAATTATAAAAATAAGATATATTGTATGGATTTAGAGACTAGACTTTACCCAACAAAAGAGAAGTTTTTCTAGATTAATCAAATGATAAAAATAATTAATTTGAGGTACCTCACTAGAAATACAAAATTATGAAATATGAGTTAGGCTAAAAATTATATTTTTATATATTCTATATAACAAACTTATTCTTTTAGTTGATGAGCTTTATAGCATTTTCACTCTTCTAATTAATCTAAATTAATAAAGCCATAATACTAACCATACTTTCTAGTAAAAAAAGTATCTTAGATTTGAGTCTCATAATCACTTGATACTTATGTGCATTCGAAGTTTTACCTGACATCTTCATATTCAAAAAGAGGCAAGGATAGTTCAACTAGTAAATACTTTGACTCAAAATCATAGATCTTAAATTCAAGTCTCATAGTCACACGATGTTTGTGTGCATTGAAGTTTTACCTAAGACGCTTATATTCAAATAGAGGTGACGATTTTAAATAACAAACATTCACATTTCATCTCGTTGTTAACTCTGATTCGGGTTCCTTAAAGTCCAATTCGAACCGAGTTGATATATACAGATCTCGATCCGAATTCTCAATCCGAACTTCAAAATCCAACTCGACCCAAATTCTAACCTGAATTATGACCCAACCAGCATTCTGAACTCATTTTAGCCTAGTCGGATTGGGTCGGGTTAACTTGTAAAATCCTCAATCCGACTCGATCCGAATTTCATATGAATTTTTATCTCCTCAATCCGATCCGATCTACTGACCCGAAATTCTTGACTTAATCTGTATGATTTCTCAGATCGAGTTATGCGCCCGACCCGAGTTGCAACCCTGGCATTAGCCAAGAATTGGCCCTCTTCTCTCTTTTAAGAAAAATGAGAAAGGCCTCTTCTTCTGTGCTATTCATTTTGCCTTCAATAGATTGCTATTCATCTCTAATGAATTTATTATACTCGACGAAAGAAAAGTGGAGCCCGTACAAGCCCGTGAATAGTCATACTCTCAGCCCGAGCCCAAGATGGAGGGTGAGGAATCAAGATTCTTCATCCATACGTATTGCTGAAGGTGGATGAGAGTATATTTTCATTTTTATTTGTAAAGTTACCTAAGTAGTCAACGTCTGACTTTCCATATCACTTGCATGTAGACCCCTGGCCCCACCATCAATACATATTATTTGTCGCTGTCTCTCTCTCTCTCTCTTGCATCCTTAGAAAAATATTTCACATATACTTACCTCATTTTCCCTTTTTATATAGAAGAAGAGAAGACAAAGAAGCCCCCCACCGCTTCACCCATCCATCAGTCTCCCCTTTCTCTCACTCCTTTCTAATGAGGCAAAAGGTAAGAAAAAACCTTTTATAGAAGAAGGAAAGAACTTCCCACCTTCTCCTCACATCTCTTCTTCTTCTTCTTCTTCTTTCTTCTTCTTCTTCTTGAAGAATATGACTCACTCACAAGTCACAAAAGAGGCATCTCACCGCACCAGATCCTTCTCATTCTCTTCATCTTCATCATCATCGCCGCGGTCTGTTTCCTCCTCCAATGAAGAATCTCCTATCAGTCCCACCTCACCTCTCGGCTTGCTATCCACAATCCCATTCTCATGGGAACAACACCCAGGAATTCCAAAACAAACCTCTTCCCCCAGTTCAAAAGGCCAAGCTAAGAAGAACCCAACTCAAGTTCTTCTCCCTCTTCCACCCGCGACCGCTTCCAACGAAACCTCAATTCAAACCCGGAAGAAGAAAACTCAATCTCATTACAAGATCGAGCGAGACCCGTTCATCGCCGCACTGATGGAGTGCTCTAAAGATCTCGATCACCGTCGTGAATTGCCAGATAGCGATTGGAAGGACTCCAGAGTGTCTAGAAGTATCAGTGATAGGTTTGGCTTCATTGATCTGTATTCATGCAAGAGGACCTGCTCAGTCGCCGACTCGATGGTTCTCGTCCGACGATCTAGCCGGCCCAGTTACCGCCTTCTCGAACGCCATCGACCCAATTGAGCTCAAATTCATGATCATCATCATCATCATCACCGTCATCGTTATCTTCCTCATCGTGATCGAAATCAGTAGCTCAAGCATTTTCCGCTAAGGAAGAGAAGTGATTAGGTGTTGTGTTATGGCAGTAATAACAATAGAATAAGCTTTTAATCTTTTTCTTTAAGTCTTGTTTCCAAGGAAAGACTAGAGACAGATGTGTTTAATCCTTTTTTCTTTTTTTATTATTATTATCTTAGTTACCATCCTTCGTTTGTAAGCAAGTTACTGCAAGTCCGAGGACAGATTGCCAGCAGATGTCTCCAATCTTCCATTGTCGTATCTTCTCTTGGTTTGTGAAAATGTGAATGGTTTATTTGTTTTTGTAGATTCTGAGCCTGAATTTCACGTGTTTCGGAGTTAAAAAAAATGGGGAAGATGACAAGTAGATATTAGAATATACAACAGTAAGTACATCTCTTTTGACAGTCTGACTTGTTTAGAACAAGAACGCGAACTTAAAAATAAAGAAGAAGGAAAAGAAATCAACCATGGAATGGGTGAATTTTTTTAAATAGTTTATATATTAAAATAGGACGGGCATCCTAACATGAACATTATCTTTTAAGAAGTACGGATTTTAGTTTGCACCTCATCGATCTGCAGAAATCGGTTCACTTATCAGTGTACCGGATATGTGCACCGACCGGATCACTTGGAAATCGGTGCATCGATTTCTTGAGAGTTCAAATTGGTGTACCGATCAGATTATTTTACACATAAATCGGTTCACTTTTCAGTGAATCGATTCACTCATTGGTGCACCGAACAGTGCATCGATGAGTAAACTGATTCGCTGAAAAAAATGTGAGCTAATTTTTGCAGATGGGGATAAAGTGGGAAATCCAAAAAATCTATGTCTACTAAAAGAGTATTCCCATGTTAAGATGATCACCCTTAAAATATATAAAAGACACTAGAGATGCAAATTAAAAAAAATAGAAAATCTAAAAATACTACAAATGAAAAGACAAATACCGATGCGAGAAACCACTACAAGCTCAAGCGAGATTTGTACATATTTTTCAAATATGCAAGATGTTAGACATAGATATTCTAAAATTTCGGAGAGAGACAACACGCGATACACACTTAATGAAACTGTGTCTTGCAACCGACACACTGAAGTCTGATAACACCTTTAAAAATTCTATTATGATATTAGAGCAAACTTCAAATAGTTGAAAGAAAATGACACCTGCCCAATGAGACGCGTGAATTAGAAGACCACACTTGTCGTTTTTCTAACACGGGATTCTTATCCATGTGGTAGGATCGTGTACCACCTCAAGAAAGCTGTTTGGCAGAGAAGAAAATTCCTAGAAATGGAGTGAATTTGTGGTGATGGATAATTAGATATACCTTTTTATTTTATTTTTGGGAGGGTGAATTCAAGGGTAGGTGTATTTCGGCCTCATCGTGTCAGGTTTTGTTGGATCGTTGTCGGAGGGTCATTTTCTGAGATGAGAAATGGTGTGGGAATCTTCAAGTTTTCAGTGACGAACTCATTTCGGCCTAAATCTTTTGGCTGGGAGCTCATGAGGAATAAATAATAATTGTCAACAGCATAGGTATAAAAAAAAAATTTGAAAAAAAAAATTCTCTATTCATCAAAATTTTATGGTCAAAATTTTAAAAATAACCCATTTATAAAAAAAAATTATATGACTAAGGTGTCCCAATCTCATCTTCATTGAGCCGACGTGTGACCGTTCCAATGTCATACATATTAAGACTGTAACTGAAGAGAATGGTTTGTTGGAATTAAATATGAATTGAACTTAACATCTAACTTTATAAAGTAAATTTTTTTACTGTCACGACCAAATTTTAGACAATATAGTCTATCTAACTCTGAAATCTTTAGTCTCTAGAAGACTGAAAATGATAGCTAAAAACACGGTTGATTGTTTGAATTTTATGTTGAAGATTTATTTTTATTTTTTTTTAATTTTCTCGATGGTTCATGTCATGGTTCAAAATTCAATATTAAAATTTTATTAGGTAGAATAACTCAAATGAGATTTTTAACTTGACAAAAAAAAAATATTAGAATTCATTGACTTATTTAATCCAAAATCATAATTAGTTAATTCAAGTTATCCGAATTTTCCCAAGTTTTTAAAAAGTACGATCTATGCAATTATAAGCAAAGTATCCTTTGCGCAATCAATTCAGGGTTTTTTTTTTTAGAAAATACATAAAAAATGTATATTTCCTTTTCCATTAATCCTTCAAGTACTGAAATTAGTAATAAAAAACCAATGATTTCCACAATTCCACACTGCTATTAATCCTTCAAGTACTCATTAAAAGCATCTCTTGAATGCAGGAGACAAAATATCTTTTAAAGATGAGATTGAAGAGAAGTATAGCCACCTGATCTTACCAACTTTTCCATCCGACAATCTGATTATTTTGACAAGTAATGTTGAACTACTTGTAGAGTTGGGACCCACATGCAGCATCTCTTAAATGCCAGCCATTCACCTAATGGGCCATTTCCATGGTTGACCATGTGTTCTTGCCCCTTCAATATGATAAACACTAATTAGAATGACCTGAGCACAGCTTCTTTTAGTTGCTCTACAGTGAATTTTTTAATGAATTCTATCTCTCTTCACATTCATTTACTGCTGGCTAATTAAGATTAGCTCTAAAAAAAACTTTCAAATTCGTCTATCGTACGGCTTTACATTTGTATGTGTATGTCACATATATGCTCAAACAAGTTGTCCTGCTATCAGGTTATGCAGCGACAATATTATCTTCTTTGGGCCTTCGGACTCTGATCCGACAACGTTCAAGGTTTTGTTCTTAATACATAACTTCGATTATACTTAGGACACATTGTGTTTAGAAGAGTTAGATGTTCTTATATATCCACGATAAGGACATTCTTCCAAAAGTTAGTAAATTAGTAAATGATAATTGAGTATTCCATAATATATAATATATTTAGATTTTAATTTTTTGGGAAATTGATTGAAAACTCATTTACTGTAAATGATTTGTCATCTATTTTCATGTTTGATGATCACTGATCCTTGCAATATTAAAGTGATAGTTACAATTAATTAGTTTTGAAGAGTTAGAAAAAAAAAATCTATTCAAAAGAATTACTGCATCAATTGATACCAACAAAAATTAAGTTAAAAGCAGATTTAACATTTTTCATACATAAAATTCCAAGACCCTTGAAGAATTATTGACTGTTTACAATGACATTAATGTCATGGCCCAATACATTCCTTAAATAATAAGATGAAAGGTACTGAATTTTTCAAAATTTAAGGTTTTCTATTTTACCAATGAACTCTTCAATAAATAAAAGGCAAAAGCTAAAGTATATGTTCTTGCACTTGTTGCAAGCACATGTATTGTTTGGTTATTTGAGTCTACTATTCAAAATAAATCCTGTATTTCTCTATTTATTTCGTACGATTTTATAAATTTACCACTTTCAAACTAGGGAGAATTGACTTCGAAAAACTATGAAAAATAATCCTTTCTTTAAAGTACATTTTACTTATTTCAAGCCCTTCGAAACACAGCAATGTTTTCAAAATTTTATTCTTTTTGAAGGGTAGTGATTCTCCCACGGACATTTTGTGTAATCCACCACTGGAATTAATGGATTTTCCATTTTGCCTTTCAACTTCCGTACCGAAAAAATAAAAAAGAATGGAATGTAAGAAACCGGTTTGCCAAAATGAGAAATCGGCTTGCCAAAGTGAGAAGCCGGCTTGTCAAAAAATCTTGCCAGCGAGCCGGGTTCGTTCATCACCTGTAGATTTTTCGTTTGGATTTTCAAAAGAGATCGTTTCTAGACCAATTTCTATTAACAAGTATCAAAATTCATCTAATCTGAATTTTATAAACTCTGGGATTGATTTTTAGTGAAAAGGGTATAGTTTTGGATTTAAAAAATCGTACCCAAAGAATTTAAGAAAAATAATCTTCTCTCTTAATTCTTTGGGTAGAATTTTTAAAGCCCAAAACTATACTATTTTTACTTAAAATCAGTCCCGGAGTTCATAAAATTCAGAGTAGATGAATTTTGATACCTTGTTTGTAGAAATCGGTTGAGAAATGACCTTTTTTGAAAATCCGAGCCAAATGCAGGAAAAATCCACGGCTCGCCATTTTGAAGTGATCGGCTCCCGACGCAGAATTTTTTCTTTTTTAATTTATCGGTACGGTAAGGGTAAAGGGTAAAGTGAGAAATCTACTTATTCCTGTAGTCTGATTACACAAAAATCCTATGTGAGGAGTATCGCTACCCTTTTTTAAATGCTATACATATCTTATAATGGCGTGCAGGGAAAAAATATTCCAACAATGCTGCCGACTTATTTTTTATGGATGGGACTTTCTAAATTTATCAGAGTCGATCTCAAATGAGAAAAAAATTTAGTGAAAAATAATTTAAAGTGTGTAACATGATTGCATTGAGTAAAGTAAGGGAAGTGTTGGGAAAAGTCCCGCTAGAGGGGTATACAGCTCTCAAGAGTGCAAGTTATGATTGATTCTCGTAAGAGCCATTAGGAGCCCTTGGCATTGGTTACTAGTGTTGGTGGGTCATATTAGTAAATTGCAAAAAAAAAAAGAGGCTTATCAAATTATTGTAATCCTTAATTTTGGGGACCCAAGTTTTAAAAAGAATTGATAAAGTGCCTTCTTTCGAGTGTTCAATCCAAGTTTAGGGTGTAGAGGATTTATTTGGGATCAAACTAATCTTGAATTGTCCACATGGATGTAATTCAATTGTTAATCTCCCGTCTCATTAAATTAGAATTGTCAGATTCGAATCCCCTTGATCTCACTTGATGTGTCTTAAAGGCAGTGAATATCACCGTAGGAGTTTTATTCTAGATTTTCCATAGTTTCCCACATATAAATTCAAAAAAAAGAAGAAGCTAGCCTTGAATTTAAGAAAATAATGTCAGAAAATGTTTGAATTAATTATTACATTCCTTTCATCATCTATAAAATGGGTAACATGCTATTTATTCAGTGTTGTGTAAAAAAATGTTTGAACAGGGAAGCATAGTCTTATGCCAGATTCAAATAATGAATCTTCTATCTCAATTTTTTTTTTTTAATATGTGCTAACAATTAATTAGAGTAACACTTCCGCGTAAAGAATATTAAATTTTGAATACCAATAACACATTCAAACAGTGCCATTCTGATTTGAGTAAGAAATTAAAACCAGAATAGATCTATCTGAACCTTTTTACGAGTGAGTTTGGCAACCAAGAGATTCTACTTAGAGATTATGATAAAATCTCTTCAAATCAAAATCTGACTGCTTGAAGTAGGGCTGACTCTGAGATCCCCTAAAATTTCAAGGCTATAGGCGGAATAAGATTTTAGGGGTCTTTTGTGACAAATGTATTAAAGAGTTTAATTGTGTTGAAGCCCTATCTGTCTCGGGACCTTGGACCGCTTACGCCGTCTATGCCCAGGCTGGCCCTTGCTTGAAATGATTTGAAATGATAAAGGTTGGTGAGTGGGGGTAGGCGTAGGAGGGGCGTTGTGTGTTTGAGGAAGTCTCCTTGTAGATGGTCAAACATTGATTTTTTTATATTTTAAATATCAAAAATTTGGAATTAGTTTTTAAAAACTAAAAAAAAAAAACAGCCGAGTTAATATTCATCAACTTGATTCAATAGATTTCAAGTCCAATGAAGTTAACAAGTTGTTTTTTTAATTTTTTTATTTTTCAAAAATTGGCCGAGTTTCTCATCTTGATGAGATTTGAGTCAAGTATAAATTTTTAATTTTGATAGCTTCAAATCGTCTAACAGAATTACAATTACAAGCATCTCAAATGGGCCTCTCATTGAAATCATAGTAGTCGATTGAAATTTCCGGTCTATGTTTCGATTTTTTCAATCTATTTCAACTGAAAAAAATATATATATTTCAATCTCACAAATATACTTATTTTACTTTTTATTATTAATTTAATCACGTTTTCTTCCTAATTCATTAAAAACATTTAATTTATATTTTATTTCTAATGACTATTTTTGTATTTTCCTTTATTTTATTATTTCCTAATATTAATATAATTCCCTATTTGATTATTTTTATTTATATTTATCACTGTTTAAATGTCCAAAAAATTGAGTAAGTCTTAGAATGGTAAATTATCAGTTAATCTTTAATAAATTCAAGGTGGACCAATAATTCAATCATGGCTGGCAAATAAAACTAAAGCACGGGTAGGATTTTAAAATAGTGTACCCAACACGTTAATTTTTTCTATGACAGCGAAATTCTCAATTTAAAAACGACACTGGTGTAATCAATAGTCCATTGACTATTTAATTATTTATACTAACATTTTTATATAAAGTTTTCATTTCATTACTACACTACTATCATACAATATTAATATCCCGGTCTCCTGTTTATAAAGAAAATAATATGTCATACATAGTCAAATTCATGAAAGATGAGTTAAACCCATTTGTAAAAGCTTAAATATACTGTGACTTTCAATATTGATATTATTGAAACGAGAGGTTGCATGTTCAAATCCTCATAACTTAACTTTGGTTTGTTCTAAGAGTAGTGGGTTCACCGTGAGAGTTTTATGTGGGGTATTTTACAATTTTTCACACGTAAATAACATGCATAATAATCTCGGCCGGTACAAAGATATCAAAATTTTGTATTGGCCAATATTCAAAATATCTATTAGTGGTTTTTGTAAAAAAAAATATAAGAAAGAGAAATTTATCAGTCAATATTGAAATTTCTACGTGATATATATCACGTAGAAATTTCGATATCGACTGATAATTTCTCTTTCTTAATTTTATTTAGGCCGCATATTTAGAGACCTGAAAAATTTGTTATCAGACACCTGATTTCAAATTTTTGAAGGAAATTATCATTTTGCCCTCCTGCATTTTATCCTTCGAACAATTCTTGAGTTGATTTTTTGGTTCCTTCAGACGATCATAACGATCCTTCAAACGAATGGCTGTTGATGCTAGAGTGAAATTCCTTTAAAATTTTAAACAGTAAAATCTCTTTTAAAATTTTAAAGTTATTTTTTAAGCACTATGTATTTACAAAATTTCTCAAATTGAATATCCTTACTAATTACGATAGCTTGATAAAAATACTTTAAGAATTAAAAGTCTTTTGACACTCTCAAATGCTTAAAACACAGTATTTTACAAATAAGGGTATCCTTCGACTATGCCGAAAACACATTTAGGAATGTCAAAAGACCTTGAAGTCTTAAAGTATTTTTATCAGGTTATCGTAATTAGTCTGGGTATTTAATTTGAGAAATTTTGAAAATACATAGTGCTTAAAAAACAACTTTAAAGTTTTAAAGGAGATTTTATTATTTAAAAAATTATTTTTTTAGCCCTGTATATTTTTAAAATTTCTCAAATTGAATATCCGGACTAATTACGATAGCATGATAAAAATACTTTAAGAATTCAAAGTCTTTTGACACTCTCAAATGCTTAAAACACAGTATTTTACAAATAAGAGCATCCCTCAGCTGTGTCAAAAAAACATTTGGGAGTATCAAAAGACCTTAAAATCTCAAAGTATTTTTATCAGGTTATCGTAATTAGCCTGGATATTTAATTTGAAAAATTTTGGAAATACACTATGCTTAAAAATAACTGTAAAGTTTTAAAGGAAATTTTATTATTTAAAAAATTATTTTTTAAGCACTGTGTATTTCCAAAATTTCTCAAATTAAATATCCAGACTAATTACGATAATCTAATAAAAATACTTTAAAACTTCAAGGTCTTTTGACACTCCAAATGTATTTTCGACACAGCTGAGGGATACCCTTATTTGTAAAACACTGTATTTTAAATATTTGAGAGTGTCAAAAGATTTTAAATTTTTAAAGTATTTTTATCAGTCTATTATAATTAATCCGGATATTCATTTGAGAAATTTTGAAAATAAACAATACTTGAAAAATAACTTTAAAATTAAAAAAAAAATTCTGTAACATCAACCGCCATTCGATGAATTATTATGAACCTTCGATACACACGATATACACGAATTGTTCAGAGGAATTGAAAAATTAATTCAAAATTTGTGGAAAGGATAAAATACGGGAACTGCAAAATGATAATTTTCTGGAATTTAAAATGGGTGTACGATAACAAATTCTTCTGTTGTGTACATGGGCCTTTATTTATCTAGTATCAATCAATACAGAAGTAGAACTCCTCGGGAAAACAGCAAAGATTCGTCAGAGGTAGAAAACACTTTTCCAAGAAAAGGAGCCTAAAACATGATTCGGTTCCCCACTATTTCATGGCAATGATTCCAATTACGTTGGAATGCCTGCTCCTTTCAATCTGACCTTTTTCTCTTTAAATGCTACAAATTTATTGCACTTTGTGTAACTTAACTTTCACTCTTCTACACAAAGAAACACAGATGCACCCATGTTGGGGAATAATTGTTTATTCCAGTTGTTGTACCAAATTAAATTAAAAAAAATTTAATTTATTAAAAAATGTTAGATTCAATTAATACTTCATTTAAGAATTGAATTCAACTTTTATTATCTTCTTTCATGATACATTACTTCTAACTTCAAATTGTTTTCAATTCTATAGTTCTGAGTTCCTTGTCATTCATATCTATTAATAAGATTTGAATTACATGAACAGTGAGAATTAGTTGATTTGAAAAATCTACATTTGTATAAGAAGTTTGTCAAAGTTCAATTTGAAAATAAATAAATCATTGTAAGTATATTAACTTATAAACATTCAATATTCAATAGACCGAAAAAATGAATGCAATTCTGAAAAGAGTTCAACTTGAAATTAGACATCTAAAGAAATCTTAAGAATGTTTTATTGAAGTTTCAAATGATGTAGTTTAAGATAGTGTTAAGAGCTGTTCTCTCTGATGTACACATGCAAAATGGAGACCAATTCAATGTCAACCGAACATGAGGATTGTTAATATGCAACCTTGAAGAAAAATAATTTCGTTGGACTAATCTTTATTCGATAAAATTCAATAAAAATAAAAAGTAATATAATGAAATACACAAACTATATCCATTCAATCTAATTGAAAATTAGAAAGGTGTTAAACTAGCCAATAGGTTAACTTACTTGAAAAATACTTAAAAGACTTTTCTTTAAACCTTGTTCGAACTTGAGCTTCAACTTGAAACTCTAAAACTCGTGTACAAACTAATGATCCAATGACCACAAAACCCTGACTCAACCGACATTAAACAAGGCCTAAACCAACCAAGTCGGCGTAGAAACAAGAGACCTACTCGAGCCTGCAAGCCCAACTCGCCACAGTACACTTGACCATGAGAAAAAAGTTCTACAAGCAATAAGAAAATTATAGATAAGACTCAAAGTGACTAAAAACACTTCAATCCTTGGGCCAATAAAATGAAGGAATTGCACATGATTAAGTGAGGAAATCCACCAATAGAAATGAGGCACGTTGGATGAAGATGTGTCTCCACCATTGAGAGACTTGCATGCTCGTGTGCCCATGTTAAGAGTCCCATCGAGGATGAGAATCTAGATTCACTTGCCAAAGGAGAAGGGAAATCATCCACAATGGAGAGGAACTAGGAGTGTTGGGGGCCACCAACATGCAATCTGTCCCACCTTTGGGGGTTTGACCCAAATGAGTCTTCAAGTGGGCCCATTGAGAGTTGGTGTGATTAATCCAACCGCAACTCTAATTCGGTCGAACTTGGGACAAACTCGAAGAACTGCTCTAGGAGGTAAGTACGGTATAACTCGGAGAACCTGCTCATAGAATAATTTGGATTGTGAAATCCAATGTTAATTAAACATTAGAAAATGCAGTAATTGAAATCATAATTCAAAATGCAAAAATAATTCCAAATAATCTAATTAAAATCAGTTCAACACAAATAACATAAATTAAATTCAAAAGGCATCAACTCATCGTCTTGGAGAGATGAAGAAAAAAGAAGCTTCATGCTTTTCTTTAATTTCAAAATAATTCAAGTCTCCTTTAAAACTTAGGACAAACATTTATTTATAAGCCTTATTTTGAACTAAAAAAGGAAATTAAAATGAATAAAATAAAAATAAAAATAAAATACCAAATCTAAGTTTCTACGTTGGACCCCGATTTGAACGGGTCAACCCATTTCTGCCGCCCCTGTTCCTTAACCCTTTCTGCTTCGTTCTGCAACTGGACTCTTCGGTCTTGTCATTCCTTCTTATTTCTTTCTTTCCTCCTCTCTTTTCTTATTCTTCTTTATTTCCGATCTTCCTAATCTTATTTCCAACCCCACCGTCCAGAGATCTTCTTTCCTCTCTTTTTATCATTCTTTTTATTTATTTTCCATTCTTTCCTTTTTCATGTCATGGAAACCACCACAGAATCGGTCAGACATTTCTTTGATTCAGGATGCCATTTGGAATGGTTTTCCAGCCAACCCATCAAAAAGATCCTTGTCATTTTAACATTAACGGTGGAAATCTCCCTATTTTTGCTGCCTCTGATTTCTTTTCTTCTTAATCAGTCTGCTGGATTTTCTCCAGATCTCTCCTTCTTATCTCTGATTCTCTTCATGCAAGACACAGAGATCAGCGTCCATCCCAATTTCCTTCTTTTATTTAATTTTTGCTGGCCTTTCTCTGTTTTCTCGCTGGGTAGTAGTAGATTCTTCTGTTTGAGACAGCAGGCAATGCGGTGCTGAGAGGCAATGAGAGAGAACTCGACAGAGGCTTTCAAATTGAGTTGTGTGGCGTTGGGGTCCACACATTGGTGGCTTCCAGCTGACATGGCATTTTAAAAATTTGCAAAGACCTTAATCAAAGCTTGAGTCTTTTTCAGAAGATACCATAGTTCATCAAAACCTTAACTGTTGCTGCTATTGATCAAGAACTGCTGCTCGGTGTTCCACGCCTGCAACAGACCCATTCAGCGCCTCTGCTGGTTGTGCTTGCCGTCCGTACAGCCTCTCTTCCTACTTGCTGCATTCTCCACGTCTTGCTGTTCAGGTCGCCACTCGCTGCTGCCTGCAACTTGACGATCCTCCATCGCTGTCCAGACAAGGCTGTCGCTGTTCAGCCGAGCCGTCCAGAACCCACCTTCTTCTACCTTCAACCCCTTTCTTCTCCACTTGCCCAAAACTTCCACCAATCCCAGCCAGTCCCAATACTCCACTCATCCAAACAGCCGGCCCTGTTTCTGATCTACCCTTCCATTCCATCAACGCCCAAAGTCCCACCTGCCTAAACACCATTCGCCCATAAGCCACCAACATCCACTCTCCAAATGCCTAAACCCATCCTTCAACTTCCACTCTCTTTCACCCACCCGCTGCCACCTACATGCTCAGTTATCACCTTACCCAACACCTCCTTCCATCTCTTCTCTCACAAACACCAAAACCCATCTGGCCTAAACCCAGCCACCCTCACCCTCTGCTCTGTGTCGCTCAACAAACCTAGGATTAACGCCCATCCTCATCCTCCCTGCTAGTTGTTTACTGTCTTAACAGCCACAACCCTTTCCAAACAGCCACTATCGCCTAACCCCATACCTTCTTCCACTCAACCCATTCAAACCCAGCCACTACACATTACCTTTTCCAAAACCCACGCCCCTGTTCTGTCACCAGTAACAGGTTCTGGCCAAGTCCAAATCACCCACATTGTCTAAGCCAGACTCCTTTGACTATACTTAACGTGCCCATATTTCCATCAACCTAGTTCACCCTATACTAAATTACCGATCCTCGCCTCTTAAAACCATCCCCGCCCCGTCAGTTTGGTTATGTATTTGGATATTTAGACTGAGGGGTTGAAAAAATAAAAATCTGATTGAGATTTGAGTTAGGTTGAGTTGAAAAATTTAAAATCAAATCAATTTAATCCAACATAATTCAACTCGATCCACGTACACTAAGTTAAAAGATACCACTCGAGTTGAGTAATTCAAGTTAACGATTCAAATTGAGTTGGATCGAATTTAATATATTTTGACATAAGTTGAGTTAAATTTATTAAAATTCAATTCGAATTTCAACTATAACAAGAATTGAGTCTCTTTTATACAAGAAATTGAGACACTAGTGTAAAATATAGCACATGTACGTTTCGTTTGCGTTGCTGGAGGACCCTATATAGGAAGCAGATGGGTCAGTTTGATGGGTATAAATTCATATGTAATTCATTGACTCTCAAATTCTCATGTTTAATTCTTCAAAGTCCATCTTCTAATTATTTTATTTATAATTTCAACTCTATAATCTACTTAACTAAGTAAATCTGATTTCGTTCTCGGATTATAGAGAGAGAGAAGACAGCAGCCTCTGCATTCTAAAAAAACTGAGAGAGACGTGATAGCGTGAGGATTGACAATCAAATTCTCATGTTTAAGTATTTTTTTATTCTTCAATTTTTTTTTTTTAATTACCATATTTATAATTTCAAATACACAAATCCAGACTTATTCAGGTCCTAAAATTTTTAAATCATAGTTGAGCTTAGTTTGGATTTTGTGGCAAAACTTAGGTTGAATTCAACCTTTTCTGCTCAACTTGGGTTTGTACTCTTTGTGGAACACATAAGGCCCATGTGGCCAAGTTTTAAATTCCGGACTTGACATTTGGGGCCCAAAATGAACCCAACTCGACTACTGATCAACCCAATGACTTTTATTCCCAACTTGGACTCACAATTATATATGTTAAAAGGTTGAAAACAAAATCTTCATTCATGAGATGCCACTTATAATACTTGTGAGCGACATTTAATTTTTCCCATTATTTGGTGGGTCCATCTAGAATAATACTTTGATGATTTTCTAGGTCTATCTAAATTTGTTCAAAATTTTTACACATGTATTTATTTGTATTTGATTGGACAATTGGTGGGCTAAGTTTGAATTTGTATAGACCACTTGATGAGAAAATTTAAATTATAAAAATGATCTTTGTATTTGAACACCTGATTTTGTGATCTGTTTGGATATAGTGGAGTATTCATTGGGTGTAAGGATCAATTGGTGGGGTTATTCCAATTCAGTCTAACATTTAGAGTTCCTTTTTTGGTCTGTGAAAACCATTTGGTGGGTCTACTATGATTTAGATAGACATTTTTTTTAAAAGTTCTTTTGGATTAATGTGAGTGGTATGATACAATCTTCTTCAATAGGTGGAACATTTGATGAGTATTTTTAGACTTGAGTGGACTATTTCTTGGTTCCATCAGCTTCAGTGGAACATCCGGTTAAATATCTTAAACTTGGGTAGGTCATTGGGCTCAAGGCTAACTAATTCAGTAATTCATGCTTAGGTCATTGGGCTCAAGGCTTGAACTTGGCCAAAAAATTGTATTTGCAATTTTATATGATTTGAATATTATTTTCAACTAATGCTCATACTTATACTAACTTAAAAAGTTTATTGTGGAAAATATTATAAAATGTTATAAAAAAAAATGTAAAATACAGAGGATTTAATATGTGTTCAGTTCATACACAGTGTTTGATGTATAAAAAATTAACAAAGTTTTAGGGGCTCTTATTCATTTAAAGGTCGCGTTTGAGATCGAGATCGAGATCTTATTCATCCAATTCCGCATGTTCAAAGAGTTTTATTTTTTTTGAGTTTGCCTTTAGAAATTTTTCTATATGACATTCATATCTTATATTCTTATTGAGTTTTGTTCACTTCAAATAAATTAGAAATAACAAAGATTTTTTATATGAAAACAGGATAGTCTTCCTTTAGATTCTTAGTTATTGATTGAAATATAAGATTTATGATACTTGAGACTTGCATTAAATACCAATGTCACCACTGTATGTATCTTTATGCTTTCGAACTCTGATATTTACTTTTTTGCCACTCAAAAGAGTTTTATCTATGTGAAGATATTAATATCTAAACTGCCTTTTTAAGAATTAAACTAATTTGATCGAGTTGATTGATTCGTAATTAAATTTATATCATTAGGAGTCAACTCAAATGCAGCGTAATTCATAAAACATGTGATAATTAATTTAATCATATTTAATGCAGTTTGAAAGGGGAAAAGGGATGATACAGAGGGAAGAATGCGCTAAAAACGGAGAGAGGTAGAATTTCTAAAACCCTAGTTCCGTTCTCTTCAGGCCTTCTTTGCCTGATCAATGCCTCTCTCATTTCTTTTTCTTTGTTGATTCTTTATTCGATGGTGGAAGAAAATCACAATCCAGCAGCAGCCTAATTACTGTGTGTCTTCTTTTTCTTCTTCTTTCGAACTATAAAAAGGTTCCAGGTTTGGATTCTCCTTCTTCTCCAATGGCTCCTGCGGGTGGCTATTCTCTTACACCAAGAAAAAGGGTCTCTTCTACTGTTGCCATTTCCAACAAACCACCTTCTTCTTCTTCCTCTTCTGCCCAAAAGCCTACCCCCAATTCTCTACCTATTCCCAATCTCTTCAATTGTCACGCCTGTGGCACCCATGCCAAACTCCAACCCCTCGATAGCATGTGGCGCGTTGTCCTTCTCTGCCCCAATTGCCTCCATAGAATTGAATCATCTGATTTATGCTCCTATTGCTTCTCCCCTGTCTCGATTGCAATAACTGATGCTCTTGATTGCCGCATCTGTGATCGCCGCATCCATCGCCGCTGCCTCTCTCCTCCACTCCCCCCTTCTCACTCTTTCACCTGCCTCGACTGCTGGCTCCCTAAATCCCTTTCCCATTTGAATTCCAAGGTTTTGAATTCAGGTGTGTTGAATTCTAGGCTCTTGAATGCAACGCGAGCTCGACATTGGCTGCCACAGGCTTCTCCTGTGTTGCAAGATGTTGTAAAGGGCGTGGAGAAGGCAGTTGCTGTGGCGGCTAGGGCGAGGGAGAGAGCATTGAGGAAAGTGGCAGAGGCAAGAAGGGCCACCGACCTGGCGAGGGCAGTTCTTGCTGCCCGCCCACTTTCATCGTCTGCCACTGGTGCTCCGGATATTGATGATGGGGAACTTGCTCTGCGCTTGCATCGTGCAATGAACAGCTCGCCACGCACTTCCAAGCTCTTGGGCTTCGATAATTTGAATTCCATTCCCTCTGTGGCTCTGAAGAAGAAGAAGGAGCACCGCTGTAATGGTCCTGATTTGGAGCGGTATGACATTTCCAGGAAGCTTGGTAATGAGCAGTTTGAGAACCCCTTAATTGATTTGGATCGAAATTCATCAGTTAAATCGGATGCAGAGGCAGCGGTGGCTGGAACAAACAGTGAAACAAATGGAAAAATAAAGCTTCTTGACAATGTGGGTGACGACAATGGTGCTGTGGATAGTTCAAAGATAAGGGTTGAATCAGATGGCATTGAGAATATCGATAGCAAAGAGGGAAAATTGGAGATGCCCATGAAAGAGGAACATGGGAGCTGTTCAAACAAGGCAATGAATTCGAGTGAAGATGACAATAGTGTGAATGGGTTGAAGGATTTGGTTTCATCCACATGCAGTGGGACCCTATCCCGATCTGTGGATGATGGTGATTCTTCCAATCTGCCCATAAAGCGATGCATTGAGCCTGATCGGTATTTGAAAAAGTACAGCAAGAGACGCAAAGTAGCAGTTGCATAAAGTTGGTTTTAGATTTAATCTCTTTCTTAGATTCAGCTCCAATCTTACTAGGCTGTTAGCATCCCAGAATGTTTGAAAGACCCCAGGGTTTCTTTTATGAGTCCTTGTTAAGTGGTGGTTCTTTTACAAGCTTCTGCAATCACAACTGATCCATTTGGACACCCTTATCTTAAACCACAGGTAATCGCACATGGGACATTTCTCATTGTATGATTATCAATATGTGCATGGAATGGTTCTCGTTTCATGATAGTCTCTATATTCTCCTTGTAAACTAATGATTGATTTGATGAGATCTAGGACTGTTTTCTTGGCCATTCTGATTCAAGTACTTAATTATGCAGTCTTTTTTTTTTAACATATTTTTGGGATAAGTGGAAAGGTGTGGGAGGAAGTTGGGAGGGTCTCTATGTGGATTAGGTGTGGCTTGGGAACCATCATTTTGGATGACGATAGCAGTTGGTTCAAGGTCTCAAAACCTAAAGTACTCACACTTCTCATTTCTTACCACAATGGTGAATCTGTTGCTGAAAATCACTGACACACAACCAGCAAGAAAAAGAAAGAAAAACATAGAAGATAGTATATTGGGGTTTAAAGTGGTATGGAATGTTTGCTATGTCCACATGGTGCAGGGTTAGAGTTTCTTTCTTTGGTGGAAACAAGAGAAAATACAAGGATTCACCTCTTTCTATGACTCTCTAGTTACAAGGTATACACCGACCCTAAAAGAAATAGTCCAAAATCCAAAGTAATATATATATATATATATATATATATATATATCGTTTGTTATCCTTAAGTTCACTCATGTCTACATGAGCTAGTCGTTCTTTGGTTTTGTAGTTCTCACACCTATAAAGCAAGACTCAAACCCATGTTTCCTTATTTGGTGAAACAACTCTTTAGCAACATGCCATATAACAGGGTTGAAACTCGGGCAGCTTGGGCCGAGTTTTAATAAACCGAACTCAACTCATATAAAAAATTATTGAACCTGACCCGACTCGACCCAAGTTGCTAGCCCCAATTACTCAACCCAACCCAACCCGAGTTGTTTGTTTGGCCCAACCCAACCCAACTTGGACCTATAACCCGACCCATTTTTAGCCCAAGTTTGGGGAAAAAATCAATAGCAATTTAATTTCTATATCTACATTTTCCAACTTTATTTAACCTGTAAAAAGTTGTTTTGACACTAATATGAATAATAATAAAATAACATCATCTTCAAATTCAACAATTCATTAAAGGAAAAAAACAAGAACATCTCAACAGCAATACAACTGAGAATGGGCTTTTAGATCTACATTCTTCACTAGCTGCAGTGTTATTCATTCTGCAAAAATTCAGGTCAAGTCGGATTGAGTTGGTTTGATTTTAAATATCTGAGCCCAGCTTGACCGAACTCCATGTGGGTTTTTCTTCCAACCCGACTCGATCCTAAATTTACAAATACATAACCCAACCTACTGATTTCTTGGGTTGAGTCATATGGATCTGGTTAAAACCTGGCCCAAGTTTCACCCCTACCATATAACAAGTTTGCTCCAACTTGATAAACAAGGATATATGCTTGACTTGTCAATCAAAAGGCAAGGCAAGAAAAGACACCAAAAAAATCATCATCATCATCAAAGCCGTTCATCCCATCTACTTGGGTACTTTTGAGTTCTATTTCTACTTGACCCTATAAAAGAAACTTCATTGTTTACTAGAGAGGGAATGCCACTTTGAACTAGGTGAAATCTGGATTCATGCCAACTAATGGGAAAAAAAGGTGAGTGGGGGTAGGGGTTTGGATGACTATAAACAAATATCTTTAGTTTGGATCATACCTCCTCATATGCACAACATCTTAAGCTCTATCTGATCTACTAGATTCAACTTACTGATTCTACATTCCATTTGTCTTATTAAAAGTCTTGTTTTCTCATATTCCATAATTCATTTCATCCTTGGGTATTTCATTAGAAGTCTTTCTTGTTTGGTCTCCCTTTTTACTTATCTTCATTTTATAATCCTTCATCTCTCCATACTAGGGTTGGTTTCAGTGTAGATAATACGTGTCTTTATTTTTATGTAAACTTGAGAAGTACTTTACTTAGGATTATATTATAGTTGTCAATAGATTTTGTATTTGATTTTGAATTAAGCTAATCCTCTTGGATCAAGTCTCATCATTTAGTACTTCAAATAGAAGCCCAAAACCATCATAAAAAAGTTCTTTATTTCCCTACCACTGGAGCCACCTGTACATTTCCTTTTATTAACTTATTCATTTGCATCTCCTCCATGATGTATTGTTCAATCCTCGATTTTTAGCTAAGCATGGGTGGAAGGACAAGAACTTTGATTGGATTTGAAGTGGATTAAAAGGGAAGTGTTATACGTGGGCTTATATTTTGGTTGTAAAATTGTGGATCGAGTGAAACACTTGTATGGGGAGGTAAAGCTAGATGATGGTAGAAATGTATGAGTCAAAATATGGCTCTCTTTTACTCTATATGTGCCGATTTACCCCCATTTGCAAATAATACAGTGCTTTGTTGCTTTTCAAGACAAAATACTCCACATTTACTTTCCTTTTGCATTTCTGGTTTTCTGACATTCAACTCTAAAAAATTGGGAAAATATTTGCTTTTGAAGAAAAAGTTCTCCACAATTACTTTCTTTTGGTTCCCTAACTTTCAACTCTGTAAAATAGAGAAAGTCTAACTCCTGTTATCCCATCTTATAAAAATGCCCATTTAATCGAAGTGGGATTTTTATTGTATGAAACTCCATTAATCTATCTCATGTGTTGATCTACTTCCAATCTCCAACCCAAATGATGCATTATTGCATTTTGTTTTCTAGCAGCACCTATATAATGGAAACTATTGTTCTAGGGCTGCACTAGGTCATTTCAATTTTGATGAATTTACCTTTTTCTTTCTCTCCTTATTTATTTTTTTAGAGAATGAATTCACTTACTTTACTGATTGAACATGTATTTTGTCTGTTTTTTTTTTTATTCTTGTTCTTCTTCTTAAAATAAAAAAATCTAGCCATTTGTCTCAAACTTTTCTTAAAAACTTTGCCATTTTTTAATTGATTTTTGTCTAACTAATTAGCACTGCATTAGTTGGAAAAACTATACATCAAAGAACTTCATTGTGGTTTATGTCATTACCAAGACAATAAACAGGCTCAACGTGAACCTAGATCAGACCATGGAACCTAACCAAACATCTTATTTTTTTCAGAGGTTACCCACTATTTCCTTCTCTCTCATTCATCTGCATCAGCTTTGCCTCTCTCACTAGCCAATTATGTCCCTCGAATCTCATGCCAAATCATTGGCACATACCACACTTTCTCTAGCATGGGTATCTCATCTATTTGCCAACTCCATGTATTTTGGCCTTGCCCATTGGATCCATATTCTATGGTTAAGATGATATTTATAAAAATCATCTTCATTACGAGCCTAGCAACAAAACTGTTTTTGTTGTGGATCTCTATTGTGTGTACCCAAATTTAGTTTCTAGAAGTTCTAAATTTTCTTTGAAGTGTTGCTTTCTCACTCTCAAAGAATCATTATATGACTCGTAATTTGATAAAGATAGTTTTAATTTTCAAAAAAAAAAATTGATATAGATAGTTTGCAAGCTTATGCTTTATTTTTATGAAAAAAGGACCAAATAGTCCATTATGCTCTTTTGTCATGCTCCTGAAATTCATATTGTATTCTATAACTTTTTTAAAGTAAACGACGACATCAATCACACATACAAATCCATATTCATATATGTATGTATGCAAGGTCATCTAATGCCTTGGAGGGACTGCTCCTATTTAGGTTGACTCTCATACATGCTGCTCTTGGAATGAAAAGAAGCTCATCGAGGGAAAATGATATAAATGGACGAAAAAAGTAAATGTTAGAGGAAGGTATCCAATCTAACCTTATTCCTTTTTCCCCCTCTGGGATAGAACTTTTTCCATAATCAAAAGAAGGTTCTTCAAATGCTTTTGTTTGGGGTAATGCAGGTTTGAGACTAATAAACAATAGAGTTCAGGAGTTGGGATGACGTTAAATTAAAGACATCATGCTAACTTGTGGTTGGCTAAGGAACCAGAGGTCCTAGGTTCGAGCCTCATAGTCACCCGATGTCTGTGTCTTGCAGGGGGTTGCATGCATTCGGGAGTTTTAAGCATCGCTCTCATACTTAGGGAAAGATGGGGGTCTGGGGTTCTCTGTCATAAAAAAAAAAATTATGAAACTTGAGGCCGTCGAAACCAAGAGGAGATGATACTTTTGATAGATGTAATGATGTCTTAATCTTTGTAACCACCTTTGTGTTTCAAGAATTGAAATACTCCACTACCTCTCAACCTATCCATCTCTTGTCTCCATCTTTGTCTTTTACTTTTTATGTGTAACTCCTTTTTTATGTTGATTGGAAATCTATTTGGAGGCCTCTTGCTCTCTTGCTCCCTCTGTAGTCAAAAGTTTTTGTTGAGTTGCCTTTTTGAACAAATTTTGGCCACAAATAACCCTAGTTACCTGCAACTTTGCTACCCCACAATGTATGTTTTCTTTGTTTGAAAAATGAAGAATCAGTTGACCATTTGTTTGTTTGTCCTTTTTGTTTATTCGACATTATATCCTTTCTCTTTTCTCTTCCTTGTGGGTGGCTCCTCCTTTTCTTTTTGATTGGGGATCAGGTCCTTCCTGAAGGGAGGCAAAGCGGCAAAACATGATCAAGTGGGCTTTTGCATCAGACTCCTTTTTAGGAGTTTGTGATGATCAGTTCAGTGGAAGCTGGGCAACTTTAGCTTAGATATTTTGTTTTGCATTTTCCTACTCTATGTGGCTGCAAATTTTTTTTGGGATATTGGTTGTCTTTTTGCTAACTTCTTTCTGGTTCCTGATACCTTGTATATTTCTTTCGTCAATAAAATTTGTGATGTCCCTCCAAAAAATAGAAGAGTTGAAAATTGCTATTTGGCCACTGCAATTTATCCATTAGGTGGGGTGAGTAGTTGTTTGAGATGGATAAGGAGAAATTCTACAAGTGCTTTGTGTGAATTTTTGTGGTATGGGATTCTGGGATTCTAAGATGATGATGTTAGACCATTTGGTTGGTAATTTTTAATTTCAGAGCTGTGATATATCTAGGTATTCTTGGTAGCTCAACTGGCAGGCTCTTTGGTTTAGGAACCAAATGTTACAGGTTCGAGCCCCATAGTCATCCGATGCCCATGGCTTGTGGGGGGTTGCATGCATCCTGAGTTTTCCCCAACACCCTCGTACTCGGGTAGAGGTGGGGGTCTTGGGTTTCTTCGTTATATATATATATATATATATATATATATATATATATATATAATATCTTGGTATTCTCCCTGCACATGATATGGCCTCCAAAACATCTTGGAGTTTGTGTTGGAGCTTGTTGCAGGCTGTTAAGATCTTCCTCTTTGATCATCATTTATTTTGATTGAGTATTTGTTGTCTACATTAATCAATCCAATTTAGCAGTTGCAATGTGATTTTCTTTGGTGTGGTTGGGTGAAGCTATGCAATATCTTCTGTAGTGTATGGAAGTTTGGAAATCTACATTGGCATATGTTTACTGCATGAAGAGGGACATTTGGGGTGGAATGATTATGGCATGAGATGGAGCTGAATGTTTATGAAAATGATATTATTTCTAAGTGGATATGTGGGTGAAATGAGCGGTTGGTCCCGGACTCTTACAATGCTTCTTGTGTTTAGTAATCTGTCCCAAGTGTAAGAAGGATTGCTTCACCGGTTAAGATTGGGGAATGCAATTAGTAATAGCTTTTGGTGCATGAGAGTTTTGATGGTGGTTTACTTCGAAATCCACACTCGCTTCACCGCATGTGGGTAGAATCTTTCAAATTTACCCAAGCTTCACATGGTGCTCTCACTGTAAGAGCACTTTATAGGGTGTGGGGCTAGATGCTATACACACACACACACCCCCACACCCGCCAATTGTTTCATCAGATGATGTTAGTGCTTTGAGAGTAAGGATGTAAAATAAATTAACATCTTTTACTCTTATCTGTTGTTGAAGTTACACTTTTGTGTTATGTTGGCTTTTTGCCAACCTTGTGGGAGGTGGTTGTGATAAGAAATGACAACCTTAGAGAAAACAATGCTTGTGAGCTATTTGATTTACAAAAACGTTTGCAATAGTTGCCAAACATGGTTCTATCATGATTCTTTTTTCTTTAGAAGTTAACAAATTATGGGCATTCCTACTTGACGTAAAGTATGCATTTGTCCATGGAAATTTTTACATAATGAAGTCTGTATTGCACCTCATGGGCTTGTAAAAAGACAGATTGGAAGGTTTGTTGACTTGAAGAAGGTAAGTAGATCCTTAAGAGCGTCCACTTGCCTGCCTGGCTTCGGAAATTTAGTGAAGCCTTCTATGGAATGATTGTAAACAAAACTGTAACAACAACAGTTGATATTGAGATTAGCATATGTAGGATTGATTTATCACTCAGAAAATAAAGCACAAACTTTAGAAAAGCTTCAACAAGTGTCTAATAGGTTCAAATTTTAGAGGATGC
This sequence comes from Chimonanthus salicifolius, assembly GCA_013350335.1. Taxonomy (NCBI): domain Eukaryota; kingdom Viridiplantae; phylum Streptophyta; class Magnoliopsida; order Laurales; family Calycanthaceae; genus Chimonanthus; species Chimonanthus salicifolius. The sequence continues at coordinate 4,206,152 of CM023535.1, read as the reverse complement.
TTTATCTCTCAATATATATATATATATATATATATATATATATATATATATATATATATATATGGATTGTTATGGTGGTTAGCATCTATGGGGGGAGATTTATCTCTCGAAAGATAAGACACTGATTTTAGAATTGCTTCAACAAGTTTCTAATAGGGATCGATTGGTTGAGCTCAGCAAGAGCATGAACTTCTGTTAAAGCGAGATTTTTTTTAAACAGTAACAAATAATTTCATTATTTTACGTAGATGATACAAATGAAATGGAGCCAAGTACAGGAGAGTTATACAAGGCTCACAGAAAAAAAAACAAAAGGAATCAGAGAGATCGCTATATGTAAAATGCTCCACCGCCAACATAAGATACAATAAGAAACCCACATCTCCCCATACATTGAAACATCCATCTCCCTGTACACCCAAAGCAGTATCACAATCAAAACAATTTCATTCATGTCTTTGCTTCTGTACTCCCACCGTCGCTAGAAAGTCCACAACATTGTTCGCCGATCGAGATATGTGTATAAAGGTGATTCATCCCATCCTACACAACCTCCTAATGTCCCTAGTAATGTTTACCAACTTTCACAGGGGAGACTTTCTATTACTAGTTCAGGAGATGTCATTAGTCGAATCTCCTTCAACAATAAGATTACCATTTCCATACCTAGACTAAATCTGAAAGACTTTCCTGGTTGCTCTCAATTCCTTCTCATTTGACTCCATAATTCCTAAAGGCTTGGAAAATCCTAATAATATCCTATCCCCATCGTCATGCAACACCCCTCCTATTCTTGCCGTCCCCGGTTTACCCCTTGTTGCCCCATCCACCTTGAATTTACACGAGCCTTAAGGTGGCACTACCCACTCAGTCTTCGGTTTTCTATCTTTCCCAACCCCAGTCATACACCCTTCCTAGGATAGGTAGAAGTCCTTAGGTGTAAGTCATGCAAACTCCTTGCAAATTGATAACCAACCTATCAACTGCCACTTCGCCTTTTCGAGAACTTCTCCTATAGTCCCCATCTTATCTTCAAAGATCCTCTCATTCCGCTCCTTCCAAATTGCCCACAAGACCTAACTTGGAAAGAGATTAAAGGGCCTCTAAGTGCTTGCAGGAGAGGAATGAATTCCTGCTCCTTACTCCAAGGGGTTTGAGATTGGAGGAGCACATGGGTGCCCAAGTGCAATCCTATCTAGGGCCAATTTCATATGTTGCTCTATCTTCGGCTGCTTATGGGCTGCTAATTTTAATGTGCAGTCCTATCTAGGGCTGCTAACTCAATGTGCAGCCCCATGTAAGGCTGCGTAACTCCATTTGTAGCCCCCTCCATGTTCTGTTCAACTTATGGAGTGGGTGAAGACTCGAGCATATAGTGCTCTAGTGGGTGGGATGATAACTTGGGCAGGGATGAATGCGATGGTAAGGTGTTCTGTTATGTGGGAGGTATATTTTTGTGTAGGTTTTATGGAGAGAGAGAGAGAGAGAGAGAGAGAGAGAGTATTCGTTATGCACGATGGTGAAGGCAATCTATGCCTTTTGGAGTGTTGACGTATGCTGTAGATTTGCTCCTCTCCCCATTCCCTTTCTCATTCTCTCTTTTGAATTGGGTATAGTGTGAACTTTTTGGATGATGGAGACCTATAATGGTTTTGGTAATGTCAGTGTGGGAATGAAGCAGTTTGGTCTGGAGAATATTGGTGAACTGGAGAGGGAAATCCTAGTGAGTGGAGACTGGACCACTGGAGATGGGGAGGGTAGGAAGCTTGTGTATGTGTACATCCATGATGGTGAATATGATTCTTCATATGGACAAATGATTTGCTTAGTGCTGGATGTGTTCTAAGAGATTGATGCACCTGGGGAACCTCTACTTAGTGGCTGGTGGTGGATGAGGTGTTTCAAGTGGAAGCGGCAGTGATGGGAGGATTTCAGGTTTTTTTAGTGTTGCTGCTGGTGGCCGTCTTTCATGGTGGGATGGTTGCTTTATGGCTTGGTGGCAAGTAACTGTTTCCCCTAGGGGAAATCCCTTCACACCCTTGCTTTCCAAAATGTCTATTGTTACCACTTTAAAAATTCAATATTAAGAGAAGCGAGAAGAAATCTATAGAAAAATGAATTTGCACTTGCATCTGTTCATCCTCTTAGTTTGTGTATATGTACCAGACTTGGAATGAGAATCTTGTTCACTTTAGTATTACCATGGTGAAGTGATTCGATGAGATGAAATATATATAGGACACAAGCCTGAGGGGTTCGTTTGATGGTCAATTCCCACCCTTGTATTTGGGAGGTCTTGAGATCAAGCCCCCCCTCAACACAAAAAGGGTCATTTCTCATAGTTTGTACTCGGTGTGTGCGGATAGGGAGGTTTACACATACCCCAAGAATTAGTCAAGTAGAGCCTGAATATCTTGGTCTTATATATATATATATATGTGTGTGTGTGTGTGACACTCAGATCAATTTTCTACATGTAATGTAATTGGTCCAACAATGAGTGAAACTCTTACTGTCATCAGGTAAAACTCTATGAGGGTCCCATGCTTGATTTATTAAGCTCATTGTGATGCATCTAAAGAAATGAAGGCTGACATAAGCAGTATTTTTTTGTTTTTGTTATTTTGTGCTGACAAACCAACCTCTGCTATTGTAGTATGCAAGACCAAGTATGAAAACCAAGATTAGATCGTTTCATTCGTCAGATAGGGCCATATATATACAAGAATTTTAAAAGAGAGCACATTTTCAATTCACACTTGCGCATCGCCGAGCCAGGTCTTTGGGACCAGGGCAGGTTAACAATCACATGGCAACGTGGTTGCATTGTCAGGTGTTCATTCTTGATAGGTATTCATTTGCTCCCTTGATCATCATGTCTTATTTTATTATTATTATTTTTATGACAAAGAATTCCAAGATCTCCATCTCCCTTCAAGTACGAGGGCATTAAGTAAAAATCTAGATGCACACTAGTTCTCCACTAAGCCACTGCCATTGGATTAATATGGGACTTGAACTTGAGACCTCTGATTCTTAAGTCAAAGTGTCTATCTCTTGTCTTATTATTTCAGCAAAGCCCAAAATGGCATAACCAAATGGTTGCTAGGCCAATGATGGATTTCGCGCCACGGAATGGATCGAGGAACTAAGGACGTTTCCAATACCGACAGCAGCTCTTGCTGAAGCAATTGTAGCTGCTCCGGCACCTATTGATTTTGCACCTTGTTAGAGAATTCTCATCACGTTTTTCCATAGCTCTTTTTTCTTGGATTCAAAGTAGATTCTTCTTCCCTTCGTTCCTTCGTTTTATCACAAGAAGACAAGTGTTGAAGACGAGTTACATGGGCCCATTGATGCAAATGTGAGTAGGATAGGGAAAGCAGCGGGGGAAGAAAGTCTTGAAAAGTCTGAACTTCGAAGATGAATGAATTGATATGATATGAGGGAGTAGATTGGATACACCTAGAAAAATGTTCTTCTTTCTTGTTGTGCGACTTGGTCCATGGTAGTGGAGTTGGATTACTGAGATAATCAAATTATTAAACTATAGAATTTTTTTTTATTTGTCTCTGGGTCATCTGAGTTGTACATGTATGTTTTGCCTACGGAATACAGATGCAGTACTTTTATACTCAATCAAGTTACGTGTTAATCTTTTGGAAATGTATAAATTTTTCTATCCACACGTATCGGATAATACTATTGGGACTTGGGAGTGACTTTTTTTAGAGTGATTTGTATTCAAGACTTTTCTCGCATCTGAGGTGGATATTTGGCCGCCGAACTAACCCTCACAAGTTAAGAAATTGATAGAACTTATGTGGCCATTTGACTCAAACCTAATTGAGTGACTTCGATTTTGACTGATTCAACTTTTTCTTTTTCTTTTTTAAATTATAGGTGCAACTCAATTACGAATGTCAGCTTGGGTCTGGGTGAAAGCACAAATATCGGAAATATTGGCCCATTTTTGGAAGAAAAAAACTGTGTCGACTGAAATTATTGGGTCCAATTTTATCCATTTTGGTTGATATTACTGATATTGCTGATGTTACAAATTCTGTCCGATATAGTTAAAATATTAAAAAAAAAAAATCTTTAAGATAGTTTTAACGAGACTTTTTTACAAATTTTGATTTAGATCTTTTACACTTATCCTTTGGTTTATCAAATGGGGGTAAATCTGGGTTATCTCCCATTATCTATAAAACAAAGGCAGCCAAAGGAAGAAAGGGTCCCCGCCTTCATCCACTGTCATTGGAAAAGAGGATGAGAAAAGTAGAAAGAGACAAAGGATTCCACACTCACCCCCAAACAAGGACAAGATGCCTCAATGCTAGCCTGGCTCTTTTCCTTTCAATAATTTACCACTATCTTTTGTTTCTCTTCTTCTTTCAATGCTAGCCTGGCTCTTTTCCTTTCAATAATTTATCTTCTGTTTCTCTTCTTCTTTCTTCTTTTCTTCTTTCTTCTTTTTTCCCCTTTTAAATTAGAATAATATATTGGAGCATTTCAGGGGTCAGGTCTTTTTGGCTTGCCTTCTGACTCGTATCATTCAACTCTTTCACACTTGTTGATGTGATATTTCAAAGTCGTGGTAATTTCTTCAAATTCAATTTTTTACAGTCTGCTCATTTCATGTAATTAGGAGATAAATCTTTTTTTTTTTTAATTGAAAAACTGCAGAGTTAAGCCATGAGGGCTTGAACCTATAGCCTCCTATTTCATAGAGTAGAAAGTAACCAGTTGAACTACACCATTTCAGTTTGAGTATTGCCATTGAACCTTCTCCACCTCTTTCAAAATTACAGTTAGATATTAGAAAGTTGTTTCAAAATGTAAATAACCTGTATGAGATCTCGTAGTAGTAAAACTTAGTATTAAGAAGTGGTGTTCTTCCTTCTTTTTTTTACCCCTAAACTTACAGTGAAACTCTTTGATAGTGAATAATATTGCAACATTAGGGTGGACCTAAACACTTTTGGAAGAATTATGAACCAACACAAATCTATGGGCAGCATGGCCGAGTGTAAATCCTTTGCTCTTAGTTCAAATTCATGTGTCTCTTGATCAATGAAACATCAAATTCTGGCCCAATAAAAGAGAGATAAAACACTAAAAATGTCAATAGATACAATCAAATCTTGACTCCAAAACCTAAGTACTAAGATTTTAGACCCGTTTCATGCATACATCATAAAAGTAAAAATTACCATGGTATATTTCTATACCAATTAAATGCCCATGAAGACAACTGGGACCATTTCTGTTATGTCAAGGTTATGGACTCGATGTGTTGTGTATCGATCGCAATGTATCAATGTGTTTCGGCTCAGACCTGAATGGACAGGTAGAGATAGTATCTTTAATTGAATTTATATCAAATTTGAATTGCAATGCTGCCCATCTTGAATGATATGACGTCGGTTAAAAATTTGAAATATCATAATTATTAATAATTATAAAGGAATATTTAAACTTAACAACTATAAATTATAAACTTCAAATATCATGGTTATAGATATTAGAGCATTAAAAATAAAATTGCCTTTATATGATATTCAAACAATGTCAAACTTGCATTCAATTATAAAAATTATGAAAAAATTCCATTATCTAGAATATTCACATGTTTTACTCCCACCATATATTCAGATGTCTTTATGTTATTGGATGAATTTAATTAAATTGAACGGTTGAGATTATCAATTTGATGACACAATGAAAAGAATAAAAATAAAAAATTAAACTACAGATAGTTTTAATTTTTATTAATTTTAAAATTTAAAAGGTAATAATGGCTGCAATGTAAATTTGAATTTATTAGAATAAAGTTTTATTTTTCAAGTATGATTCGGTATTCCTTTTCAAAAATAAAATAATATAAAAAGTCCTTTTCAAAAAAAAGCTTCAACATTGAATAAATTGGAAAATTAGAAAGCGGTAACTGGTAAAGTGGTAAAGCTGGTAACCAGTGAAAGAGAGGACAATGATTGAGCTTTAAATCAAAACCTTATCTTAAAAACCAAAGAATAGTTATGAACACAAAGAAAAGTCAAAAGTCATGCATAGTACAAAAGAGAAGTCACAGTACAATGTTGACAACATGGCCCACCATCTTGGATCTTAGGACCATTCTATCCATGTCTTTGAGTTACCTCCTTAAGTCAATAAATTCCCCTAATTCCTCTAATCACGCCAAGTTTTAATGCTCATGTTCCTGAAATTGAAATTTAATTTAATTAAGATTAAAATTTGATATTTTAATTTGTATATTATTTTATAATTCTTTTATGGAAGATGAAACTATAAAATATTCGAGCGCCGACACCGTAGCGTGTGTAAAGCTAGGTTTTGGAGTCAATTTCAGAGGTACTCCCCATGAGTTATTTCCCATAGACGAATCTGGTGTGTGTGCACGGTGGTGTGTACATGCCTGATCGGATGAGACGCCTGTATACTTTCGATCATAAAAAAACAAAAAACAAAAGTAATGAACCTAATCTATTATTTTTTTAACATTTATTCAATTATTTATAATTTTCATTTGATTGATCATATTATTTATTAAAATTTTATCTATTTGGATTAACTTTTGAATCCCATTTATCTATTAATCTTGTCATAAATTAAAAAGAAAAAAAAAAAGAAAAAATTCAGAGAATAGAACTTTAGAAAGAATTCAACAAAAATGTGTATATACTGGTCAGCTACCTTGCATTATCTCCAACTTTTGTAATATATGTATGTAGACTAATGATTGACACAATCTCAAATTTGATAAATATATTTATTATAATTTTTGCGATTTAAATTATGCCATGTGTAAAAAAATTCAAATTGAATGTCCTTTACACAACAGAATACATAATAATAGGACAGCTGTTGAGAGACTAAATTCTCATTTTTAATGGAGAAATTGTATATTTATTATATATTTATCATAAAACGGGGCTCTGTACAAATTAGATGTGAGATGGATAGAGGACTTTATAGATGATATAAGTTAAGAGAAACTTTTCAATTTAATCATCGTGACTTTTTGAGATGGAATCATAAAAATCAATATTTTTATAGCAAATAAATTTTCAAAATATAAAATTACATAATCAATTTACATATATAATATTCTTATCTTTATCAGAAAATATATCACCTATTTCAATATTCAAAAAGCAGTCTCATTAAATAAAAATACTTAATAAGTCTTCCTAAAATAATATTAATTTTTTAACAATAATAATTTTGTGTTTAGACTTTAGAGTTTTGTAACACAATAAACAATAGTATCATATTGAGATTTGATGATGCATTAATATGGTGTTTTCTCTGTTGTATTTTAGTGAGGTAACTACTCATTTAGTGGAGCACTGTTTTTTTTTAATTTATAAAATATAAAAGAAAAGGACATTTATAGAATGGGTCAGACTGCCGGATTTCACAAATCAAACAATATGAAATAGAAGGGACATGAAATTGACAAGTGTACAGTATGGATTGGTTAAAAATCAATCCACTCAAGACATTGAGATTTTGCTTCAAGGGATTTTGTGAATATCTAATCCCATTTATTTAATGAGATTGAGATTTTGCTTCCAACAAGTCAATGAAACTTTTTTTTATTAAGAAAAAGATATTTATGTGTAAGTTTCTCAATCTCTACTCGTCAAATACAGAATTAAAGGAAATTGTGTTTTTTGTATTGAGGGGGATTTCTCCTCTCCAAGACCTCTCACAAACAAAATGAGAATTGACCATCAAATTAACCCGAGTTAATAATTCGATGCAATGAGTGATATTTTCTTCTTTTTAAGATATTGAGTTTTACATGTAAAATAGAAAAATACCCACAAATTGAAAAATATTAATAAAAGAAAATGCAGGGCTAAAATTGGAGTGTGATTGTTATTGGGCTGTGATCTCAAACACACAAGAATTTTTTACAAATTACTGATCAACAATAAGATAATTATTTTCAAGGTATTTAAATTTTTATATTTTACATCTTAATTTAGATTTCTCTATAGATGCTAGTGAAACAATTCTTCAACAAATTGTATGAACTTTTGAGGTCTAATTAAGTGAGGCTGTTGACTCTTGATTGTAGAATTCTTATGGATACTTAATTAATTTTAATTAAAAGAATATTCTAAGTTTCTAACATAAATTGCATAATTTTTTTCTCGGGCCCAAAAATATTTCTGAATTTTTTTAGAAAAACTTTTAATCCATAGTTTAGTTTACATATAATTTCAATAATTTGGATGAGCCGACCACGTGGATCATGTGTGTGGCTCTCTCAATCAATCAATGCCTTTGCCTGTGCGGCAAATGGGGAGAGAACATAGACAGGACTCACTAGATTTGAATTTTGATTTGATGGGCCACACCCGTTTGCTCAAGGGCCCCACTAGATTAGAACTGATTATGTCACCCATTGAATGCCCATCAATTCAGCCACGTAAGTAAATTATTGCCCATCAATTTGAAACAACGATGCCATCTTCCTTAAAATTGTAGTCTTATTCATTTGAACCTGGCAGAGATGGCAACCAGTCGTCTGCCCATTACTTTAATGGAGAAATTAAGAAAACTTAAAAAAAAATTAAAAACGTTGCTTGTTCTATACTTCTACTTAACCCTGATTAAAAATAATAAAAAAACCTACATAGGTTTTGTTGATTGGTTCTATTTTTCTTCTCCTCTCTGATACTTGGTGAGCACATTTGAAGATGCATCCGGGCCGTTCAATTAGTGGGTCACTTTTAGATGATGACATCCGACGATTTGACCAAATGGTCATAATCAAAGGTTTAAATTTTATGATTAAACTAAAAATTTTAGGTTCAACTCATTTCAAATTTATTTGATATACAAAACTTGTATATTATTTCATGAGTTCGAAGAATTAATCTCACTTTTAATATAAAATAAGAATAATTTATATTATTAAAAAGTTAACCTTTTCTGTCAAAAAGAAGCCATGGGTGACGATTTCTATCACTCAACATACAAGTTTAAACTATTCATTATGCAGTACCATGGATAGCCCTTTAAATTGATCAATCATTTATTTTTTAGTTTATGATTTTTAAAATCATATCAGCATCGTCAGAATTATTATTTCATTCTTATCCAAAATCTTATTATTCCATTTATTCGAACATTTTAAATCTTACTTTTCTCTGTCATTAACTTTGAAAGTGTAACTGAGACAGAAAAATAAATGTTTTAATTAGGAGTGAAACTCAGGTGAGTTAGAGTGAATTTTAATAAATTCAATTTAATTCATATAAAAAATTGTTAAATCTGATTCGATTCGACTTGTTGAACTTAACTTGAACTAAATTATTGAGCCCACTCAACCTGAATTGCTATCCAGAATCAACTCGAGTGCTATATTAAAATTTTGAGCCACTCAGATCTAATCAATTCAGATTGAGTTTGATTAATTTTAAAAACTTAACCTGACTCAATTTAAATTTCGTTTAATTTTTTTTTCATCAACCCAATCTTGATCCTAATTTAAAAAATATAAAATTCAATCCATTTAATTTTTCTGATTGGGCCATCGGGGTTGAATCAAAATCCAACCCGAATTTCACCGACTCTGCATCATTATTTTTGAGCATCTCTTGCAGAGAGGAGTGACTCGACTCTGCGTGTCCCTCAAGGGACATGTTGCAGGGTGGGACCCGTGACACGTCTTGACACGTGGTTGCCTATTGCTGCCATGCAAAGAGAGGTTTTAAAATAAAAAAGTATTCAGTCGTCGACATGATGCAAAATCAATCATTTCAATTTCAACATTTTCAATTTTCAGAGCGATTGGTTGACAATAAATGTAAAAATAGGCCCGTAAGTTCTAAGTTTATCATTTAGAGTCTATTAATTTTATATTTGATACTGTTTTTATTTTTATTTTCTTTTTATAAGCTAAAAATATAAAAATTGCAATTAGATTTAAAAGATTTATCCATTAAAATTTTAATTTAAAAATTAATTCTAATCTTAATAATCAAACTTATCCAATATCTTTAAAAAAAATTAAAATCCTATGAGTGTGATTATTAAGATTAAATGATTAAAAATTGATTTTAAAGAAAATTTTATTAAATGATAAGATGTTTAAGTATATTTTCAATATATGTATTTATATTATTAATTTATTCAATAAAAATTAAAAAAGTAAAAATAGTATATATATATATATATATATATATATAGAGAGAGAGAGAGAGAGAGATAAACATTGCTCGAAAACAGTTCCACTCATGCTCTGATAATCTGATTGTTCTATTATTTTAACCAATCCCTTCAGATTACAAAAGGTGGGAAACTACAGAGATTATATGGGCTTTTCTCGATCAACATAAAAGATGCGTAGGAGTACATATTACATGAGAGAAAGTGAGTTCTCATTCCCCTCTCAACATTCATTTATCACAGAACTGCAAAGATGAATCACACAGAGAACTGAACTTCTTCAAGAAAGGAGTTGCAACTCTCTCCCTTTATTCTCTTCTGAATACATTGCAAGAAATACATTTACTTTTCTGCAAAAACAAAACCCACAATGCGTTCAGTATTCGGCGACATTCATTCATGTAAGCTAAAAGCTACGGACCTTAAATAAAATTAGAGAAAGCTTACCATTTTCCATGCAACACCTTCTTTAGTAGTGGTGAGGAGGAGGAGGTGAAGTATACAAGTAGACAGGTGGTGGAGGAGATTTGTACTTGTATACTGGTGGTGGTGGTGGTGGAGACTTGTACTTGTACACGGGAGTTGGTGGTGGGGGAGACTTGTACTTGTATACCGGAGCCGGAGGTGGAGGAGATTTGTATTTGTAGGGTGGTAAGACCTTATGGGGTGGAGGGGGAGGAGGAGACTTGTACTTGTATGGTGGAAGAGGGTGCTCTTTGGGGGGTGGTGGTGGAGGAGACTTGTACTTGTATGGTGGAAGAGGGTGCTCTTTGGGGGGTGGTGGTGGAGGAGACTTGTACTTATATGGTGGATGAGGGTGCACTTTGGGTGGTGGTGGAGGAGGAGACTTGTACTTATATGGTGGATGAGGGTACACTTTGGGTGGTGGTGGAGGAGGAGACTTGTACTTATATGGTGGAAGAGGGTGCACTTTGGGTGGTGGTGGAGGAGGAGACTTGTACTTATATGGTGGATGAGGGTACACTTTGGGTGGTGGTGGTGGAGGAGACTTGTACTTATATGGTGGATGAGGGTACACTTTGGGTGGTGGTGGTGGAGGAGACTTGTACTTATATGGTGGATGAGGGTACACTTTGGGTGGTGGTGGAGGAGGAGACTTGTACTTATATGGTGGATGAGGGTACACTTTGGGTGGTGGTGGAGGAGACTTGTACTTATATGGTGGATGAGGGTACACTTTGGGTGGTGGTGGAGGAGGAGACTTGTACTTATATGGTGGATGAGGGTACACTTTGGGTGGTGGTGGAGGAGGAGACTTGTACTTATACGGTGGAAGAGGGTGCACTTTGGGTGGTGGTGGAGGAGGAGACTTGTACTTGTATGGTGGATGAGGGTACACTTTGGGTGGTGGTGGAGGAGGAGACTTGTACTTATATGGTGGAAGAGGGTGCACTTTGGGTGGTGGTGGTGGAGGAGACTTGTACTTATATGGTGGATGAGGGTACACTTTGGGTGGTGGTGGTGGAGGAGACTTGTACTTATATGGTGGATGAGGGTACACTTTGGGTGGTGGTGGAGGAGGAGACTTGTACTTATATGGTGGAAGAGGGTGCACTTTGGGTGGTGGTGGAGGCGGAGACTTGTACTTATATGGTGGATGAGGGTACACTTTGGGTGGTGGTGGAGGAGGAGACTTGTACTTATATGGTGGATGAGGGTGCACTTTGGGTGGTGGTGGAGGAGACTTGTACTTATATGGTGGATGAGGGTACACTTTGGGTGGTGGTGGAGGAGGAGACTTGTACTTATATGGTGGATGAGGGTGCACTTTGGGTGGTGGTGGAGGAGGAGACTTGTACTTATATGGTGGATGAGGGTACACTTTGGGTGGTGGTGGAGGAGGAGACTTGTACTTATATGGTGGATGAGGGTGCACTTTGGGTGGTGGTGGTGGAGGAGACTTGTACTTATATGGTGGAAGAGGGTGCACTTTGGGTGGTGGTGGTGGTGGAGACTTGTACTTATATGGTGTTGGTGGATGATGGTGCACAAAGTGAGGAGGAGGAGGTGGTGGCGATTTGTAGTGATAAGGAGGAAGAACCTTAATAGGTGGTGGTGGTGGAGATGTGTAAACGTAGTTTGCACTGGTCTCCAGAGGCAAACTTAAAGACACCAATGCCACCAAAATACTGACAATGAAGGAGGCCTTTAAGACCCCCTTTCCTATTTCTCTTCCCATCTTCACTACTGAATGGGGGTTTAGCTATGCTCCTTAGTTTGCTCACTACCCCTTTATATAGCTACCAATTCACCTCACACCTACCCAGTTCATAACAGTAAAAGAAATCTACGAGACACCCTTATTTCAAGACAATTGGGCCACTAATTTATGCTGATAATTTGGATTGATTTGACTTGGGTTTTGTTTATTTAGGAGTTCACAAGCAGTCATGGATGCAAGCTAAGCAGAAATTAAAGTAAGTGATGCAATAATTCAAACTAGACAGTCTAATATACTCATATATTTTCTTTGAAAAGCTTGGAAAACGTGGTCCCATTTGCCAAACATGTTGAGAAATGTTACGAGGCGAGGCGAGGCGGCTTGACTCTCTTTCCACCTCTCTCTGTCTCTCTCTTGTTTGATTTGAAGAGATTGCATGGCTCTTTAACTTCTTACTTTTAAGCTTTTAGAGAAGCGGAGAGGATTTCTGTGGGCTTGGCCATGCAAGATAAAGAGGTGGAGGAACGTCTGAGATGCAGTGAATTTGGGGTCCCTTTCTTGACAAATCAAAGAAATGGGCCCATCTGGTTGCATTGTGAAGATCTGACCGTCCACTTGTAGCTCGTCATAATTATAAAATAAGATGTAGAAACCTAATTTCCATAGTTAAGTGTGAAAGTTCTTTCTTTTTCATTTTCGCCGATTTAAAGTTTTGGGGTCCATGAATGTGACACATACAGTCGATGTTCAGTATTCTGTCAATTGGATGGACGGCCCAGATCATACTTGTAGGCCATAATCAACGATTAAAATTTAAAAAAAAAAAAAAAAAAGTTGTTTTTAATCCATTTTGTTAACTTATGCAATCAAATTGATTAGGTATTCAATGTGGGTGGGATTGAAAGCAAAAATTCTTTTCTTTTTGCTTGTTCTTGTTTTTTTTCTTAGCTTGTTAGCTAGACCTGCAAGCATTTTTGTTCTATGCTAGGCTCGGGCTGTGGGCTGATTTTATATTATTTTGGACTCTTCTTCGAATAAATAACTAATCTGTCATTGAAAGAAAAACATTTAAAAAAAAAAACCTATGAGAGATATCTTTGAGAATATGAAAAAGTATTTAAAAATCTTTGCTCAAAAATATAAAATACTATAAGGAGATTATGTATTCTTCAACTAAGTCGCACATATTTTGAGTTGAATATGTAGAATTTGACAAATACAAAATAAAAAATGAAAAAAAATTTGATTAGCATATAATCAATCTAATGTTTAAATTTTGAATTTGAAAATTAACAATTATAAATTATTATTTTTCATAATTTATCTTAAAAAATTATGTAATTAGTTAGAAGAATTTCTTATCCTCCTATCATCCTACATATGCTCTCTTTAAAGTCAACTTTGGCATCCTATGAGAGTTGCTCCCACATGGCCACATGCCTCTTTATCTAATTTTAGAAACTCCAACATTTTCTTTTTAAAGAAGAATATAGATCATCCTCATAAAATACTTTATATAGTCCTACAGTATACAAGTATACAAATTTTTTTTTTATAAAATAGTTGATCTTTAGTAAAAAAAAGTCAAAAAAAGCATTTTTATAATATTTACTAAAAATTACAAGATTCTTAATTATGAAAATTTAATATTTTTTAATAAAAACAAAATATGATTTTTATAAAATAAAAAAACCCAAATTCTAACTTAGTGGCAAACCGAGTCATTATTGCTAAATCCAAATCCTCTATTATTAGAGATTCTTTATACAATGTTTGGCAAAGCCGTACTTTGAAAGTTGAAACATCTTTTCCAAATGCTATCTTTTGCCAGCTCAAGAATTTGAATCGATGGTACATTAAATTAAAACATATGTATTTTAATTAAAAAAAATTCGAGTAAGATATTGGCCGAGAGCATGGGCCCATGATCGATATCAAGCATTTTTTTAAAAAAAAATGTAAATTATAAAAGTGGGTGTTTTACAATGGGTATCTACGGTTTCCACACGTAAATTCAAATTATGTTGTCCAAAGTATCCCCATGCAATTTGACTTTGTGAAAATATGAGCCACCTCAAATTTATACAGAGTGACTTGGGAACATTTTGATTGAGATAGAATTAAATCAATACATAATTATTTTTTAAAAATGTTTTTATATTCTTTAAACAATAGAACTCTTTAAAAGATTTAAAGTATATATAACTAAAAATTTATAAGAGGTGAAAAATGTATAAAATCTAGAATATACAGAATCAAGTCTTTTATCCTAATCTCTATTAGACTAACTTAACTCAACATCTATCTACATTTCAACAAGTTGGACTCCACCACACACGTAATAAGTTATAGATGAATCTCAACAAAATCTACTTGATTAAAAATAATTAACTTTTTATAACATTTAACTTTTTTAGAAATTAAATACTGTAGATTCAAAACTTTAGGTCAGAACATTCTTTTCTATACATTGACAAGAACAGCTAGTAATGCAGCCAGTAAGAAGAAGCTGTATTAGTTAAACTGAAAGGGAATATTGAAAAAAAAATGAAAGATAATCATGTCTATGCACAAGTTTCTTGAATACTTTGCATTTATTTTAATTGAACAAGTTGGCTAAGGTCACCTGCTCCATGTATTTTTCTACTCCATTGTTGAAACCTTTTCCAACATCTCTATTAAGAAGATATTATATATTAAATTATTAATTATCACTGTTTTTTAATCTAGAAATACTGCCAAATATGGTGACCAGTCAAATTTTCTTCCCCACCCATCATTTTCCCTACTTTGAAATGGTTGGACTTTTGGAGAATGGCAGCCACTTGTTACTAAGCCTAGAGGCTAGAACTAATGTTTTGCACTTTTGATACTTAAAAGTCATAAAAGAAAATGACTTCATACCAGATTTGAACCATTGTTGCTTAGTAAAATAAATTTATCTAATGACCCAATTCTTCAATGACGATAACTAAACTGTTTTTTTTTTTTTCTTTCTTGTTGTTTAAGAGCTAATGATTGAATTTGATTTTATGTTAGATTATCGAGTTATTTTATTTTATGTTTTAACTAAAGGTGTGCATACATCTCACTTGATTAAACTATACCGAGTAAAATTATAAGGAGTCATCCTTTTAGAGTGGAACCTAAATCGTATAATGAGGTGTGTGAGGGGAAAAATCTAAAGAGTTATATTGGGGGCTGAGAAACTCCCCTTATCAGGCTGTCTCTTAGGTTAGATATTCAAATCCTAACCAGTGATATCAGAATCGAGTCAAATTTCAGAGTATGTTATATGAACTCGAGTGCGGCTTCTTAATTATTCACTGATATATATTGATTATTCACTGATATATATTGATGAATGAAGTGTCGGTAAATTTGATTTCTGAATACTAAATGTCATTTTCTTTGAAGTAAATTCATTTTAAGGGGATGGATGATAATTCAAAGAGTCACAATCCAAGTCGTGGATGGATTTATGCCACATACAAAATTACAAACTAGAAAGTTCAATGGTTGTTTATTCAGAAGAACGATGCTCCAGAGCATGTTTCATGTGATTTCATAGATGTGCTGCATTATCAAATTTATGTCAAAAATATGTGAAGGAGAGAGAGAGAATATGAAAATAGCAGACTGAGATCCGACAACATGGGGGAGAGAGAGAGAGAATATGAAAATAGCAGACTGAGATCCGATAACATGGGTCATGTGGCCTGCCTGCTTGATCAAAATGACACCAACCGACTAAAATTTTGGAAAAATTTAGAGAGATTATCAAAATCGTCTGACTTTTTTTAAGTAGGTTATACATTTTTAAATGAAATATATAAAATATAGTTAAAGATAATGTGAAAAAAATTGAATATATTAATCATTTTAGTCTATCTTATAAAATTGAGATAGTTCAATTAGTTGCCTTTTACCTCATAAAACAGATGGTTGCGGGTTTGAACCCTTATGATCTAATTTTGATGTGTTTTAGGGGTAGTAGTTCATCCATGAGGGTTTTATGTTAGGTATTCCATGATTTTTCACACTTAATTCAAAAGAAAATGAGATAATTAGATTAAAAAATCTTTATTAAATTATATTAAATTAGATTATCCATGATGATCAAACCAGCCAAAGTTTTCTCAGTCCAGTCTCTTAAATTTTTTCTCCAGGGTTGAACCAGTTGCAGGGGCCCACCTACATTAAGATGAAATACGTATTGCTTGGCATTAGTGGAGCCAACTAGCCAAGTGTATGGTCACTACCAGTAGTGCTGTAAATGGGTTTGATTTGGGTCAGGACAAATGCCCCACCAAATCTGGATCCGAGCCTGACGATATTTAATGAGTTTAGACTTTAGAGTATGGGGTCAATGAATACCCACATGTAGGTGTTCTAGATTTGGATCCATTAGATCTTGATCGGTGGATCGGTGGTCAAGATTGCAGTCCAGACTCCAGAGTCAGATCCAGTATTTTATGGATCTGACCTGACCCAGTAGGCCAGTACCCACCTGCTTCCACAGCTGGGATGTTGGCACCGACACCAATTTTCTGATATTTTATTTTGATCTTCTTGAAACGTGAGATAAAATATGCTTCCTCTTGTCGCTGTCATTGTGTCACCACTTTAAACATTTTTTTATCTTTAGATCTGTGATGAAGAAGCAAGAATAAGATTGCGATTAATTAGGCTGATGGGTTCAATTATGATGGCTAAGTAGTTGAAACTTGAAACCCAAGATTGTTTACTCATAATTCTTTAAATATATTGGGTGAATAACTAGGTAATGATACCCTTTGATCATTTAAAAACATTTTTTTTTTCATAAAATACTAAAAATTCTTTATCATTATTCGAGTCTCCCATTCATGATATCTAAATACTATCCTAACTTAATTATTAAATTGATTAATAATCATGAAAACCATTATTCTAAGTGAAAATAGAATATTCATAAATTTTTACATTGGGTATTCTGTAATATTGTACACATAAATTTAAAAAATAAATCTTTATTTTACATTCAATTAATAACCAATTTTTTGAATTTGATTTTTATTTTTCATAATGTGACACATGTATAAAAAGGTGAGCCCCTATAATTGCATGGGTAGGGGACCATATCATAAATGTTGTACAGTACATTATTATTTACCATCCAAGTGGTAAAGAGGATGGCCCATTGACAATCATAAAATTAGAAGGATTACAGGAAAAAAAATATGATAAGAAATGGATGGATAAGGACAGGCATGAAAATTTGAATGATTGAAGAGCAGCTAAGATAAGAACCTGGACATGAAATGATGTCATATACAATTGTTAAAGGCATATGCCATGCAAATTCCTTTTTTAGGTAGAGCATATGCCATGCAGCTAACTAAAGTTCTAGGAAAAATAATTGCATTCTTACTAAGTTTAAAAAGTAGATACTTTTTAGTAGAAAATAATTAAATATTAGTATTTATTTTATATTATGTAGAATTTTATAAAAAATATTGTTTCTTTTATCAATAAATATGGGGTTATGAGGGTTTTTAGGTAAAAAGAAATACAAGTCTTACGTAGAGCTGTAAAATTTATACAAATGATATTCACTATTGTTAGAGTACACTAAGTGAGATCTTGAGAGCTCAAACTTAATATTTCTCGCTTCTTAAAGCTCAAAATTACCGGTTCAAAGTAAATATCACTTCACTTGTTGTTAAAAGTGATTTTTATTTTTAATAAGAGAAAAAACAAATGAAATCTCTTACAAATGGCAATTTTTTTTCCTAGATAAAATTGATACTGAGAAGATTATTTCAGTCTCCATCAACTTGCATAATATTTATTTTCTTCGTCCTATTTTATAAAGGAGGCCTAGAGTTTGAATAGTCCACTCAAACATTAAATTATATACACACTAGACTTGCAGGAGTCCCATAGGAGTAGATGCAAAGCCCTCCACGCAAAAAATAAATAAATTTATTTTAAATTTACTTTGAAGAAAAGTCTATATTTTCATAATTTTGAAAAGAGCCAAAAGTCATTTTTCAGTAAAAAGTTTAAAAAGGTCCATTAATCATAGTTTTCTGGTGATCAATTAATACTTTGCTTTAAGATTTTCTAAATTAGATTGTGAGATCTACTAAGAAGTCAATAACATTTAAAAAGGAGGACAAATAATAAATACTTTATATAGATTAATAATATTTGAAAATTCAACTACATCTTCAGGTCATCATCAAATCAGATCATACCTAATCCATAATTCCATATAGGTGAATGCAAAGAAGGAAAATGGTGAAAATTTGCCATTTTTACTATGTAAAATATTTTACATAGTAAAAAGTATTCACAACAAACATATATAATTTTCAAATAGAGGTTGTCTTTGATTAAGTATCATTTTTGAATTTTTTATAAATTGTTAGAGTTTTTTAATGATAAAAAGGTGAAAAGCTTATTTCAAATAAAGCAAATTAAAAAACTAAATAAAAAATTAATACCCCATTATTTTTCTGTTATTGTTCATTTAATTTTTTTAAACCCCAAATAGCAACATATTAGGAGCATGTTAATGGCAAATGAGTCTCATCGTGTGGATTATGACTCCAACACTATGAAATATAGTATAATTAATTTTTTTTTTAAAAATATTAATCATTTAATCAAAATGTATTAAAATTAGTTAATATAAAAATAGAAATTGCCATCAACGTAAATTGTTATCATAGAATGTCCAAGGATTAGTCATTTTATATGACCAGGCTCTCCTAAACTTGCAAAATATATAAAAAATAATTTATGTTTATGTGTCTGGTTAAGTCAGATGAGATATATGCTTGGAATGGAGAAGTTGTATTGTTCTTGAGAACTAATAATTTTGAGGAGTGTATTACTGACGAGTACTTCACGCCTATGTATACAACATGCCTTAGAAATGAGTGGCTAAGATTGTGTCACTTGGCAAACATTCAAAGATCATGGAAAACTCTAGAATCTCCTACCATATTCTATAATTCTCTATACTCTTAGAATCTTCGAGAAGCTTTTTTAGATAATTCCCTCTCTGGAGAACTCTGGAGAACTTAAAAAACTTTACAATGTTCATGTACAAAGGCTACAAGATGGTGAGGTTAGACGAAGTTAAGCATTGGGTGTAACATCGAGCTAAGGACTAGATATAAACAAGCTAGTGAGAGCTGAGTTATAAATTTCAGAAAAAATCCAAAACTCTGGCCTTCTTAGGATCTGAAATTGTGGTTTTGGCTGATATTCGTAACTTAGAGTGACAACATTTTAGTTTGAGATGAAATCAAACTGATTAGAATCTAGTTCATAAGAATAATAGTATGAAAGGAGAGGGGGGGGTGGGCCCAATCAAAAGCTAATCTATCGGTTCATAGTGAACTAGTTCACAATAGATAATTTCTAGAAAAGATGTAGAGAAAAATGAAGAACAAAAGTTGGGCTTGGGTTGCAGAGGGCAGGGATAAAGTCTAGCTCTTTTTCAGGCTCCATTGTTTTGAAATTGAGCCCAATCAGAAGACCAGGTCCGGAAATTCAAAACAACAAAGCCAAGGTCCAGTTTTGTTGGGCCATTGGGCCTGGGATAAATTTCAAAACTTATGCAAACCGAGCCCCTGTGCCCAGGCTTTAGAGTCTAATATAATAACTGAGCTTCTAAACTCGGACATCTATAAGACCACTTCTTTGCTTCTGTTTGCCATGCCTAACATGAAGGTTCCGAATGTGGCTTGAAGTGCAGCAAAATCAATTTCATGTGTGCAGGTGATTAGATCGTTAGCAAAATGTATACTAAAAAAAAGTTACAGAATTGTTTAAATTATATAATTAAATTTATAAACTTTTAACCATTTTATTTTTAAACTTCTTAACATTTTAGCTTATAAAATCGAATTTCAAACTTCATAAAATTGGCGCATCATCTTATACATTGATTGACAAATAATATTTTCAAGACAATGCTCATATTTTGAAAGAAGTTGACTGGTCATTGAACATTTCCTTATTTAACATTTTTAAGTAAACGAGCTTTAATTGGGTCGAATAGGCTTCTAGATTTTAAAAATTAGCTTGAGCTAGAGCCCGTTGTTAAAACCCACCGAAAAATTATTAAACTTGAGCCCATGTTTTACCAAAGTGGGCTGGGGAAAAACAAAGAAAATAAGAAGTCGATGAGCAATCCAATTTTATTTGAGTGGCAGCCTGGCAAAACCCAACCCGACTTTATTGCGGGTTGGTTATTCGTCAGCACAGGTTTAGCTTACGATGCGTTTGGGAGCCCTCGCCCAAAACTGGGCCTAGTTGATAACAGCTGGTCTTCTTAGATTTGAATATGCTATAAACTAAAGGGGTCTGGGCTGAAAAATAGTCGATCCACATTCTGAGGTTTTCGGCTGAAATTGGGCCTGATCTGGGCCTATGTAAATCTGCCAAATTTGCGCTGCTCTTAATTCTATTAAAAAAATAAAATTTTGAACGAAATTTTAGAAATGTCAACTATTATTTCAGCCCAGTACCACTATCTTGGGATTTCTGATTTTCAATTTTATCTATATTCCCACTTTAGTTAGTAGCTCAATTTTTAATTCCATTTTAAGATTAAAAAATGATAAACCTTTAAAAAGGCTATAATTTATCAAGTAACGGTATAATATGTGCCATTCATATCTAAATAAATAAATATATATACAGATACGGCTAAATGGCCGAAAAGCCTAACGAACTTTACAAGCTTATTTCATGAACCTGAGCCACCAATTTAGTTAAATGGGGTTAAAAAATTGGCCCCACATTTGGGCTATTAGATATGTTCCAGACTTAAAGACCATTCATTAATAACGGGTTCAGATCGGACTTGCTCTGGTTTTAGGCCCATGAATAGCGTAAGCGCTTCTTGGGCCTTCGAGCAGTGACCCAGATGGAGCCTCACTAAGATTCTACAGGTCGGTGGAATTTCGCATTTGCAATTGCAGGTGGCCATTTCGAAACTCAGAAAATGAAGATGGAGACGTGGTTTCTGAATTTGGATTGCTAGTAGAGTGGTAGTAGCAGTGAGACAGATGATTGTTACGAAGAAGGAGAAGAAGATGAAATCAAATCATGATCGAGAGTGAATCGTCAATCGTCGAGAGAAATTCTGTAGTGGGTGACTATATTTTCAAAGAGCGAATTTCATCATCATCAGTTGGAGTTGGAGAAAGGAAAGAAGGAGTGCCGTCGTCGCCATCATCATGTTCGTCGTCGGTGGTATGGAAGGCGGAGCACAGATTGAGCCGGCATGAAGTTGTAGTGAAACAGGTCTTCATCTCCAGACTCAATCGGAATCTCAGGGATTGCTTGGATTGTGAACTCAATTTCCTCGCCAATGTCAATCACCCTAACATCATTCGTCTTCTCGACGTCATCAAGGTCTCTCTAGTTTTAGATTTTTTGGAATTAGTGATTTTCTGCTAGTTCTGGGTTTTAATAATTCGTACAATAATTATTTTATGTTTTAGGGGGTTGGAATTTCTCTGAATTTGGGAATTAGTGAATCCTGCAGTTCTGGAATTTAAGAATTCCTTCAATTGCCGTTTTATGTTTTGTGAGATTGGAATTTCTATAGATTTTAGAATAAGCGAATTCCTTCAATAGCCATTTTCCTTGTTGTGGGGATGAAGTTATTAGCTGAAATAATGAGATTCTAGAATTTCAGAATAAAATTTTAGGATATAATTTCCAAATCCTTTGTAGGAAATTAGAAGAATGCTGCAGAATGTAGCGCCAAAAGCTTCAGAAAATATCAAAAACACATATTGATCCCAAAATGCCAATAAGTTCTTCCCAACATTCATGTTTCATGGCTTGCATTGGGCACCGTTTCCATGGTTTGATGCTCCACATTAGATTTGAGTTCTGAAATGTCTGGCCTTCTGAAAAGGACTTTCGCCAGAAATTGATCCCTAACACCAGGTCCCATTAATTTACAAACTGCAAGCATCAGGAGCAACAAATGAGGGAAAAAAAAAAATAGAGAGAGAGCACCAACCTCAGCAAGATATTTATGTGGCTCATCTTGTTTGAGGTATACATCCATGGACAATCCAGTAGAAGAAATCCACTGTATCATGGAGAAATTACAATGACTTAAAGTTCATTAAAAAGAATGACTGAAAGTCTGTTGATGAATCTGAGATGTTTAACCTTTTCTCTACAAACCCATTTTGGTTGCCTTGCATTCAAACTTGCTTCCTGTGGGATTGGGATATCTTGTGCTTCAAGCGAGAATGGGGCTCACATTTGGCTATCCATGTTTACAAACTGGAGTAATGGGCACCATGTGCAATGTTTTAGCTGATTCCAAGTGTTTATGGGGAGATGACTGAAGGTCATATGAAAATTTCTCAGTTGGAGTTGGAATACACCACTTTGAATGAGCCAAGCTGACTCTAGATTCAGCTTGATTTGAGACATTTCTTTATTGGGCTCGAGCTTGACTTGATCTAACTTAAGCAAAAATTAAAGAGTGTTCAAGTTGGCTGAGCTTGGCTTAATGAAAGGACAACTTTAGTCATGGGCCATTGCCGGACCAGTGTCTTAAAAGGTCATTATATACATATGTTAAGAGGATGCACATATAATATACACAGCAACATGTTTATTAATATATGCATTAATCCATATTTAAATAATATATAATATTGCCAAGAGCTGAGCATGCTCTAACTTGAGCTTGACTCCACAAGCTAATCAAGCTTGGCTCAACTTGGCTTGGCTAGCTCAACAGCCTTAATTTGCACCAAGGGCCAACTTTAAGCCACTATCTGTTACCTTATATATATATGCCTACTTGATGGATGTAAGTAATGAAGTTCCATGGTGTGTTGTATATAGATGATTTCGTTCTAATTGGCCATAAAAGAAGAAAGTAAATGGTAAGCTAAAACATTAGAGAGATGCTTTTGGGTTTAATGGTTTAAAGATTAGCAAAAGAAAAATAGAACCATGGAGTGCAAGTATAGTGGTTTTGAAAGCGGGAAAGAGGATTACTCAGAATTGAAGACCATTTAATTCCATGCTAGAATAATTTTGTTATGTGTATTATATAAAATGGAGGACTTGACAACGGTAGAGTGGAAAAAGTGTAAGACGAGCAAGCCAAGTCTTGTATGTTTGATTGCCACGTCAACTAAAGGTGCTTCTTTAACAACACAGCATTGAGGCATCCATTTTCATATGGAGCTGAATGTTGTGTGACATAGAAATAACAAAAGGCAGTACACATGGCTGAGATGTGTTGAGGAACAAGAAAGTATAGAGTTGGGAATGGGTGCAGTGAGGGATAACCTCTGGTCTGGCTAGTTCACAATTTGCCTCATTTATTTGATTTGTTGGTGTTTTAATATGGAGCTGTATGAAGCTTATCCAAGGTTTTGAACAATATGCTCAAAATAACCCCAATTTTGGGAGATAACTGCAATCCATGAGACATTTTTTTTAGAGATGGACAATTGATCCAACAGTGGATAGCCCCTGGATAGACACTACCCTAAAATAACCCAATTTTGGGAGATAACTGCAATCCATTTGATTGGGAAGCTATTCCATAAATGGTTTCTGTCTATCATTGTCTTACCAGATGAATGATCTTTGATGGCCTAGCTCACAATAATATGATCGAAAACTTGAATATTCAGTGTCTTGAATGTGTGAAATTATGATTTTTCAGGCAGAGAGCTGCATATTCCTTGTCTTGGAGTTCTGTGCTGGGGGTAATTTAGCCTCTTTCATTCAACAACATGGAAGAGTGCAAGAACAGATTGCAAGAAAATTCACACAGCAGCTTGGTAAGTTGGTAGTTATTTCTTTATAGCCTTTTTTCCCCAATTCAAATAGAAATGCTCCTGAATGACAGCAGTGGGTAGTGGGACATCTTTGATAACTCTAAATGACCAAGTTTGGCCCTCCCTTTATTGGTCAAGCCTCCCATCTTATTCTTGTCCAATTGTAGGCCCCCCCTTGGATGGATGAGACGATGGGGTGGCCTTCTCAATTCATTGGAACTTGGGAACTTATCATATATCCAAGGGTGGGTCCTCAGTTGGACTTATCAGGTTGGTCCAGATTGTTGCTGTTTGCCTACATGTGTTCCCTTCCTAACGTCCTATCGTTGACCACCAAATAGGGAAGGGTTGGGCTTTTTCCAAATCTAAGATACCTCTAAGGCATGCCCCATCTGCGTGGGTTCATTGCGCTGAAAGTATGTTATCACTGAATCATGAACCCCACATGTAAGGAATAGGTATTTGAATCATGGATTTTCAGGGGCTCAGGTACCTATGCCTCTTACTTCTTTTCTTGTTAGTCATATTGATGTCGATCCATACAGGTGAAATGACTTAACAATGGTGGTTTGCTTGGATGGGAAGAACATTCATAGATTTCTCATAAACTGAAGCCATCTTTGACATGCATCCTTAGACTTGGATGAATTTAAATCCTTGAGATTGGATGAAATAAAGCAATGTCCCCATTTTTCACCAAAATGAACCTGCCAATTTTCAATATTTCTAAGATTTGGACCAAGTTTTAACTATTTTTTATTAGAAAATTTTGAATTCTAATTCTCATGGATTCTGCTTCTTTCTCTAAACCCAAAAATGTCCTCCATAGGTCCAAGATTGAAAATAAACACACTTTCTCACTTGTGAGGAAAGGGCTCCCCAAATGCAAGTCCTCTCCTAATGTTGTTTAGCCAGATAAGCTGTAATGCCATTACAGCAAATCCCTAGCCATGACTTATCTCTCACAGCCTACATGAGATCTAATTGATGTAATTGATCTTTATGCTTCAGGTGCTGCTTTAGAGGTACTGCATGCTCACCACATAATACATCGGGACTTGAAACCAGAGGTTAATATAAATTAGCAATGCTTACCAGGCATGAGAGTTCAGAAATTACATCCTTCAATACTTTGACATATTCTTTTATGGTAACAGAATATTCTACTCTCTACTCCTGATAGTGATGCTTTGTTGAAGATAGCTGATTTTGGTCTCTCGAGGTAATGCAATAAATTAATTTTGCTGACTTCAACTTTTACAGCATTAATCATTCCACACAGGTAGACTGCAAGCAGTTGAATATTTTGCAGGAGAGGATTGTTGACCGTTGTGCCATACATTTGGGGTAGCAGACAGCTGAAGCCTCATTTATTGGGATTGTAACATTATAAATCAACACAACAACATATTGTTTTCTGATGTGAAACTCAGAAATTCTACATTTCTCCAATGCAAATTGGATAACCATATCCCTTTTTTTATTGAGATGATGACATGACGAACCCAAAACCTCTATAGTTGCAATAACGACCATTTATTCTTTGTGCTGTAGGCTCTCACGTCTCATCAAAATGGATAGCCATACTTTCTATGAGAAAACATATTACAAATGAATAATACATGCTGTGAGAAATATACAATCTAACTGCAATATGATGCACATTTAAATTTACCCTGTTCTCTAACAAATTATGTTCTCTCACAATTTCATGACAGAGTTGTACTTCCTGGTGACTATGCTGAGACAGTCTGTGGTTCTCTCTTGTACATGGCTCCTGAAGTACTAAAGTTTCAAAAATATGATGGAAAGGTAAAGACTAGATTTCCTGAGGAATCATTTGATCATGAGCTGCAGTAAAGTTTTATGAGGCATGATGCACCCATTATGTACATGTAGGACAATTGTCAATTGATCCACATTATCTGATTGGATCCGACATGGATGGGAGATAACCCTAAATTTCCTTAACTGGGAGTATTGGATCCTACAAACTTCTGCACCAACCAAGCACAACCCCCTCCCCCATGCGGGTGCCTCCAAGTCAGGTGGGCAAATTGCATACCTTCCCATTTTGACCCCATTCTAAGTTACACATTGGATTAAAACAGAGCCTATGGCACCATCTGTCTTTCTGACCTTAACACCATGGATATGGTTATGTAATCTAGGTGATTTTTGGTAATCCCTATCCCACTCTGGAGTCTAGACATTTCCAACCAGCTTAATCCCATGGTCCCAGATCGGGCTCACGAAAAATTCGATGGGGCTTACTGGATATTCATATATGCCTTCTTGTCTACATCTTGTAGTACATCAGGATTTCTAGTAGCCAAGAGGGCGGGTCAACATGTGGGATGATCTGGATGGGTGCAAAATCTTGGGATCTAGGTGCTTGTAAAGTTTGGGGCCATCTTATCATCCCAGCACTCGATCTTAGGGTCTGAACTTTTGAAGAGCATATAACATAACATTTTATATCCAGCAGTGAGTATTTATTGTTATTTCTCTCAAAAAAAAAATCCAGTGGAGAGGATCACCAGGAATGTGTGTCAAAGGTGTGCTTGACAATTAAGTGGAGGATAGAGTGTGTGGACAATCTGGAACTGTGACTAATTTCCACAACACAAAGATACAGAACCCACTCACTTGGGCAAACTTTCCCTCTGTTTCCACCCTTCTGCTAAAGTTTCAGCTAACATATTAGCCTCCCCTGGAGAATGGAAGCCAAGGACCTTATGGAAGGTTGACACTGAGAGTTCTCTTATTACTCTAGTTTATGTGGTGTCTTTACTGTCTTGGTTTTCCTTCTTGGAGGTTACATGGTTGTTCATAACCTTCATGGATGACCAATCCCATAATGCTTTTTCTTTTGTTTTGATGAAAATATTATTACCTATCTGCATGTAGGAGAGAGGGGGGATTGTTTAAGAATTTCCCCATGATATAGGGAAAAGCAACTCCGAAATAAGCTGCAAGAGTTTCACTTTTTTTTTTTTTGCAATGAACGCAAGTCTCCAAGGGCCAAGCATTTGATTGAAAGGTGCTTTTTAAAATTTTAAAAAAGAAAAATAAAATCCAAAAATGCTCCTGTCCATACAGTTATATTCCTCGAGTCTCTTTCAAGAATGAGAGGATTCCAGAAGTGTTCCAAACATTATTAACCTTCCATTATGGCCTTGGTTAGGCATCCAAGCACCATATTCTGTTATGGACCCTAAGGATGGGAACAGGTGAGATTTGGTACTGGTTAATGTAAACCGATCACATGCAACTCCAACCACCCCCACCCCCACCCGAACCCAACTTCTCTTTAAGAAGACTTGGTCCAACAACAATAGAAGACATACCTCAACTCGTGCCAAGCCATTGCCATGCCAACTAGACGAGCGATATCTAGATCATGCATTCATTGTAGCTGGAGCAGCAGGAGAGGAGCAAATATGCCAAGGATAAACAATGTTCTAATTAGTTGAAGGAGCAAATACAATGCAAACTAAAGTCCATTGGTCCATTTGTGAACTAACTACATGAGCACCATTGACCATATGGATCCAGAGATAATATTGTCTAGTACACAAATAGCACTTGCATTTATCCCAGTTTTTTTTTGGTAATGGTATCTTACATTGATTTATTTGGTTTTACTTATGACCTGTAGGATTATCATAACATTTGGATTATAAAACTCAGCCAAAACAGTTAGATGGATTTTTTTTTCTTTACAATTTTAAACAATACAGATGGTCTTTTACTGTCTTTAAGGATGATTGCTTGTTGAATAAACAGAATAACATGCTGGATAAGCAGCATAGTTCAGATTCTATTCACCAATAACAAGTTTTTCCCTTGAAAAATACTGTAGACTGACCACTTTAGGGTTCTTTCCAAATAGTGTTCTCTTCAAATCAGTGTTTGTTTGAAAGTGAGACTTGTTTACAGGTTGATATGTGGAGTGTTGGCGCCATCCTATTTGAGCTTCTAAATGGATATCCTCCATTTTGGGGTAGAAACACTGTACAGGTTGATAGCTTGCCTTTCGTGATAGTTAACACTAAAACCTCTTCTGCTCCTCTGGTACTAACCATTCCCTTCACAATGATTTCTTTCAGTTGCTACAGAACATCAAGAAGTGTACATGTCTGCCATTTTCTCACCTTATCCTTCCTGGGTTGCACCCTGAATGTGTTGATATCTGTACAAGACTACTCTGTAAAAATCCAGGTACCACAGATTCACTTCAAATCTGTGTTTCATCTTATATTTTGAATCTTTATTCCTCTGTAGACCTGTTTGACGACATTAGGCATTTCAATTAAAAAGGGAAATGTTTTCCCATGATTGAGGTTGAAGCATGAAGATTTTTTTTTTAAACAGTGACAAATAATTTCATTAGTTCATATAAAGAATACAAATGAGATAAAGCCAAGTATAAGAGAGTTATACAAGGCTGTTGAAGCATGAAGATTCAAAGGTGGAGATAGCCAACTGGCCAATGAATTTTCTGCATGATGCTTCGATTCCATTCTCCTGGGAGAGGGGGGGGGAGGGGTGTCCATGTAAATCTATTTACTTAGAAAAATTGCTATCCACTTGTAAAATCGAGGATCACTTGTAGATGTTCATCCTTGTCCCTTCATGATTCACCACTTCCACCACTGGATAACATTTTTCTTTCATACCAAAAACGCCTAATGCCTCCTAGGGTTCCTCAAAATCTGTCCTTATTTATGTGCGTGTCATTGTTAACACAACAATTTTATCAATGTAAGGAAAGAATACAACCCAAATAACACAGGAATTACAACTGCTAGCAAATTAGTTGCTAGGGACCCTGAATAACATAACCCCAATTTAATTTCTACACGCTATCTCTGCATCCAAACTTGCATCCTCCCATGGAAACTCATTGTTCATATGGCAATGGCATATATACATGCCAATCTAGGCCAACAATATCGTGATTCCAAATCTGCACGATGAACAACCCAAAACCATGGTTGCTGCTGATATACTGATCTAGATCATGTGATCTCACCTCCTTTCTAATTCTCATGTGATGGCCACCAACCTGATGGTTAGTCCCACATATAGTGACATCTGTTTCAAAAAAATATGCATTCTTGTTACATGTTGTGATGAGTTGGTAGAATGCTTGATTTATGGAGATGCACCTAGAGTCTAGCATAATCCTGAACTTTTGCTGATGACTTTTGATATTGTGCAGTAAATCGCTTATCTTTCGATGAGTTCTATCGCCATAAGTTCTTGAAAAGATGAATCAGGCAAAAACCAGTTTGGCAGGGCTCTTGTATCCGTTATAACTGTAGAAGAAAGGGCATCTGAATGTCATTGTAAAGTGAGCGACAATTATTAACATTCCAGTGTAACATTTGTTGTAAAAACAGAATTTGTCTCAGTAAGCTGCAAAGCCAACAGGTCTAGCATACTGCAAATATCATCTGATAGCATGTCTGGATCATCGCCTGCTACAAATTCCCGAACTACATTATTCACCTCAATTGAACTGCACCCAGGTGTTTTCTTCATTCTTTTATTTCTCATCATCTTCCTCATCCTTGAAACACCATCCCACCTTCTTGCAGCTGCATAAGCGTTTGAGAGTAGAACATAGTTCCCAGCATCGTCTGGTTCAAGCTCAATTAGATGCTCCATGGCAAGGACAGCGATTTCAACATTCCCATGAATTCTACATGCACTAAGCAAAGACCCCCAGATGGTTGCATCTGGTGTGATTGGCATCTTCTTAATGAAATCAACTGCTTGATTAACGCAACCTGAGCGCCCCAGAAGATCGATGACACACCCATAATGCTCAATGCTTGGATTGATGTGGTAATCCTTTACCATTGAATTGAAATACCTTAATCCATCAGCCAGAAATCCAGCATGTGCACAGGCAGATAAAAGGCCAATGAAGGTAATACTATTTGGTTTCACCCTAGCTATCTCCATTTCCTTAAACAACGCAATGGCTTCTTGAGGTCTCCCATTATTTGCAAGCCCTCCAATCATTGTACTCCATGAGATTACATCTCTTTGCAGTATTCTATCGAACAATTGACAGGCTTCATCAACACTCCCACATTTCGCATACATTTCAATCAAAGCATTACAGATGCAAGTCCTGAACAACAATCCATTCTTATCTGCATAAACATGGATCCATTTTCCTAGTTCCAGAGCTCCCAATTGCGCACAGGCTGGCAAAACAGAGACCATGCTGATCTCATCGGGTTTCATACCTGCTATCTGCATCCAACGGAAGACCTCTAATGCCTCAGAGTAGCAACCAATTTGAGTATATCCAGAAATCAATGCTGTAAAAGAGACTATTGTCTTTTCTGGCATTGATTCAAAAACCGCTCTTGCTCTTTTCACCTGTCCAAGTCTGGCATATGCAGAAATGAGCGTGTTCCAAGACACTGCATCTCTCTCTGACATTCCGTCAAATACTTTGTGTGCAAGTCTTAAATCACGACACTTTGTATACATATCCATGAGTGAATTTTCCACCACTGCATTTGAAGCTAGACCACATTTGCATACATGGACATGAATCTGCTTCCCAAAGTTCAGATAGAGAAGACCAGCACATGATTTTAGTACGAAGGGAAATGTGAATTTGTCGGCAAAAACACGATCCTCGTCTTTTTGGTATCTTAGCATTCTCTTATAGTGGGTGAGGGCATTGTTATAAAGATGGTTGTGAGTGTAAGCTCTGATCATTGCATTGTAAAGAAAGACGTTCGGTTCAATCACCTGCTCAAAAATTAAGCTTGCATAATCCATTTCTCTGTTGATATTACATATATCAATGATCTTAGTAGTGAGAAAGTTGCTCTGGGACAGTGATGATTTGATAATGTGGGCATGAATCTTCTTCAAATGTTTTGTATCGATGCCAACTTGCAAGATGGGCACAATTTGATCTTCCATTTCTCTGAAATTAAGTTCCTGATTCTCGTCTTCATCAATGGTGGAGCAGCAGAGGATCATGCTTAAGAAACTGCTCGAACCACTAAAACTTACAGAACCGTAATTGATGTTTATGCTTCAGGTACTGGATTGGAGGTACCAGGTGCTCATTTAAGCTTCTGAAAAAGCTGAATAATGTAATAAGTGACCTAATTTGAATTTTGAAACTCAGAATTCCAGCCTATTGAGTTAAGTAGTTTAGATGAATTTTTCAACTAAACTCACAAAAATTCAATAAGCTTGTTGAGTGACTACTTAGTCAAATTAATTTACACTTGGAACTCAAAGAGATTGAAGTCACAGGGAGAAAAGTAGAGTTTGATTTCAACTCTACTTTAAAGGGTCATTGTTAAGGTAAATTATCCAAAATTATCCAATATATGTGAATAGTAAGATTTACGTTTGTCTCCGAGGTAATTTTTACTTGATTAAAGTCTTTCTTTCATTCGAAATTTTAAAGGACAATTCTGCCCTCCTATAACTGAATTATTGACCCGTGAGTGGGTACAACCCGAAAGCCATACAAGTGCAGAAATTGAATTAAGATAATATTAAATACATAAATAACTTTTTGTGAAGCATCTTTATACGATAAAAGGAAAAAAATCAACTTAATTTATTATTTTAGCCATTAAATTTAATGTGATCAAATAAATAATTGAAAATGCTTATTTCAAGTTTTAAACCTATTCCCTTAACTTGTCCAAAGCATTTTATATACATGTTGAAAACTTGAAATAATATGCACTCTAAATTATAATATTAAAAAATAGTTTTAAATATTTCCCAACTTTTTAGCATTTAAAGTGGAGAAATTATGTTTTGTGAACTAGATTTATTGTGAATGGAGAATGAATTTTGGTAGAACTTTTGTTAACAACTTATCTCTCATTTATTAGTATCTAATGTATTGAATTTATAATTAACTTAATTTCATTTCAAAATACATTCTGTGATATCTTAACCCATGAGCCAGAGGTCAGGCTCTAGATAGGCTGATCCAAGTAAAACTGGGTCCTGTCGGACGGGACAACAGAATGGGCCGGTTGGATCTGACAGCCCAACAGTGGGTGGGAGTTGTGGAAAGTCCCACATCGGAAGTTGAGGAGTTTGAGAGGGGTTTATAAGTAGTTTTACTCCCTCAAACCAGCAAGACGCGTTTTGGACCCAGACTTGGGCCAGGTCCGATCCAAAAACCCTGCAGGCTCGCACGTGTGCACGTGTGTGGGCGTGTGGACCCAAAGCGAACAGTATCTTGCTGGGCCGAGCCCCAAGCCCTTTTTATGGGTCGGGCTGTTACACATTCAATATGGATGATTAAAACATTTTAGCATTTAAAACTATATTCACAATAAGTTGACTTTTGTTATTTATTTTATATAATTTATAGATTTTTTAACTAATTTACCCTTGTGATTCAAAGATGCATTTAAATGTTAATTTTCCAACAGATCACTCTCCATAGTTATGGAGTCTATATGTGTGGTATTGATGAGGACTGCATGTTCTAAAGATTAATGAGGTAAAGTCCTCTATTCCATTACAAGTGTTGGTCATAAAAAAAATTAATTTTACAATAAATATTTTTTTTAAATCATAATTTAAAAAATAAATAAATGAAATCATTGTATACTTTTATTATCTATAAACTAAAATGGGTTTCCAAAGGAACTTTCATACAAGGACTAATACATATAATCTTTTTTAACAAATAAATATGAATAAATAAATAAACAAATAAAGTCTGCTTGCTTCCCATTGCCATTTGTATTGTCCAAGCCTCCACTTCCACTCTCAGACGCAGAGCAGAGGAAGATGCCTCCTACAAATTCAAGCAGCAGTAAAAAGGGGAAATCGAGAAAGGGAAAGACTGACGATCAAACTTCTGTCAAAACCAGCAGCAACGGCAACAACAGTTTTCCCTCTTGCATTCGTTTCATCCCTCCCTCCACCGTCGCCATCACCATCCACGCCAAGCCCGGGTCCAAAGTCGCATCCATCACTGGTACTTTCCCTTTGCCATCATCAATTCCAAATTTCCTTTCTTTCTTCCTTTTTTCCATTTTTCTTCAAAACCTCATTTTTTATAGATAATTCATCGCCCACCCATTTGTCAGATTTTGCCGATGAGGCTCTGGGTGTCCAGATAGATGCCCCTCCAAAGGATGGAGAAGCTAATGCCGCCCTCCTCGATTACATCAGTTCTGTAAGTAGTTCTTCTCCCTTTTCTTGTGTTTCTTCTTCTTGTTGTTGTTGGTAAACCGCTTTGTAGGGGAAAATGGGAGGAATTTTATTTCTTCCTAAGAGGGGTCAATATATAATGAGAAAGAAAAGCCATCCAATGCGTGGTTGGAAAGTCTGTGGATGCATCACAAGAAAAAAGACCACAAGAGAAGGAAAGATGTTATGTACTTTATGTTATTTCAAATTCTTTTTCTTCCTCTTCCTCTTCCTCTTGTTGATGAATATTAATTGGTAAGAAAGGAACGGTTTTAAGGGGCCTGTGGATAATGAGAGTCCAAAGAGGGATAAAATTCATGGTTGTAGTGACAGTTCGAAAGTTCCACTTAGATTTGTGGAATCCAATATCATGCATCATTGCTATTGAGTATTGACCTAAAGTGATGATTTTATTCTTAAGTGTATCAAACGGTCTAGCTTGAGTTAAACCTGCAAGCTCTGACGTTGCACCGGTGAGAACTTGCCATATATGCTACTTTTTATTATCAAAAATCAAGTATCCCCTTTCTTGATCCTCACCAGCTTGTTCTGTCGAACTGAAGAGATTTGCTACAGAATGTCTATCCCAATGTGATAATATGCTATGTGTGTGCAGAGGTGAATTTGAACGTAATTAGAGTATTACCCATGTAGGTGTATTATGCTTAATACAAGACAAATAACTGGAAAAACAATAAAATAGAAGCATATCAAGTTCGTTGCTTATAGTACATGTATTTTAAAATGCATTTTACAGCCACTCTGAAGGTTTATGCTTCTTATGCAAATGCACTGCATAAGTGATATGGTACTGTCATTAGAAAAAAGCACTCAAGCTTCACATTGTTTAGATGTTCCTTGGATCACCACCGGCCAGGATCAACTTCGTGTTCTGTCAAGGAGTCTCAAGTGCAAGATGCCTACAGGAGGATACATGTGAGGAGATAAACATGCTCGAGGTTGAATTTGAGCGACAACAATCACTTGGCTATAAGAGCTATAGATGGTGAATCTCAATTATGTTAGCTGACTATTGCTGGTCATCTTGGAAAGTATCAATTCTACATCTCTATGTTGGGCCATAGGACACCTTTTTTGGAAAATTAGATAAAATTATTATTGGAAAAAGGGGAACCTATTAAACGTTCAGAAGCCCAAGCACACACCAAAGAGAATAGGAATAGCCCTCAAACAGGAAACAGACAGGCAAACAGTAGAAGCTCCCAAATGGGCAAAAATCCATAATGGGGCAATACCAACAAAAAAGCTGTCATGTCAGTCTGAAAATCATGCTCACGGCTCGGTTTCAACTCAAGGGAGGTACCTGGAATGGAAAACATCAGGTTTTATACCGCAGAGGAGATCTACCATTGGCATTTTTATCACTCTTAAAATTATTCAAAGGCTTGAAGGTTATTTGCAAGAAACCCATAAGCAACAGACTCAAGACTGGCAACAGGGAAGATTGATTGTGCTTAGGCTTAAGTGTAGGCAAGCTAGTAGGCTATTTTGTGATAAAAAAGAGTTCAATTTTGATTATAGGGTAGACTTTACACATTTTTATCAGTTCTAAAAAGATTTATGAAGTGGAATGTTGGCCAATGAAGAAGTGGTGAGTAAATGTAGTGGTTATGGAGATGCATATGTTAAGATGGATGTCTAGAGCTACTTCAAAGATACAATTCGAAATGACTGCATTAGGGAGATCTTGAAAATAGCCCAAGTAGAAGAGAAAATGAGGGAGAATTGCTTAAGGTAGTTGGACACATATTGGAAGGCCAGAATAATCACCATCAAAAAAATTGAAAAGACAAAGAAAAACTTCTTCCTTTTGTAATTATAAAACTTCTCTCAAAACAACAAAATGGACAGTCTGAATGAGCTTTAGTAGATGCTTTAACCACAACTAGCATCTGGTGTTGTGTCCTGTATTGAAGTGGTTTTATTTTGGTTCCTATATGTTGGTCATCCTGCAAGTTTTTCAATATTGTTCTACTAGCTAATTCCTTCAGCTGAAGTTCAACAGTCCTCTTCTTTCTTCTTTTTTAATTTCTTTTACAGGTTATAGGTGTAAAAAGAAGGCAAGTATCGATAGGTTCAGGTTCAAAGTCAAGGGACAAGGTTGTTCTTGTGGAGGAAGTCTCTCTTCAAAATGTATTTGATGCTTTGAATAAAGTTTGTCCTTGCCATTGATGGAAGGTACACATGTATGATGTATACATCTTACCTGCACTTGCCATTTTTAATGTGCGGAAATGTGTGCTTCATGAAACTGCATCTCTCTCTTATGTTCCATCAAATACTTGGCGTGCAAGTCTTAAATCATTAGATTTTGTATACACATGCTTGAGTGAATTTTCTAAGCATCTGAAGCTAGACAAGATATGCATACATGTTTATGGATCTACTTCCCGAAGTTCAGATAGAGAAGACCAGCACATGCTTTTAGTACAAAGGAAAACTTGATTTGTCAGCAAAACTTGATTTTCGTCTTTTTGGTATCTTAGCATTCTCCTTGAAAAGGATGAGGGCATTGTTGTAAGGGTGATTGTGGGTGTAAAATCTGATCGTTGCATTGTAAAGAAACACATTTGGTTTGATCACTTGCTCAAAAATTAAGCTTGGCTACTTTGTTTCTATTGATATGACATACATTAATGATCTTAGTAGTGAGAAAGTTGCTCTGTGATAGTGATGGTGCCACCTTGCAACATGGGTGCAGTCTGAAAATTAAGTTTGTGATGCTCGTCTTCATCAATGGCAGAGCAGCAGAGAATCATGCAGCTGTTGAGAAACTGCTCGAAGTGTTTAAATCTCAATCAAGGAATTCTAGCCCACTCTGCTTTGGTAAAGATGGGATTTGAATCTGATCTGATTATAAATAATGATCTCATAGACATGTATGGGAAATGTGGTAGAACAGATGTAGCACGTACTGTGTTTGATCAAATGCCAGTAAGAAATGTAGTCTCTTGGACAGCTCTCATGGGGGGTTATTTACGTCAGGATAAAGCAGAGGATTCACTATTGCTACTACATCAAATGGGGATTTCAGGGATTAAACCTAATGAATTCACATTCTCAACTAATTTAAAAGCTTGTGGCTTTCTCGGGATTCCTGAATATGAAGTGCAGATCCATAGTCTTTGCATTAAATCTGGGTTTGAATCATACCCAGTTGTAGGGAATTCAATTATTGATGTGTATTCAAAAAGAGGAAGACTTGAAGATGCAGAGAAGATGTTTGATAAAATGCCAATTAGAAATCTGATATCTTGGAATGCTATGATTTCTGGATATGCCAATGGAGGACAAGAGAGGATGTCTTTTTCTCTTTTTCAGGAAATGCAAGAACAAGGAGAGACACCAGATGAGTTCACCTACTCAAGTGTATTAAAAGCTTGTTGCAGTCTGGGAGCACTCCATGAGGGAAGACAAATCCATGCATCGCTGATTACAAATGGGCTCTCAATCTCACTTCATACAGTCATCGCAAGTGCGCTTATCGATCTCTATGTAAAATGCGAGTGTTTATATGTAGCACGAAAAGTGTTTGATCATATAAAGCAGAAAAATATCATCTCATGGACTGCAATGATAGTGGGATACACTCAAGAAGGAAGTGTATGGGAAGCTGTGGATTTGTTTCTTGAGTTTAGGAGGAGTAGAACTCAAATTGATGGTTACATTCTTTCTAATATGGTGGGTGTGTGCTCAGATTTTGCTTTAATAGAACAAGGAAAACAAATTCATTGCTACACCGTAAAACTTTCATATGGTTTAGATGTCTCTGTGGCCAATTCAATTGTGGACATGTATCTGAAATGTGGACTAATTGACGAAGCACATCGGCGCTTCAATGAAATACCAGTGAAAAATGTAGTTTCTTGGACTGTGATGATTACAGGGTATGGAAAGCACGGGTATGGAAAAGAAGCAATCCATTTATTCGAAGAGATGCAATTGGAGAAGATTGAGCCTGACTCAGTGACTTATCTGGCTGTGCTCTCAGCTTGCAGCCACGCTGGACTTGTCAATGAAAGTCTCAAGTACTTCTCGAAGCTACACGATGATCACCGAATCAAACCTAGAGTAGAGCATCATGCTTGCATTGTTGATGTCCTTGGGCGTGCTGGACGCTTAAAGGAAGCTAAGAATGTCATAGAGAGAATGCCACTGGAAGCAAGTGTAGGGATGTGGCAGACATTGTTGAGTGCTTGTAGAATACACGGAGATTTGGAAATGGGTAGAGAAGTGGGAGAGGTTCTAATCACAAAGGATGGTGAGAATGCAGTGAATTATGTGATAATGTCTAACATGTATGCAGAACGAGGTAAGTGGGTAGAATGCGAGAGGATAAGAGAGGAGATGAAGAGAAGAGGGTTGAAGAAAGAAGCTGGGTGTAGTTGGATTGAGATCGAGAAGCAAGTGCATTTCTTCTATGGTGGTGGGGATGATTCACACCCTCTTGTCGAGAGCATTTACGGGGTGTTGAGAGAGATGGAAAAGAGAATGAAGGAAGAGGTGGGCTATGTTTTTGGTGTGAGATTTGCCATGCATGATGTGGATGAAGAATCAAAGGAAGAAAGCCTAAGATTACACAGTGAGAAGTTGGCAATTGGGTTAGGTCTTGTGTGTGGTGGCTTGGAAAACGGAGGGGTGATCAGAGTCTTCAAGAACTTAAGGGTGTGTGGGGATTGCCATGCATTCATAAAAGGCTTGTCAAAAGTACTGGAGAAGAGGGTTGTGTTTGTTGTGAGAGATGCTAATAGGTTTCATAGGTTTGAAGGTGGGGTTTGCTCCTGTGGTGATTATTGGTGAAATAATATATTAATGGAGTTTTTCTTAAAGGCTCCTACCTTTTTGTTTAATTGTAATAAGGAATATGTAGTTTTCATATATTTATAGGAAAAAAAAATGCTTTGTCTGCATTAAATTTTAGTTGTCAGTGAGGCTCTTTTATTTTATAATTAATTCATGGAAAGTTACAGTAGTCCCCTT
Source organism: Chimonanthus salicifolius (assembly GCA_013350335.1). NCBI lineage: Eukaryota > Viridiplantae > Streptophyta > Magnoliopsida > Laurales > Calycanthaceae > Chimonanthus > Chimonanthus salicifolius. The sequence goes on along the minus strand of CM023535.1, from coordinate 4,167,707 downwards.
CCATCGACGAAACTACAATGGTTCCATCCATTGGAAACTATAGAAGTGTAGAGTTTGTGGTTCAAACATAATACAATCAGGTCTAGCAACTTCACTGCTTATTTAATGAAATAGATTAAATGGTAAGTTTTTAGTATTCATTGACCTCGTGATAACACACATCCCCCAAATTACTCACATATTTAAGGCCAATTTAATTGAAAGTTTTGATTCGTGCAGTGCATGCAAAACTTTGAAATGGGTGGTCAAAATTGAATTTTCATTTTTTAAAGTACATTTTTTTTAATTTATGTTTGGGAAACCGTGGAATGTCCATCGTAAAACCCCCACAGGTGAGTCCACTACCTCTATGACACACTAAAGTTAGGTCATGGGGGTTCGAGCCCACAACCTCCCGCTTACCAGTTGAGCTACACCCATTTCAGTTTTATTAAAAAATAAGCAATGGGAGAATCAGCATTTATTTTGCATAATACTCAATAGAACAAAGGTGTCATTGGTCAATAAGTACATTATTTTAAGTTTACCTGCTATACTATGTTAGTTTTACCAACTCATTTTATAAATCCGAATTATGTACAAGTGCTGAAATATAACTATGCTTTTATGGGTCAATTTTTATATCTGACTTGTTAGGAGAGGAATTGATATTATTTTTATTTTACCTTTTTATTTTTATTTATTGTGATAAATTAATAAATAAAAGAGTTTTAGTGCTACTTAAAAAAAAGTACCGGTGGATTAATTTTCTTGTAAGTGGGTTTGTTATCTAATCTATTTGAGATTTAAATCAGCTTTCCACTTATTAGATACTTGAATTGAACCACTATTATTAATTAATAGTTGAAAAGTTGGATTAATAAAGAGAGAAAAAATAGTAAAAATCTAAATTTAAAAAATAAATAAGATCGAACTGGTTATTTTATAACACGGGGTTTGATTTTGACAATATAGATGATTTTTCTAAATTAGTGGGAAGAAACAATTGTTGATGATGTAGATTTTGAAAAGGAAAGAAGTAGCTTATTTTGACTGATTTTATTTTATTTACATTCATTTTTTAAGGACTTGTCATCAATTTTTGTCCTGTTTGACTTTGCAACCGCCATCTTTGATCATTGATCAATATGATATGATTGACTGCTTTTAGTCAATTATTTCCTTATAATTAAGATGGTTGGACATTTTTTGTGTTGCGATTTTCATTTTCAGACACTGATTGTATTTTTATATAATTATTATTAATAAAAAATTGAACATTGAAAAATACAAATTACAAAGAGAGTGTTTGGTTCTTTAAGGTAAAATCAATAATTTTCTAAAAATGTTCATTCTAATACGAGTAAAATTTATTAAGAGACATTGAATAAAGTGAAATTTTTATTTTATCTCTATAGGTGTATCGACATGTAGAACATTTTATATGTAAAGCATCGTGTTATCGGTACACTGATATATAATGAGTGGTACATTGATAAAAGTAAAATAGAAATTTTAGTAAAAGTAAAATAGAAATTTTATTTCATTGTTGTCTGTTAACAGATTTTATCTATATTAGAATTACTAGCCATTTTCTAAGTGTTAATCTAATTAAAATTTTAAAATATCAACTTAGCCAAGAACAAATTATAAGATCTCTACAGTACCGTTTTGAAATGACCTATGATGATGAGGGGACAGCAATTGACGGCCAGGATCTTTCACGTGAAATGCTTAAGTATCCGCCGACGGTCATATCAATATGAAAGCTAAGTCCGTGATCCCACCATTTCTCTCTCATAGTTTTGATACGGTTCCTCAAAAGGAGAGCACGCCCCTTTTTTTTTTAATGTGGCCCACTCCATTTTCCCCTCTTTTATTTTTTACGCCACCAGGTGATTTCTTGCTTTTCTCCACTCCCCTGTGCGTTTTCCACATGGAACAAACCTCTCTCATTTGCAAATTGCAAATTGCATGTTGCCACTGCTTATGTAGTGACAGCAACACATGTATGGAAATCAGGAGTAAGAATATCGGGATTTGATGTGAATTAAAAAATTAAAATATAAAAAGTCGGCAATTCTATCAAATTAAAAACCCGAGTTCCTTTATATTTGTGGTACACTTGAATGTTCATTTTGTACAATTTTTTTAACTATTCGATTTAAAAGGAGTAGATTAATATTCTCTAAGCTCTTCTGTCTTTGGTTTTAACTTCCATTATTGAAATATACTTATTTTATGAAAGAATATTACTAGAAGATGATGTCACTTGCTCGTATAATAATAAACCATGTTGTAATTTTGTTGTCGTTGAAGGGAGAGAGGAGAGAGAACGTTAAAAGAATGTGTTACTTTTTTGGTGCTATCGAAGAATTTCTTATGTTTCTTAATTCATATGTAATTGAAATAGTAATATATTTTAAAATATTGCAAAAGAGAATGATCAAATTTGACTAATATGGTAAACATTTTGTTCTTAAAACTCATCTTTATTTATAATGAGTCTTTAACTCAAGTCTTGCTCAAAAGAAAAAGGATCATTCTTTTCATTATATTGTATCATATGCAGATTGAGAAGTTTACATATATATATATATATATATATATATATATATATATATATATATATATATATATATATATATATATATATATATAAGTGAGATACTTGGATATCTTGGTCTTTAAAAAAAAATGCTTATCCTCTACCATTAGATACTTTGATTGAACACTTTATCAAATTTTCAGTGGTACCCACAAATTTAGACTTCTCAACAAATTTTTGAGTGAAGTTAAGAGTCCATCAACTATAGAAAATTTTGTGGAAAAAAATATATAGATAATATAAAAGGCTTCAACATCCATGTCAAAATTTGTTACAAGATTGGCCTTATTCAATTATTTATAATTTCATCTGAATGTAATTTTTATGCAATATATGCATAATATATTATGTTTCAATTTTGAAGCTTGACCATGGCCCTAGATCCGAATTTGGGATGTGAATGTAAAGGTTTCAATCATCCAAATTTTGACTTGAAATTTAAATTGATGAGCTTGACAAGTTCATATCATAGTTGAGGCATGAGTCATGAGGTGGGTGAAATTTTAACTTATAAAAATGGGCTAACATTTTTAAAATGAGTAAGTTCAAAATTCAAGTCCAAGTAGTATTCAACATGATCCAATCTAATCTAAAATATATAGATACAAGCATATAATTACGAAAATGACATAAAAATTCTATAAAAAACTCAAACATATGTCTTGTTTGAGTGTGTCCTCTATGTAATGCAGTGATTAATGTAGATTATTGCATCCACTCTCCTCTCTTATATCGCACTTTTCCCTTAAAATCAAAGGTTATGATCATTTCATAAGGTCTACTTTAAAAAACACTGATAATTACTTGACCATCTGTCCTTCCATTAGTTTATCCATGTCATAATTATCTGGGAGCTTATTAACTGATAATTATTAAACACTGATAATCATATTTTTTAAAAAAAAATAAAAACTAGTTGGTTGATGGGCTCTACATGATGCTGAAATGTCAAGCCATCTAAAATAGAGTCCATGAAATCATCTAAGCCCTTTTGATTTTTTTTCAAGAATAAAAAAAGACTATTACATAAATATTTTTATGTGTGATGCTCAATCAAGTAACTAAGACATATAAAAAAAAGTTAGATCTAAATTAAAAAAATAAATTAATGACTTCATTATTTATCATATGAAGGGTTTCACTTGGGGTTCTTGTGAATGAGTACACAAAGTGTTGATACATTTTATTTATTTGTCTTTGTCATCATTTTGATGATGTCCATATAATGATCTATTTTGGTTTTTATCATTTTCCTTTTGTTTTATTCTCTCTGTTACAATTAGTTGTATGATATGTATTTTAAGACTGTCTCAAAATAGTTGTTTGATATGTCATTTTGATTCTCTCTCTGTTATATCTGATCTGATATGTATTTTGAGAGCCCTTCTTTAAACTAATTCAATTTTTTATACGGACAATTAAAATGGAACGGAGAGAGTAGTATTTATTTAAATGGAGTTGACTTAAAAAGAACTATTTTTAGTTTGAGCCAAGTCCAACTCAACAATCCATTAAAGTACACAAATGGGTCCAAGACATAGATTCAGGAGTCCAGATCATCTAGAAGTAAACAAGTATCGAGTGAGAGAGTTGGAGACCCATTTGAGTTGACCATTCATGCGTCCGGGGGTGGTAATTTTTTTACTAGATTTGTGAACTTGGTCATCCTAATTCAAAATATCAGATTTGGGTTGTTTATTCTTAAAAAATAAATTAATTTGACTCGAATTTATAAATTAATTTGACTCGAATTTATATAGTTTACCTATTAATTTTAGCCCGTGTACTCCACCAAGTTAAAAAAAATTAAGCTAATTGGCTCAATTTTCATATTTATTATTTTCACATGAAAAAAGTCATTTTATATTTCATTTTTTATTAAAAATATCATTTTCTCATTTTTTTAATTTGTTAAATTACTGTATAAATTTGGGTTAAGTTAGGTCGAATAAAATAAAATTCAAGTTTTTGAATTGGGTTAGTTAAAGAAATCTAGTTCGAGTCAAGTTAATAGTAAAAAACATTTGGATCTATTAGGCAACTCAATTCAAATTTTGACCCAACTTGACCTGACACAGGACTAAAAAAAGTCTAAAGTCTAAGCACATTGAAGAAGTAGCTTTTATTTTGAATCTTACCAAAAAAAAGTTCTATCATGCAGTGTTGTGATTTTTATCATACAATCATTTCCAAGTTATTTAATAATGCATAAATAGTTTAAGTAAAAAAATATTCTCACTATCATAACTGTAGATCCAAATAAATACAAATCAATAATCTTGATAGAAAATTTGTATTTAGATTTTATTATTTATTTATTTTAAATTTATTCAAGAGATTTATACTTTTGTTTATTTGTAATTCTCTTAGTATATATTGTATATTTAGATTAGCTTGCACATTACTCCTCACTTTGTGTTGGAATCGATCGCCTAACATATTTTCATAATCTTTCCTAATTTATAAGTATTTTTAGTGTTTGGATTTTTAATTGAGGTAAATACCTAAATGGGTAAACAGGCTTGGTTAAATGGGTTTCGGTTTGGGTTTGGTAAATCCAACATTTATCATTTTTAACGAGGTATGGATCAAGGTGAAAACCCGGCCCGAACGACCCATTGCCCCGCGTCTACTCCTACGTCTTCCATTGTATTTCTACTCGATGGAAGACGCACACGAGAACTGGGCAATCCAAGCGTCTTCGTCTTTGACTCCTACCACTTACGGACGCCAGCAGCAAAGTTAAATCCAATTCTCCCTACTTTCTCTCGCTTTTTTCCCCTCTTCCCTCACTGCCCCGGTTCTCCGTCGGCCGCGGCTGCGTTTTTTGTCCGACCACCAAAAGGTGGGCTCTTTCAGTCGCCGGTTTACAGCAGGTCTAACGGCCATTTCTTCCCTCCTTTCATAACAGTGTAAGAGTGAGAGAGAGAAAGAGAGGACTTTTGCTCTTGACTCTCTCTCCAAGAGTTCGGGATTTTTTCTGTTTTGGCGAACTTTGGAGTAGATCTGGGAAATTGGAGCATTTAGAGGGTTCTTGTAACGACGGCTATCGTTTTGTTTTGTTTTATAATTTTATTTTTGTTGGGGAGAAGAGGGATTTGATCGAGCTGCAAATTGATGGTCATTCAACGAAGAATTTGTCATCTATGATGACTGCAATCCTCCAACGACATCGATGCGGGTGGTGTCTCTGGAAGCCTCTCACATGGAATGGCAGATCTTGTTAGCTACAGGAATGCCGACCGTGACACTGAACAGGTATGATCTTTGTTTTTGTTTTATTTCTGGGTTCTATCTCATATTATGATTTTTGTTACACTTTTCTATATTGGATGATTCTCTGTAATTTGTATTAGGAGAGGTGTCAAGGAATTTTAGGGACACTTAATATTTTAATACGCGGATTTGGTCTTAATACTCGGAATAGGTTAGATGTAGGGCTTACGCCTTCCTATTTAAAAAAATACTGGGATTTTGGCGCTAGCATGTCCCTAGTGTGTCTTATCTCGCAATGGTGAGTGCACTTGAATTTGTCTCTTTATGGTTTTATGAAAAAAGTAGAACTTAGAAAGTTGACTCTGCATGGTCGAGAGAAATAACACTTATGATGATGTGTTGACTACGACAAGTTGTGCTTCTCTCTATTTGTGGCATTTGATGTCTTGGCATGGTTATCGCTTTTGGTATCAATAGTTAAGCTAAGCTGTTCTATGAGATGGATATATCGAGTAAAATTAAAAAGATAGAATTTGAAATGATTGCAGCATTGCACCAGAGGAACGTTGAAGGTGCATCAATAGTTGAGGAAATGGGGAATGCCATTTAAAATGGTTTGACCACATATGTTAATAGTTCTAGTACAAAGAATTGAAAGGTTACACTTAGGAGAAGGGGTAGACTTTAAAGTCTTAGATTGATGGGGTAAGGGGCGTGTGTGTTGGGGCTGCAAACGAGTCCCAAATCGGTTGAGAAAAGGGGGAAATCGAGAGTTATAAAGGACTGGGCAACTCCACCTATTAGGCTATTCTTTTTTTTTTTTTTTTGAGGTTTAGAGGTGTCTAGGTGTTGCACCTGACTAGTCCTCCGGAGTGTGTGAAAACTCCCCTATCCGCACACACCGGACAAGTATTAGGCTAGTCTTTTGGGTTGGAAGTCCAGGTCCAACAAGTAGTATCAGAGTTGGGCCCCAAGCCTACGCATGTGGACTCAGGATCCTTAGCCAAACGAGATGGTTGGCGACATGTTTGATCCGTCGGAGAGCCTCGTTTGAGGGGGGATTGTTGGGGCTACAAACGAGTGCCACATCGGTTGAGAAAAGGAGGAAATAGAGAGTTATAAAGGACTGAGCAACTCCACCTATTAGGCTAGTCTTTTGGACTGGAAGTCTAGGTCCAACAATGTATCTGTGTCTGTCTATATACATATAGACAGATAGATAGAAAGGGATATTTCTATGAGAACAAATGCCTCTAATGATTGTGTGGTTCGTCCTTTTATGACTATTGATCTTTTTAATATTGGGAGACAAATTCCCTCATCAGGATCATTTTTACCCCGGTCATAGTCAATAAAATCCTTTGCATTCCCTAGTTACACCCAAAATGATATACCCTCACCACTTGCAATGTTCCAAAATTTCTTCAAAATTTATCCCTATTTGTTTGATGTATTTGATGATTCCCCCACACCCTACCCCCCGCCCCCCCCTATGAAAAAAGGAAAGAAAATAATCTCTTTTTTGTTTTTAAAGATAATTTCTTTGTTTATTTCATCTCTATTAGCTGATTATTGGCATTGTTAGGTTGTTGTCATCAATTGGATATAATGATGTTGTTGATCTTTCTGTGGTTTTGATTTTTCTTTTGAAATCTATTTATTAAAAAGAAGGAATAATTGTCTTAGTTGTCGTCACCACCAAAGCCTTTCTCTCCTTTGTTTGAGGTAAGTTACAATTGGATTTGACAAATTGCCTATTTGACACCCATATGGTTTGATTCTACATCTTTTATGGTTGCAACAATGAGTGCATACCAACTATACTTATAAAGTTTCTTTTGTTAAAAAGTAAATGCATAAAAAATTCTTTTATAATAGATGTCTAGGTGTATAATTTTCATCATCGTCATCATCAAAACCTTTTTTCCTATCTGACAATTGAATGTGCCTGTGTACATATTGGTTGAATGTCATTTTCCTCTTTCGGACCTAACGTAGTATTTTATGAAGCACTTAGACTGAGTTTGAATAAAAGAAGATTTTTTTTAGAAGGAAGAAAAGAACATGATCTTAGAAATATTATAGGAATTTATTCATTATAGAAGAAAAGATAGATACTTTTCACTTCTGCTTCCTTGTTTAGCTCCCTTGGCAAATGAACAAAGGCTTACCACTTGAATTGTCAATCATAAAAAGGAGGAATGCCTTTGTTGTTAATGGTCCCATGACTAGCAGAGCTCAATGCAGATAGTTTAGCTGTTTATTCATATACTTTAATAGTTCATTTTTTGTACTCCACCAAAATAGTCCTTTTTATTCTAATTGCTAGTGTTTTTTTTTTTTTTAAGGCACTGATTGCTTTGAAGAAGGGTGCTCAATTGCTGAAGTATGGTCGTAAAGGGAAGCCAAAGTTTTATCAATTTAGACTTTCTAATGTGAGTATGGTACATGTCCTTTCTTTGGAAGTAGGTTAAGTTTAGTTGTGCTATTTCCTACTTGTGTCATTTGATCATGATTTCAACGTTTAGTGGATGCTCCACGTATTATGCTTCCTTCCCTTTAAATACTAATTTTACATTTGAATTTGCACCAATTTCTCATCTTCAACATTTAAGGATTGAAAGGCTGCAACTTAAAGTGGATGATACTAGAAAGGAGTGACCCTTAAGAATCTGCATTGAGACGATGAGGGTAGGCATGATGGATTTGAAGTTACTGATGTAGTCCAAGTTAGAATTGGATATACAATAGGTGATGTACCAAAGACGTGCTACATGCATCCCCGATACCAAGTGATGTAGGCTAAGGTGGTGTTGGAGAACTAGCCCTAGACCACAATGTAATAATGAAACCAATTTGGTGACACCCGAGATCAGCTAAAGTCAAATAGGATGCTAACACGACCCTTTGGCAAAATAAGTCCGATGATCGTCTCTGTCACCCCCTGAATTTCCGAGACATAATTTTTTTTCTACTTCTAGTTTCTTCCAACCAAATGTCTTCCAACGGTTCGTTTCTCAACGATGTGGAAACTCTACAACTCCTAAATTTCCTTAAAAGACAGGAAAATTCTACTGAAATTTCAGTAGAGTTCTGTCCTTAAATGGAACATTTGGAAATTTTTCTAAAACCTGTTTAACTTGATATAAGCACTTCTATATAATCCATTAATCACATGCACATACCCCCTTACTACTATGGGATCTCCTGTCCCCTCCAACATCATCCGCCAACAATATACATATTTATCTTTACACATCCACAATCTCAAATCATAAACCTAACTAGGCCTCAAGCCTTTATCTCAATAACTCAAATAAACAATTCCTCAAGACATACCAAGTCTCAACACATATAACTTAAAAGGAGTCACACCACTATCTAAAATGACTCATTCATAATAACACAAAATAATTAAAAAGGGAAAGCAATCCGCGCCTTAACGCCTAATGGTAACTCTGGGAGATCATATTACCCCACTTTGGGCTAAGATTCTGAAATTCATAAGGGAGTGAGCTAGCCGTGCCCAGTAGAAAGAATGGACAAGTCTTATGAAGTAAATTCTAGCCGAACAATTTTCATAATAAATACATGAATTTATATCTACAGGCAATGCACTTGTCTAAGAGCCAATGAAACCAGCAACAAACTATGCACTTTATTCAATCAATTAAATCTTACAAAACTAGTCTATGAAAAGGAACTTACTTGCACACAAAAGGAGAACACACTCGACTCCAATTGCAAACTCAAACCAAGCTTCACTAAGCTTTCTTTGAACTTCAACTTGAAGTACAAAAATCAAACTCAAGACTCCATATTTTCCATGCTTGAATTCGGCCATGGACACAAGCATTTATAGGACTTCTAAAACTCCAAAACCTAACAGTAACTTAACCTTAACCTTAGCTTAACCTTATCCATGCCCTAACCTACTCTAAACCACAGCTAACTCACGACCTGAAACCTACTATAAACTACAGCTAACTCATGGTCAAAACCTACTCTAAACCACCCTCATTGGCCTGGGAAAATAAAAACCCATTTGGACATGTAATCATCTGACCATGGGTTACATGAGAACCAATAAAAAAGGGGAAATAAAATAATAGAAATTACAACCAATCGCCATAAGACATGTCAAACCCGAAGACACTCAAACACAATGTCTTCATGTGCCCAATGTTCATGCTCACGTCGGAGAGGAGTAGAACCACATTGGAAGAGTGAGAGTGAGTTGTAGTTACTTGAGGGAAGTAACTTCCATTCGATCCACACCATCCACTCAAACTAGATCAAATCTGAAACGCCCATGCATAAGAGTCCAATCCTGGCTGCTGAAGGGCTCCACAAGGTTTGGAAGAGAGAAGGTAGGAGTTGGAAGTGAAAGTAAGAGAGAAGCTCGATTTAGACTCATAACTTAGGATACGTAACTCGGAATTGGCTGAACTTGGGTTTGTTGGAAAGGTCTTTGAGTAAGCTTTCTAATGTCCAAATTTCATCAAATTCGACATCGTTTGGTACCCCAAACGATGTTTCTGTAGATCAGATTCTAGCTAACTTATCTAGATTGTTGCCAAGTGAACCCTCCTCCAAGTGGTGTCAATTAAGCTGTCAAGTGGGTCCCGAGCCGATTGGTGGGGTCCACATACACTAAACCTACTGACAAATAGTTCTCATTAGCTGGTTTCTTCCTATACTTGCCACGGTCAAAGATAAAGTTCTCTTTACTCCCATTTCTTCCTTTGATGACCACATCAGTTACTGAGTATGATTTTTGATATGGTAGAGTAGAAAAATAGAACTCAAAAAGCCAATCCCAGATGGATGAAAAAAATGGACTTTATGAGGTTGATCGCTTTTGTTGGTGATAAAAGAACAATTTCTCTTGATCAAAACTTACATTGTCTCTGGTTGTTATGTTCCTATAGTTACATGATTTTGGATTTAAATTACTCTGTTCAGGAAAACACTGAATAAATTTCAAAAGAAAAAGAGTGGCAACCAGAAAATCTGGGCCTCTTCATTTATTTATTTTCTGGGTGATGAAGTTATTGGGCCTCTGTTGGCTAATTGAAATTTCTTATTGAATATGACATTGCTGTTAATTGGTCATAGATTTTTGTCTTTTGAGTTACAGGACGAGTCATCATTGATTTGGTTTTCAAGCAGTGGAGAAAGAAAATTGAAGCTAGCTTCTGTGTCAAAAATTATCTGTGGACAAAGAACTGTGAGATTTTATCTGCTTATTTATGATTTGATTATTTGATCTTTTCATTCATACTTATTGGTATATGAGAAAATTCACACGGGTTGGTGAGTGATAACAAACATTTACTTTATTCAGTTCTATTAATGTTGATTTTTTTCAGCCTGTCTTCCGACGCTATTTGTGCCCCGAGAAAGACTGCCTGTCTTTTTCTTTAATATACAACAATGGCAGACGATCACTCGATCTGGTCAGTACACAATTGTTAGATTGTTTAGTATTTTACTTCCTGAATTTCTATGTGCTGATTATCTTGTTTCACCGATGTGATTTTGTTCTTTTTCTTAGATTTGCAAAGATAAAGTTGAAGCAGAACTGTGGTTTGCATGCCTCAAGACATTGATTTCTTTGGGCCAATGTGGACGTTCAAAAATTGATGGGTGGAATGATGGTGGACTTCATTTTGATGTAATTTTTTTGGAAGTTTATTATTTTGATCTAATTTATTTGCTAAGAAAATTATCTTGAGCATTTTGCTATCAAATATGTGGCTAGTTCTTCCTTAGAAACACTCTAAATTACATGTATAAGCATGCTGAGTTTGCAACTGCATGGATATAAAGTTATACTTCCACTGCTTGATATTTCCGTCACACCTCATCAATATTTGCCCCTATAACTTACCATGATTCCATTCCACCTGAAATCTTTTTTTTTTTTTGGACGACGGAGGGGGGGAACCTCGAGCGCCCTACTAAACCCCCCCTTCGAGTGACATCCCACATCCCACAGGATAGCCACCGGGTTATGCCACGGGGACTCGAGCTTGTACCATCCCGCTTCCTGAGGTGGAATGTTACCAGCTGAGCTACCCCGTGTGGGTTATTCCACCTGAAATCTTTACTGTTCTTTTGAGCTCATCAACATTCGCTTGCAAGATTAGTGTGGATTTTAGTTTCAAAACAATACCTTTATGGCTTGTTCTTGTAAATTTCAATATATTGCCAGAGCATACATGTCAATATCATATTTTGTTGATTGTTTTACCTTCAAAACTCTTTATTTTTGAAGTTTCTGAAATACAGAAATATGCGTGGTGCCAATATTCTTTGTTGCTATGCTTTGTAGTCATATCTCTTTGCTTGTTTGAACCAACCTTTAGCCGTTTATATTCTAGGCATGGTAGTTCTTAATACTCACCTAATTAAATGCAGAGGAACTCATGATTGCAAAGTGGTTTTTTATTGGAAACCATTCTCAATGTGACGTTATACATGAAGATTGTGAGCTCTGATTGGATCACCTTGAATCAAGGGAATGGATGGGAGAAAGGCCTATCCAAAGACTTGTGACGCTCTAAATTTCAGTTTGATCATATGATCATACTTATGAATGTTATCCCAAAATAAACAACAGAGTACACAAGTAAAATCAGTTTTGATCTGCCAGTTGGTACAACTCTCATCTTGATGAAATTTAATACTTATTCAGTAACTAGGGGTAAAGGGCGTTTGAGAAGAAGATGGGTGGAAAAGGGTCCCAAGTGGACACCACAGAAAAGGTTGCTCTATACAAACTGATTAGTATTTGAAAATCTTTCTGATTATATGCACAAGTTGACAGTACCATTTATATCTCTTTTAGTTTGTTGTATTACCTATTGCATTCAAATCTTATTGTTGCAATGCAAAACTTGTGATGAGTCATGTACCAGACATTTGGCTAATGCTTTTTCCTTTTTACCTCTCAAAAAGGGGGAATATTTCAAACTAGGTCAGATCATAAAATAGCAAGAGAACTTGAATTGCAAATTGTTGTAGACTAGACCGAACGGGAGGAATGAAGGAGAATAGAAGAAGTGGTGAGGAAAATTGGAGAAAAGATAATATAGCTCTTGTATCGATATCTCTAGTAGATGGTATTAAGTGGGTTTTATAGACATAGGAGTACAACAAAAAAGGAAAAAACACCATAAAAGGAAGTCAACCCTTGTGGTGATCCTAAAGACCTAAAAAAATACGTGGTTACATTATCCTACAACACTTCTCCTCAAGCGGGTTCTAAATATCAATCGAGCCCAGCGTGTCTATGATGGCATCAAGGCGCGAACTAGATAGAACTTTGCTGAGCATGTCAGCTAACTGATCCTTCGTCTGCAGATAGGGAGTGACAAATGAAATGACAATCGACTTCAACATGCTTAATGTGAAACACTGGGGTTTTTGGCAATGTGAATTGAAGCTTGATTGTTACATAACAGTCATTGGCTCAGATATAGGAAAACTCAGTTCAAGAAAAAATTCTTTGAACCAGAGTAACTTACTGGCACTGTTAGCGATAGCCCTGTATTCAGCTTCAATGCTAGATTGAGCCACCATGACTTGCTTCTTATTGTGTCAGGAAACAAGATGAAAGCCAAGAAAATACAGTAACCGAAAGTTGAATGACGATCATCTTTGGAGGCTGCCCAATTAGCATTGGAACAACTTCTGATAGAAAGAGCTCATTTTAGATGCTGTAAAAGAGACCGAGACCAAGATGAGCCTTGAGATAACTCAAAATGCGAAATATGGCTTGAAGATAAGGTTCTCTTGGGCATGCATAAATTGATTGACGATTCCAACAGCATGGATAAATCGGATTGTGTATTTGTCAAATAGATGAGCTTGCCTATGAGCTTCTGATGAAAGCTATGATTTGGCATAGTAGCAAATAAGTGAAAAACAAATAAATCCGAATAGTACAGCGCACCAAAGTACCAATTGGCCCAGAAATACTCAAAGACAGCAGATCTGAGAAAGAAATGATCCAAAAGTGGGTCCCATTCGTCCAAAATCCTTGAAGTAGCTGGTGAGGAACAAAAAGGGGCAGGGACGACTGTGATGGAAGAAAATAAGGTCCCGATACCGACAATTAGGCCAGATCTTAAAGGCCAAAGGGCCAAAAAAATGCAGATTTGACGCCCCCAGACTGAGTAGAAATATTAGCAAAATGGGTCCACAGGTCAATGAACATGTCACTCAACTGTACGTGTCTAGAACGGCAAGGGACGAGCACTGAGGTAAAGTTTGAGGGCAAGACATGAAGGGATGTGCCAAATCTAGGGTTCTGATTCCACCATTGTTGGATTTTGCAGTTTTCTGGAAAAAAAAAAAAATTCACCTTTGATTGCTCTAAAAAATTCCAAAAGGAGATTTGGAGTACAGCAAGGAAGGCTAATCAAATGCTGTGGTTATTCGAAGGAGATCCTGGAGCTGGGCCCCACCAATGATAGCAATGATTAACACCTTTACAAGTGGCTCTGCTTACCATGTTGTAGACTAAACCGAAGGGGAGAACTGAAGGAGAAGAAAATAAATGGAGAGAGAAAGTGAAGAGAAGATGATGTAGCTCTTGTATTGATATCTCCAACAAATGGTATTACATAGGTTTTATAGACATAGGAATACGAAAAAAATGGAAAAGCACCATAAAAGAAAGTCAACCCTTATGGTGATCCTAGAGAATACAGAAAAGTAAAATACATGGTCCTACAACACGAATTATTGAATCTTAGCCATAGATGTATAAGACTTCTGTCTCTAGGGTAAATTGTGGGTTTGTGTATTTCTGTATGTACTATGTGGTGATTGCAGTATCGGATGCCTAGTAACTGTTGGGTTGGTTTAAAATGCAGAATGTGCATTTAGCCCATAAGTGGGAAGTGCACATGGCTGGGGGCCTGCTGAAATTATGAAACCCACCCAAAAGTCCTTATTTCTCTCTCTCTCTCTCCCTCCCTCCCTCTTCAGATACAGACGTTCAACCTACTAAACTCACTCCAAACCCCAAAATGCAAGAATCTACTCAATCTCCTCTCTCTCTCTCTCTCTCTCTCTCTCATCTCCCTCTTTGGTAATTAAGCATTTGTGAAATAGACATGGGTATAGATGCATGCGTCAAAATCCAACACGGGTATTAGATGTTTGATCTAGCAAATAAAAAATTATGGTATTGATGGATTTAACGTGATACTTGAATTAGTTTAAATAAGTACTAATTAAGAAATAGCATTTGAAAGTATCTAATATAACACAATGTATATATTTTATTTAAGAAGAATAAAAAACATTTTTATAATTTAGTTAGATTTCAGAGGAAGAAAAAAATTGTGATTATATATTTTCACCCGGCAGAACAGCATTAGGCCACCTTACATAAGCCAACCCCATACATTATCATGTGTAAAAATCTCTTTCTTCAGGGTGCATCCATTTTGGCTCACGATGCCATTGTGCATGGTGTACATGAGTTTTGATGGTTTTTTGGTTATAAAAATAAGGAGGTGGGTCCTAAATTTTCATCAATTGAATTGACTGAAGGTGGTCCCAAGAACAGTACAATTGGTTTTGGGTTATAAGCAATCCATGAGTGGGACTCTTTGGAGGAAAAAAAAAAAAAATTCCTTAAGTGGGTCCTAGATATCCATGTTTGAGTTGATCAAAGGTTGTTCCAACCGTCCATATTTTGCAGATTGCTCTCTCTCTTCTCTCTCTCTCTCTCTCTCTCTATATATATATATATATATATATATATATATATATATATATATAGTATATATGTGCACGTGCAATTTCTGTAATTGATTCGTTATCTTTTATGTTATGCATCATGTTTTTACTTGATTTCATTAAATTCTTTTCAGGATACTAGAGATTTGACATCCAACAGTCCAAGTGACAGTTCAGTTGGGGCTCCACCTGATTTTAGCTCTCCAGAAACATCCATAAGTAGAAGCACAAGTATTTTACCCAAAAGTTATCCTCTTGAAGTTTCACATCATTCAGAAAGGTTAGATGTAGTATCGGACCTAAAAAATATGCAAGTAAAAGGAGCCGCTTCAGATGCTTTTCGAGTTAGTGTTTCAAGTGCTCCTAGTACTTCAAGTCATGGTTCTGCACAGGATGATTGTGATGCATTAGGGAATGTATACATATGGGGTGAGGTTATTTGTGAAGACTCTGTAAGGGTTGGGGGTTCTTCAAGTACAAGAATTGATGTGCTGCTTCCCAGGCCCTTAGAGTCCAATTCGGTTTTGGATGTTCATCGTATAGCCTGTGGGGTTAGACATTCAGCATTAGTTACAAGGCAAGGGGAAGTTTTTACCTGGGGTGAGGAATCTGGAGGACGCCTTGGCCATGGAGTTGGTACAGATGTTATTCAACCTCGTCTTCTTGAACCTTTGTCTTTTTGTAATGCTGATATTATTGCATGTGGGGAGTTCCATACTTGTGCTGTTACGTTGGCTGGTGAACTATATACATGGGGTGATGGCACACATAACGCTGGGATTCTCGGCCATGGAACAAATGTCAGTCACTGGATACCTAAGAGAGTTTCAGGTCCTCTGGAGGGACTTCAAATTGCTTCAGTTGCATGTGGTCCATGGCATACAGCCTTAGTGACATTGAGTGGGCAATTGTTCACATTTGGTGATGGAACTTTCGGTGTCTTGGGCCATGGTAATAGAGAAAGTGTTTCATATCCAAGAGAGGTTGAATCTTTGATGGGGTTGAAAACAATTTCTGTTGCATGTGGAGTGTGGCACACTGCTGCTGTGGTAGAGGTTATTGTGGCGCAATCTAGTTCCAGTGTTTCTTCAGGTAAGTTGTTCACATGGGGTGATGGTGACAAGAATCGTCTTGGTCATGGTGATAAAGAACCTAGATTGAAACCCACTTGTGTACCTTCACTTATTGACTACAATTTTCACAAGTTGGCTTGTGGGCATAGCCTTACTGTTGGCTTGACTACGTCCGGGCATGTTTTCACCATGGGAAGTACAGTTTATGGTCAACTTGGAAATCCCCTTTCTGATGGAAAGGTACCTTGCTTGGTTGAGGATAACCTTGTTGGTGATTCTGTTGAAGAGATTGCCTGTGGCTCATACCATGTAGCAGTGCTTACTTCCAGAAATGAGGTTTACACATGGGGAAAGGGAGCTAATGGGAGGTTGGGCCATGGAGACATTGAAGACCGAAAAAGACCTACACTTGTTGAAGCTTTGAAGGATAGGCACGTTAAATCTATTGCTTGTGGGTCAAACTTTATGACAGCTATATGTCTGCATAAATGGGTTTCTAGTGCAGAGCAATCTCAGTGCTCAGCATGCAGGCAAGCTTTTGGATTTACTCGTAAAAGGCATAACTGCTACAATTGTGGACTTGTCCACTGTCATTCTTGTAGTTCTCGAAAAGCATTGGGAGCAGCATTATCACCTAATCCTGGAAAACCTCATCGTGTATGTGATTCCTGTTATGCCAAACTAAGCAAAGTGTTAGAAGCAGGTCAAAATGTTAACAAGAAAACTATTATACCTCGTCTCTCGGGTGACAATAAAGAAAGGTTAGACAAAGTTGAGACAAAATTGTCAAAGACTGCATTACCTACCAATCTTGATTTGATTAAGCATCTGGATAGCAAAGCGGCCAAACATGGAAAGAAGAGTGATTCCTTATCATTGGTTCGGGCCTCCCAAATCCCTTCAATGTTAGCATTAAAAGATGTTTCTTTTCCTAGTGCAGTTGATCTGCGTAGAACAGTTCCTAAACCAGCTAACACATCATTTGTTCAGTCTGGTATAAACTCCAGAGCTGTTTCACCTTTCTCAAGAAAATCTAGCCCTCCACGTTCTGCAACTCCTATGCCCACAACATCGGGCCTTTCTTTTTCTAAAAGCGTTGCCGAAAGTCTGAAAAAAACTAATGAACTCTTAAATCAGGAAGTACAGAAGTTGCGTGCCCAGGTATATTAGCTTTTCATTAATGTTAGTGATACATTAAGACCAAAATCCTTGTTTATTTATTTTAATTTTGAATGTGGCTCAGGTGGATAGTCTGAGACAACGATGTGAACTTCAAGAATTTGAACTGCAGAAAGCAGCAAAAAAAGCTCAAGAAGCTGTTGCTTCGGCTGCAGAGGAGTCAGCGAAGTCTAAAGCTGCAAAAGAAGTTATAAAATCCCTTACTGCTCAGGTAATATTCTGATATACATCATTGTCATCCGAGCCATTCTTCACATTCATAGGTTAGAAAATAAATAACGTAGATTTTGCACCAACTGTTGCGTATTTATGTCCCATACAAATTTATGCTGGACGTTCGCCGACAAATTCCAATCAACCAAATTACATTGTAAGAAAGTGGAAGGCTATTACAAAATAGAATGGATTTGATTACAAGTATTTGTACAGAAATGAAATGATGTGGAAATGAGCAAATGACTGAGATGAGAGATTATTGATTGATGACCCTTATAGTAGGAAGAGAAACCACAAGAGTGGGCATTGTGCAATGAATTATGCATAGATTAAAAATATCATATTCTTAAGCACAAGTGCCATGTGGGACCCATGGTGGACTGAATGGACCGCATCCCACCTACCCCTCATGAATTGTACTCATATCCAATTTGACACTACTTTGAGTTATTACGCCTATTTATAGAACTTGATGAATTTCCATGGTTGGATAAAATTGATTTTTTGAGCCCTTAAAAAATGGCTTTACTTATCTGATTGAGATTATTTCTTAAAGGAATTACATACAAGCCAAGAAGTTTCAGACCCACCCATCCATGTGGGCATAGGTGGGTGGGATCTAGGAGTGCTCAAATTAGAACTTGAGTGCTAGTGCCTGGTTGATCCTCTCTCTCTCTCTCTCTCTATATATATATATATATATATATATTCTTTCATAAGAGCAATTCTCATGAGACTTTCATACAAACTTTGGTTTGTGGGGTTCACAGTAGATCTAATGGATTCAATTCATCCCTCAAATCTACTTATCCCCTATGAATTGCACCCATTCCCAATTTGACTTTTAAAACCCATTAATCTAACTCGATAAATTGCTACCATTAGATAAATTTGAAATTTTGGAGGTGTTAAGAAACATGACTTCTCTTATCCAATCAAGATGAAATTTTATAGGCATCATATACAAGTCAAGGCCTTTCAAACTCACCCATCCTTGTGGGCCCAAGTGGTGCCCATTCGCCATTTGCACCAAATTTGTTGCAACCTATATATATACAAATGCTGGCCATGAGGGCCCTAGTCACACCAATTCCTCCCTCACAGTCACCTATTTCTTGCGAATTGGATCCTTAACCAATTTGACCCCGATTTGCATTATGCTCACCGTCGATATAACATGGATGTCCACCTTTTGATTAATTGAGTCTTTGGGACCTTAAAATACATGGTTTCACTTATCTGATCAAGATAATTTCAAATTAATCACAAAAGAAGAAGAAATACAATCAGAAAGCCAAAACAACTGGGCAAAAAGAGCCCGACACCCAAGAACGAGAACCTTAGAAGAACCCCTCAAGAGATTACATGAATTTTTTACAATTTCCAAAGGCAAAGCCAAACCCTAATGCACCATTTCAACTGCAGTTGAATTCACAGCTTATGGGATCCAGGAGGCCATAAAACCAAAAGAAGTAATAGAATGACAAATCCTTTCAACTTTATCTAAATAGGTCCATGGGCAAAGATAACCTGAACCCAACCTACAAATATCCTTCTAAAATACTCCCTACAACCCTAATTCTTCCAATTCCAAAATATATCTCCATAAAGCACAAAGTTCCTCTTCAATCACTCTTCCATTTGGAAGAGGACCAGCAAAAGAGATCCTAGTATCTCCAGATTCATTTCGAATTACCCCACCATAGGCTGCTAGACTAAGATCACACACAACTACTACCCATGGGTAAATGTGTGCTTCAACGGAGTAGGGCTCTGGGCTAGCTATGGAACAAGCTTGTGAACTAGGGACCCCCTTGTTGCAAGTCATTCTTCATCGATCAGTACGATGGTGCCAGAAGGCAAGCAACTCCCGTCATATTCAATGGGTTCAATGTCCAATTATTCAAACAAGAAGAGGATTAATCGAAATATAGCTGCAACACCAAAACAGGGTGGAAAGAACCGAAGGCCTTCTTTTGAACTTTGACTGGGGGGTCCAACCATGCAGTTCTATTTTTCATTATTTTATTTTGGTTACCCTCTCGCTGTCATATATATATATATATATATATATATATATATATATATATATATATATATATATATATATAATTAAAGTGACCATATTTGTGGCTAAAGAATAATTGCTTGATTGATAAATCAAAGTGATTTTTGGTGGGCTGCTTATGCAAGCATGTAGACCTTTCCAATGGGTCCACTGACATGTTGAAGTGGGTCCTACATAGGGATGCCTGGATGATCATTATCTTGTGCCCCTTTCAATTATGTACATGGACATATTTTTAGGGTTTTACATCCAGTTGTGGACATCGGTTGGATGAGTGTTGAGGGGTGCATGGGATTATAAGACTTTTGTTTTCTCTTTTCTTTTCTTTTTTTGGTTCGAAAAGGGAAAGGAAGAGTAGAGCGCAGAATGATCCTAGTTATTTGAATTTATGTGCTTACATTTGTCTGTTTGAAATGTTGCTGTGACTTTTCAATTGATACTTTTTTCCTTTTGTCAAATGATTTGTAGCTCAAGGATATGGCTGAGAAGCTGCCAGTTGGAATTTATGACAATGATGATACAAGACCAGTATATGTTCCGAATGGCATAGAACTAAGTGCCACTCAGTACTCCAATGGAAATGGAGAACATAAACTGAGAACTGATGCAAACAGCAGTTCTCATTTTCCTTCTACTACAGCGGATGAATGTGCTATGAATGGCATAGCTGGCCAAAGTCATCAAAATGGAGAAGCTATTGGAACGAATACCCAGAATCAGAGATTCCTGAGTTCCAACATCAAGGAAGAGCACACTGATATGGGATTGCCAAATGGTAGTGGAGGCACATTGGTGTCGGGTGGCAGGTCAGAGGATACTGATGCCAATGGTTACAGTGGTCTGATACCCAGAAATCCCAATCCTTCAAGCAATCAAGTTGAAGCAGAATGGATTGAACAGTACGAACCTGGTGTATATATAACCCTCGTGGCACTTCAGGATGGAACAAGAGATCTCAAACGAGTTCGTTTCAGGTATTTATAGAACCATTTATATGTTTTTTTCCAAATCTGGTAAATGTGTTTCAGTGCATGCTAACAGCTAGAACTTTGAATATCTTTGTATAATGTGTTCTGCAGTGTGGGGTGATCTTGGGAAAAATAAGAATCACATTTGATGGGATGGAATTTCTTGCCTTTTCTACTATGATGGAATTGTTCTTTTGGTTGATACTCGAACTGCTTCTTTGTGGTGGAAATGTGCTGGAAATGGATATTGTATCTATTGTTATTTTATTAATACAGGATGCAGAATCAACAACCATGCTTAAACATTCCACAGCACTGTCATGCATAACTTTTAACACATCAAAACAAAGAAAAATGATCTGGTAATCTGGAATCGGGATACATGTGCATACCCTTGTAACTGTTGGATGCAATAATCTGGACAGAATTGCTGTTGTGCTGTGGGATGCAATAATGCTAGGTGTGGTTATGTTCCATAGAAACTGGTTGGCATGATTTAATCCAAAGGTGATTAGACTGATAGAGGCCTGTCCCCCATAGAGGGTAGTTTGAGATCCAATTGTTAGCTCTCCAAAAAAAAAAAAAAATGGGCTCCAGCAACTAAAAATTTTTTGGAGGAGGTAGATACATGTTGCATCCTGATATGCTAGAACGTTTCTATATAGTAAATGAAAGATAAATAGTTGGTTAGAATTCTCCTTCTATTTCTTGTACACCACGTTCAGATGACTGATTTTTATATTCTGTGAATGGAAATGCATCTGCAGCCGGAGAAGATTTGGAGAGCATCAAGCAGAAACTTGGTGGTCCGAGAACCGTGAGAGGGTGTATGAGAGATACAACGTCAGAGGATCAGATAGGTCATCATCGGCCACGTCAGTCCATTCTGCACGTAGATCAGAAGAAGTCCCGCTGTCTTCCTGAGCATAGCGACAGGATGATTGTGCAAAGTAAATTCCTTATCACATTCTGGGTCAAGGTTTGTAGTGGGGAAGGCAGATATAGGAATCCCTGTGTAGGGAAATTAATGTTTTACCTTTTTTTCTAGATCTGTTCTTTATTTTATCCCTTATTTTCATCTCCTGGGCCTGCGCCCTTGTTGTATTGTAGTGTATATAAAAGCATCAATTGTGAAAATCAATGGGCAGAAGCGGCTCTCTTGGGGAGAAGGGCTCATCTGTGATTTTGCTGTTCACATTGTGCAGCATTGCCTGCCTACAATTAGGATACAGAACACAAAGTTGGAATTAGGAAGGATGCATTTTCATCATCAAAGTAATGAAAGTGATGTTACGGTAACAGTCCTCAAGTTGCTTCTTGCCAGAAATCTCACCCTAGATTTTCCTGGGGTTCTCTGTATTACATCACTCTGCATTATTCTTTTCATTCAAACAGTCAATCTTGTCCATCGTCAGGATTGGTGCTCTCTACGCCGAGTTAAGCAAGTTGGCATACAGGAAGGTTTCAGTTTGGGAACCATTAGGTTCTGTGGAGAAATTACAATTAAGAATTCAGCCATGAAACAGAAAAGAGGATCTACAGGTATGGGTACAACAGTACAACACGCTGGAAATTGAGAACTCAGGGACCTAGCTTTTGCTGCGTATTTAATATGTTTACTTTCGGTCTTTCTACATTCTTCAAATGCTAATGTGACTTTGGGTATTCACATTCCAAGAATGAGGAACTTTCCAAGTTTGATACAGACCCACCCACAACTCCACCTAGGGGTCCAAATATCAGCCGATACGAATGATAAGGTTTTGAAACTGTACCATAACAGTCGATACGATTCGTATCGGCTGATATTCGGCCGATATGCTGATACATCGGCTGATATCACAATATCCGCAGTTTTATATCGGCCGATATCGGTCATTTTTGTAAAAAAAAGAAAGAGGAGAGAAATATCGACTGATATATTGGTTGATATCGAATTTTAAACCCCGAACACCACCCCTACCCACTCATCCAAAAAAAAAGGGAAAAAAAGAAAAGCTGAATGCGATGTAAATACTTGTTAAATTTCAAGTGTCCTAGTGTTGCATAATGGCCTGTATATTCTATTACAATGTATAAATTTATGCAGACATTGTAATAGAATGTAATGATTGAGCTAAATTTAGAAATTTCTTTTAAAGGAGTGCAAAAATCATTCCCTTGTTTGAATGTAATGATTGGAAGAAAAGGCATAACGCCAAGTTCTTGTCCATCTGAATGTAAGGAATAGAGTCCTGCCAACATGCCTGAGACTCGTTATACTCACATTTCTGCAAGATTGAACCGCCCGGAGGGAGGTTCCCAAGTCAGGGAAGGGAAGCAAAGCTTGATAAGGAAGGATTAGGATTCCAATTGAAAGCTACAATCATTTGTCTAATAATATTCTCCATATTAGGGCTAATCTGCCAAAAGGTTGAAATTTTAGAGAACAATTTTATTGTAAGAACCTAGAGTGGTTGGCCTAACGGTCAAGAAGCTTTCATCATGAAGGGAGGTCATGGGTTTGATTCATGCTCAATTTCTTCGTGTCACTCTCCATAGGGTTACTCTGTATCGAAGAACTAGATGTGTGTGTGCACTGTACAGAGAGGTGTACACATGCTCCAAAGGATTAGTCGAGTGAGGTGTTTGGACATTTTTAATCATAAAAAAACAAAGAAAAACAATTTTACTGTAAGTTAGTAGAAGAGTCGGTTAGTTCTCCCTGTGGAGTTTATTTGTTACTATTTTATTTTTTTCAACGCCTTTTTATGATGGTTTATGGGCTCAAAGACAAGCCATCTACGAGAACTATTTATTGTTGGAATGCAATATATAAGGTTGCATGATGGGTTGGAGAGACTCTTAAAAGTGTATTTCAGTATAATAGTGACTGGGCTTTCTCGTTGGCTGATTTTGCGATATTGAAGTCCAATAGTTTGACATAATATAATCTTGATTTACCACAATATTAAGCTTATATCATCATTCATCTACAATGTATTTCATGTGTAACCTCACCGTCTAAGCTTGTGCGATGAAATGTTTAAGAGAAGATATTAGAAATAAATGTAGTAGAAATAATTTAAAGATTACTCTGATAAATGATTAATTGAGAGAAACTCGTTTCAGATAGGTATGATTATATAAATAGAAGATTAAACATAACTCAATATAGAACAACAAATATCATTCTATCTTGATTTATGAGAACTATCTTCAGTGAAAAAATAAAAAAGGAAAATTCTTCTAACTCAATGTATATGGCTTGTAAGTTGTCACATAATTCACTAGATTTCTGATCAGAACTACGAAGGAAATAGGTTCAAATCATAATAGGATTGCTTAAGTCTCAAACTACAAATTTAATATATCAGCCATTTCATCATAGAGATGTGAAGCAACAAAAGTTACAGACCCTATGATGGTCAACTCCAATAAATGGTCCAATAAAGTTACAAAATTATTTTTTTAATGTGCTGCATCAAAGCAAATAATGTTTCCAAAAAGGCCGTAGTCCAGCATCATCTACTAGACCATGTTAGTAATATAATTCTCTTCACCAACTTGGAACAGCATAAAAAGGATGGATCATCAATTTGCCTTACTTAAAATATATGAGTAGATCTAGGGTTCTTCTTTGGATCATGAGTAATCTTTTATAATCCATTAAACAAATCCAACATCTCCATCACCTTCGGCGTAAATGTTTGTGAACTATATAAAAGTTATTTTTCATAGAAGGCACATACTTTTTATTTTCTTCTTTTTAAATAAATGGAATTGGTGACTTCATACTAAATATTTTTTTCTTCTTTTATTTGTTCATTACATATGACTGGTGAATTCATATGGGTAGAATGACTTATATATAGACAAGGAATACTTTTCTTTTTTGGGTTTCAGAGGGCAATGGAGTGGAATTTGGGTCATCTTATTTTTGTACTATTATTTTTTATAAAAAAAAATTATCAATAGGGATACAATTCAAATTTTCCAGAAAAGATTAGAATATATTTAAAAAATTCGGGTGGATATATTGCTCAGCATGTGTGGTCCATGTGATGATCAGTGCAAACCAATCGACACATCGCTCCACCATTGAAATTGAAATCCTACTTGAGCCTCTATGCAGATGGATCTAAGCCTCAAAGAAATAAATGAACCTTTTCTTTTTTTATAATTAAAGTGTTCATGTCTCTTAGACTGCGTTTGAATGGGTGGTAATGAAGGTAACTGAGGTAACCCATATTACCCTTGTTTGGTAACTAAGAGGTAGGGGTAAAAAGCAAATTTTTACCCCTCTTCTTCATTTTTGAAAATCCTTTCCAAGCCGAGAATATTCATAATAAATTTACTGCTTGGGACATGTGCAAGCCTTCCTTCGTATGACTATTTGAAGTAAAGTGTGAATCGAACTCAGGATTCTGACTTCTTCACATAAATTTTTGACCATCACTTTAACAATTTAACATTGACGTTTGTTTATCGAAGGTTATGACGATTTGATGAAACTCACGTTAGTCAATTTCATATTACATATGATTGCCGCTCTACTAATCTCTATGAGGGGAGGGGGGGTAGAAGAAAACTAATTAGGAGGAACTGTCTCCCCTGTGTCTGCTTAAAATAATTCCTTGTCTGCTAAACCTCTTCGGCATACCTTTTTAAATGTGAGAAACTGCAGGAGCTGCATAGAGTAAAGTTTTTGACATTACTACAGTGGAGGATCATATAATCAGCGGCTCATTCAATGATAAATTTAAACCGCTAAAAATTTAACTACTTACCATATTTAAATTGAATCTTAATTGATACTAATTTAATGCATTCTCACGTTGAATTAAGCGTTATATGTAAAATCATTTATCTAACGGTCAGCTAAGACAATTGGACAGATCTCATTTAGCTTTTATAATGATCTATTCAATCATTTAATTATTTTAATTGCCAAGTCAGTCCTATCTATTGTGTTATGTGGAGTTTGATCATAAAAAATATACTGTTGTTCCAAAAATTTATTAGAGGGCAATTTTGTAATTTTACATTTGCCACCTTATGTAACTTGTGTGAGAGAGTAGAGAGAGCAAAAACTGTAACAAGAGTCAGAACTAACTCTTCTTCGATTATTTTCTTTGAACATAGTAGATCGGTGTTGAAGTCGTGAATATACAGAAAGAAAACCAAGTCTCTGTGTTGTGATTTAATTCTTTTTATTGATTTCCTTCTTTCGATGTTTTTTTTCTTTTTGCTATGTGATGAGAAAAACAATTCCCCTTCTCAAATTACCCATCAAAACACCCTTACAATTTGAGTTTTTGTTAAACCTACCTTATTATATATAATTCATCTCAGTTGGAAACATCTGTACAATTGCAGAATGAAAAAAGGTTGAATTAGAAAATGGCACAAGCTTGTTTGTCAAATATATTTTTTAATGTATTATTTTTTTTTTCAAAGCAATGAAGGGCCACACACATAATGTTGGTGGGACATGGGTTTCCAACTTTTGCCAACACACATCCCACAAAACCCTGAAACCCTATTGACTGGAATTGCACCATCACTCAAATAGAAAGACTTTTTAGTGAGACTTGTATCTGTGAGTAAACAAAACTCTCGTCCTTTTCTTCCAACCCTCCATCCCTTTGGCTACTGTTTTGTACTTTTCACCATTAAATACAAAATGGAGAAAATATCAAATCCTACAAAAAAGCCCTTGAGACATGTACTCCTGTTCCTAAGTCGGCCATAAATATTGTGGACCCATTTATTCACCTAATAACAGGCACAGACGCCCCCTTTTCTGGTTTCTCTATCTCCCCCATCACCCAATTGTTTCTATTTTTTAATGTTAAATTTCATTCTAAGAAGTTGAAGGTACCCTGCATTGAGCACTTGTGTTATAATGACTCCCATGGGTGATTTAATAAGTCAAGATTTGGATGCTATTTTGAATGAAATGGGTGGTGAGTCTTTTAATATATTTTTAATTTGTAAAAGAATAAGCAGTATCAGGTGTAAAATAAATTTGTAAATATAAATAAGCTCAAACTTTTTTTTTTTTTTTTCTTTTATAAAATTAGACTTCCGGGTGATATTAAATTGTAGTACAAAGGGTTTGATTATGAAATCTCAAGTAAGCTTTGGAAAATGTGCATCAAAATCAGGAAGGGAGGCAACAGTAATAAAAAGATCTCATTCATTCATTACTTTATTTGTTTTTAGAATGTTTGGGGCCATTTGAATGAGAGGATTTTTGGTCAGTGAACTGTCTTCTCAGCTAATCTGCCACTACTGTGTATATATAAGCTTAATTTCACCATAAGGTGCATCTGCAGACAGGACGATTCCTTTGCCTCTCTTCTGCTCTCACTCATCCTTTTAGCCACTCTTAATTCTACTCCAATAAGACCCATTCAACCCTTTTCCACTACCTTACTATTGCTAGTCTCCTCTTCTCTCTCTCTGTCTCTCTCAACAGACTCACTAGACCACACCACCCTGCATTTAATTTCCTTGTTCATACTCTTATTTTGGCCACCGCCCATCTCAAAATTCTTTGAAAAACAAGCCACCCCAACCCACAAAAGGACAGTTTCCCAAACAAGATCTCTTCCTTATCTAGGATCCCACTCTCTTTTTCTTCTTCTTGGTTGTAACAAAATGGGTGTTTTTAGAAGGCCAGCAATTCTACTGTTGCTCTTTCTTCTCTTTGTTGCACAATGTCATGGCTTGAGACAGTCCCAAGTCTTTCGCACACAGCCCAAGTCAGAGAAATTGGGTTACTTCTTGGGTTTCTTTCCAAAAGCAGCGCCAATACCTCCATCAGGTCCTTCAAAGAAACACAACACCATCGGTTTGAGAAGCTGGGGAACGCCTTGAGGAAACTGGAAATTGTTTCTCATGGAAAGGTGATGATGATGATGATGCTCTTTTTCTTCAAATGAGAGGTTCCCAGTTATTACTAGAGTCTTCTTTACAAGCTAACCAAATGTCAATGAGGCGCTTTTGGGTATTTTTCTTTTCTTTTCTTTTTGTTATGATGATCATGTTGAGAACATTCCTTTGGACCTCATAATATCCTTTATATATCTTACGCCAAGCTTAATGTATAGAACATACGCTTCATGAAGTAATGTGATATTCTTACTTCAGATGGAGAATGACATTACTCTCTTATCATGTTAGAAAGTAGGATCTAAGAATGGTGGGTTTTTATTTTTTTGGTTTTCCTTTCTTTTTCTTCCATGTTGTTGATGGGTTTTTCCTAAATTTGCAAGACACAAAAGAGAGAAAAAAATAGTTATTTTATGGTCTCGTAATCATTTCAAAAGTCATTTGATTTATGAGGTTGTGCTGATGAAATCTTTTATCATCTGTTTCCTTTCCTTCTTATGATGAATGAATCCAGAATTTCCCATATTGAATTTATTCTACTACTGTATTGTGATGTTTAAGGTCTTGTCAATAGTGTTTTGGAGATTTGTTTGGAAACTTGGAAAGCAAACAATTGTCTAGAAAGAAGGAACTAGAGTGGGTTTCAGTGATTTTCGTATTATTATTTTCTTTTACAGTCTACTATTTTTAATTTTTTTTTTTTCAAATTTGTCTGTTGCAAAAATCACTATCCAATCTCTATTATACCTGACTTGAATCATGATGAACTACGGTAGTAGAAATCTAACCTAAGGATAGGAGAGAGAGAGAGAGTGAACTGCTCCTGAACTCAATCATCAGTACACGTGCAAACCATACCTCTGGTGCTGCCATACGGACACTGTTCATCTGGCAAACCTTACGCTACTTCTGTAGATCTCTTCTTCAAACATAGCCTCAGTTCAGGCCTAGCATGTGGGATAGTTACATAGCCCAAAACCCTAGTTGACGAGGTAACTCAATTGGTTATCTTTGAAGGAATGAGAGTTTCAATATTATATAGGTAAAACTTAAAAGCCTACATTTAAGGACAGTTGGTATATGCATGGGGGTTTATTTTGATAGGTAAATTCAAAAAAGACTATATTTAAAATTCACCGAAAATGATCTTAATTAGATGAGTTTATTATAGAGAAGTGTGCACATGTCTTCAAAGATTAGTAAACTCAATATATGTACAGAGAAGTGTGCACATGTCTCGAAGAATTAATTGAATATTTTTTTTTTTTTTTTACAGGTGAGACGTTAGAACACTTTTAATTATTAAAAAAAATATCATATAGACAAAAGACTACCTTTTAAATTTCACTGAAAACGATCTTAATGTTTACTCAGTAGTGAAAAAAAAAAAGGTCAATTAGAATCTATACTTATAATGTGCCAGATCAGTACTCATTCTTCATTTCATTCTCTGTCAAATTGACCTCTTAAAGATCTACAATTGTAGAAATGTTAGGGGGTGAGATTTATTCTATGACGGTATAGTTCAATTGGTTGTCTCTCATGTTAATAAGTGGGAGGTTACGAATTCGAGCCTCCAACTTTGATGTGTCATAAGGGTAGTGAGTTCACTTGTGGGAGTTAATCATCTTAGTTTTATGATTAAAATAAATAATAAAATTATATTTTATTTATGATGTTCAATTTAATTATTAAGACTTAAGATGCATTAAATGAAAAAAATATTAGAAAATATTTTAATTATTTTACACAATTTTAAAAAGAGGTGTGAGGGAGGAAAACGTGGAAAAGATAATTGGTATACTCCAATTTAAAATTTCAACATTGGGCAAAGGAACTGCACAAGAGCATGAATCATGTTGTTTAGTTGCAAGTTGGGTCATATTTGATAAGAGTTAATTTAATTTATTTGATAGGTAATTACATAGATATGAAGTATATAAAGTTCTACTATCATTTGAGAATCCAAACCATATAATCTTGGCCTTTGAATTTTGATGGGTATAGAATTTTAAAAGTTTAAACATTAAAGAATAAGATGATCGGATGAAGGTAAAAACTTCTATTAAACAATCTGCTCAAATTGTTCTCTTTAGATAACAACCAACTATATAAAGATTCATTTGACGTCTATCTCCTTAGAGAGTTTCGATAGAGTTTTCTTTTGATAATAGGAGAGATGAATTGTCCTTTTTTACTTATCATCATTTACGTAGTAGAAATTACTTAGATGCCTCTTTATTATAAAAACACTATGCCCTATTAATTCTTTTTTTTTTTTCTTTTAAAAAATCTATAGATTTTTTCTTTCATTAATTATTTCCTTTTAAGAGCTATCAAAATTTATAGTATCGTGGGAGGCATCCATTTTTGCATATAACTTTGGCTGGAGATAAATTTATAATGTAAGTTGTGGTATTCCTCAAATTTATCACAAGTGGTTGAGAAAACATGTCTACGATGCAGTCTGATTTCTTACCATTTGCACAATTTCGGCTAGTTATTTAGACACTCATCTTTTCTTTTAACAGACACTTAATTTAAAATTTTATGTAAAATTCTTATTTTGTCCATTCGTTTTGTGTGGATGAATAGACTTTTTTTAAGAAAAATTGAGGGATAAAATGATAATTTTTACGTAACATTTTGAAATTGAGTATCTCCTAAAAGAAAAATCTAGTGGCTAAATAGCCACCCTTTGTTGCTAGCCGAATTTCCCACATTTAGGAAAACTGCTATTTGGAAGGGATAAAGTATCTGGTTTGAATAAGAAGTTAATAGAAGATTCATTATATTTAAATGAGAGAAGTATATTACTAGCAAATGACATTCAGTCACTATATAAAATAGATTGTTTATCCCATCTAGCCAAAGTGGGCATTTATTATTATAAGATTTGTCAAAATTTATTGTGACCGCATTCGTTCAAAATCCATCTTATTTCAACATTTGCCATCTCTGCAACCAGCACGCCAGTCACTTAAGAGAGAAACAATGGAAAAGAAAAATTGCAGAAACAACTGAAGTACCCTTTTATTACTAGACTTCTGAGACCACGAACCTGTCCTGCTAGGTGAGAGCTTGTCGGAACTGGCAACGATGGCCGTAAGGGCACGTTTTTCAAAGCAAGAACCATCAGCGCCGAACAACCATCTTGCACATCAAAAAGGTTCAATCAAATGGATTACCAAACCAGAACAGGAAAAAAAAAACACGTTATTGTAAAAGTAGTGTATCCTATTCTCTTTCACTCTTCATCAACACCGTCTTCGTCTCCAATGTAAGTTCCGCTGTCATGTTCTCTCATTCTTCATCAATGTCTGCGTCGACAATGTAGGTTTTTTCGTTCTTAGCTTCAAGCTCGTCGCTTTACTACGGTAGGTTTACAAGGAGTATTAGTGGTCATAGTTGACCCTCCATATTTCTACTGTTCTATATTTGTCAGGTTCACTGATTAAGGGGTTATACCTAGACTTCTGCTTATTCTCCAAGGCTTTGATCATATCAGCTTTCTCATACTCCCAGTTAGAAGGAAACCTACCATCAGCTCCAAAGAAGGGTCCACGTAAATGTCACAATCTACAAAATCCTCAGATATCTTAATTTCCACAACCATCACAAATTCAAGAAACCGTAACCATAATCCAGCAAATGGAATTATGGTGACGATATCTTAAATTTTTGTTGATTGTGGGAATTAAGATATCTGAGGATAGATGGACCTCCATTCAAGCCGTTGGTATATTTCCTCAAAATTGAGAATACAAGAAATCTGACATGGACTAAAAAATATAAACTTAGATCCGTATTCTTACTCTCTTAAAATTATAAATGGGTCCAAATGTACATTGAAACTTTTTTTTTTTCTCAGAGTGCTTAGGCTTGCACAAAAATTAAAGAATTCACATAATCACATCTAGCTCGTTTCATAGTCGGGTTAAGAATAAGCAGATTGAGTTACCTGATTACCCGTCCTACCCATATTTTCCGAAGAAAAACAAAGGAAGAAGTGTTGTGTGCTGCTGTTTAGCCCTCAGGCCTGCAGCCCAAGTTCCTGCCTTGGCTTGCTGGTGGAACTCAAAAATAAAAACAGTCCTGGCTGCTCCCGCCTCTACTCACAGATCTGCAAAACAAAAGAGAAAGAAAATAAAAAGGAAGGAGCTCCAGTTCGATGGGAGAGATACCCATTGCTCATATGCCCAGCCCCTTTTGTAGGAGGAAAATCTCCTAAAACCCCCTTGCAATGGCTCTTTCTCTCCTCCAATTTTCTCCTTGCAACGGTTCTTTCTCTCTTCCAATAGGAATGTATGAGAAAAATCTCCAAAATCCCCTTTGTAACGGCTCTTTCTCTCTTCCATTAGGAATGCACAGACAACTCCTCTCTCTCCCAAGTGTCATTCCTTTCTCGTGTTTCTTTAGTCTAACAAGCACACAACGGCTCTCTTTCCCATTCCCTTCTCGTGCTTACCTCTTCTGCTTCTGCTGAGCAATGCCCAGGCCGAGAACGAATCAGGACCCATTTTCGTTCACTCGAATTTGACTCACAACATTGACTCGGGCTTGAGTCAGTTAGACTTAGATTTTGACTCAGCATCGAATTATTTCTCTCATGGTCAACTCGAATTTTATCATATGGTTTTTGACTTGCCTCTTATTAAATTGATTGGATTTGCTTTCCTGAAACAAAAATACAAGTAATAAGATAAAATAAAATAAAACTCTGATTTACGTGTAAATTATGAAAATTAATCTGAAATAAATATGAAAATGCTCCATGAAATTAGATATTAATACAATTTTTGGCATTTATCAACTAGAAATCTTTGATTTAATCTTTTCCAAATTTACCTGATACATGAGGTTTATTAGAGGTTTATAAACCGTTTCAAATATTCACGGGGATATTCATATTATAAGAAAAGTTATATTTTAAAATTTTCAATTAAATTTTGAAAATTTTAGTGATTTTATTCATCTTAAAGGTTTGATGAAAATAGCAAATATAACTGAAACAGTCAACCCACTTAGAGTCTGAATATTTGGTTTCAACTTAAATTTGTGATGGAGGTCCCAACTTATAGGTTTTATTTTCTATATAATTGAATACAAAATCAAGCACTAATTGAAATATTTTTATGAAGAATATACTCTTAATATACTTTTATTAAATAATAAAAATACCCATTCTAAAATTATAATATTATATATTAAAGTTATATAAAAGATATTTCTTATCATTTAATGGAACTTGAAGAATGCATTTTTAAGAAAAAAAATGCGTCAGTCAATGTTCTAAAAATATATTTTGTAAACAAACTCAGATACGTGAGAGCTACCCTCATAAGTGCATAATGAATAACTGGGATTAGCCATTTAAACAACAAAGAAAGACTAAAATTAGATGCTTAATTTTTAGGACTAGTTCCCAAACTTCCCATTAGATGAACAATTTAAGAAAAAATAAGTCATCTAACTCAACCGGCAAATCCAAATGTTTTGGACTATTCTAAAATAAGTAGATATATTAAAATCTAACATAATTCAAATCATTTAATGAACGATCCAACTTGACTCAGTCAATTTAATAAATGGGTAGATGGACCTGAACTCATTTTTACATAAATAACTAGACACACTTGACTATTGCCATATCTATGTACAACATATTCAATCATATAAGTTACATCTATTTAAAGAAGACTAGTATATGCATCATTAAAAATCTTTTATAAAAAAATTATAAAATAAAAATTCAAAATAAAGAGGTCCAAAATAGAGAAATAAATATATATTACAATTACGTGAGAGAGACATCTAGGATATAGAAAATGTCTTTTATGTAAATAAATGTAAAATATATATATCATATTAAATTATACAGAGTTAGGTTTTTTTTTTTTTATAACCAATGTGTCTATGGCTGTTGAGGCTATGAACGAGTCTCACACTCGGGAGAAGATTTAGGGATTTATAAAGGATTTGGGCCACTCTACCTAATAGGCTACTCTTTTGGGCTGATACTTAGGTCTTAATGAGTGGTATCAGAGCCAAGTATCAAGCTACCTCCTAGTGAACTCAGGAGATCCTCTAGGTGGACGGGATGGCTGACCTCATTCCAAGGAAGAGGGGGTTGCTCTACCTAACATGCTAGTCTTTTGAGCTGGATACGTAAGTCCTAACACAAGCCTCTTAGAGGACCCGACTAATCTTTGGGCACGTGTAAGTCTCTCTACCCTACACACATTGGGTAACTCTACGAGTTGTTTGTGGACAGATTACTTATTCTACTTGATTAATGGGCCTGGGCCTAATTTTGTGGTCCAACAGCAAAAAAAGCTAATTAGGGGCAGCAGGCTGAGGTTCGGATTCATATTGCAAATTTTATACTGAGAGAATGGGCTGATCAAGTGGGCTAACTATGGCCCTTATATTAGCCTTCCAGCTGTCCCTATTCAACATTACATTGTTTCCAAGACCCAATTTCAAAGCAGGCATGACCTGGGTCCAGCTGTGGCTAGCCCGAATCGGCCCATGTCCTGAAGGATACATTACACCCAAAGCTGGTTTTGGTAGATACTAATAGTAATTCACAATCTGAGTTAGAAATTTTGTATGGAGAAAGTTTTTGGTCCCTACCAGACCCAAAAATTCCACCGAGTGTCTCCTGCAATGATATTGGGCCTGGGCCCAGACTGAAATTTCTTGGCTAAAATTTGTAAGGGAGTTCACAAACCTTTCTTGTACTCATGTACTCACTGGGCCCATTGTTACTAGACTTGCTGCACCTTGGAATAGAGAGAGAGGCCCAGAAACTTTGGACTCCATATATTCCAATCTTCCATAAAATGATTTTTATTAAATTTTATGTTTAAGATAGAGATTTTAAATAAATCTATAGGCTGCAAGAATAAAATGTAGGACGGATCATTTTCTGTACATTACATCAATCAGTTGTCTAGTACACTATAGACACTTTTTGTTTTTTGAAATTTACGTATGGGAAATCGCAGGATACCCTAACGTAAAACCCCACTATAGACACTATAGACGCTTTTATTCAAAGAAACAACAACTACCTCATTATAAATGAAAATTATCCAATCATATTATGTTTCTAATTGCTCAATAGAATGGTCTATCTAATTTTTTTTTTTTTGAATTTTATTTAAATATATACTCTTCCGATGACTAAATTACCGAGAGTGAATTCCAAAAAAGATTAATTACAAATGCAGATATATTTTCAAATGAAATAGACTTGATCATTATCATAAGGGATTGTTGACTTAGTGGGTGTTTGGTTTCAAACAAATAGACATCCATAAAATAAATCCTATTAAAATATATTACTAGAAAGAGTTTTGTCTAAAAAATTAAATAAACAAAAAGAAATAAGATATGTTTATGAAATTATGGTAATTCATGTGGGTAGGAGATACCGAAATATACAAAACATGATCCTAACCCAACACCAATTAAAAACGGGTGAAACTCATATTTTAAATGGGTTGAGTTAGTTTGCCTATCTTTCAAACCGAGTCAATTGAATTTGAGTTTATTCTAACACAAATTACACCTTTAACATTTTCCAATACATCAGATGGGTATCAATTTCAAAAAATAACCTTTTTAGATAATTTGAATTCCTCAAAGAATGGCCCCATGTTGAGACGTATACCCAAATGGGCTTTCCACTTGGCCTTTTAGAGCATTCGACTAATCTTCAGAACACGTGCAAGCTTCCCTAT
The DNA here is from genome assembly GCA_013350335.1 of Chimonanthus salicifolius. NCBI lineage: Eukaryota > Viridiplantae > Streptophyta > Magnoliopsida > Laurales > Calycanthaceae > Chimonanthus > Chimonanthus salicifolius. Next base: position 4,132,014 of record CM023535.1, on the reverse strand, counting down.
CAATACACACCAAGTAACTTTAGATGAAATGGCCCTTTGAGGTAGAGTAAGAATCGAATTTAGAACTCCCACTTTCTGAAGCTGGTTTCTGACCATCACTCTAATCCCTTTGGATTTTACTATAGACATGATATGTATATACGAGCCTTATCGTCATCACGAGAGTAATCCAATCTATCCAGATCAGGTAAATGCCAGATGAATATCATTTTTGAAATGCAAGAAGTTTTCAAGACCCAATTAGCTATGAAGTGATGCATTATTCTTTATGGGCTTTTAGTGTTGTTCAATTATTAGCCTATTAGTTGCTTTCACTGCCTTTACAAATCAAGCATAGTTGGTTTGAGGAACATTTATCATTTCAGGGATAAAAAGAAAAAGTCCATGGATCTTTTTATATAATGGAGGAACTTAGATCTCATACGTCTGCCAGTCTTGCCTCTCAAATGGTATGAGAATCTGGGCCAGTGAGAATCTGACAGAATAATGCACACCTAATCATAATCTGAAACAGTGAAATTCTTGTCTGTAGCATTTCCATTGCTTTGCTGCTATTTGTCTGCATTATGTCATTGTGTTATTGGTATAAAAGCTTCCATTTTAACATCAAACATATGCCTTGGCTCTTTTCCCTTTCATTGTTCATCCATCTTTCCTCATCCATTAATTTTCTGTTTTCTTCCCCCTTATTTACAATGGTTGGGAATCTAATGTATATATTCTTCATAGGTTGGTTCAAACTTCTTTTCATTTATATGGTTATCTCACTGTGCAGTGCCTTAAAAGTGTTTGTTTTAATGACTCCATTCCCATCTCTTTCCATGATGCCCTGCTTGATTCTCTGTTTAAGTTGTGTCAGCTACTACATTGAGCTTTCAATTTGCCACATCAACTTTTATATATTTTGGAGGATGTTGGGATACTTGTATGAAATGCAATTGAAGAAAGTTACTTGTTTCTGTAGGCCAAGCAACCAATTTGATACTTCGAGCTGCTTATCGATAGTCAAATACACATTTTACTCAATCCTAAGGGGTTGGCTTGGTAGTCAAAACCCGTCATTGTTTGTGAGAAGTCTTAGGATCAATTCCCCTCAACACAAAAAGGACCGCTCTCTATTGTTTTGTACCTGGCATTGGATCCAGACTCAGACTAGCCTACTTGGGATGCTTGTAAATATGACTGTTCTATTCTGGCGTCTCATTTCTCCCCCTCTTCCATACCTTGTCTCATTTCTTCTTCTGCATTAGATATGGTTTTGTTTGTAATTCTCTGTTGGCTTGCTTTTGCTTAATGAAATATGTTGTTAAAAATGCAGAAGTTTCTGAACAATTCACACTTAGGGAGCATTTGTGTGTGGGGAAAGTTCCTCATACCAAAAATAAGACAATCTCTTCATTCTTACTATCACCATAGGCAATCACTTTTCATTCAAAATGTTGTTTTAGGACAATGCTCTATGCTGTTTACAAGTTCTACATATGCTTTTAGTTTTCTTTCAACATTTTAGTTTGCTGAATTTCTTCCTAATTTGTTGTTTCCAACATCTCACTGGGAGCATATTGTGACTAAAACTTTTCTTCTCCTGCTTCATATGACTGTAAATGGCAAGGTCCACCACTACTAAATCCAAAATCAACCACAGACAATAGGGAAACTATGAAAGAAAGAAGAAAGTTATGAACTGTTTGTTTCTATTGTTCATGTGACAAAAGTATTGTCAGCGCTCCTAAGGCATACCAAGTGACTTCATGAGAAGAAACAACTAAAGATGAAAACTCATCCTCTCATAGGCTATAATACCATCTATCTGAGGTCAGCGTCAAGAAGATTATATCATAAACCATACTATCAGTCACTCTACAATCTAATGTCATTGTTATCCATTCCCTCCAAGTTTTTATTGGTTGGCTTCTCCTCTTAGTGCCCCTGATTTGTAGCCTCTCAAATCTACGCATTGGAGTAATGTCTAGTCTTCTACTAACACGACCAAATCACCTCAAATGAATTTCTCTTAAATTCTCATCTATTGAGGCTATTCTTAAATTATCCCTGATGCGTTAACTAAATATGAAAACTATTCAACAAATTTCAAGTGCATTTGTTGGTTTTTGAGATGCACTTGTGTGATACGTTAGCAAGGCAAGTATACTCATAATCCTACCTAAGAAGATACTGTACTAAATTCCTTAGGGGACTTCTGTTCCACCTTATCTCTCTCTCTCTCTCTCCATTGTGAGGTGGGCCCCCTAGTACTCATAACATTTCCAATTCCAATCAAAGTGACAACATTTCCCTGGGAGAATGAAAACACGGAATTTGTTAACAATAACCTGAACTCTCAAATATTGTTCGATATTGGGAAGATAGATGGAAACATAGGACTCAAATTTGGGGCAAAAAGTGCAGCAAAATGCTTAGCAGGGGTGGATGGCCGCAACGAGGCTCTAAATGTTCAAATACATCATCGTTATAAACATTTATCATATCTATTTGGAGGTGCCTTTTAAATTCTATTTAATATAACCCAATAAAAAGTTATATTCTCTGTCACTCCACAATTTATCATGTCCTTTCTTACTAATTCAGTTTTAGTTTCCGCCCCCTTCTATTACATTCTACTTATAACCCTTTGCTTGTTATTCAGTTATGCTTGTTGGTACTAAGGTGTATTTCTAATTTTCTATTCTTCTAAAATATGGGAAGGAATCATCTTGATGACATTCCCCATCATTTCTTGGGTTAGTTTGTTTTATCGAATTTTGCTTTTTTTTTTTTTTGGCACCTCTAACATGTCAGAAACCCAAGCATCAAACATAATTTTGTTTAACTACTAGCACAAAATATTACTAGTAAAGAAGTGATTTAGTTTTTGTTAGGACTGGGTATCATCCCAAAAGACTAACCAATCACTCCTCAAATGAGGCCAGCCATCTTGTCCGTCTAGGGGATCTCCTGAGTCCACATGAGGTAGTCTGAAACTTAACTCGAACTGGGTATCCATATCAAAGACTAATTGATAGGTGGAGTGACTCAATTCTTTTATAAACCTTAGATCTCACTCTACACTTCCCATTTGAGGCTTATTTACAACCCCAACAGTTTTATTAACTTGAACGAGGGTCTTTGAGCTTCCCAAGTCAAATGATATTGACTTCTAGAATGACATCACCATCTTTCAAGGGAGACTAGAAGCAGCTTAGAGCAACATTAATGACTTCTCATTGGAGGGTCTTCCAACCCCTCTACTCAGTCTTTTCTCGAGTTGTCTATTTTTGTTGTCTGCATATGGTTTTGCTCCTGTCATGTTTTACTTTGTTTTTCACTCTCGGGTTCTTTCTTTTTCTTGTTCCTCCACTTTTGCCATATTACCTAAAAAGGGAAGGGGGCTGAGGGCGGGGAAAAAAGGTTCTATCATCTACTCACATCTCAATTCTATAAAGTTGGGTTTCCAGCAGCGAAAGGCCAGGTTTTTGGAAGTCCAATTCCATTAAGGAGAAAAAAAATCAATCATAATTAGATTCAAGAGGTTATTATTGATGTGCCGGAAGCAATCAAACAACAAATCAAATATCCACAAGAAGACTAACATAACTTTTATATGGTTCGGCCGAGGCCTACATCTACGAATAACAATTGGGTGAATTCCACTAAAAAGGGTACAAATTTCTCTCTCAAATTACAAACTCTAAATCCACGGTTTCTTCTCAATCAACTCTCTCTCACAAATACGAAGTAGACCCACCAATTTTCTCCTCTCTGTTTTTCTCTCCTCACAAATCCAAACAATGCACAGCTAAGATCTCTGGTTTTTTTTTTTTTTTTACTTATACAAAAGATTTCCCAAACGAAGAAAGGAGGAGAGAAGAAAAGCAAAATTTCTAAAACAGAAAATTCTAATTGCAGGGCCAGCTCAAGTCGAGCCAACTCGACCAAATCCAAACATTCAACAATTATTTCATTTGCAAATAGTGCTAGTTCGATGAATGTCAGCATGTCTATAGATATTAATTTTTACACATGATGGGTTGTTCTGTCTCATCATTGTACAGTGCAGCTGTGACCCAGTCTAACCCCACCCTTTGTTGGTTTCATTTGGGCTGCTTTATTGTCATCATCCGAATTGGCCTTGATCTGATATTCACTAAATAAGGCAGGCCTAGGACTTCATATCGTATTGAATCTGGACATATTTAAGACAATTGGACATCAATTTAGGACCTATTTAGTGGTCCCAGTTCTGTTCTTAAGACAACTGGACCTTAATAATTTGCCGAACAAAAATTTTGGTACGAGCTACATTTAATATTTATAAGATATATGATATAGATGATAAGTGCTGACAATTACAATGATCAGAGACTGAGGATTTATAGCCCCTTAATATGGCTGGTACTCGAACTTTTATTGAACTTGAAGTACATAATTTTATTTTATTTTTTATATTTTCTTGTTCATCTTCTAGGGTTTACTTTCACATTTTTTGTTCCTTACCTGGTTTTAAAAAACAAAATGCAGGTAACTCTGAGGGGTTGGTTTGAGAACAAAAATCCGTCTAAAAAAGTGGAGGTCTTGTGTTCGAATTCACCTTCAATTTCAAGGGGCTACTCTCAGTACTTTTACATAATGTGTGTGGATTGAGAGGTTTTCACATGTCCTTAAAAGATTAGTTGGATGAGACACGTAGGCACCTTTGATCATTAAAAAAAATACAATGCGGTTCCTTATGGGTGTGCTGATACTGAAATTTAAAATCCACCCAGCTTGCAAAATAGATCAAAACATGAGTACAAGCAAACTTAATATGGTTGCGGCTAATAAAATCATGCAGCTTGCAAAATAGATCAAGGATGAGTCCAATTAAACCAGATGCAGGTGTCAGATACAGACAATTAAAACCATGCAGGCTTGCGAAATAGATCCAAACATGAGTACAATAAACTCAAAGAGGTTGGACCAGCTTAGGACATCAGTCATCACATCTCACTCTCTCAAACCATAAGAATTTTACATTTCTTATTAGAGCAGGAGAAAGCCTGTGGTCTCCATTTTCAACAGAGAAATGTAATATTAATCGGGGCGGAGTATCAATTGGTTGACTCGGATAGGATAGAGGACTTTATAAACGATATAACTTTTACAAGAAACTCTCATGTTTAATCATCATAATTTTATGAGATGTATCATAAAAAATCGATGACTTACCGCATTTAAACTTCTAAAATCTAAAATCACAAAGTTAAAATGATCAAATTATGTTTTATTTTTTATATATCTTATAAAAAAATATATGACCTATTTTAAAAAAATTAACAATCAACCTCGAACAAGACTGAAAGAGTCACCCAAGAATTTTTCACCTTACCACATCGATGCAGATGAAAATGGCTTTGATTTTTGTATTCTCCAAACACATTACCGTCCTCTTCTGGACCACATGTTTACCTGTTTGTACTTCCTAGAACATACACGTGTTGTACTTGCATCAGGTTTTTTAACTTTTTTTTTTTTTAATTAGAAAAAAACACCAGAGGTACAAATACTGAGAAGAAAATAAACAAAGTTGAGAGAAAACTCACACTGCTACAATTAAAGAGAACTAAAGGAGATTACAACAAATCAGCACATTCTTTCCAAGCACATAAAATGTCAGACATAAATATATTCTACAATTCCTGGAAGAGAGACGGTCCAAGAAGCACACATGGTGAGGCTACGACTTGCAACCATACCACATGATTCAGCTGTGCCTTTGAACAATCTCTTATTACGTTCCCACTATAGGCTCCTAAATAGTAGCAAATAAAGAGAGCTGCCACAAAGATCAATATTTAGGAGAAACAGAGGTAATGTCCTAAGCAAAGGACAATTCGGCCACCGAAGATGGCATGACCCAAGCCACACCAAATCGGGCGACGATAGAGCTCCACACAATAAGAGAAGGAGCAGTAAAGAAAAAGATGATTCGACTCTTCGGAAGCATGAAGATAAAAGCGGTAAGCACTGACCAAAAGGTTTTTTTAACTCTTGACAATGATTTTTCTAGGTTTTTTTTTTTTTAATTTACGTGTAGAAAATTATGGAATACTCAATGTTAAACTTATTACTTTTAGAGCATACCAAGTAAGATTATTGGAGTTCGAACCTGACACCTTGAGCCTACAACTTTTTCTTCTTTTCTCTCAGGCAGTCGTAGTCATCCACTTACAATAATATTATTAACATATCGTAAATCCATGAGGAAAATGAGACAGTAGAAAATGAAAATAAACTATGTATAGTCTAAACAATTTTAATGTTGATCAGGCTTTGTGGGCTTATTTAATTAGCACGATCTTATCTATTTATCTAAATAGTCTTAAAATAAGTTGAAAGTTAGACCAGTAAACCATTATATATGTTCAAATTTTTTTTTTACCATGATTCTAAGTTGAACTAATGTTTGATTTAAACCTCATGAAAAGACCCAATTGGCACACATTCAAGACTTCCACTAATTTTAATAATTGAAAATATAAAAACCATTGAATTGGTTTAACCTATTTTAATTATTAAGCTTCAAATTAAACAAGATTTCACAGAATTCTTTCTTGATTGAAAATTTGAAATACATGTGAGGATGGAAATGAAAATTATAACATTTTTTTATTTATAAATAATACACGCCTGGTTGGGCACTCGAGGGGAGTGTGCTGTCTATATCCAATAGGAAATTAACAAACAAACGTGTCTGTAAAGATTGAGTGAGTCATTAAAAAATTGGTAGAATGTTTTAGATTATTTATGCCAGCTAATTATTTATTTATTATTATTATTATCACCAATTCATTCCATTGACGTTACGTGTAACAATTTGAGTCACACAAAATGCTTGGACTTAAATAAAATGAGTTTACTTTAATTGATACTTGATAGAGATTCCAACCTTTTCGGCTGAAGTAACATAATTTAGTATTCCAATAATTGACACAAACTTAATTGAAAATTCGTTAATTTGCTCAATTTAAAATCTTAGACTGATTCATTTTTAATTATTATAATAAATTAATTTTTGATATTTTAAAATGAATTAAATTACATTTACTAATATCTAAGTAATTTAAGCTAATGTCTTCATTTCATCACAACATTTTTTCCCTATCAAATAGACTGAAAAAATAGATGAAAATGCAAGAGACTGTGTCTCTATGTAGTGGGTGATGTTTTAACTCTTCAATTTACTAATTTACTAAATTTAGAAATCAAAGTTTCAATGCTAAAAAGTACAACAGTAGCTCGTTCATTGTACTTGTCCTCTATAAATTTCATTTGTAATATATTTAAGGATTTTCTAATTTTTTTAATAATTTTGTTTAATGTTAAAAACTATTAGTTTTTTTATATTATGAAAGAATGCTCCAAAGTTTTTTTTTTTTTTTTCAATCCAGCACATACTACAAAGATTTTAATTGCATTATTAACATGTAAGCTTAATGTAGTTGTATGACCCATTCAAATAGAAATTAAAGTAGTTCTTTAGAGTAGCTAAAGTATAAAATAATTAGATGTGTATAGAAGTTTTAGTATATTATTGGATAGATCCTAATTGATAAAATCAAATACTGTAATTGATGATTAAGAACCTGCTTCACAAAGGGCCACTCCTCGTAGAATTACGTGATGTGCTTGGGTAAAAAAACTTGCACATGTCTCAAAGATTAATGAAATGCTCAATTTGGATATCCTTGTCATAAAAAAAAAACTATGATGGTTCAATGAGTCTTATCTTCGACGCTTTTATAATTTCTAATAATTTGTTCAATTTTTATAATTATAAAGTGAAACTCACCCTCTAACCAAATTTATTAAATCACACAAACTTCTTCATCAATATCAACCTCCCTTCTTCTCTAAATATTAAAACCATTTTTATCAATTTATGAAAACAAATAATAACTCATATACAACGGAAACCCTAAGAGGTTAGTTTGATGATCAATTTACATCATTGTTTGTGGGAGGTCTTAGGATCAAATCAATTTCAACACAAAAAGAGCCACTCTTCTTAGCTTTGAACCCGTCTTGTGCAGATTGAGAGATTTACACATGCCTCAAAGACCAGTCCAATGAGACACGTAAAAAATTCAGATGAACCGTTTAAATATCTTGATATTAAAAAAAAAACTCATATACAAACTAAGCCTAAAAAATCATTCCCATGTGATGCACTGCAAACAAAAAGTCTTTCGAAAGATTGAGAATTTGACACCAAACCCTAAGAACTTTTTGTAGGGACGCCAATGTTTCCTTCTCAGTGCATGAAGACAATGTCAAGAACTATACAGTCTGTACTTTCATGCATGGGAAGATTGATAAATACTGCTACTAACTTGCAATCATTATCCTAACCAATAATGTGCATGGTGTGTATTGTTGCAGGTAGTCTTACACAAACACATCAATTTTTAGTTGAAATAAGTTTTTAATTTTTTATATTTTATGTATATTATTTCAATGAAAAAGTGACACATCATTTTAAAAAATATATAGTATTATTAGCAAATCTTATAATTATAATACGCGTTCGGATTTTAATTGGCAATGATCTTTATAGATTACATTATTGAAAGACTCAAGAATTGTTTGTCTTCTATTTTCTCTTCTTCAAACTTAACTCGGACTTTTAAAAAAAAAATTACCTTTACTAATAAAATTAGCCCTTTTAACTGAACTCTTAAAATTGTTCCAATGGAAAAAAAAAAAATCTTGAACAAAAAGAAAAGAAAAATACTTCAAATATTTCCTTACTCTTCTGCTCACATATTGTAAAGAAAGCTACGATGATGGAGATAATACTCCAAATATTCAAATAGATTCTCATGTAAAGATTACATCTTAATATTTTATGATACCATTATTATTAAAATTGTAAAATGTCTGTTCAAAGGCGAAAAAACCCTAAGTTCCTCCGAATCATCTCTTTTACTGTAGTAGACTTAGATAAAGGTCTAAAGATCCAATATTTGAAAAGAAAAAAAATAGTTGCCTTGAAAAGAAGAATTAAAATGAAAACTTTAAAGACACGATATTAACATTTTATAGACAAATAAAATATACACAGACACGGACACACATACCCAATTGCTAATAAGACCATATCATCCTAAAGTTGTGTTAGGACGGGATATCCCGTCCAAAAGATTAGCTTTTAGGTGGAGTGACTAAATCCTTTATAAATCTCTAAATCTCCCTCATCACAATTAAAGTGGGACTCGTTTGCTGCCCCAACAATCCCCCCCTCCCCCCTCAAGGCTCTTAGAGGATAGAACATCGCTGGCTATCCCGTCCAACTAAGGGATTCCCTTGAGTCTACATGCGTTAGGTTGGATATATAGCTCTGATACCGCTTATTAGGATTGAATATCCAGCTCAAAAGACTAACCCATTAGGTGGAGTGACTTAAGTCCTTTATAAGTCCCTAAGTCTCCCCCTCCACAACCAATATGAGACTCGTTCGCTGCCCCAACAATCCCTTCCTCGAACGAGGCTCTCCGGCGGATAGAACGTCGTCGACCAACCCGTCCAGATACGGAATCCCTTTAGTCCACATGCGGTTGGGTTAGAGATATAGCTCTTATACCACTTGTTAGAACTGGATATCCAGTCCAAAAGGCTAGCCTTTTAGATGGAGTAACCCAGTCTTTTATAAGTTCCTAAATCCCCCTTGACAACCAATATGTGATTTATTCGCTACCCCTAACAAGGTGAAGACCGAATGTTGGACAAAATTTACTACTGTTGTCTGAAATTGAGAACCACATGTTCATGTCCTATGTATCCATGTCCTCTACATACATGTACTAAACAAACAATCTGAACCCTAGGTCCCCCACTATTTAAGAGTTCAGATTTTGAGTTCCAACTTTTTTTTTTGGATTAACGTGTGGGAAACTTAGATACAGGCCTGCTAAAATTTCTACGGATGAGCTCACTACCCCTAAAACACACTAAAGTTAGGCCATGGAGACTCGAACCCTCAACCTCCCGCTTCTTGAAGCGGGAGACAACCAATTGAGTTAGAGCTATGTAGGTTTTTGAGTTCCAACTTTGTTATACTCAGTCGTTTTTTTTTTTTAACCAAATCGGATGGATGATGTTAGGAGAAGAAAAATCATCTCTGTTTAATGAATCTAAGCTATGATTCAAGTGGCTCAAAGTTCAACGATAATTGAAGGACACTATTTTCTTATGTCTCAATTTAGGGTTGTGTATCACGGTTTCAGTTCAATGGGTATTAAATTTGAACACATAACAAATCATTGGTGAACCAGTAAATTTGATGTCAAACTCTAGTTTTGGAGGAAGTTTTACCCAAATATGCATATATTGTTTCTTAAATTAATATTAATAGAGATGTCAATGGGTACTTGAAAGCTGAAAGAGATGAAGATCAAATCCGAAAAATAAGGTATCGGATCTGTTTCTAAATGAATTTCGAGAAGTTTTTAGGCCCGATATGAAACCTCATATATTAACATCATGTACTAAATATTAATAGTATATCAATAATGCACATATACGACATATCTTTTGTTGATATCTACATTTAAAGGGTCACTCTCTTGAGTTATTCATTGTGTAGATAGAGAGGTTTATATATGCTTGACGATTAATCGAGTACTCTAAGAGATTTGGACACTTTAGTCGTAAAAAAAAAGGAAAAAAGGATCTATATTGAGTCTGGGTCTGTGTCCAACTAATATCTGTGTGTTCAATTATCTCAATGAATCTTCTTAATGTTTTGAAAACAAATTATAATAATTAGAACATTATGTACAAAGATAGGGACTTGCATACAAAATGCCCTATTTATTAATGATGGGATATCTGTGACCACATGCTCCAAGAGATTGCATGTGGGTTGAAAGAAAATTAAAGTTGGTCTCTATCTCATGATATCCACTTTCATTCTAATAATGGATTAGTTAGTAAACTTGATACTAATTTTAATTATCCATGGATATCAGAATCCTCACTACCAAGAAACTCAATGCACATTGCACCAGTCTGGCTTTCTTTTCAAGGAAAATTCCTAAAACATGAAGATGGTCCACACCTCATGGTGATGAGACTAGCAGTGATGAAAAAGATTGTTGGGTCATGTGCCATTTTTTATTTTTATTTTTCTAGTCAAAGGCCACCAAATCATTTAGTGGCAAGAAGAGAACAAAATGCACGTGGAGGGGAAGAACACACTAGATTAGAGAGCAAGGAACAAAATGAAAAGTGAATTATGAAATAAAATATGATTAGAGAGGAGATTTCCATGCTAAGCAATTGGATTAAACAAATGTTGCTCACAACTTTTAGCTTTTAATGAGAAGATCATCAGAGATTTGCTCCAAATGCCAAGGTAAGTAGAAAAAAGGCTTCTCTCTCCACTTTCTTTCTTTCTTATTTAACAAACTATATATTTACAACTTGCAAGGCTAATGAACGAGAAGCCAACCAAGCCTAGATTAAGCTTTCAGATTAAGCTTTCTTCACCACACATTACTAAACTAGGTGAGGTTTTTTAACCTTTTCTTTTTCATTGTGTGTAGAAAGAATTGTTAAGAAAATGTCATTAACGTGTGATAAACTACAGAATATCTAGTGTAAAAATCTTTACATGTGAGTTCACTACAGGGTTTTTTCTTCTCAGATTTTATTTATTAAAGACAATGAAAGACTGTTAGGAAAATTGTTGTTTGTCCTCTTAAGATCTTAATCATTTTATAAAGTGTTCTTTTCATTGTGTGTGGAGAGAATTGTTAAAAGGAAAATGTCATTATCTTCTTCTAGGTTTTAGTCATGAAAGACAGTGAAAGAACTTTAGAGAAATTGTTTCCCCTCTTAAGATCTCAATCATTTTATAAAGTGTTGGGTTACTGTCATTATTTATGGCTCTGATCTTTGACACAGACCGAGAGGTTTGGATTTATTGGCTATTTATTATTGACAAAATAGAGAATCTCTATCTCTATGTATGATATTTTATGTTCCACTGTGAAAAATGAGTTGCCTACTACCTACATTCTTCTTATTATAACACCAAATATGAACCCCACAAAGGCATCCAACGGCACAGGAGACAAACCTTAGAAGGAAAAAGATATGGCTTGGTAAAATGCGAAAAATACAGAGGACCATGGTTTTCTTGACCATATTACTGTGTTATCAATCTAATTTTCTTTTTCCCACCCCACAACAGAAATTGCTTCGAATATTAGCACTTTTTTAAATAAACAATCGGTGACGTAATTTTAATATTTTTTATTGGATAATGATTTTTGTACCCCACTTTCTCCCACCGTGCATCTCTTTAAAAGGAAATTCTAAATTTATTTGTATTTTTCTCATTTATTCCCTTTTGGCAAATTTGGAAAATCCTTTTAAAGAGTGTACCATGGGAATGATTGGTGCATCAACTCTTTTATTTTTTGTGCACCAAAAATGAATGAAATAATCTTTTTGCCCAAAGTTGTTTTAAGGACACCCATTCTAACACGGGCAAAATTTATTTGGAGACATAGGATGAAGTGAAATTCCTATTTTATCCCTATCAGTGTATTGTTCATCAAGTAACGGTATATCAATATGAAAAACATATACTTATGAGCAGTACATTAATAAAGGTAAAATAAGAATTTTACTCTATTCCATGTCTCCTACCTGATTTTACCCCGTTAAGATATCTGTTTTAATTCTTTTTCTTTTTTCTCTTTCCATTTGCTTGAATAAAATTAGTATTTCACTCATTTTAATTTGAAGGTGCAAAAATCAGTATCATTTTTCTTAAAAGATAAAATAAAAAATAATATTTTTTTTATGTCAACAATAATATAAATTAACTCTCTCTCTCTCTGGGTCTCGACCGTTGGCATCCATCCGTACGAAACCGGATACCACCATCTCCGTACGATCTGCCTCTGAAACTCTGTTTCTCTCGTTCTCTCTCTGTTCATCAAATCAAAAGAATAAAAAGACTAAACCCACCTTTCCTTGTACTCCGAATTGACTTAAACCCACCAATGGGAATTGGAAACTTGCTTTAAGGGAGAAAGTAAAAAAGCTTCATGCAACCCGACAATCAAACCAGAGAAGATAAAAACCAGAGAGCATTGGGTGCATCCAGTAAGCAAAAAAAACGCCACACCATATAAACAACTGAAAGAGAACAGATGCTGACAACAAAGTCAATCTCTGTCGTCGGTTCATTCTATTATTTTATAAAGGAAAGCTGGCCGTGGTAAGTTTCTTGTTTCTGGTTTTCTACTGTATTGCAAACTTCTACTTCTCTACCTCTGCATTTTTCAGGTACCTACTACTGTACATGTTCCGACAACCGATCATCTTACTAGGGTATAGATGTAAAGACGAGCAATCGCTCTCACAACCCAAGATCTTTCTTTATCTCTGCTCTCTAGTAATTTACAGAGAGAAAGAAAAAGAGGGGAAGATATTGATTAGAAGGGCAGGGCTAGTGTCTAAGATGTATAGGGTTGCAGGCTGCTGGTGCTGTTGTTTTCCTCTTTGATAGCCTTTGCATGCTGATGCATTGAATATTCACAGAGAGATAGAGGAAAAACACCAACAGCAACAGCCTGGCCGGTTCGTCTCTCTCTCTGTTGTATTAAGAGCCCCACCATTAATGACCTTCATTTGTAACAGTAGTAAAAGCAAATGGAAGGGTAGAAAACCAACCTCCGCCACCACATCACCACCACCACCACCACCACCATCACCACCGTAACTTAAGATATTTTTATTTATAACCCGACTGTCGCCACAAAAACGCCCGGCGCACCATTAATTCTCATCTAATGTGGGCCCCACATATCATTTGGGGAAGGAATTTAAAACATTTGGTAAGACAGAACGAAAGTTCTAACTTAATTTGAATATTATAATAATTTAGAAGATCCAAAATAAAGTATACATTATACAATTTCTTTATGTATTTGATTTAAGTAAATAAGTTTGTAATTGACATAAAAGACGTTTATTTTATTTAGTTTAAATTTTAGTGATTCTACATATTTGATGATATTAAATTTTTACAAGGACAACCATCTTAACATACGAGCAAAATTGATTAGGAAATATGAAATTGAGTGAAATTCTCATTTTATCTGTTACCCGTGTACCGCTCAACAAGCAATAGGTGTACCAATAACACGCCATTTACATGTAGAGGAGCATGTTATTGGTACACTAATACTTAATGAACGGTACACCGATAGGGTAAAATGAGAATTTCACTCTATCCCCTGTCTCTTAACAAATTTTACCCGTGTGATGATGGCCATCCTTTTTACAAACTATAACTCTAATGATTTAGATTGATGGTCAATTCTCACATTCATTTTAGAGAGGTCTTGAGATAAAGTCTCCTCAACACAAAAAGGGTCACTCTACTTAGTTTTGTACCCGAAGTGTGCGAATTTAGAGATTTAGATATGCCCCAAGATTAGTCAGGTGGGACGCTTGGATACCTTAGTCTTAAAAAAAAACTTCTTACAAATTATATATCAATAATTATCTTTTTATTTCACAACTACAATGAACCCTTTTTTATTTTAAAAAATTATCTAACTCAACTTTAGTCAAAAGAATGTTGAGACTTTAATTATATAAAAGCACAGTATATCACAAAACTTTTGGAATGCTATTTAGAAATTGAATTATTAATTAATTATTTTAATGATTATTTCATTTGATTAAGTTCAACCATTAGATCAAAACTATTTGAATAATTTTAGCTCGTGATGTTAGTTAAGAATTTCGACTACTAAGGTAGATTAGGAAGTCAATAAAAAACTCTTTGAATCAAAATTTAAATAAAATTCTTAAATGCAATTAAAAAAATCTTTAAATCATTCGATTCAAAATTCTGCTGAGTCAACTCAGGCCATGAAGAGCCCATTGTAAATTTGTCCGTTGGATAAAAGAACGGTTGGCATGGAGGAATTTAAAAAATCACTTCTATTTGATTGATCATTTCATTTACTACATTATGTTATTCAACCATCATTTAATTAAAATAAAAATTTAAGTCACATCAATAATTAATATTTTCAAATATCCAATGGACACCCATGACTCCCTGTAATAGGCCGTATCTTTATGCTACTCACCATTTAATTTCCTTCATTTTCATTTCTTAATTTATTTATTTGTCATTAATTTATGTGAAAATGATGATTACATAAAAGATTGATTGGAATTTTTAGCAAAGGGCAACGTTGGCTATGTTATTTCGTAAATTTAATTTAAAAGTTTCAATCATTTCTCTCATAATTAATAATACTATCATAAAAATTAAATTCAAAATATTTTTTAGATAATTTTCTCATAAGATAGTCACAAATGCAAAACTTCAAAAAGTATCCTGCAGTTTCCACAAGTAATTAAAAAAAAAAACAAAAGAAAACTTCTTATACAGTGATGGTGGTGTGGGGACTATCCTTGCACCTATGATACCTTACTCAATTTAATCACATTTTGAATTAGATGAATTATTGATAAAATAAAAAACTTTAAAATATATAAAAAAAATATAACTTTATTTATTCAATTAAAGTAATTTTATTGACAATGTATTTAAATAAAGACCAACTCCAAGTAATTCATCTATTTAGACTCATGGTGGCAGGTGTAAAGCTGTAAGAGTTGTGAATCGCTCAAAAAGTGATGTAGCCCATGGTTTGATGGAATTCCATGACTAATAATATACTGATTCATTGGAAAATAATAAAAGCTGATTTAATCATTTCTACTTTGAGATATGTGCTATTTTTATATAGTTGTCATCTATATATTCATTTGAGAAAAAAATATCCACTGTTAGATAATAATTAATGAAAGATTTCAAGGCTAATAAGCTCCAAATCGAAACAAATTAACAATGATTGGAATGCCCATTACCCAAATTTAAATATCAACAGATGGGAGAAAAGAAAAAGGGTGTATCATGTCAATGATCATTCTACCTTGTTTGATTCTTCTGTATGATTCAAATGGATAAATGGTTTTTTTTCTCTCTTTTTTGATTTAAGAATTTGTAACTGTTAGTATTCTTTTTATCTCTGTTCACAAATAGATGCATGCATGCATGAAGACGAAAGGATGGAAAGGCAGAAATAGAAGAATCATTGTAGATACAACGAGAGAAAGGAAGCAGAGACTGCAGAAGGAGAGACTGGTGGGAGTTTCTTTGCAGAGTAAGCTGCAGAAAGACAGCTTCGTCTTGATTCTCGGGCCTTTTTGCCGCATCTTCGCCGCTTCTTCTGCATCTTCTTCTTCTGCTGCTGCCGCTGTTTGTGCTCGTGTTTGTCGCTCGTGCGCTGCTGCTGCTCACTCTCTTCAATGAAACGTATCTCCTGTCCAAATATCGAGGCCAACTTTTCGGGATCAAGCTGTAGTTTGTAGCAGGCTTATATGGGTACGTTACTCCATTTCCTCCACCTACTTCTTTTTCTTCTTCCTTTCTTCCTTCCATTGTCTTCTTTCTCGTTCTTTCTCAAATTGGTTGTTGCTTGAATACAAGGAGTTCACTTGAAATCTTCTAAGCTCAGTGATCTGAGTCACCTGAGAATTGTTGAACTCGGTTGGGAGTCTAAGTCACACAATCTTGTTCTGGATGTTAATGTGTTAAAGATTGCACCAATGGATATGTATGTTATTTTACGCAATACAGCGTTTTTCTTCTTAGTTTTGTCTTAAAATAGCAGTTTTATTGTTTGAATCATATGAAAAATGAATTTTAAAATTTGGGTTTGCTTTGAATTTTGGGGACTTTGGATTTTCACCACCGTGTGTGTACCGTTTGTGAAGAGCAGCAACTTTCTTCGTAATCTTCTTTTAAAATCTTAGGTCTTGTTTGTTTACATGATTTAAATTGAATGATTGATATGGGTTTCCTTTGAATTTTTGGTTTTAAGGATTTCATCACAGGTTTTTGTTGGGTTTTGAAGCTTCTGGGTTGTTTTTTGGGATTTGGATTTCAGTGGGTGGAATTTTGGAAATGATATAGATATGAATTACGAAAGAACAGGAAATGGGTCTCCTACTGTTCATTGTTGGGTGCTTGCATTTTCAAAAAGAAAATCCTTTTTTTGTCCCCTTTTCTTTCGTTTGTTCTATTTTAGAGCTGGTCCTTTATGGAGTTTGGTATTTTGGTTTTAATATATTGGAATTGGAATATGGTATTTGCAGCTAGCTGGAGAGCATGTTAGTGTGAAATGGTTGATATCTGATGAGAGATTTTGGTGTTGAATTTTGAGCAAACAATGCAGAGTGGTGGCAACGAAGAAGAACTTTTCTTTGATTCGTTGGATGTCCTTAGAACTTCCGTTGATTCTGCGTCTTCTGAGGATTCCATGAACGTCAGTTCACGTCCATTGGTTTGCGAGTTCGGTTATGATATTTGGAGGAAGGAGCCAAGGAGTGTCCAGGAACGCCGCAATAGGTTCTTACAAGGGATGGAATTAGGTGAATTAGTGTCGCCGAGTTGGGATTTCTCTGATGAAGTTGAGAGGATGATAGCTTCCGTGGATTCTCAGAATTTCATCGAACCCGAAAGAACTGCAGAGAACAGCAGAGCTGTTTCCACATCTAGGCCTTCTTTATCAAACAGGAGGGAGGAAGATTCTACTTTTGGCAGAATCAGATACCGTGTTGATGTCTCCCAACAGAAAGATGTTTTTACAAATGCAGCAACTGATTCTGGTTTGAACAAACAGAGAATTGATGGAAGACTAAACAAGCAGAAAACAATTCGGGCTTCTGATGCTCGATTAAACAAACAGGGAATTGATGCTGGATTAAACAAACAGAGAACAATTCAGGTTACTGATGCTCGACTAAACAAAAGGGGAACTGATGCTAGATTAAAGAAACAGAGGACAATTTCAGTTAATGATGCTCAATTAAAAAAGTGGGGAACTGATGCTGGATTAAACAAACAGAGAACAATTCGGGTTACTGATGCTGGAACAAATGAATGGAGAACTTGTGCTCGATTAGACAAACATAGATCAATTCAGCAGTTTGAAAAGCTTCACTGCCTTTCTCATTCTGTTGAAGATTGCATGTGTAGGAAGCTCTCAAGTAAAGAAGAAAGTTCAGGCAAAGCTCCAGACAATAGGAAAAAGAATAGTGTGGATTGGTGGAAACGTTTTATTAAGAGAGGGAAGGAAGTGACACTCAAAGGCAAGTTTCCTCTCATGGGTCATGACATATCAAAGGAGCACAGAATTAGAGTGCGGAACCACAAGAAATGTTGTTTGGAGATCTCCGCACTTTACATGGGGCAAGAAATTCAAGCACACAAGGGCTTAATTTGGACAATGAAGTTCAGTCCAGATGGGCGATATCTAGCGAGCGGTGGTGAAGATGGAATTGTTCGAATCTGGCGTGTTGTGGAGCCAGGTGTTTCTTGCAAGTGCCTCCAAGCTGAAAATTACTCTAAATTTGGGCGAAAAGGCTCGCCTCCACCTTCCATTGTCATTCCTAACAAGGTATTCGAGATTGACGAGGTGCCGCTGCATGAATTTCATGGCCATACCAATGATGTCTTGGACTTAGCTTGGTCCAAATCTAATGTGAGTCATTTTACTCAGTTCGTGGCATTTTTATTGGAGTTGTTGGTCCGGTGCCTTCTGATTCTTAGGTAATTTTGTAGGTAATCAATCATAGTCAAAACATGACTGTTGCTTTTCATTTCATTATTGTTTCTTGAAGAATTTTGAGATGCCTATACCCAGTTATGATCAGTGGTCTGCTGTTTTATGAGCCCCTATGGGAAGTCCTTTTTACTTCTGTTTGAATGCATGGCCTTTCGTTTAGACTAACAGTTGGGAAGTCCCTTTTTTCGTTAATGGGGAAAAAAGTGTCTCAAACCCTAAACCTCCATAGTTGCATTGAGCTTTTTTTTTTAAAAAAAAACATTGATGACTTCATTCATTAAAAACAAACAAAAGAGAGTACAAGAGGTGAAACCAGGTATAGGAGAGAGATATACCCCGCTCCAAAGGAAAGAGAAGGAAAAGAAGCAGGAGAAAACATGAAAAAACAAAAGGCACATGAAAAGATACATCAATACGCCCCTCCCAAAACAAGATACACTAACGAGTCCCCTGACCCTTTACTCCCAAGACTAATAAGATGAAAAAAACTCCAAAACTGGTCTTTATTTATGTACGCCAACTCTCACCAAGAAATGCCCTCTGACCTGCACATCCTCCAAATGTCCCTGGCAATAGTTATCATCCTCCATGGGAGAAGTATCCTATTACTAGCCCAGGAGATGACATAGTCGAATCACCTTTGATAATGAGGTTACCGCTCCTAAACTTAGACCAAACCTGGAGTGCTATCCTGATTGCTCTTAGTTTTGCCTCGTTCGACTCCATTATCCCTAAAAGTTCAGCCAATGCTAACAACATCCTACCCCTATCATCATGCAACACTCCTCCTATTCCTGCTAGCCCGGGTTTACCTCTTGCTGCCCCATCTACATTGAATTTACATGAACTTAGTGGATGTGCTACCGATTCAACCTTACACCTTTTGACTCTTCCCACCCCTTTCATACATCCCTCCCAAGACAAATAGAAATCCTTGGATACTAATCCCATAATCTCCTTACTCACTGACAACCAACCTATCACCTGTCATTTCGCCCTCTCAAACACTTATCTAGGTTTCCCCCTCTTCCCCTCAAAAATTTTCTGTTGCGCTCTTTCCAAATTGCCCATGAGATAGCGTATGGCACCATCTATGTATCATACTCATTGGTTGGGAAGCAAATTAGCGTGTATTTTCTTACCTTCGTATAAAATTTCCCAATTAACACTTGGAAGAAAAGTTCCTTGTTTCATGTCCTACAGATTCATTTTTGGTCTAGATTTACTTATTCAGTGTAAACGAGAATTTTTTTTAATAGTAGGATCTTCAATCCGTGAGATTTTGGTGATGGTTAATCTTCTAAGTTCAATGATCTTCTGCTGTAACTTTCATTTTGATTTTACCAAGTCAGGTCTCACAGATAGCATGCAAAATCCTTTAGTGGTGAATCATGTGATTTTTCTCCTTCATTAAAAGACTTGAGTTGTAGAGATGTTTTCCTTTACAACTTACTGTTCAATGATCTTACCTGTGGCATAAAGATTCATTCTGAAGATGTTGCAAATTTTTGTTGCAGTGTTTGCTTTCATCATCTGAGGACAAAACTGTTCGTCTGTGGCAAATAGGCTGCAATAAATGTCTTAAAGTATTTCAGCACAATGATTATGGTAATTAATGTTGTAAATTTTGATTTGAATGATTTCAGCTGTATAACTTGGAACTTGTTGTAGCAACTTTCATGCATGCTATGCTTGATGTTGTATCTGTTGTAATTATTGTCTGCTTTTGCATGTGAGCAGTTACGTGTGTTCAGTTCAACCCTGTTGATGATAGATATTTTATCAGTGGCTCCATTGATGGAAAGATCCGAATTTGGGGAGTTTCAGAGAACCGAGTTGTCGATTGGGCCAATGTACATGACATAGTCACTGCTGTATGTTACCGACCAGATGGACAGGTTCTCCTCTCACCTTACCTGATCTATGTGTCCTTCGTTTTGCATACTTCAACAGGCTATCACATTTTATTGTTCTGTTTTACCAGGGATGCATTGTTGGTTCTATTCAAGGCAATTGCCGCTTTTATGATGCATCAGGTAAACGGTCCTCTTTAAGTTTATAATCAATTGCAATAATAATTAACCATTGGCTTAGAAGTGAGGCAATTATTTGTATGGTTCAGGTAATCATCTGCAGCTGGATGCACAATTATGCATCCAAGGCAAAAAGAAGTCCACTGGCAAGAGGATTACTGGCTTCCAGGTATTAAATTTGAAAGCCAAATGTAATTTTTTTTTTTTTTTGTTTTGTGCTCAAGTTATTGTATCTTAATGATGGGATCTTCTACCCACAGTTTTACCCAGAAGATTCACATAGGCTTATGATAACATCTGCTGACTCCAAAGTTCGAATTCTCGATGGCTTTGATGTCATTCTTAAATACAGAGGTAGCACGTGATTTCCCCTCTCTCTCTCTCTCTCTCTCTCTCTCTGTGTGTGTCTCGCTCCCTCCCTCCCTCTCCACATACATACATAAATACATGTGCTCAAACTGCATTTATCTTCCTTCTTGTTATTAGTTTATGAATCATTTGATAAAAATGATGTCTTTGGAAAACCCATCTGTTGCCATGTCAAGCTATTTCTGATTATGTGCTAATTTGCATCAATGCATGTAAATAATAGTTTCTACATGGTATTTAGACTTCTTAGAGCACCTAAGTAATCCTTATGGCATGTTCAAACCTCCCTATATACACACACCGAGTAAAAGTACAGGGAGTGGCCCTTTGGAGGAGTGATTTGATTGATGGCGTCTCCTCCAATCAGACCTCTTAGAGCACTTAACTAATCCTTAGGGCATGTTCAAACCTCCCTATACACACACACACTGAGTAAACAACAGGGAATGGCTCTTTAGAGGAGTGATTTGATTGATGACATTTCCTCCAATCAGTATTGTTCCATTATCTGGGTGTCATTCGAGATTGGTAATGGAAAAAAGCTTATGATAACTCTATGACAGGTGTGTGTGAGGTTGCAGTGTTCCCCTTCGTATTCACTATTACAGCAAAAGGCTAGGAAAACTCATGACAGCACTTGTGTTGGAATGGTTAAATGACTCAATGTTGGACATGAAGGTTTTGAAATACTTGTTTTCACTCTGCAGATGGATCATGATTGTTCTGTGATGCTTTGGTTTCAGAGTTTTCAAAGCACTCTGTATATTGTCTCGTTTAAAGGAGAGTTTGCAAGAAGATTACAATCTATGTTGCATGAGTATAGTTAGATATTATAATGACAAAATTTCATCATCTCAGAAAACAATGTTAAAACAATTCAGATGAATCTTTGAAGTTTCTGTGAAGAACCTGACATGGCACATCACTCATTTTGAAGAATGGGTGCAACTTATTGTGGGTGGTAAACTGGCAATCCTTGAAGAGGATAGTATAGTTTGCATTTACAGGTGATGTAGGGTTGATAGATGACCACTAATTTATCTGGGACTTGCTTGCAGTTTGGCCCAACCCAAGAAGCCGTCAGGATCTGGTGATTGGCATCTAAAAACGTTAGCAATTTGATACCGGAAAACCATCTGATGCATCTGTCCTTTTTTTTAATTATGCAAGTGATCTAAAAGATTGACGCGAGAGAGAAGCATTTTGGCAAAATAATATTGCTTGTAAATACAGATTGGGGATGGTGAATGTGTTCCCAGTAGTTCTAGGAGCATATATTTAGAATTTGGAAGTCAAATTTACTAGTTAGGAGTCGTCAATATTTTGTGTTCAGTTTTTTTTTTCATAGGAAGGGTATATTCTTGGCCTTAACCTTCATGTAAGGTGTTGAGATGCTGATTGGGTGAGCTGGTGCAAGGTAACTTTCTAAGATCAAAGGTGTGCAGTGCGAAGTGTCAAGGTTGAGATCTTCAAGTGCGGACCGAATTTTCTTTTACATGCTTGGATACATTTTCCTTGTGGAGAGGACTGAGATCCATCATTTGTAGAAATTTTCTAGCCCAATTGCAAATTCATTTGTCAGTTGAAGACATTCAGGCTTAGTCCCCTTCACATTTCATCGTTGGATCATTAGGAAAATGTTGCCGTTTATTTGGTTCCTCGGATACAGCAACTGAGATGGCAAAAATATAGATTTTACACATAAAAATGAAGTGTCCAACACGGACATGTTGCTTATATTGTAGTGTCTAGGTAACGGTCTGCTTTTCTATGTCTGCTGTGATTGGTTGAAGCATACCGATTCTCAACCCAAGTAATATTGAAGAAAAAGTGGTATGCTATCAGTGTTTTAGAAACCAAAAGGTTTTGTAATTGAAGAAATTTACAACCTTGCTCACTCGGATTTGACAAACGTGAGCATGGCTAATTACAAATGGTCATTGAACAACAAAAATAATGTTGGCAAATTCTAATTCTGTTCCAAACAAGTTGTTGAATATTCTTGTTCTCAAATCTCTATTGCATGAGCATAGCCACTCTAAGCCTTTGAGATCTTTTGTATGCACAGGTTTCCGGAAGTCGGGTAATCAGATGTCGGCATCATTCACTTCCGATGGAAAACGCATCATATCTGTGGGTGAGGACTCACGAGTCTACATCTGGAACTATGACGATCAAAATTTTCCATCATCCCAGCAGGCAAAATCCATACGTTCATGCGAGCATTTCTTTTCTGAAGGTGCATCATGTTGCAGTACCATGGTCGGGTATGGATTCTGAACAGAAGCACTTCTATGAAGGCAGTATTAACCATTCCAATCAGCAAATGTGGCATGTAGAGGCCACCACGCCGTGGCCTAAAGATACAGATCGTTTCTCTCTTGGTAATTGGTTCTTTGCCGATAGTTTATCAAGGGCTTCTGCAACATGGCCAGAGGAGAAACTTCCCTTTTGGGCTATCCCCATCGCAGAAGATGACCATCATTGCCAACACCGTCATGCATCTCTATCGGCGACATGGGGTTTGGTGATTGTTACAGCAGGGTGGGATGGGGTGATCAGGTGTTTCCACAATTATGGGTCGCCCAACAGGATATGAGACTGCAGACTAAGCCAAACCAATTCTAGATAATGGGGTTCCTTAACCATTATCTGTGTTGTTATCACCTTATTTTGCAGCAAGATGAGTGGGTTGGGTTAACCCTGCTACCATGAACAGAGCAACATTTAGCAGCAGCACATTGGCACGTTCAATTGCCAAGCTTTGAACTCGAGATTCAACACTGGCAACTAAAGATCCTTGCTGTGGGGTAAAGCTGCAGTTCACAGATTTAAGTGTGATGATCTACAAACCCACATGATCTTGATACATTTTCATGTGGGATCATTACAGTTTCATGGAAGAGATAATAAAAGAATACGTAAGCATAGAGGAATTTTGTATGGTCAAAAGAAATTTCTTTAGTAATAATTAGAGAATTAATAGAAAGTCTGTATGAGAAAATACTTTTCTCCTTCAATGTACAGCTTGGTTTGGATCATTTTTGTTTGCCTTCTTGGCCTTATACTGGTAAATGGTGCATGAAAGGGAGAGAGAGAGAGAGACAGAGAGAGAGAGAGAGAGAGAGTTCCAATGGTGTTTCTTATCTTGTTGGATGCAGGATGGTCCAACAATTTTTTCCTGTCGCAATATCTAGTGAATCAAAATAGTTAATAAATTTTTCTGCTCAAAGAAGAATGTAATGCATCAAAGTATAAAAACTCTTTCAGCAACCATGAAACAAACTAAAACAAAGCTATGGATGCAACATTCTCTTTCGAAATTGATGGTCGAATGCAACAATGTTAAGCTAGTTTTGGAATGTATCAACAGCAGTATTTACAATGTTATGTGTTTCGACATGGCAATTCCATGTTGATCAAGTTATCTCTAAAAGAAGAAAAAAAATCAAGTTGATCTAAGGATTTCAGTAACACGCTCCAATACTTTCAGAACCTTAATGACAGACTCCAAGTACATATAGAAGGCTTCATCAAATCAACACCATCATGCAGGCTTGAGTCAACACCTAAAAAAAAATGAAGGGTTCGAGTCACCATTAAAAAAAAAATTGGAGACCACATGCAACTCCATCAAAACTAAGCTGCATATTATTAAAAAAAATTGTCCAAAATGCACACTCAAACAAAAAGCAATGAAAAAACAATGCAGTCCAAATGCATCCTTTTCAAGGTTTTAATTTTATCCAGAAACACTGAATCCCCCAAGTCTTGTCTTATTGTCTGAACTGGAGCAGAAAATCAAGCAGAAGCAGTTTTCTTTTGCTGGAATCTGACAGCGAAGATTGGAACAGACACGCCAATGCTGAAGGCCATGAACACTCCCAGAGTCATCTTCAACTTCTGATTTTTCATCCTATCCAAGTTGTACATATGCTTTGCATGAAGGTAATAAGGTTCAGAATCATGTCCATGTCCACCCATTCTCTTCACCCCAGTTGAGTGCAATCCTCTGGTCACTGTAACACGATATCGAAAATCAGGAATTTAAACCATCAATATAATAGTTCGCGTCCGTAACGGGAAAAAAATGTTGGCTGAAATATCAGCCATTTCATCACATTTCAGACCTAAAATGAATATCAGCCAAAATACCAAAATATCAGTCAGAATGGACCAAAATTTGGAGTCATTTCTGCCTGAAATATTGGCCCTGTTGGTATTTGGGAGTACTGCAAAATCCCAACCCAAACCAACCACCTCCTCCCTCTCCTGGGAATTTTTCTTCTTATACAATTCACCAAATATTTCGAGATCAGCTGAATTTTTTTCAACAGCATTGATCTCTTTTGGAAACTACAATCCACAAAATTTAATCATTCACTGGAACTGATATAAAGTCTCTTCAAGATTGAAAGTGCTATAGTGGTCATGATAAAAAATGGTCAAACTCTACTTGTTTATAATGTAACAAGTGTTACCTAAACAATGGACAGAATTTAAAAGAAGGGAACCGCCCAAAGAGAATATGGACAAAATTATTATAGTTTATAATCTATAATAAATATTCACTCCTAATCTATTATCTGACAAAATTAGAACTTCTAATTCTAAATATTTAGAATACTGAAATACGCACTAAATACAATGGAATGTCATCACATGGAAATAAACTAAAATCACCACATGATGTTGCATTTTCTACTGATTTCTACAACTCATTGTATAATTGTGAATGAAAATCTATAGCTGTTATAATGTAACACATTAAGAGACTTCAATTTTGCACACCCACTTATACATCAAGGTTCAGTAGTTATCTAAATAGAGAAGTTAACAGGTCACACATGTATAAGGACGAGCTAAATCATTGAAAACATGGAGGCAAGAGAAAAAGAAATACACGACAAACTGTGGAAAGAGTAAATTTATGGTTTATGATTGGGTCAAATTGAGAATTAGAACTCAAAAAACCGACTTTAGATAGATTGAGATTATGGCAAACGATGATCACGAATGGTTATTTAAGACATTTATAACTCAAAAATGCATGTCACTATTCTTATATGCGTGCATAGAGAAAACATATCTACCTTCCCGAAGTATTTTATGTGTGTATGCTACTCTTATGGAATCAGAACACATTGAAACTAAGAATTTTTTGACCCAGAAATCAAATATTGATGAGTCAGTCACTAAACCTAACTCAACAGTCACCATATGTATTGATTCGATGAAGTATGTAAGTTGTAGAAATTAATATTCTAAATTCAAAAAAAAAAAAAAATCTGATATTCAAGACAACAATATAAAGATGCAATGTCAAGAATTTTTTTTGCCGATTCTCATCCTGGAAATGCATTTTGGATTCCAACTGACCTTCAAGGATCAAAATTTATGAATTTAGGAGATTTTATTGAGTTCATTAACATCATCAAGTCACTTTTAAGTACACATTAGGAGCCAAATTTTCACTTCTGTTAATTTCTGCCCTTCAAAAGAATCCACTTGATTAAATCACACTTGTTCTAAAGTACTACACATTTTATTTACCAGATTACTAAAATAAATACAATAATAAAACTTGAAAACTTGCATTGGTTCAGACTATGATGAGAAAATAAGCACAAAACCTAGAAACAGAGATACAAAACCCCAGTTTTCCAAAATCCAAGACACAACAGAGATACATATAATAAGATCTGATCGAGTACGGTTGATTAACTAATGAAAAGTCTTCTTTTGGGTAGGAAAGGAACCACAAATTTGCACTAATAATCTTCTACATTCCTTTTCTCTCTTGTAAACATATTTATATCATAGACTAATTAAAGATAACTACCTACTAACTACTGCAAACTATCCACTACACCAATCTGCTACCACAACCCAGTCCAGTTTTACACTTCCCTTCTTCAATAACGTCCCTGTAGTTGCTCTGTTTGATGTCGCACCAGTTTCAGCAGTGGCCTGAGCTTCATGGGCCTGTAGGGCCCACCTTCAAGTGGCTTCACGGCCACCATCGCGGAATCCATCCCACAGTAGAAATGAGAGAATATTAGAAAAGAAATGTTGAAATTTAAAGGTAAGCAATGCTTGATGGATCTTTTAAATGATGGAAAGAAATGAACTTTTTTTTCTCTTTGGATTGAAAGGAACTTTCAACTATTAGGAAATTTATTTTGCATCCGCCCAATCTTTATTGTGTGATTTACATTTAATCAAAATTGTACAAGCATAGATGAGAAGCAGAGAATATATATACATTCCCAGAATTCTTTTACATTATCTGGTGTATCTTTTCTCAGTTATTGATGGAAGCTTCTGCTGTGAAAAATCCACTCATTTCACTGTGGAAATAAAGAGTTACAGTTCTTGATCTTAATCCAACATTCCTTCTAATTCCAAAGATATGACCGTTATCACCACCACCATCGTGAATAAATAAATTGCGAGATAAATGGGTAGATAGGTGAAATTTTAACATTAGAGATTTATAAAAATTAAATTGTATCGAACTCTAATATAAATAAATGTCATGGAAAGTGTCTTACATTCGTCACTCACAACATAAAACTCACACCTCGTTCAATCTTTATTTACTTGTAAACCATGCATACAAGAACAGAGAGAGAGAGAGCAGTAACTCAAAGAAACACTAGATGAAGGAAACTCGAGAAGCAAAGCTACTTCCACTGTATTATATATAATCAATGTAGAAAATCTGACTATAATAAAATAAAATCTCTTGTTTCCACACATATAACTTTTAAGGACCATGACAACAAAAACCTTGTGATTGATCTTATCATCATGTGGGTGTCGTTGATCATACACATTGATTTAATTACGGGTTTCTATAAAAATTCCATTTTTAATTCAAATGTTAATTCATTTCTAATTCTAACTACACCCTTACTTTAATGAATTTTCAAACAAAGCTTAAAAGCAATCAATGAATTAAAACCTTTTCATTATGAATGGTCAAACTAAACGATCATGATACCAAGTATTAAGATCATTTGATCACATGGTTTGTCACAAAATTAAAATATACTTCTCACCCTTTAATCTAAATATATGAGTGTGTGTTTGTGAGAGAGAGAGAGAGAGAGAGATGCCTGTTTTGGAAGACAAGACAGATCTCAGTGCTCCATTGAATGCCATTTTTCTCTGAATCTCTTTGAAACTCTTTGATTGCTTCTCTCTTTGGGTAATGAATTTTGAGGAAACCCTAGACCTCTTATTTATGATGGGAACCAACCTTAGAAGATGAGTGTTGCTACCAGACTTCTTGCATGGAGAGTGGAGACGAGCGTCGAAGACGAAAGCACGTGGCACGCAAGTCTTCTGTAGCGGAAATTCTGAAACTATGTAATTTACTCACGACTTTTCCTCATTTAATTATAAAAAAATACTAAAATTACCTTCAAATTATATATTTTTATTTATTTTTTCTGATGTAGTAAGTCATTTAGTCAGTGCGTTAATTGACTCTTGAAAATTCACGAGAACTCGTGGGTATAAAAGAGTATAATTTAAAGATTTTTGCAGCATCTTCTTTTAATTATTTATAAAACTCACTTATCTAATTAAATTAAAGTCGATGTCATAAAATATATTTTTTATTTTTAATTTAAGAAATAAGATAGGCTGTTAACAAAAAAT
Source organism: Chimonanthus salicifolius (assembly GCA_013350335.1). Lineage (NCBI taxonomy): Eukaryota > Viridiplantae > Streptophyta > Magnoliopsida > Laurales > Calycanthaceae > Chimonanthus > Chimonanthus salicifolius. Next base: position 4,103,234 of record CM023535.1, on the reverse strand, counting down.
TTCAATTCTCATTTATTTAATTTAATTGAGATAACATAATTATCAATATTGAATTATATTAAATTTATACAATAGCGACTTTTTCTTTAATTTTTAGGCTTTATTGAACTCCACCTTATTTCTACACAATGTTTTGATTTAATTTAAAAAAAATTATACTCAGTTATATCGCCACTATGAAGTGGTTATATCTTGAGTTAGAAGCAGGGGTTCAAATTTCAGTATCGATCGAGAAATTTGTTTTACCTAATTTTTTTTAATTAAAATAAATTTCAGTATCGACTGAGAAATTTTTTTCACCTAATTTTTTTTAATTAAAATTTGAGATATCGGCTGATATCCGATATATAGTGCCCTATATAAAGGTTTAAAAGTCCGAGATATTTCGACGAATACGATACATGGAGATTTGTTCCTCATTAAAAATAAGACTGTCTATGAACCAAGTTTGAGTCAGACCGCTCCTCTCTTCATGATCAAGTTCAATTAAAAAATGTCCCAACATCTTAAAAACCTCACATCGTCATCATAGATTAAACAAATCATAAGCATGGTCTGAAAAGGCATTAACAAATGTAACCTAAAATGGAGAGAATCCAACGTTGTACCGATCCTAAAATGGAAAATTCATGATACCTTCACGACTTAAAATAACCAACTTAATACTGTCAAATATTTAAATCCACAACCCCAAAGGGTTGGTCTCATGGTTAAGAAATTTGTCTCGTGAAATTAAATCATGAGTTGATTCATGTTCAACTTTAATGAATCACTCTTCATAATTACAGATTCAATGTGTATTCTAAAAATTAGTCAGATTAAAGTATGTCCACTGTGTGAGACACCTTAACATCTTAGTCAAAAAAAATTTGGAAATTCACTTACACTTGTGGGCCGCGGTTGGACTTTTTTCATTCATGGAAGAATCTTCTATATTTTTAGTTTATCAAAATCTTGATTTTTGAAACACTTCTATTCATTTTTATAATTTATCAGAGATATTTTCATCACAATTGTTGATTTTCTAGTAATTTAAAAACGTCATATTGACTGGGTTTTGTTCTTAAAAAAAAAAAAATTGAAACGGACATGCGTCGAATCATTTTTAAATTAAAAAAACCTTAGATTTGTAATAGGTTAACGTTAGCGTCGACCCGACCCGACCCCGCCCGGCCATACCCGACTTCATCATTTTATCTCTTCCTTCCTCCCCCCGTCTGTCAGCCTCCTCTCCCCCTCAAGAAAGGGCGTCCAGCACTCTTCCCTCTCAGAAACTGGGAGGACGATAAGTATCTCCATTTTGGACGTCCATTTCAGGTTCGTTTCTCGCCGTTTCTCTCTTAATCTGATTTCAAACTCTTTTACAGATTTTCTTCAAATCAGCTCCACCTATTCCAGATTTTCGACCATCTTAGGTTCCATTTTTTATTCTATCTCTCCTTATACACAATTAAAACCTGATTTTAAACATTTTTGACAGATTTCACCTCTTTTCTATCTGTTTTCTTCGTTCATTTCGACCCTTTATTTGCCAGTTTTTTTTTTTTTTTCATTGTTCTTTTCCATTTCATTTTGATTGGGTATCTATATTGTATAGACGAAATCAACTCCATCTCTTCCATTTCACTAGCCGATGGTTAATCTCTTCTCTATTATTTTCCTCTCTATCTGTGTGTGTGCATGTGTGTGTTGCCCCTTGAGTTGCAGGGAAGCAAACTTTATTAACATTCAACAAAGGATGTGTTTATGAGATGGCCATAACCATGAATTAGCAACAGTATCAAAGATCCATCAAATTATCTGAAGCTTTTGATTAGTGGAAAAAGAGATTGTAGAAAAGAAATAATTTTAACAAGGATTTCTAAGGGTGGGTGCAATCATTGCATCTTCTCTTCAGCAGTCCATCTATGATGTTATCCATGCGAAAGAAAGGATTCGACTATGAATGCCATCTGCATCATTGTATACAACTCCATTCTGATGAGTACTATGCTTAGGTAACACCAGTATCCAGCTTAGGTACTCTAAAATTTTACTTCAATATGGTTCTGTTCTATGCATGACAAATATGTCAAGATCAACCACCTTGCAGTTTACCTTTTTCTCTTTCTTTTTGTTTCAAATTTTCTATATCTACACTTGAGCTGAGTGACTAATCTGATGCACTAGGTACATATGACATGAACTCAAGCTTGCATTAGGCATTTAGAGCTTTAAGCTTTGTGGCGAAATTTTCATTCCTCTTTCTATTACTCAAGCAACTCAATAGTCTTTAGTGGAATTTGTAAACAAGAAGCCTTTTGATAAATGGGGAACAATCTACTTTTACTACATTTATTTTGTAATCTCCTTGTTTGGTAATTTAATTTCAAAGTAAGGAACTTTAGATTCTCTAGGGAATTTAATTCCTATGGTAGGTTCATTTGACTTTGGTATAGATCTTTTTTCAATAGGCTCACTTTTGAATACAATGGGTATATTCAGATAGGATGGGTTATTGTAGGGTAAGCTGACTTAATTTTGAAGTTGATTTCTCCATCTCTTGATGAGGAATGCACAATTCATCCTCTTTTGAGGCCAATTTGTTTCTCTAGGTGTCCAAGTTTTTTTTTTATCCAAACAATATGTGTTCAATTTTTTAGGATAAGTTGAAGTTCTTTACCCCAACTCCCCTTATTTCAAACACACTTTAGTTGTCTTTTACAATGAGCCTCTTTCCCTTTTCATGCAATTTTTTTCCAAGAAAAATAATCTTTGCCGTTCAATAGCTTTTTTGTCCAATGTTCACAAGCCGACTTGGGTTGTGCAACTTTGAGCTTATGAAGCTTATGCAGCCTAGTCTTAATTAGCTTGTAAGTCAAGCTAAATTCAAAGTATGCTTAGTTTGAATTGGCTCGAGCACAACTTGTGATATTTGTGTTGTTGTTGTGGCTGGGGTGCATGTGCGCGCATATTTGAGTGTGAGAGAATCCTAGGTACAAGAACATGTGTGCACGTGCAATTTTCTCATTGGTTCTGACCTATTTGATGCCAGACGATAAGCATTTGAGAATTTGTTTGACGTTAACCATGTTACTAACCAAAAGAAAAATATGAGCAAAGTTGCTTTGCCATTACCCATTTACCAACCAATAGGAAAACACCTTTGTGTGTGTGTATTTATATACACAAGGAAGCCTCATTTTATATGCTTGTTGTTGATGCAACCTTCTCTTGGGGGCAACAAAGTACCCAGTAGAATGGTTAAGTAGTGATTAGGTCTTGTAACATAGATGTCTAGATCAAAGGTCAAATCAACCTTAGAGGGAAGAACATCCAAAGTGTGCGTATATGTAAATAATGTAGAAGAGTTCCTTTTTTTTTACATTGTGTCTCTTACATGGTCACTTTCTTTATAGTCATGCACATATCTTGGAGTCAACAACACTTTTTTGAATAAATAGACAAAGCATGAATTCTTTTTTATTTAAAAAGAAGTAAATACACTTGCGGTTGAAACAAAAGCAAAAGATCTAAGACTAAATTACTGTAGTATTAGAATGGAAAACATGATGAATGAAACTGAAACTAAGTCTTAGGGCTTAGCTGAAATAGAACAAGAAAGAGAAGGGCAAAAAGAGAAAAATCCCAAGAACAGTAGAGGACGGAGCCAAAGCGGCAAGCATTTTCTATATCTACCTCTCCTTAACCTCCTCTTTGGTTGTCTTCTTATTTATTTATACATTTGGAGTGGTTCATTCTTATTGGCGCATGCTATCTCAGTATGAAAGAGCAACTTAGGATAAAATGCTACCTCGGTATGAAAGAGTATGTGCTTCTTGTTTCATGCCACTTGACACTTACTTTTTCATGATTTTGACATATGACAGCTGAAGGGCATGCTAAGCAATATTGAGTCAATGCACCTTCATTAATTGCTTAATTTTGCTTTTGAAGTTTGCATTTAATGAAGTTGTAGATTATCAAAAAAACATTGAACCGATGTCACCTTTCAAAAAACAAAAACATTGAACAGATGGCATGTTCACCAACCTAGTTTCTTTGTTAAATCCTCCATAGCATTGAGTTGCTATGGGTTTTTGGCGTAGTTGTTGAGTCATCCTGGGCAATGTATGATTCTGGGCCTTCTGTCCAATTTGGCATTTGGTGAGATCCTCCAAAAGTAAGGCACTCTACATCCTAGCTTCAAAATGCCCTTCTACTGTCTATATACACATGTTAATATATGATAAGTTGAATAGCACGCGACTTAGGAAATGCTCTTTGTTCTAGCCTTATGTTCAAGTCATATAGGCATTAAATATGCAATTGTGTAATGGAAAATAATTTGTTACAGTCTGGATAGATGGAATAAAAGGTCGGGAGGATCAGATGGGTCTCAAATTTGACAAGCTCCTAGGTCTGAAAGTTTCTTATCCATCCTTCCCATCCAACATGTCGGATGGTTGGCCACGCCCTTGTCATGGGCATTAGAGAATTTTTATTTTTGAAATGGAGCATTAGAGATTTATGTTGTACTGTAGGAAGTACACGAGAAATCCTCTGCCTATATACTAACAAATATATACTTATGAATTACTAAAACCCTGCATATAAGCATACAGACCACATGACGACACATGTGAACCAAAGGCTCAGGCATTAGTAACTTAGTATACAGCTTCTCTTTCTTCACTGTCTATAATCTCTATGGACCATTGTTGTTTGTAATATTTTTTCCATTTAATTATCTGTTACAGTGTTACCTCTAAAATAGAAGAAGAAAAGGGAACTCCAACCCTCCCTTAAGAAAAGGAAATAGAAGCATATTGCAGAAATTTTGATTGCTACTTGCTGACCTTACTTCTACTTTTGGACATGGAAAACTATTTAACTTTTTCCACAAAAAATGCTAATTGTAGCCAAGCATTCTCTAATAGAAAATTAGAATAAATACGATATTAGTGGCAATCAGTTTTTCCATCTCTCAACTGTTCATTATGGCATATAATTATCTTCTACAACCTACTTATGATTGCCCAATCTGGATTTTGAGAGCTGGATAAGTTGGATTACAGCTGAATGTGATGCAAGGGTTGATTGGTTGGGGTCTGATTTTCAGTTTTAAGGTAACTTATGACTTCGAACAATGGTTTCCATGTATCCCATGTTCAGCACTTCGTTTTACATAATATGATAGCATGAGGAATTTTATACTCCCAGCTTTTTTATACTTCCCACCGTCCTTTTCTCAGTATGGCAACTGTAGGACTTTCAACTCATGTAGTATGTCTTTTTAATAGTTAAAAAATGTAATATTATTTTGGCTGGAAATCAATCAAGCATGTGTGCTTGATGTTCAAATTGTTGAGTAATTTTATTTTTTTCTTTTCACATGTAATTTCTCATTATCTTTGATTGAAGCAGTGTGTGTCCTTGATTGGAGGACCTTCCAACTGAACCCAACCACCTGGTGCAGCTTGTGTTTCACTGCAATGACCAATGCTCCTATCTTTCAATACCGAATCTTGCAGCCCAAAGTGAGGTTGCCATTAACATCAACAAGAAGAAATGTCCGTGGCAGTACCAGAACCTGCACCACCTCCACATCTCCATCGTCATCTTCCTTGACAGCAGTCATCTTCCATGCATCCTCAGCACCAGTGGTGGCTAGCCACCTCTCTCCATCCAACCCAACACAGCGCTCAGAAGAGTGGTTTGCTCTCCGGAAGGACAAACTAACCACAAGCGTCTTCAGCACTGCTCTGGGCTTCTGGAAGGGCAACCGCCGAGCTGAGCTCTGGTATGAGAAGGTGTTCACTGATACAGAGACTATTGTGGCTACTGGTGCACGGGCAGCTATGAACTGGGGTGTGCTCCAAGAATCTGTAGCAATTGAGCGGTACAAGAGCATCACTGGCCGAGATGTGGGCTTCATGGGTTTTGCAGTTCACCCCGATGAGAAGCTGAAATGGATTGGTGCCTCTCCCGATGGCCTGCTTGGGTGCTGCCCTGATGGTGGAATTTTGGAGGTTAAGTGTCCATACAACAAGGGGAAGCCGGAGCTTGGTTTCCCATGGCCATCTGTTCCTTTCTATTACATGCCACAGGTACAGGGTCAGATGGAGATCATGGACAGGGAATGGGTGGATTTGTATTGTTGGACACCAAATGGGAGCACAATTTTTCGAGTCTGCCGGGAACGTGAGTATTGGGAGCTGATACATGGGATCCTGCGAGAGTTTTGGTGGGAGAGCGTGGTTCCTGCAAGAGAAGCAGTCTTGATGGGGAGAAAGGATGATGCGAACGCATATAAACCGGCAGCTAGGCACAATCAAACAGGGCTGGTGATATCTAGGAGCATAAGTTTGGCTGCTGGGGCTAAGATGTTGTGTAGGGAGATTGGGGGCCATGTGGAGTTTAATAGATGATTAGTTTATCGTAAGAATTTGAAGAGGGATGTTTCTCCATTGTTGATTTGTTTATTCATCAATGTGCAAGTCATTAACAGGCAATGATCCTTGAGAAGGTAGAATTTTGTTCTTACCCCTTCACAAGCATGAACGAGCCTTTCTTGTAGTAAAATTAGATTGCAAAGGGACGCCTGTAAAAGTATAGGGATCACAACGACAAATTCCAATTCAAATAATAATTTAGAGAGAACTCTTTCTTTCCCACCAATATCAACCTACGGACCACTTACCTGTTCTTCACATGAGGATTTATAATACATAATAATAATAATAATCAAACTCCAATTTTTATTTTTTTTTTCTACCGTTTGTTTGGAGCCTGTGGTAGGAATGTTACGATAGGGGATTTAAGGATTCTGTAAGCCAGACGAGTCAGTTTCCAAACATGTATTTGTCAAGTGCGTGTCATAGGCTTCTTCTTTTAAGGTATTCAGGAATATATCTATGATTGACATTTTACGAGTTTGAAAAGAGTAAGTTCCTCTTTTAGGTGTTGGATCCAGATTTTGGGCTTTTTTAGTGGGTGTATTTAGGTGTCGGGAAGTTTGTATCTTTTTGCTTTGTTTTGTGCTCTTTCTGTATTTGTACCTTGATGCTTCCTTTTCTTTTAACATGGTAACTATTTCAAAAAAAATCAAAATTATATCTTTTGGGGATCGGCTTTTTAAGTTTTACGCATTTATTGATAATCAATTTTTTAAATGTTACTTCTTTTGATTGTATCATAAAGTAAGTCAATCACTATATTATCTTTCATTTCTTTCTTTTATCTCTTTCTTTTTTACTTTCAAGTCTACCTCTCTTCCTCATTACTTTAATTTTGTTACTTTTTTATTCTACTGTGATGGTGTTATATCTAATATTGTATATCTAAACTATTTGAAATAAGTTTCTCTCAATTTTATTATCTATTGAAACGGACTTTTAATGTCCTTGATTGTGATCATTTCAACTTTATTTTTTTAAAGTTAATTCACTCATTCAATATAATACAATACGAGTCTCCTTAAAGAAGAAAAGAATATCACAAAATGTGCAATGTGCCAGAGTAATAACTTTTTTTTAATAAAAGGAAAGTTTTGGGCCCCTATTTTTGCCCTCCTTGCTTGGTAAATGGTCGAACTCATCAAGGTGGCTCAAAGCATTTTATTTATGATGGTTCCATCAAACCAGCATTTTGTAACTACTTCATCAATCCAAACTTATTTACCTTTTGAAAGGAATTGATTTGTGCCCAAGTAATTTTTTAGAATCTAAGGATAAAATGATAAATTATATGAAAAAAGGTATATTTGAAATTTGGAGTACAATTGATATTAGCTCATGGTTACTATTTAGATAATGACGTATGCATCGTAAGTTTTCACCATGGTATGGTGCACCACTCTTAAAAGAAAAAAACTATTTTGCCCCTCTTTTTGAAAGAGGAAGGAGAGAAGAAAAAAAATAATGGCAAAATAGTCTTTTCCTTTTAAAAAGTTGTGCACTGTCATAAAAACTCATGGTACACGGATCATTACCCTTACTATTTAGAGGTATGGATTCAAGTTTCATAAGTTTCAGATAAACATTCAGCTTATTAAAATAAAATAAAATGCAACTTTAGATTATAGGATAAATTAATTATATAATAATTCTTTCATAAAAGTTAGTTCATTTGAATAAACGAAGTGGTAAGTGAACACACTATAAGTAATAGATTATTTCAAAAGTCCAAATATTTTAATATGAAAAAACTCCATTATTTTTAATAAAATAAAAAATAATGTTTTTATAAATCCTACATATATTTTATGAATTTCAATCGTAGTACTTCTAAAGTGGAAATATGACATAATTCTAAATTTCTAAGCTCCAATATGTAGTACAATATGAACAAAGTAAAAAAATTTACAAGCACTGTGATAGTCTTTAGTCATTTTATTTTCAACTTCAATAACTATGTTCAATGTAGATAAACTTTGATTTTTACATAATTTATCTACATTTGAATGGGATTAACAATTATGTCTTACTTTAAATTTAAAAATGCTAGATTAAAAATTTTAAACTTTAAAGCATACGTTAAGATAAATATAAACTTAAAAAAACCATGAAAGATTATTTTAAACATTAAGAAGTACTAAAGTTTTTTAATTAAACAAAAAAATTGAAACTCCTTTTAAAATATGTTTAAAAAATTAAGTGATTGGCTGAACCAACTAAGTTATGAATCTCAGATAAGACAATTCTAACCTAGCCAAGACTCAAGAGGTGACAAGGTCAAAGTCGTGTTGACCAGAGTAGGTGAGTCAAATAAATCTTATTGACCCTTTTGAACGACTCACTAAAAAGTCAACTCAAAATCAACATTTGTCAGCTTATTCACACAAATCGACTCTTCATTTTTTTTTTAAAGTAATAATCCCTGAATTTTTTTTATATATTCTCTACAGTTGTTGTGGCAGTGTTATGAAAACGAAAAATTTAATATGACATAAAATATAATAGTTTTTAAAATAAATTAGAGATTGTCAGTATATTAATTATAAAATAAGTTTAAATTAAGTATTTTTATTCATTTAATTAAGTTAATTTAACTTTATATGAATGATTTTGACTTCGCTACTGATACTTTTTCTCAAAGAGGTATAGATGATGTAAAATTTAGATTTTTTTTTCTTTTATTATTTTATCCTTTAATTCATCATTAACAAAATTAAAGATAAAATGATAAAACATTGAAACCTCTCTTTAAGAAAAAGTATTATAGGAGTATGTTTACTGTAAAGAACCTACATTAATTTAAGAATTTCAATAGAAAATTTGAGAGGAAGAATAGAAGAAGAAAGAAACAAAAATAGTTGTACTTATTTGAAAATTAAGATTAAAAACCCTTAATTATATATATGCTAGATAAACTCATTTATAATTAAATTGGCATAAGTGATTAAGTTTAAATAAATTGACTCAACTTAATTTATTTATTAAATGGATTGGTTTTGTCACGCCCCGACCCGACCGGTGGGCCCGGAACGCGACTGATTTTTTTTTTTTGAAAGATAAACTGAACCACAAACATTCTTACTGGGCCGGATCAACAGTTAGGCCCAGTGGTTACACATTAGCCCGTTAAGTGGACTCAAACATGTACCATATGCTTCTCAAAAACCAAAACATAATAATAACATAACATGCTCAAATTAAACCCAACATTGATTAATACAAGGCGTAGGAAAATCAATCATTCCAAACATTGTCAAAAAGGCAACATGGCCTATTACATCGTTTACAAAATCACATCAGAGTAGCTACAGAAACGCAGCAGTCCTAGTTCAACCCATTGACGCACGCCAAGTACCACACTCGGTACTTTACAAAGGAAAATGGTTCCAAGAACCAGAAAGCATAAACACAAGGGTATTCCCCTCAGTGGGAATCCCAAAGCAACGCCGCAGCTTAACCACACTAAGCCTCAAACGGAGGGTCCTCCTCCTCTGGTTCAATGCCTGAAAGGTGAGTGGGGTGAGCTAACTAGCCCAGTGAAAGAAATATAACAATGCAGTTAAGTAAACAACAGGTGAATATATAATCAACAGTTGTAATATAACATCTCATGCTTGATAATAGAATCACAATATAAAGTCTCATCATCATTTTCATCCTTTCATCATCTTTCCATTACTGCTGTCATCCACCGTAACCTCTTGGCACCATATTGACAACAATAGTATTAGGTCCCGACACGGTCAAAATACATCCTTGCAAGTACATCTCCGGCTCTTAAACGTAGCCGGTACTGACACCCTCAAGTCAGCAACTGACGCCCCACAGTCCACCCGTGGTCCAGTAGACATAAACCATCTCTCATATGGCCGATATTGATTCAATAGTCCAGGCACGTGGAAGCAGTAATACACACTCATACGATCAACATCGTAATATCACAATCATCGTCGGCACTCTTACCATAGTGCGTCAAGTCTAGGCCAGCATCATAAGCACTCTTACCATAGTGCGTCACATTCAGACATATGAGTGGGTTCATCAAATCTGAAACCATTCATTGTTCGATATCCATATCCAATAACCAAACCTGTTTACATTTTAACTGCAAAGTTAAGTTCCCTCACCTTGATCGTGTGGTTTCGCGGTCTCTGTCAAACAACATACAAGTGCACAATCAATATACATATCAGATACGTACATATACGTAGTATTTTGGAAATCACACGTTTTCCCACAAAATATACAGGGTTCATGGACATGAGTCTCTTACTTGGTTTCTATCCTTTTTAAATTATCCACAAGATAATAATATAATAACATAAGGGGCTCAGTCCAAACTCATATTGTCTTCTGGGCATTGACCAGATTGACTTATTGAGTGAGGTCTAGATCCTCGGGTCACTTCTCGGTTGTCTTCTGGATATGGACCAGAGCTGACATTTTGAGTAGGCCTCGAGGTCACCCAGTACCCGACTATAGTGTCGTCCTGAAAGTGAATCACTCAGTTCCCGACTAGTGTCGGACTGAAAGCGTATACTATAGTAGTTACACTATAAATAATAAGAGGAAAATGGGTTAGTACAATTTTATTTAACAAGGGGGTATAAATCACAACAATTTATAAAACACATCAATAATCAATAATATTAGACAAAAACATTGTTCCAACAATATTTTATCATTTTCAAAACGGGTCCCTCGGAACATCACCTCGGAACAAGGGTACAGTGGCTTTGGATCGTCCGAACCACTCCAAACTGAGTTACTGGCCTCGGATCTTGAGGCCTTACTTCGGATCGTCCGAAGACTGGGTCTGGACCTTCCGAAGTCCATCTGAAACAGAGAAAACAGAAAACAGGAGTCTCGGTGGGTCTACAGAGTTCGGAACGTCCGAATACTAGGTTCGGAACGTCCGAGAGGGTCGGCCTTTCCGAGCTTGGCTCGGTCCTTCCGAGCTGGGCTCGGTCCGCCCAAAAGCTTGCCTCGGGCGTTCTGGGCTTCGGGTGAGCTCGGAACGTCCGAAGGGTCAGGTTTTACCTCGGGCGTGCTGGGCTTCGGGGTGAAGCTCGGAACGTCCGAGGGTCGGACCGTCCGAAGGTTCGGACCTTCCGAAGAACGGCTCTCGGACCTTCCGAGAGTCGTCTTCCTCAGCTGTCTGCACCTGCAGACAGTGACGGCGGATGAACAGTGAAATACGATTCCAAAAAGGGAAGGCTTCTCGGATTCGTTTTTCACATCGGTCTGGTTTGATGGACTCCTCTGGGAGCCCTCTTTCCATAGGGAGAGGTTTGGAGCTCAAAAGCTCAAAGGGCCATCCGATTTTAAGGTCAAATCCTCACGGGTACATGAAACCCATGGTTTTCCTTAAAACTTAAAACTGGTTTTTCTGATTGAAAACATGGTCAAAAACTGATTTTCTTGATTCTAAATCGGTTAGAATTTCAAAAGGAATGCAATGGATACCTTGGTTTCGATTCCTGGGTTGAAATTCTGAGTTTTGAAAATTTTTTCTTAAGCTTACTGTTACTGGAAAAACAGCAGCTTAACAGGGTCGGCCGAAAATGAAATTACAGAGAGAGAGATGAAGGAATCGGTGGGAGTTGAAACAGAAGAAGGGTGCCTGAATTTATAGGCTCTGAGCCGGAAAATCGGCTGAAACCGATGGGACATGACGACGGGAGGTGATGATCACCGCCGGGAAAAGGGCCGAGCGGCCAGTGCACGCTGAGTGGCGTGTGCAGGCTGCTCTGGTTTTTGCAGATCAGTCCCTCACATTTTCCAATTTTGCAGAAAGGCCTAATTTAAGAAATTTTGATTTTTAAAACTAAAAGTACTAATTTAAGACCTCAAAACTTTGATCCAACCTTACAGATGGGTTAGGTTTTAAAAACCTTAGTCACCATAAAAATTTCAGATTTTATTTCTCACTAAAAACCCTTGATTTAAACAAAAATCACATTTTACCCATAATCACTTATTTAAACAAATGTAAAAATAACAAATTTGTAAATCTTATTTTGTAATGAAATGAAATATCTAGATCAATCTTAAAATGGTCCAACACCCAATACCATTTTCAAAATTTATCTCTTTCCCGAAATTATTTAAAATAATTAAAACTCTCTTTCGGGCGATATTTAAATATCATTTTCAGAAAATAATTTCATTTTAAAATCAGAAATGTAAATCCTTCATTAAGGAGAACATTATTCACCAATAATATACACGAAATCACACAATTTATAGAAATATGCACAACAAGTGGTAAATTACCAAAATACCCCTCCAGCTCGACGGGCTGGATCACCGAGCTTACGGCCTCAGATTGGGTCTCGCTTGGGCTTTCCTTAAAGCCTTGACCGAAAACTTCAAGATCAACCGATTAAACAAGATTAACGAGCTAAAACTTGCCTAATCTGGGGCAGGGTATTACAGGTTTGATCCAATTAAAATTATATATATTGACCTAATTTAGCCCATTTATAAAATGGTGTAGAAACTTCTATTATATCTAACCCAATTCTCACCAAAATATGATCACACTCAAAAAACCCAAAATGCAAAACACGATAATACGGCCAAAGATGCTCAAATTTTACTAGACTCGATTTTCATCAAAACGAACTCGCTTTAATCCTAGGTAGGTTTGTGAACGTCCCACATACCCTATTAAGTTTCCCAAATCAAATCAAATCAAGAACTACACTAAAAAAACTCTTTTGCGCAACATTCTCTACATAACTTAAACTTCAATAGAATTGGAAATTGAATTGTGTCAAATCACCTGCCATGATATCACCGCATCATCAAAATAACCCATTTAGATACTACGTGCGTGCCATACCAAAATATTGGATAGCATAGTAGATTTTTTTTAAGACCAAGATGGCTCAGTCTCTTATAACAACTTACTAATCTTTGAACATTGCAAACTTCTCTACCCACACACATCGGATAAAATTAAAGGAAGTAGTTCTACAGCAAAATAGAACATGAAGACGTAATAGAATTTTTTAAACAGACAAATGATTAAGAAGTGGGATTTAAAAATAGAAAAATGATAGATGAGAATGAAATAGATATAGAATTGGACTTTTTAAAAAAAAATTAGTGGGCCATGATCCTATCCTTTTGTTGGGCCCCATCCCTACACTGTATAACAACACCATCACTTCACAACACATGTATTTTAGGGGATGTCGCAGCCAAGGATAGGGTCCATTTTAGGTATTTTGCAGCTCTTAAAGGGCATCCAATTGAGTTCAACTAAAATTGAGAATTCCAGTCTTCTCTCTCTCTCTACTCTCTAGAGATGTTGACAGAGCCTAGCGATCTGGCATTGAGCGCAGATATTAATATTCAAGGGTCAAAGCAGCCATGGATGAATACATCTCTTGTTTCATTTTCCATTGACTTGGGAGATTTAGATATTCATTTCAAGTCTTGTTTTCATTGTTTAGTGTTGAAAACCCTTAAGCAGCTATAGCAGGAAAGATTTGATTCAGGATCTGAGAAATCTGTCTATTGGGTCATGGAACAGTCGAATTCTCCGGTGGAAAAACCATCCCCAAGAAGAGAAATTCAAGGCCCAAGACCCACTCCTCTCAAGGTTAGAAAAGACTCCTACAAAATAAAGAAGCCCCCTGTTCATCCTCCTCCTCAGTCACCTCAGTCACCTCAGCCGCCTCCTCCACAGCGGCCTCCGGTCATAATCTACGCCGTCTCTCCCAAGGTAATTCACACCCATGTTGATGACTTCATGTCCTTGGTACAACGTCTTACAGGCTCTTCTTCTTCATCGTCGTCGTCGTCGTCATCGTCTTCTTCTTTACGTGCCACCGCAGACGGTGCTATTTCCCCGGCAGCCCGGCTAGCAACAATCGAGAAGGCAAAGATTCATGAAAGTGAGAAAGCTACTACAAGAGGGGATTCAGATATAATGGAAAAACTAGATATCGATGCTGAAATCGACGTCTGTCAGGGAAGTTCATTTCCGGGGATCTTGTCCCCCCTTCCATCTTCACTACCACCCCTCTCTCCGAACTTCTTCTCACCATCCATTGATCAAAACCCACTAAGCTTTTTACATGAATTGAGCCCAATTTTTCATGGAAACAAGAACTACATAGAGGGCACCTTCTTGGCCAGTCCTTCAGCTTTCTTATCCCCTCCCATACCTTCCCCCATTCCACCCTTCGATCTTTTTAACCATTCATTTGACTATTAATCCATCAAATAAACCAAGAAAAAACAAAAGGGCAGAAGCTAAAACAAGTGATCTGCCTCCCCAATGCATGGAAACAAGGATTAATTGCCTCTCTCTACATGGAAATTGATGGAAAATTGAAGAAAAGGAAAAGATTGGAAGAGGAATTCTGCACTTGGAAAGGTCTGAATGGTGGGTGCAACTGTGGCAAGTGATGCAGATTTCTTTAATGGGTGCAGTTGGAAATCTTTAATGGATCTTTGCTGATTTTGGGACATTTTTTTCTTTTATCTCAATGTATGTGGCAATGCTTCATTTTCTACCTTCCTTGGGTGGCCTTTCTTGTCCCACATATCTAAATGTCTCTTGCAAATCTCAATGAAAGAAATTCTATTTTTTTTTTTTTTTTTTCAAATTTGCATTTGTTTATCATCATTTGATAATGTCATGAGCAGTACATTACTACTATGTGAATATGATGAAACTCAACCATTTGAACGGCTATATTTTGGGGTTGATTTAACTCATCTGTAGAATTATCTAATGTTGAGTTTATGTGGTGTAATTTTTATTTAATTAAATCAAGAGCATATAATTTAAAACAATTCATTTCAATTTTTCTGAATAAAATTTACTTTCAACATTTAATATTTGCTTATTCCAAAACCGGAAACCCCCAAAATTGCATATTGATACCTCTTAACTTCTAAAAGAAAAATGGCTGAAATTTTAAATTTTGATAGAAATCTTTCCTCAGTTTACTAGACAATATGTCATTATATAATTATTTTCTTTAAAATATCTTATTAATAGACATGAAACTCAACTAATATCCTATTAATACTTTACTAAAAGTTGCATGTTGATTATTATAGTTATTGAACTGAAGTGTCCTCTTGTTATAAATTAATTCAACTTTTACAGTTTATTCATTTAATCTGATGAAATTTTGTTATTATATGCAATAGAAATTTTAAGAGTTAAAAAATTCCTTTACTTTATCTAATCGAAATAAAATTTTGACAATTGGGTACCTGAGTTGGACTGCAATTGCAGCATACCTTGTCTCAATCCATGGATTCCCACAAATCCTGCTTCAGTGTTGACAATTTCAGATCGATTGCCAATGGGAAGCACCGGGTCACTGCACGCCGTGTTGGACTAGGGAAGAAAAGTACTTTTTTCTTTTTTTTACCAGAGAGCCCTTTTCGAATTTTAAAATAAAATTATCATTTTACTTTTTCATTGTACCTTGAATGGAGTGGAGAAGATTTTTGAAAAGAGGTCATTTTTTAATTAATTTTTATAAATAAAATATCAAAATTCATCTATTCTAAATTTTATAAACTTCGGAATTGATTGTAAGTAAAAAAGATATAAATTTTTAATTTCAAAAATAGTACTAAAAAAATTAAGGAAAAATGATATCTCCTCATAATTCTTTAGATATGATTTTTGAAGTCCAAAATTATACCCTTTTCACTTAAAATTAATTTCGGAGTTCATAAAATTCAAAATAGATGAATTTTGATACATGTTTGTAGAAATAGATTGAGAAATCGCCTCATTTGAAAATCCGAGCCAAACGTGCAAAGGTTACTGTTAGTAGGGACGTCGTTTCTCAACCGATTTTTACAAACAAGGTATCAAAATTCATTTAATCTGAATTTTATGAACTCCGGGATTAATTTTAGGTGAAAATTGTATAGTTTTAGGCTTAAAAATTGTATCCAAAAAATTAAGAGGGTAAATCATTTTTCCTTAATTCTTCGGGTACGATTTTTTAAGTCTAAAATTATACCCTTTTCACTTAAAATCAGTCTTAGAGTTCATAAAATTCAGAGTAGATGAATTTTGATACGTTGTTTGTAAAAATCGGTCGAGAAATGACCTCTTTTGAAAAAATCTCTCTACTCTATTTGGAGGTTCGATTGGACGATTTCTGAAATGGTTCGATCGATTCTTCCATTTGGAAGTTCGATTGGATGATTCCTGAAATCGTTCGATTGATTCTTCCATTTGAAGATTCAATCGGACTATCAAAACACAGAAGGGCAAAATGGTAATTCACCCCGAAATTCAAAAAGAGGCGTCTGATAACAGAAAAGTGTGGTGTTTATTTGTCCAGTTTTTAAAAGAATAAAAGGATTTCTAGATTCAACATAACTTTTATAAGAGTTTTTCTTTAAAGCTTTTTATCTTTTAAATTTATTTTAATCAATCTTCTATATTTAAATAAATTTTAAAAAGAATCCAATTTTAAGAAATAAGAGTTCTAAATTTAATTCTCATTTTTCCTCTATGAGTTACTCCTCGTAAAATTATCTAAAGTATATGAGCAAAAAGTCTACATATATCTCGAAGATTAGTTGAATATTTTAAGAAACTAGAACACATTAGTCATAAAAAAAATTTGCACGGTACGATTCTCATTTGGGGTGTGATTTATTCTGTAAAGCTCATATGAGGTCTTTTTGTGGCACATTTTTCCTTTACATCGACTACTTTTCATGCATTTGACATGCCTCTTAATTTAATCACGATAAAAAGATACTTCCGTGGTTTTAATTAAAATTGAGATTTTTCTAATCATTAATTTTAACTTTAAAATCCAAATATAATGATGATCTAATATAGTTAATTTTTTAGATAGTACTAATTTATAAAAAAAAAAGTTTTTTAGTCAACCTTTTCTTTTAAATAATACTTTCTTCAAGTGTGCACCACTATATATTATAAAAATGCCAAAGTAGGATATCAATTTACTGTTACTTAACATGGCCAAGGGACCTTTTTTTAAAAAAAAATTAAACTAAAACTTAAAAACCATTTTAGAATAACCAAAAATCCTAGATGCTCCTTTGAAATACATCTAAAAGAAGTCTTTTTTTTTTAAAAAAAAAAAG